>CM053577.1:32928835-33135179 GCA_028646485.1 Cryptoprocta ferox
CAGGAGTAAGATTTTTTCACTCATCTTAAACATCTTGTCATGATCGTCCTTCATCTGGACAATGCTGCTAGCGGCCACTTGGTCGGAGGCGACAAGCACATAGTCGGGGCCCTGGATGCCGATAAGGTACTCCATAGCGGCAGGAGGCCGAGAGGACAGAGCGTGGGATTCGCCGGCTTCTCGGCCTCACCAGTGAGACAGCACCGCCGAGCGAAGATTTCGCGCGACACAAACCGCGCGACCGCCGGGGGGAATAATCATAAGTATTTATGGGAAAATTGAACATTCGAGGAGCTAAAAAATATTAAAGGAAGGAAATCCAAGAATGAGATGAGCTACGTGCAGAAATTCTAGATGAATGATTGGACTGCAGTTTCTTGGACATTGAAGAGAAAGTTAACGCTAGGTAAAGGACTTAGGTACATCCAGGATATTCAATAGCGTATAAAAATCAAGGAGTTATATAATTCTGAGACAATCCTAATAGTCATATGGAAAAATAAATCATCGGAAAAATAAAAAGAAATCCTTGGAATTAGAAATCTTAATAAATACATAATAATGATTAATATGTTCTTCAGTTGAATTC
Source organism: Cryptoprocta ferox (assembly GCA_028646485.1). Lineage (NCBI taxonomy): Eukaryota > Metazoa > Chordata > Mammalia > Carnivora > Eupleridae > Cryptoprocta > Cryptoprocta ferox. The sequence continues at coordinate 32,929,425 of CM053577.1, forward strand.
AATGAAAGAATAAAAAGGAATATTAACATTTTACCTTGGTACTTAATCATTAATCCTTCTTTCTGAAGAGCTTAAAGAGCTTCACAAAAAAAATAAACACTAATAACTGGAAACTGAGAATTCTTTCTTAAAAAAATACGCATAGTAACTGTTTGGGCAAAGATTTTCTTGGATTAGTCAGAAATACTCTAAAAAGAAGCTTACTTAGAATTCTCTGAAGCAATTTTCAGAGCTGTATAGAATGCTTAAAGCTTTTGAAGTCCACTAGGTATATTATATGACATCCTTAGGCTAATCATATATTCTCTTAAATAATCAGTTTCCTTAAAAAAATATATAAAACTACAATTAAAATGAATAGTTTACTCTTGCTTATCAGCTCTGCAAATCTATATCCCTCAATGTCTGCTAACACTCCCAAAGAAATGTCTTGGGAATAAAATCTGTGTTCCCTAACAGAACATCAATGATCACTTAAATTAAAGTAACCCAAAGGCTGTCTGCCCTCTTCTGGTCAATCTTGAAGTTAAACCCGGCTTTTGCTCCCCACTTCTATACACTTTCATGCACAGAGCTCAAGCTATGAGTTTCTCTCTTTGCTCATCTAGCATAAGACTTAGGAAAGTCAAAGTCAGTCCCTACTTGGAAAATTTTAGAGACCTAAAAAACAAATTCTGAAGCCTTTTGTGGCATGAAGCACTAAAAACAAATTTTCACTATAAAGTGGCCTAGAGTGCCCCTAACCTTGAAGATACAGCAAACTCACTTCTGACAATAAAATAGTCCTCACTGAACTAATATGTCAATATCACGCGTTAATCCTGTATCTTTATAGAATGGCTTTTTTTAAATGTTGTTTATGGCAACACCACAATTCTGAGGCTATTCTTGGGATTATAATATAAGAAAAGAAAACCACAATATCCTACTTACAGGTATTGTGACCTGTCAGGAAAACATGGTCATATGGTTATCTATGAAAGAGAGTAATTGTTTGAATGTTTCAATCTTTGTCTAAGGAAATGGGCAATGTATCTGTAAGATATCTGTATCCTAATGACTACGGTGATGCTGTGTAGTCTGAGCCAAGGATATTTGTGAGCTTTTTTTTTTTTTCAATAGCTTAGATCAAAGATAACAGATACATAGGATGCTCGGCTCACAGAAGAAACCTTGGGCAGATGTAAGATGCTGCATTCAGTCATAGCATTCCTTCTCACTGGCTCAAATGTTGTCTCAAAATACTTGTCAACCCAGAACCTCAAGCAAATCAAGTGGGGACATAATATAAAACCAACTGTTCCCCCAGCATAGATGTAAGAGTCCAATTCCTTTTGCCCTGTGGGCTCTAAACCTATTTTAAATACTATTTCAGGTTTTCAGAGACTTTGATACCAGGAGAGGGTAGATTAATCTTTGGATAAAAACAGCCTCCAGTGTAAATGAATAAACAGACATTCTGAATTATACAACAATCACTTATGAGCTTGATTCTTAAGAGTTGTTTCTGAGAACTGAGTTGAATAAGGACCTAACGAAATTGAGGTTCTAAACATGGAAAAGCCCAGATCTGGCCCCTGGGTCAGAGTGGCCTTGCCAACTCACTGCCAACCTGTGAGAGCCCCACCCCCCGCCCTTTGTGGTCAGTTCATCTCATCTCTGTAAAATGCAGCAAAAAATAACATCCTATTCATAACTTAGTAAATTCATTTTAAAGTTTTGTGTCAAAAGCTGGTAAGTTTTGAGGCAAAAACAATAATAAAGATCACCTAACTGACCTTTTAAATTTTTGAGTTCCTTTCTTGATTTCTCTTTTCTTTTCCTCAGCGAAATTACTTTTCATATGAACAGAACTGTTGCAGAGACACATTAAGAACCCACAGATCTTCCCACATATATTTATTTAAATAGGATTGAGAACTCATTAAGTAGACACTTATGTGACTAAAGGAAAGCCCACAGTTAATTAAACAACTCTGAAAAACCAATAAGATCTGGAAATGGTAAAATCACATGAGTATTAGCAGATAATATCACATACCAACAAATTGTTTTAGATGATGCTGGTATGTACAGATGCAGAGAAGTAAACTATAACCCTCAGAGAGAATGGCCAAAAATTAATGAATAACTTTGCATGATATTAAGGATCCATCACCGAGAAACTGCCTGCAAAGCAGAGAGGCTTCTTAGCTGACAGATGGCTACCTAATTAGCTGGTTCTCTATTAAACTATAGAATAAACCATGAGCCTGAATAGTAAGGCTTAACAACCATCTCAAAAAGTTCAGTTGTTTTCAACATTTATGGCATGAATATTTTGTAAAGCAAACATCAGAATGAAAGGTCTGTGGGGCACATGGGTGGCTCAGTTGGTTGAGTGTCTGACTTTTGATTTCAGCTCAGGCCATGATCCCAGGGTCATTGGACTCCATGCTGAGTGTGGAGCCTCTTTAAGATTCTCTCTCTCTCTCTCTCTCTCTCTCTCTCTCTCTCTGTTTCTCTCCCTCTCTCTTCCTCTAGTCTTTCCCTCCCTTGTGCTCTCTGTCTCTAAAAGGAGATATTAGGACAGAATATTGACATCATGACTGTTCCAGTAAATCCAGGATGATTGGTTACTACCTGAACCCTGAACCCTGAGGGGAAGGAAACCAACAGGACTAATAAACATAAAAATGTATTTCCCATTGAAAACTTTTGTTATATTTACAGATTTCAAAATAGTGCTCATAATAACGTACATTCAATAATAATCACCAGGATTTTCTGCACATTTACTCTGTACTACCCTATTCTGAACACATGACATGATTCATCTAATCTCAAAACAACTTTATGAGGTGACTTATTAGATGAGGAGACTGGATCACAAAATGGGTGCATAGGAGACAGGGAGGTTCAAGGGAGGTCCCAAAAGGTGGAGCTAGAATTAAATCTAGGTAGCCTAACTCAAGAGTCAAATATGAATCATCATGCTGTGTTGTCATGATTAATTTGATGTGTCAATTTGTTTAGGCTGTTGTAGTCAGTTATTTGTTAAAACACCAGTCTAGATGTTGCTATGAAGGTATTTTTTACATGTGACCTAACATTTAAATCAATAGACTTTAAGTAAAGCAAACTATCCCCCATAAGGTGGGTGTGCCTCGTTCAATCCATTAAAGGGCTTAAGAGCAACAAGACTGAGGTTTCCCCAGGAGAAAGGAATTCTACCTCAAGACTGCAACATAGAAACCCTGCATGAGTTTCCAGCCAGCGGGATGGGATTTAAGATTGCAGCATTAACATTAACTCTTCCTTGAATTTCCAGACTGTTCGCCTACTCCACAGATTTCAGACCTGACAGCCTTCATAACTGCATGACCCAGTTCTTTAAAACAAATCTCTCTTTCTCTCGATCTCATAGAAATTTCTCTCTTATAGAAATCTCTCTTATAGAAATTTCTGTTTCTATGGAGAACATTGATTAATTCATGTATGTTAGTATAATCTGAAGGTTTTCTTTTATAACATTTTAAAATTTAATCCTTACTATAACCTCATGCCCTAGGTAAAACAAGTTATTATTAACATATTAGAGATAAAGAAAATAGGAATGGATTATTTCTCTAAATCAGCATTAGTAAGGAATAAAGCCTGAACTAAAACGTGAGTTGAAGATTACAAGATCTGCCAGCAGATGTGTTATGTTTGGTTACAGCAGATGTGTTACATTTCTGTAGGGATTTCAGTTTGCCACCACCTACCTAGGTCTTCTGACTCTGTGGTCTAAAAATATTTCCTCTACCTCACACCACCTCTCAGATAAACAAGTACATTTCTCAGATAATTCAAGCAAACAGGAAGAAGAGAACACTGAATCAAAAGCTTTAGATAAATTCTGCTTTTAGCCACTTTCTGGGGCATGGTATGCAAAATAGACAAAAATGAAGAAAATAGAATAAAAAAACCAACATCTTCATTCATTTGTTCTAATACATATGGAGAACCTATTGCCCAAGTATGTAAGCTTGTCCTTTGAAAGACGGCAAAAGGAGGGTGTTAATCTTGAGTCACAGAGCAGGGGTTCTATGCTAAAAGCCTGTATAGTATTTCTAGCATTTAAATTAGTCCCAACAATTATATCCTTCTCTTTAAGCTGATACACCATATCACCTTTGCATCACTCTAAATTTTAATATTTATTATATGCATAATGTTAAAGGCAAACAATAGCAAGGTTGTCAAACAAGTAGACCACAGTTGAGATTAGTTGTGTCTAATACATGGAATAAGTAAGGTGTTACATTGTGGTTAACTGAAGAGTGTTTTCCAGCAGAAAGTAAAGAACAGTACTGTGTAAATGCTTAAAAGATGTCATCTTAAGCAAAATGAAATGGCTGTGCAATGACTATTTATTAAGAAGATTGTACTACTCATAAGGTTATGATTAGTTCTGCTCAGCAATTTGATTCTATTTCACTTGGCAACTCACCCTCTCACTCCAGTAAATTTTGCAAACCTTATCTAGTGTCTTCCAACCTTCAATCCCTTCTTTCCATCCCAGAAGATCTCATTCTACTTCACAGAGAAATAGAAGACATCTGATAGGAATGCCCTGACCACCCCCATGGGTATCCATTGTTATTTCCCATTCACAATGGAGGAGCTGATTCTCCTTCCATCTAGGGCCAAACCTTTACCTGGTTCTTTGGCTTCCATTTTGGGATGGTGAAATTTATATGTCAGCTTGGTTAGTCTATGGTACCCAGTTTGGGGTCAAACACCAATCTTTATGTTGCTGTGAAAGTGATTTTTTAGAAGTGAATTGCATTTAAATGACTTCAAGTAAAAACAGATTATCTTCCACAATATGGTGAGCCTCACCAATGGAAGTTAAAGGCCTTAAGAGAAAAAGACTGAGGTCTCCAGATAAGAAATTCTGCCTCCAAATTCAAGACTAGACCATCAACTCTTGCCAGAATTTCTAGGCTGCCAACCTGCCCTGTATATTTCAAACTTGCCAACCCCCACAATCCCATGAGCTAGCACCTTAAAATCTCTCTCTCTCTCTCCCCCTTGCTATCTCTCTCTGTCTCTCCTCCTCTCATCTTTTCTATTTTGTTCTTCTTCCCTGAAGAACTCTAATACACATCCCCCTATATTTTCTACAGAATGGCCTATATAAAGATAATCATAGTTTTATAACACACTGGCTTCTCATAGCTGGAAGGTCCTGCCATCCGGAGCTGAAAACATCATGACATCAGCACACCTGTAATTTTTAGCTTCAATGGAATTTTTCCCTTCAAGGGAATCCTTGTCTTCCCCTTTGCTTACTTCTCTCCCTTGTACATTCTACATTTTCTCAGCTTTTAAATAAGATCAAGCTTTCAAGTAAAAAAAAAATAGAATATGAATTTCCATAGCACCCTCAAATCACCACCTTATTCTCTTTTCTGCTTCACACTGTTGATAGTTGTTCATTCTATTTTGCTTTTTGTGCCTCTCATTCATATATTTGTTCAATGAATGAAGAAATGATGACTAGAGAGGGTTCTGGATGCAAAAATTCTAGACACTTTGAGACTATCAAAAAATATAAAAGTTTCTCCTTAAACAAGGCATAATATAATATAATATAATATAAATAATAATACCATGTGAGAGTTATAAGCAAGGAGGTATGGAGACAAAGCATCAAAGGGTGGAGATTCTTCAGAAGATTTCTAGGAGGAGATAAAATTTAGATAAAGATCATTGTAGTAAAGGACATACTCCAAGAGCTCACTTAGGAGACAGAAGAAAAAATTAGAGCCACCTGAGTAGATAGAGACGCAGTGAGGCAACCACAAACAATTCTGGGTGGAGTCAGAAGGTGGGGGAAGAGAGATATTTTTAAAGAGAGAATGAGTTTTCTTGGAGATATATATATATATATATATATATATATATATATATGCATGCCAAAAGTCAATATATAGAGAATAGTTTCAAAGGAAATAGTTGGAGCATAAGCCGGATTATCATGCATTAAGGAATAGGGGAAGGGTTGAAAGCAATGAATACTAAGTCTTCTTTCAAAGAATAGGGACCCAAGCAGGACTTCTACGTCCCCATGATGCTTCATTCCTCCCCATCCCATATCTGTCAATCACTATTCCTCTCTGCAGATGCCTCCCATCTTGATTCCTCCTTTTCCCTTCCTATGCCTGCCTCTCGCCTACCTGAATTTGTCTCCTTGACTCGGATTCTCCTCCCTGCAGGCCCTTCAGTGTGAATGATGAATGAGAAGACAGCAGGTAACACAGGAAGGGACAGTGTAACATGAAAGAAAGCGCCTGAGAGCCTGGCCTCTGGGATTAAACAAACCCGGTTCTGATCTTGAGTAAATTGCTTAAAATTCATGGGCCTCAGTTTCTTCATCCATAAAACATAGACAATACCTTCTTTATTGGTTTGATACAAGGTTCAAATGAAATAAAGTCTGTTATACAGACAGCTATATGCACTCAAGGTGCTCCATCATTTTTATTATGATACCAAACTAATGTTCCTAAAACACTGCCTTTATTACTTTACATCTGTGACCAAAAGCTTTCAAGGACCTGCTATTTCTTACCATTTAAATGTAAATTTCTTTCTCCTAGACTGATCTTCTGGGCCAAGAACCTGTCTTAGTCATCTTTGCAACCCCACTGAACAGCTTAATTCATTTATCCAACACAACCTTCCTTTATCTGGAAAATATACCACTTGTTCAACTGCACTAAGAATAAGATGCTTTTGGGAATTAAGAAGCAGAAACTATAAGTGGCTGTGACTTTACAAAATAGATGCCTATCTCAAATACCAAAATTCTAGAGGTAGTGAGTTTCCGGATTTCCAAGCGACTGTATGATGTTGAGTTCTTTCTCATTTTCTAGTCCACCAGTCTCAGTATGTTGACTTTTCTTCCTCAGGCTTGCTCCCTCATGGTTCCAAAATGGGTACCATAACCTTGGGTATCACAGGACCTCCTATGACCTCCTTCAAAGCAGGAAGTATTGAGGCCAAGGAACAAGAAAGCTTTCCTTACTTATCTCCTTTCTACCTTATCGGTGAGGCTGCTTTTCTGAATTTCATTTGATTGTTTCTCTTCCTCCCAATTTGCTATTAAACGTTGAAAACCCCCAGAGCTCTAATGGCTTTCTTTTCTACTTATCCTCCTTGGTGACTTTATACATTCTCATGCTTTGAAAAGATATATGCAGAGAACCTCCACCTTTATATTTCAGTCCCAATCTCACCTCCGAGCACCATATTTATATATTCAATTCGTATCTGTACGTGTCGTCCTACGGTATGTAATCTTTTTCAACTTCCTTTTGTCATTCTGCATCATGTTTTTGAGAATTATCCATGTTATTTATGAGAGCTAGTCCATTGTTAACTATCGAATACTAATCCAGTGTGGAAATAAAGCAGTTTAGCTCTCTTTGACCTGGAACAGTTTCTACTTTTTGCTCTTCCAAACGGAGCTGCAAATAAAGAATTTTAACATGCCTGCTTGATCTACTATTATGTTGATTTGTTTATTTCTCCTTCTAATTGTGTAAAATGCTCTGTCTGGATGTTGTTGGAGGCATATGCATCTGAAATGGTATGACTTAGTTATGACTCAAACCTTAGAACAGTGTGTAATAACTATCTATAACCCTAACAATGCTTTACCCTCAAAGTGCATTTTTCATATTAATAGAGCAATACCAGCTTACTTATAATTATTATTTACCTGGGCGATTTTTTCTCATCCCTTTTCAGTGAATTATTTTGTGTCATTATGTTGATGTTCCTAAATAAAGAGAATTTTGCTGGATGTTTAAAACTCAATTTATAGCCTCTATTCTTCAACTGTAGAATTTTGTCCATTGACATTTCTTGTGATTACTAGAATTTTTAGATCTCTCTCTCTTTTTTCTCTCTTTCTTTCTCTTTAAAATGATTTTACCTTTGTCTGACTTCTATAAGATTGGCCAAGGTATTTTTATCTCTTTTCTCCTCTAATTAATTAAATATTATACAATCAGTTCCTCTTATTTAAGTGATTATGTTGAAATTATATTATATTTTATATTATATTATAATATAAAACATTATAACCTCCTAAACAATAATTATCCAGTTTTTTCATTTAATGTGGTAGGTATTTGGAGTTTTATTATATCTTGGGTTTTTTTTATTACTTAAATTGATAACCACTGAGACACAGCTTTGTTATTATTCTACATAAGAAATGTTTCTCTATATTGACCCATATTTTTACTAATTTCTTTGCTTACCCTGTATTTCTTTCTGTCTGTCTTAGCTAGCCTAGGGGAGAAGACAGAAAGGGGAAATAACCTCAGGGTTAATAAGACACCTTTTGTTTTGTTAACCATCTCCGCTCTGGGCTGCTTTGCCTGCATTGTCAGGGTCTATAGTCCAATTTACTTGTTTTGCCTAACTTAGCTCTATTCTCCTGTGAAAGCAGCTTCTCTGCTATAGTACTAAATTGGGGGGCACTTTTGCCCTGCATGTCTAATCTTGCTTATCTCATATACCTTTGTATTGGGAGCCTTTGCACCAGTTCCTATTTTGGGCTTTTGCCCATCCCTCTATTTTGAGGGTTCAGCACCTCCCTATTCTTGGGGTGCCTTTGCACTGTCCTATTTTTGGGGTACCTTTGCACCGTCCTATTCTTGGGGTGCCAATCATGTTTATCCAAACTCAAGTGTGAGCATCCTATGGCTTTTTATTTCTCTATGCCTTGTTAACCCATTGGTGTAACCCCAGGGGTTTCCTAAGCCTCTCCCCCACAGTAAGTTATGGGACATTCTGCTTCGTAATGGTAAAGCTTTTTGATCTGGCCATTTTCACTAGTTCACATAACAGGTGGACATGCGTCCTTCTTATTGTTACTCTCTTTCTTACTGAGTCTCTTTGATTCATCAGCATCACTGAAAATTCATTCTTAAATACAATCAACAACAAAAAGAATGAGAAAACATAATGATATGGAGATAATGCATTACACTGCTTTGACTAGAGAGAAATAACTCTTTAATGTAGCTAGAGCTGTATCTCCACGAGTGCAGAGATAGAAATATCATGTGGGGCAAGGTGGCGGTATTCCTGCCAGAAGAAACAATCTGGACTGTCTTGATTTCCCATTTTCTCTGTAAGAGGAACCTGGCAAAGCCCTAGATGCCTGGCAGGTGTTTATCACTCCATTCCTCCTCCAACAGGAGAGAAACAGCATGACAATGTGATATTCCAAATTTAAAACAAAACCCCACTGTATCCCAGATGATGAGCTCTAGCTGGTGTTGCTCCAGGGAGGCAGCTGCTTTTATCTAGCTTCTGTGTTCTTTTGGGAAACGTGAGCTGTGTCTCCCCTATCGTGGCAGCAGTGCTTCTCTCTCCCTAATTAAATGTCCACAGTGGTGCAAGCCTGATGCCCTGAAATTTTTAAAAAAGGAAAAATCGTAATTTTATACTGTAAAGTCAGTATGGTAGAGACTGTCCCTTTTTCTCTTAGTTTGAATGGTGCTGATTCCTATTGTGCCAAATCATGTTATACCACATTTTTAGTGCAGTTATAGCCAAGTATATTATTGCACAGATTATAATTATCAAATAGACACTTGATAGTCATGGAGATGGATGATTATGGAATCTTTGTAGAATAACAAGGAAAGATGTCAAAGATTAGGCAAGAGGATAAAGACTATACAATTACAATTACTGTCCCAAGGAGTTTGCAATCTGCAATATGATGTTCCAAATAATTATAATATAGAACACCGTGTGATACATGTCAAAATGGGAGCACGAACAATTGCCAAATCAGTATAGAATCCAAGTTAGGACACACTAAATTTGAGGTGCAGGAAGAAAATTCAAATGCACATTTGATTAGGTAACTGGGAAGCTGGAAGAGAGCTCAGATGAGAGGCTGGTGTTCGAGGCTAGATTGGACAGTTGCCCATCTAAAAGTGATATTTTGAAGCTTTGAGAGTAAATATGAGTGCCAAGGAGAAGCATGTGAAAAAGCAGAAGAGAACCAAGATGTTAACCTTATGGGAGGTGCTCCTAAAAGGCACAGGAAGAGGAAGGAGCCAGTCAGGAAAGGAGGTTTGGGAATGATGAGAAGAGAAAGAGGTGTGAGATTGTGTGCTGTCATCAAAGGCAAGGGAAATGAGAGTGTCAAGGTGGATGGAAAGCCTGCGATGCAAAATGCTTGTGAAGTCTCATAACTTGGTCTTGATAAGGCTGGTTATGATCTGCAAGAGAATGGATTCAGTTAACAGGAAGAGAAACGAAAGATTATGGTGGGCTGAGTAGTAAATGGGAAATTGGAAAGAAGCAGCCACTAATGAAAACCAATACTTCACAAAACAGAACATTTGAGGACTCTGGTGATAAGAAATGGGGAAATGAAAAAATAGCTCAAAGGGCCAATGGGTCTGAGAGTAAGACTTTTTAGTTTATTTTGATTGTTGTGGTTTTATTTTTAACTTAGGGGAGACAATTTTTGTTCACAACTGTAGATGAGTCAACAAAGGAGAGATCTATCTATCTATCTATCTATCTACATATCACCTAATTATTTATTTTTAAATGTTTATTTATTCATTTTGAGAGGTGGGGAAAGGCAGTGAGAGAGGAAGAGCAAGAATCCTGAGCAGGCTCCACACTGTCAGTGTAGAACTCTATGCTGGGCTTGAATCCACGAACTGTGAGACCATGATCTGAGCCGAAATCAAAAGTCAGATGCTTAACTGATGAGCCACCCAGGTGCCCCAGGAGAGAGAGATATAAATTTGAGAAGGAATGGGAGAATAAAATAGGTCCCTGAGAGCTGGCAACTGAAAGACTCATATAATAACAAATGGTGTTTTTTAGTTAGTGCTTGCTATATGCCAAATAGAATACTAGAAACCTTATATATATATTAAATAATGTAATCTTTACAACAAATACAACTAAAGAGGTATTGTTAAGCTCATTTTATGATATGGGAAACTGAGACTCAGAATGATAAGGTAACTTGCCATGGCCATTCAACAAGTTAAGTGGTGGGTCAGATCTAACTTGACTATTGGACTCATTCTACAACCCCTGTGCTAGGTGGATCCTAACAAGGCAGAATATTCAATAGAATTGCAAAGAATGTGATCACGTCTCCATTTTCCCACCTTGTCTCTAATCAGTGATGCTAAGCTCAGTGTATGTAGTGGGCATTACTATGGTTCGCCAACAGCCAGCCCTCCTTCCTACTTAGGCACATGGAGAAGTATACATACCAGTCCCTTGTTGTTGGGTGGGGCTATGTGAATAGTTCAAGCAGATGAAATGGGAAGAAAAGTAAGCCAGCACTTTTAGGCTGAGGCAATGAAAAGCATGCGTCTTCCTATTTCACCTTTCTGCCATTGTGCCAGTTGTGGAGGAAGATCTTAAATTGAGGCGGTAGAGCCAAAAGATTGAAACATACTACATCACTCCATACAGTGAATCATTCACTCATTCACTGTATGGGAGACTACACCTGAAGAGTCGGCCAGGAGCTGCAGAGTGAACCAAAAATATTCTTGTATCGTGTGAATCCACTAATACTTTAGGATGGCTTGTTACCATGTTATAAACCAAACTGTAGCATCACAGCAGAACTAAGGAGGAACACCCAATCTATACCTGGGACGTTCATTAAAAGGTTCTTGAAAGAGGCAATAACTAAGCTATTCCGAAAGATAGACAGGGGTTAGATAGGCAACTGGTAGAATAAATAGAAAAAGGAGAACAAGTAGAGGGCATACCATAGACAGAGGAACAAGATGGCCTGTTCAGAGAAGAATGGGGCAGGTCATTTAGTGTCAATGGACATTGTCTTTATGATAAAGTAAATGTGCATACACACCAGGTTCTTGTTCTACATTATCTATTTCATTTATTTGTGTCCAGTCTTGTGTAAACAACATACTTTTTTCATTATGATAGCTTTATGATACATTTAATATCTGTTATGAGACATTCTTTCTTATTATTTCATTTACTATTTAACTAAACTGTCTAGTTTCTTCTTTGAGAGAAACTTTAGGAGCTAAAATTCATAAACTGATGAAAGCTTTATACTTGTATTAGTTTCCTATTCTTGCCATAACAAATCATTACAAAATTAGTGACTTAACATAACATGAATTTGGGGATCCTGGGTGGCTCAATTGGTTAAGTGTCTGATTCTTGATTTCAATTCATGATCTCGTGGTTTGTGGGATGGAGCCCCACGTTGGGCTCCACACTGACGGTGAGGAACCTGCTTGGGATTCTCTCCCTCCCTTCCTTCTCTGCCCCTCCCCAGCTCACATTCCCTCTCAAAATAAATAAACACTTAAAATAAATAAAATAACATGAATTTGTTATTTCACCATTCTGAAGGTCAGAATTCTGCAATCAGTTTCAGGGAACTAAAATCAAGGCATCAGCAAGCCTATTCCTTCAGGAAGCTCTAGGCGGAGTCTACTTTCTCATCTTTTCCAGCTTCCAGAGATCACCTATACTTCTTGACACCTGGCCCCTTATTCCAGCTTCAAAACACACCAGCCCAACCTATGCTTCTGTCCTCTTTCCCATTCTGATCCCCCTGCTTCTTTCTTACAAGGACCCTTGTGATTACATTGATCCAACCCAGATAATCAGAATAATCTTCCTATCTTAAAATTCTTAACTTAATCACATTGCAGAGTCCCTGTTACTATGTAAGGTAACATAGTTTCATGTTCTGGGAACTAAATGTGGACATCACTGGAGGGGTCAGTACTCAGCCTACCACAGTACTTTAGATAGATAGATGATAGATAGATAGATAGATAGATAGATAGATAGATAGATAGATAGATTTCTGAACTCTCTGGGCTCTATCTGAGTAGTTTGGTCAAGATTTTAAAACCCAGACTTGACAGGGAAATGTCTTTTTATTGCTTCTTGCACATAGCTTATTATCACCTCAGTGCTATATAATACACTGACAGTGGAACCTAGGCCTATTGAAAAAGCACAAGAAACCAGCAAGCAAGCCTTTGCGGTTCACGGTGAGAATTACTTTATCCAAACTCAAACATGCCCATGCACCGCCACTCTGGAAAACAGCATGGAGTTTTCTCAAAAAGTTAAAAATAGAATTACCCTACGACCCAGCGATTGCACTACTAGGTATTTATCCGAGGGATACAGGTGTGTCCTGTTTCAAAGGGGCACATGCACCCCGATGTTTATAGCAGCACTATTGACAATAGCCAAAGTATGCAAAGAGCCCTAATGTCCTTCGACAGATGAATGGATAAAGAAGATGTGGTATATCTTCTTTATCCATACACACACACACACACACACACACACACACACACACACAATGGAGTATTACTCAGCAATCAAAAAGAATGAAATCTTGCCATTTGCAACAATGTGGATGAAACTAGAGGGTATTATGCTAAGCGAAATAAGTCAATCAGAGAAAGACGAATATCATACGACTTCACTCATATGTGGAATTTAAGATATAAAACAGATGAACGTAAGGGAAGGGAAGCAAAAATAACATAAAAGCAGGGAGGGGGACAAAACATAAGGGACTCTTAAATATGGAGAACAGAAGGTTTCTGGGGGGATTGTAGATGGGGGGTATGTGCTAAATGGGCAAGAGGCATTAAGGAAGATACTTGTTGGGATGAGCACTGGGTGTTATACATAGGGGATGAATCACTGGAATCTACTGCTAAAATCATTATTGCACTATATGCTAACTAACTGGGATATGAATTAAAAAAAACATAAATAAAGAAGTTAACTAATTTAAAAAAATACCATGCCCATGCACCTGATGCACAGTGAGCCAATGTCTGAGCCACTCGTTTTGAAGCCGGTGAAACTTTATTATCAGAAAGGTAGTCCAACGAGAAGGCAGAGGGTCATTCCCAAAGCTTCTGTGCCCTGGTTTTCTCAAAACCTTGAAACAATCTGGAAGGGGGCACCTGGGTGGCTCAGTTGGTTGAGCCTCCAACTTCAGCTCAGGTCATGATCTCACAGTTCCTGGGTTGGAGCCCTGCGTCAGGCTCTGTGCTGACAGCTAGCTCAGAGCCTGGAGCCTGCTTCATATTCTGTATCTCCCTCTCTCTCTGCCCCTCCCCTGCTCCTGCTGTCTCTCTCTCTTAAAAATAAATAAAACTTTTTAAAAAATTAAAAAAAAAGAAACAATCTGAAGGTCAGCATTCTTCTGGACAATAAGGCATTATTTAGGACCTGGTTTAATCAGATTAGATGCATCAAAACAAATGTTACCATCAGTAGGTTTCTACAGTCAGCGGGAGTAAACAGGGAATAGGGGCAAAAAAGACAAACTTAGTGATTGATTAAACTTGAAGTTAAGAGATGCATAAAACATAAGCAAGGAACAAAACAGATCATGAAACTAAATTAATAATGCAACTCATACAACTATAGTTCAAAATAGGTCCAGGAACCAGGCATGTGGCCTCAGTACTGGTGTAGAGATAAGTGTGGTCTAGACACATCTTTGACTGACAGGAAATACAGGAACAGAGAAACAAGTAAACGACACCCACAAGGAGGCAAAGAGACAAATAGAGAAAGAAAAGCATTCTTGAGCAGGGTTTCTTACATTTGGTGGGCATACAACTCACCTGGAGATCTTGTAAAAAGGCAGCTTCTGATTCAGTCGGTCTGGGGTAGGACCTGAAATTCTACATTTCAGATAAGCTCCCCCATGATGTCAGGACTACTGGCCAGTAGACTATATTTTGAGAAGCAAGAGTCCAAAAAGCCACTAACTTGATTTATCCGACAAGTTAATGGTATGAAGAAAAAAAAGCAAGGTGGGAGAGGTAAGAAATCGAACTTAAGAATCTTAGGCGAGGGGCGCCTGGGTGACTCAGTTGGTTAAGCATCCAATTTTGGTTCAGGTCATGATCTCACGGTTTGTGGGTTCTAGCCCCGTGCTGGCCTCTGCACTCACAGCATGGAGGCTGTTCACGATTCTCTCTCTCTCTCCCTTTCTCGCTGCCCCTTCCCGCTCATTATCTGTCTCTTAAAATAGATAAATAAACTTTAAAAAAAAAGAAAAGAAAAGAATCGCAAGAGACACCACAATCAAATGAAATAAGTAGTACTTGTTTGGATCCTGATTTGAACAAACGAACTGTTAAAAAAATGAGACAATTGGATACTTTGATTCTGAACTGGGTTTAATATGATAAAGATGGCGTTTCAAGATAGATAAGAGATAGATTGTTTAATAAACAAAAATGAGATAATGGTCAGCCATCTGGAAAATAAATATAACTGTACTTTTCCATCACTCTTCTCACAAAAATAAATTATAGGAAGATCAAAGCTTTAAGAATAACAAGAGAATTATTTATAACCTTGGAAAAAATAGGACTTTTTTAGGACAAATACAAAACTCAATAAACTGTGAAGAAAAGGATGGATGAATGTGTCCATGTAAAATTTTAAAATTCTGCTCAGAGGGGGAAAAAAACCCACAAACAAAATCAAACACAAATGACAAAAACTGGAAAGAATATTTGCAATATATATGACAGGCTGAAGATTATTTTCTAAATATATGAAGATCTCTTTCCAAGCCAAGTAATAAAAAACAAAATTCAATAGAAACTAGAGGAAAGAACATAAACAAAAAAGTCTTAAAACATAAGGGAAGATGCACATTCACAATCTTAAAAATAGTCATTAAAATGAGAAACTATTTTAACCCAATCAAATTTGTAAGCATCAAATAGTTTGATAGTATGCAGTGTCAGTGAGGTTGAGGGAAAACAGGAATTCTTATATACCATTGACAGGAACAAATTAATGTCTTTTGTTGGTAATTTGATATTATCTAGCAATACTTAAAATCCTCATGATCTTTGACTCAGCAATTCCACTTCTAGGAATTTTCGACAGATACATTCATACAGATGTTCTAAGTAACATGTACATGAATAGTTCTTGCAGTGTTATTTATTTAAAAAAAAAAGCTGAGAATATCTTAGAATCCATTAGTAAAAGACTGGTCAAAGAAATTATTATTATTTATTCATACAATGGAATGTTATGTAGCTATTAAAATAAATAAGATAAATTTATATATTAATGTATCTACAAGATCATATGAGGGTCATATGGAAGTATTTGGGGGAGGGACTTTGTGAAAAAATGATTTTTAGACTACCCATGGTTTGTATTTGCAAGTGATCACGTCTTGGTTTAGGTGTAATTACATAGGCAGATTCTTGCTTATTTAACCCTCTTAAAATCTTTGGGAGGAATGCTCAAAGTTGAAACAGAAAGAGGAGATTGCTTCCGGCCAAAAAACCCAGAAAACATCATGAGATCTGGAGTAATCTATATGTTTGACTCATAGTTTCCTGGGAACCATTAAAATATCCAACTATACCTCCAGGTTTTACAGATGTAGAATTGGGAGTCCAAGAATATTTATGGAACCAGTAATATTTGGTGTTCATTTGCATATTATAAAGAGTGTTAACATATCTCAAAGGATATATACTTTAAAGTAATTTTGGGGCACCTGGGTGGCTCAGTTGGTTGAGCATCTAACTTTGGCTCAGGTCATGATCTCCCGGTTCGTGAGTTCAAGCCCTGCATTGGGCTCTGTGCTCATAGCTCGGAGCCTGGAGCCTGCTTCAGATTCTGTATCTCTATCTCTCTGCACCTTCCCAAATTTCTCTCTCTCTCTCTCAAAAATAAATATTATAAGAAATTTTAAGTAATTTTAATTTAACTTTAAAGGCAGTATCACATGCATAATTTATGGAATGATTTGCCCTTTGCTATGAAATGATATTAATGCTTTGAAAAAGAGTTGTTTTAATAATCAGAGACTTGTTGCTCACAATTACAAGCTATTCTGAACAAAATGGCAACTGTGTTTTGTGTACTGTCCAGGTTGTTATAGTTGGTAAAAAAAATTTTTCTATGAATCACAGTGATAGAGTTGAATCTCTAGATTGCTAAGATATCTATAAACAGAGAAACCTATGCTTTGAAGGCACTAATAGAACTAATCCATTCTATACTACCCATCTGTTTCCATTTAGGACTACAAATAAACCTCAAAACCACAGGGCAGATCATTTGTTTCTCAAAGACTGGGACTTTTCTCACAGAATTTAATATGTAATCTTGCTCTTAATAGGTGCTCAATAAATACTGGAATTGATTAACTGTTTGAGGAGACTCGATCAAGTGGAAAGAGTTTGGTTTTCAGAGTGAGACAGACTGGATCCCCATCCTGGCTCTTCTACACACTGACTGTGGTGATCTAGAGCACACTGGTTTTCTCTTCTCTGGATAAACTCTCTTCCCCCAGGCTTCACCAACTTTTTTTTGTGCCATTTTGGGCACAAATGAAATTTCATTAACAAGAATCACTCAAATTTCACTGGCTCATTTTCCCCACCAGCAAATTTTATAACCTCAGTGTCCTGTACACTTCTCCCTACATGTTTCCAGAAACCCTTAAGGGATGTCACATACCAAGTTGCTCCTATGAGTACCGCCTTGCTGTATGGGTCCTGTAACTCCACATTGTGCCCTACTGCTCCCCTGGGTGTCAGTCCTGCTTCTGTCTGCACTGGGCACCTCAGCAGCACTGTGATCCCCCCACCCCGGGTTATTAAATCCCGTGCCAGTGACACAGCTTTCTTTCTCTCTTCCCTTCTTTTTCCTCCCTTGTTCCCCACTCCCCCATTTCTCTATTCTTTTTCTAATTTACAGACCCCCTGCTTTCTGTAAGACTAAGGCTTCAACAGAGGCTGTGCTAGAAGTTAGTCTCAAGTGATGAATCTCATACTGGATTCAGAATTCCTTTCCCTACAATGGAATACTACATGGCAATGAGAAAGAATAAAATATGGCCATTCATAGCAAAGTAGATGGACCTCGAGGGTGTCATGCTAAGCGAAATAAGTCAGGCGGAGAAGGACAGATATCATATGTTTGCACTCATAGGTCTAACAGGAGAAACCTAACAGAGGACCATGGGGAGGGGAAGGAGGAAAAAGAGTTAGGGAGAGGGAGGGAGACAAAATACGAGAGACTCTTGAATACTGAAAATAAACTGAGGGCGGAAGGGGGAGGGGGAAAAGGGAAGGGGATTGACGGTCATGGTGGAGGACACTTGTGGGGAAGAGCACTGGGTGTTATATGGAAACCAACTTGACAATAAACTATAAATTAAAAAAAAAAAAAGAATTCCTTTCCCTTTTTAAACTAACTACAGTTGACCCTTGAAGAATGTGGGGATGGGATTAGGGCTAACTCCCATGCAGTCAAAAAATCCATGTACAATTTTTGACTCCCCCAAGATTTAACTACTAATAGCTTACTGTTGACCAGAAAACTTACTGGAAACACAGCCAATTAATATATATTTTGTATATTTTATATACTATATAATGTATTCTTATAATAAAATAAGCTACAGAAAAGAATATCGTTACAAATCATAAGGAAGAGAAAATACATTTGCAGTACTGTACATATTTTTACTGCAAAAAAATCTGTGTATAAGTGAATCTGTTCAGTTCAAATCTATGTTGTTCAAAGGTCAACTGTATTTATTACAGGTTCAGTTCTATATGCTTGGCTTCTCCTTCCCTCAGAAAATTGTTTCAGAGCATACATTAGCCTCTGTTAAAATAGGATTGTGTTGGCCCATATAACCAGTTTGTCATGTATTCCAAACAGGATTGACAGCCTATGCTTGAAGTGAAATCCCTGGTAAACACAGAATGTGTAAATACCCAAATCATAAGACTGTTGTAATATTTTACAATATTCTCAGTAGGGTTGTTGGAATTTTGAAATAATTACAGACACATTGAAAACAGTCAATGAATGTTAGCTAGTAGTACTTTTTATTATAGTTATATGGCCCATTTGAGATGATGTTACTATGTTACTTCTGTTCAATATAAATTTCTTTTGATAACATTTTTAAAAGTATTTCTATTGGTCATATTTTTTTTTTACTATACCCCCTTTCTATCCATAACGTATAGAATAACTAGGAAAATAAACAAATTGTGTTCATCTACATTCAATTTTAAGAACTTTTTTACCATTTATTTATTTTTGAGAGAGAGAGAGCACAAATGGGGGAGTAGCAGAGAGAGAGGGAGACACAGAATCCAAAGCAGGCTCCAGGCTCCAGGCCCCGAGCTGTTAGCACAGAGCCTGATGCAGGGCTGGAACTCATAAACTGCGAGATCATGACCTGAGCCGAAGTCGGCTGCTTAACCAACAGAGCCACCCAGGCACCCCAATTTTAAGAATGTTTAAGAGACTTACTTTTGATCCAAATTTTTAACAACTTTAACTGTAAATTCTTAGTTGTGACTAAACTTAAAAGTAAGCTGTTTGACTTGAAAAACGAAAAGACAGCATGGGAATTTAATTAATTAATTAATATATACGGAGTGCTATCTTCCCAGCACTAAACTACTAAAAAAAATGAAAGAATTAAAACACTTGAAGCCAGTTCTTCTCAAAAAACATAGAATATTTTTTACTAAAGTGTACCTAATACCTACTAGGCATTTATAACCCCAAGAATGAGTCAAGTCCAGTAGGTAAAGGTAAAGTTAAGTTTTCTATGGCTGCTAGCAGCTATATATTGCAGTTCAAGAAGAATGATGACCTGAACAAAACACTTACTTAACATGGATAATGTTATTAATTGGCTTCTCGTGTACGTGTGGTGGCATCAATTCAAAATTCCTCCCTTTTGTTCCTGGAAATCACCTTTGAGCTTCAATTCGCACTGCTTTATTTTTTTAAATTTTAAATGAAACTGGGAGAAGCTAAGCTTTCCAGATTTTAAAGTAGAGGTAAGTGCTACTGAGAATAGCTGAGGTTGAACAGGGAGATCAAGAAGTATAAAGAAAGAAGTGGAGAGAAGATACCACACAAAGATAACCTAGGGGCAAGGAAACTCAGTAGCTTCAGGTAAGAAGGGCCAGAGAGTTACACTTTTTAAAGACAAAAGTCACCCACTGAAAGGCTACAGCTGTTGACAGGAGATCCCTGAACCGTTTTTGGTTGTGAGGAGCAGAAGAGCCAGAGGAAAATGGCAAATTCACACAGGCAGCCATGTTTTCAGGAAGCACTCTGTCTCTGAGGCAGTAGAAGAAGGAAGACAGACTTTATACTGATTAATATGATTTTCTCCATTGTGTGTGGGAAACAAAGGTAATATAGCTCATACTGGTGTGATAGGTGTGTATAAACAAAATATGGTGTGTTAATACACTGGAATAAATATGTGGTCATAGAAAGGAATGAAATACTGGTCCATGCTACACTATGGATGAACCATAATGTTTTTAGTGAAAGAAGTCAGACACAAAAGACCACCTACTGTATGATTCCATTTATATGAAATGTCCAGAATAGGCAAATCCAGGGATAGAAGGTAGATTAGTGGTTGTCAGTGGCTGGGCAATGGGGAGTGACTAGTAATAGATGTGCAGTTTCTTTTGGGGGTGATACAAATGTTCTAAAATATATTTGTGGTGATGGTAACACACCTCTGTGAGTAGACCCCAAAACACTTTATTATACACTTATATGGGTGAATTTCATGTTACATGAAATTTATCTTAATAAAGTTGTGAAAGGGGGAGGCTTTTTTGTAGTAGGTTTCACTGCTTCTACAGCCTTTCCTCACCCCTCTCTCCCCGTTTTGCACTGGACCAAGGATAAAGACACTTGGTTGACTCTATGTCGATAGCTTAGAGCAAGATGGAGGGAAGCTTGGGAAAGTGTCAAATGGGTTACACTGCTGTGTCCAAAAGCAGTGTTACTTCCTCTGTAACTGTCTTTGTAAATACCTTTATTAAATATGCTAAGCTTGTGCCTCTCTGACTTCAAATCTTAGCCAAAACTGTCTCACTGTGGTGTTTTGGTGATTCAAATCTACATCCATAGTTAGGTACATGTTGAAGAGTGGTTTGACGACTCATGTCCATCTCCATTATCCTCCCTCGCCCTCACCATTGCCCATTACTTCACTTCCAGGAGCACCATGTTGTTTAGTACCAAACCCCATATTTGACCAGAGTTGGGTAATGTAATTTGGAAGCCCTCCTTTACACAGACCTCCTTTACACTATGACCACAGAGCTTGTATCTGGACTTCTTTTCAGAGTTTATTGGTCTTAGTGAAGCTGTTTTGTATATGAAATGACCAGAGAGGTTTTTTTTCTTGTTTTGTTTTTCCCTGGGTAACCTTCAGTGTTATATAAAATTCTACTCAGAGGTATAACCTCTCTGGGATTGCTTCTTTGATAAAGGACTTTCCCTGACTGGTCCTCCCGGACACCTTCAAATCAATGCTTTTCCCTGTCCCAAAGCCCATGTGCTTATGAGATGGGTCAAGACTGATAATTTTTTGAAATTAGTATAGACTATGCCATGAATCTTTTGAGCTTATCATATCACTGCCTAGTCAGTGCATCTCCTCTATTGCTTTCTCACTTTTGTTCCTTCACCCTGTCTAATAGTATCAAAACATATACCTTAAGGTACAGGTGTGTCTGCTGCACATACATGTGTATGAGCCACTGAAAGTACAGAGGTTGGGGTCACAAGACTCCAGCCGTGCTCAGGATGTTTACAGCTGAAAATAACTAACTAGAGTGAAAGCACCATTGCACCTCTCTTCAGAGCCCCCAGACACCACTACTCAAAAATGAGGTTCAGATGTATTAAAAAAAGTTAAAGCAACGTTATTTTAAAAAATCTGTTTTTACCAGAAAAAGACAAATGGTTTTGGAAGAGATATGATTTGGGCAATTAGAGGAAGTAGTATTAGTGTCATGAAGGCAAGGAAGACCTAAATTCAGAGCCTCATGTCCAAGTCGCACTATTGGTTAGGCCCTAACTTTTTTATTTCCTTTCCTGGGGCATCAGATAACCAGCATGGCCCAGAATTATGGCTGTAGGGCATGCCTCTGGCCCCTGCTCACGCTGTATTACCAGGTGCTCCAAGAAAGGGAAGGAGGTCTGCAAGGACAGATATATGAACAATTAGCTCCTGAATGAGTTTTATTTTGTCTTTTTGTGGTTGTTGTTGTCGTTAATGTTTATTTATTTTTGTGTGTGAGAGAGAGAAAGAGAAAGAGAGAGAGGGCAAGTGGAGGAGAGGCAGAGAGAGAGGCAGAGAGAGAATCCCAAGCAGGCTCCGTGCTGTCAGAGCAAAGCCCCACACGGGGCTTGATCTTATGAACCCCAAGATCATGACCTGAGCCAAAATCAAGAGTTAGATGCTCAACTGACTGAGCCACCCAGGGGCTCTGATTTGTCTTTTCAAAAGTCCCCAGTACAATCTAGTTTTTAAAATCCAAGAGGCACTTGGGTGGCTCAGTCAGTTAAGTGTCTGACTCTTGATTTTAGCTCAGGTCATGATCTCACAAGTTCTTGAGTTTGAGCTCTGTGTTGGGCTCTGGACTGACAAAGCAGAGCCTGCTTGGGATTCTCTCTCCCTTCCTCTGTTTCTGCCCCTTCCCCACTCACTCTGTCTCTTTCAAAAAAAATTTATATATATATATGTATGTATATACATATACTATATGTACACACACAGATATATAAAATCTGGTGTTGAATGGCCCAGTCGGTTAAGCATCTAAGTCTTGATTTTGGCTCAGGTCATGATCTCACAGTTTGTGGGATCCAGCCCCATGTCAGGCTCTGTGAAGACAGCATGGAGCCTGCTTAGGATTCTCTGTCTCCTCCTCTCTCTGCCCATCCCTGTGCTCCTACTCTCTCTTTCTCTCTCTCTCTAAATAAATAAATAAATAAACTTTAAAAATAATACAATCTGGTATTAATTAGCTCTATGTCAGATGCTTTGTGAGCCAGACATAGATGATATCTTTGTCTTTGAAGGCTGGGTTTTTTAGAATTTTTTTCTAACATTTATTTATTTTTGAGAGACAGAGCACAAGTGGGGAGGGGCAGAGAGAGAAGGAAACAGAATCAGAAGCAGGCTTCAGTCTCTGAGCTGTCAGTATAGTGCCCAACATAGGGCTTGAGCTCCTGAACCACTAGAGCATAACCTGAGCTGAAGTCGGACACTCAACCAAATGAGCCACCCAGGCACCCCAGTGAAGGCTGGTTTTAATCAAAATTTACCCTGATAGCCACCTAATAATTTAAAATTTCCTTATGCTCCAGGATTAAGAGCAAGATTCATTGCTAAGGCTTCTAGAAGGCATCTTAGCCAAAGAGCTTATTAATGAAGCCCAGATCCTTTCTCTAAACCCTTCTCTCCCTTACCCCTCTCCCCCAAGGAGAGGTTGACTAATTAATTACTGCAGTGTTCTGTTTAGTGGTTGAGTCAGCCTTAATCTCTCAGTGCCAAATATTGTCATGCTTGAAGTCTCTTCCTTGCCTTTTTCTCTGTAGTGAGTCCCTACCAGGGCCCTAGGGATGGACAGGCTGAGTGTGGAGCAGACAGAAGCAGTGGGTAGGCTGGCATCCCCTGGTGAAAAGTCATGACTTCCTGTGTATTCCTCAGACACCCAACATTTTTCCTTGTTAACAAAGCGGCCCCAGCTCCTCTATGTTGATTTTGTTTCCACACATTTCATAACTATCGGGGGTATTAGTGAGATATCAGAAAAGAGGAGATTAAGATGCTGAAGGGGAAGAACAAGAGGGTAGATGACTCTTTGCAGTACAACTTTGATCCAGACATTAGGTGGTCACTTGTTGGGACCACTGCCATGGCGTTTGAATAAATTTTAAAATACTCTGCTTTCTTGTTAATAAAGGCAAAAAGGCAAACAAATCAAAGCCTTCAGACTACATCACAAAAGACACCTGAAACAAAATGGTTCGTAGCAGTTCAAAATAACAGGGTAATCAAAAGTATACCAAATGAACCTTAACAAAGTGAAAGCCTATCTATGAATCGTAATATCAGCCAGGTTGAAATATGGCCAAAAATATTAAACAATGAAGGGCAGTTGCTAATACTACAGGATTTACTTCCCACTAAATATATTATGAGTACTTGTGAATCAAAAAGTATAGCAACAACAATCTTAAAAGAAACGAGATACAAGCAGAAATACACAGACACACTCCAGACACACAAGCATGATGTGCCCCACTCATGGGTAGTAGAGGCATGGAAATGCTAAAGAGCCTAGAAGTTATTCTTCATGTACTAGCCGAAAACTGCTATAAAAAGAAACTCATCAACTACACCATTATCCTGAGGTGCATTTCATACAAGAAAGAAAGGATACATACCTGACTTTATTGTTGTTCTCTTATTTACCAGTTTTCAAAACATTGGGTTGTCCCCTCAGCATCTTCCAAAGGTGACTGACCCCTGGGGTTTTCTTTGTCATTAAGAATTTTTGGTTTTAGGGGCACCTAGGTGACTCAGTCAGTTAAGTGTCTGACTTCGGCTCAGGTCGTGGTCTAGCAGTTTGTGAGTTTGAGCGCTGTGTTGGGCTCTGTGCTGACAACTCAGAGCCTGGAGCCTGCTTCGGATTCTGTGTCTCCCTCTCTCTCTGCCCCTCCCTTGCTTTTCTCTCTCAAAAATAAATAAACATTAAAAAAGAAGAATTTATGGTTTTAATTATATTTGATGTGTTTCAATCCATTCTGGGTATTATTCATACTAATGTTCAAATTGCTTCATCTATGTTCATTGGGAGCATTTTCAGGCTGATTCTTGAGTCCTTCTGATAGAACACCAATAATTTTTAATAGCTCCTTCAATTTCTGATATGATAGGATGACTCAGGCTCATTTTATTCACTTCGTGCCCTGGGTTGGGAGTCAGTCATTACCTCAAGGAGAACTGGTTCCTTTGGAAATAGTCTGTTTTGCTTTGTTTTGTTTTGCTTTTTTAATTTGGAAAGAGACAAAGCATGAGTAGGGGAGGAGCAGAGAGAGAAGCAAGAGAGAGAATCCCAAGCAGACTCCTCACTGCCAGCACAGAGCCCAATGTGGGGCTCAAACCCACGAACCCATGAGATCATGACCTGAGATGAAAACAAGAGTTGAACGCTTAACCAACTGAACCACCCAGGCGCCCCCCTTTGGAAATAGTTTTTAGAGGTAATAATCTGGGTTCTGGGAGTGCTCAATGTTTCTAAGCCTTTACAGTGGTCAAGATTATACGCAAATATAATAAATTGTTAGTTCATAATGGAATTTCACACTCAAATTTATAAGTAGAGGGGTTTTACTTAATCTTTCCAATCTCATGTTTTTATCTGCTTTTTCCCACCCTTGAAATCCTATTTTCCAACATCAACGTAATTACGTTTAATATAAACATACCAAATACCAAAAAACCAATACCAAATAAACCAACACTACCAATAAAGATACAATTACTGAGAACGGTTTATACATTATACATTTTTTATTGCTTTTGGTCTTAGAGTATACCCACTAGTAGTGATATACAATATAGTCAAATTAAGGTGTTTTTTATTTTTGTTTTTGTTTTGAGAGTGAGAGAGGGTACAAGTGAGTGAGGGGCAGAGAGAGTGAGAGAGAAAGACAGAGAGAAAGAAGGAGATAGAGAGAGAAAGAGAGAAAGAAGTGGGGCTTACTCGAAGTGAGGCTTGTGTTTTACCCGATGTGGGGCTTGTGCTCACCCAAAGCAGGGCTCAAGCTCATCCAATCCAGACTCAAACTCACAAACCATGAGATCATGACCTGAGCCGAAGTCAGATGCCCACCTGACTGAGTCACCCAGGCGCCCACCAATTAAGGTGTTTTAAAGCCATTTGAAATAATTCCACTTCTGTATGGTTATGCAACCAACTTGACATACTATTGTGTTTCTTTGTTTCATTTTGTTTTCAGTTTTTAGGGACAGCTTTTAAATTTTTTTATTTTGTTTTATAATTACATAACATATTTACATGGTTTCAAAATTAAATCTACAAAACATAATATATATACATTTAAAATATTTTTGTGTGTAATGATTTTCTAGAAGTTTAGCCTTGATCGTGGTTCTCCAAAACTTTCAGTGGTTCTCTGAGCTACTAAATGTGTTTTTTAAAAAATCTCTTCTTCTGCTTAGTCTACTAGAATTGACTTCTGTTGTTGGCAACTGAAAACCTCGCCTGACATTGGGGAATGGCTCCATTTGCGATTGATCCATACTTCCCTGAGCAAAATCTCAGTAAGTGTTGGTACTGACAGTTATTCCAGGGCCTCTTACATCTTTACCACTCTCCTACCTTGTCCTGGATTCATGGAACTAAGGGATCCCGCTCAAGTGATTGGCCACAAAATAGAAAAAAAATGTTTCAGGATAACTTTGAACTCCACCTCTAGAGCCCAGACATGGGAGAGGCTGGACTAAATTTGAGGTATTCACCTCACTTGTCACCTTATATAATTCCTGCCTCACTCTATTATGTACAGCTTTACACACATTTCAAGAGGTTCATTATATTCCCTAAGGCCTGCTCCAAAGGAAAGTTGAAAAGCTTATATTCATCAAGAGTCTTCTCTTCCCGTGTAGTGGTGCCTTTCCTCCTGGCAGGTGACAGTGACCTCCGATCTAAATAGAATACCACTTCCTCTCTTCAAGTCCAATGTAAGTCTGAACTGAGACATTATCACAGAGAAGTTGTGAGAGAGGCACCTTCTCTTATCTATACTTAGGAACACATGGTACACTGAAAACAGAGGGGAAGGTTTGAACACTATGCATTGGATCTGATGGTGAAATACACAGATGTTACTATCAAAATGCCATTACTTTCTCTTTCCATACTAAGCATCTCTAGACATTTCTGATCATGGTGTATATTTTCTACCTGTTCTTTGCTAGCAGAAACACTTTAACTACTCTTCAAGTTAATCTAGCTCCTTCCACACAACCTCAGTTTTTATAGAAAATGCCTATGCCTTCGGCTGTAATTCCCAATGTTCTGTGGATCATTTTCCTGGAGGCATTCATAGGCATGCACCCAAAACATTCCAAATTCACATGGATTTAGGAACTTCTAGGAAGACTTTGTGTACCCTGTATGGAAATTTACACACTCCAGAGCATTTCAGTCACAATGCTGCCTTCCAAGCATGTATGCTAACATTCTTCTTATCCGTGCCCCCCTAGAAAATGGTACAGAAGTAAAAATAGCAAATATTTACTGGGGACTTACAAGGTGCCAAGCACAGTTCTGTAGCTTCATTCTACACCATCATCTTAGTTATTCACAACAATCCTATAAAATTGGTACTATTTTACAAAACTGGGGCACAGAGATATTAAATAATTTACTCAGTAGTATAGAACTTAAGTGTACATTATATCATAAATGAGGGAGCCAAGAATCAATTGTAGACATAACAATTTTGAGGTCATTCTTAACTGCTACCCTTGCTGCCTTCCAAAGGAAAATGGTACCAGAGAAGCATCTCAATCATTTCTGTGTTTTTATGACACATCTCATAAGGTCAGCGAAGCTTCAAATTGTCTATTGGGTAGAAGGTTTATCCTTTGTCAAAGGCGTGAAATATTTCTCTCTAAATCAAATCATCCAATAAAACTAAATTTGCAACCAAATTAAAATATACTTCCAACAAATTAGGAGCAAATTTAACAGCCTCGTTTATATAGGAAAAGAACCATTATTTGAAGTCTATCTTCTATTTTGTATTTGCAAACTGATTAAAATTTTGTTAGTCATTTATCGAATGAGAATTTCATGGTTACCAACTCTTTTTATCTAAGGTCATAAACAAAGAATCCAAAATCAAGTTGCAGACAATATATATTCATGAGACTATTAGAGAGGAAAACATTACAAGTAGAAGCAGATGAATTTTTAAAATTTTTATTACACCTCTAGTGGTGTGTTTGTGAGTGCGTATGTGTGTGTGTGCATGCATTTGTGTGTATGTAACATGGACAGGAGACAACTTTCTCCCCAACTATTGGACCTTGGAGGAAATTACTAAGCTTCATTGAGCCTCATGATCTTTAAAAGAATTAGCAGGTTTATATAATGTCAAGCACATAGTCCATATTTTCCATGGTTCAAAGAGCCCAGAATTTGGTAAGAACTCGGTTCAAATCTTAGTTCTATACTTAACAGTTTCATGACTTTGTACGAGTTATTAAAACTTGCTGAGCCTAAGTTTCTTAACCTGAAAAAAAAAGGGGATACTCCCTATGTTGTAAGTAGTTAAGATTAAGTGAGGTAATCTATGTAAAGTACACAGCACTTCACATGATAAATGTCAGTTCCAATGTTCTCTTCCCCTCTGTCTTGTATCCCCTCCTCTCTTAGAAAGGAGTGGTAGACTTGAGGGGTACAGTTTGGAAACAGAGGTGCCTCCTACTTAGGAGAAACCCTTGTCTCTGAAGAAACCCAGCCAAGCTTGGCAGGCCCAGAGAGGAGGAAGCAGAAAACAGAGTCCCCAGGTTCTAAATTTTATGAAAAAGAGGAAAAGAGGGCTTTAAAATATCTTTCTGCCTCTCCAACCCAACTCACCAGGACAGCAAAGTACTTAGGGATTCAAGTGGAGACATAATGTGCCCCTTCACATGTGGGGAGCTCTGAAGCAAAAATGAGGTTCCCAAAATCTCAGGGAAGGATCGACTGGGGAGGAGGCTATGGTTCTTTACCTCGGTGACTTGAGATGAGACTACAAATGCCTCAGTGCCACGGTGCTGCATTGCAGAATCCCCAGATACCCCAGGCACCGAAGGAGCGCCATACTGACTACCTGCGGTTTGTTGCCCTTGACCTTTCACCCCCAGGTGCCTGACTCCAGCTCAAGAGAAGCTTGCTTAGCCACCAGAGGTAAGTGTGCCTCCCAAGACGAAGGAACGCTATCTCCGCCGCATTTTCCCATATTTTACTCCTCACAGTGTGTCTCCTGTGTCCTTAAGCCTCAGCTTCCTGATTTGGGCAGATAGAGTGCTTGTTTGGTGGGCCAGCTCTGGGCGTTATTCTACATGCCTTTCCCGGAAGTTCAGCCTGGAGTCTGTGCTTCCTAGATCTTTACCGAACCTTAGCTCCTTCCTTTTATGCCTGCATAGACAGTAGTCCCTATTTCCTTGTCATTATCTATCAGAATGTCTGTTTCATTTATTTTATAACACTTATTACTATTCAAAATGGCTTCTCTTATTTGTTTACTTATTTATGAGTATTCTTTCACACACCTGAAAGCAAGCAAGCTCTAGCAGAACAGGGGCTTTGCCTGTAGGCCACATCGGGTATGGTTTTTTGCCTGTTTTTTTTGTAAATAAAGTTTTACTGAAATACATCCATATACATTTATTGACACATCATCTATAGGAGTTTTGTGCTACAACAGCAGCATTGAGTGGTTGAGACAGATAACTGTCTGGCCCCAAAAGCCTGAAATGTTTATTTTCTGGCACTTTATAGAAAAAAGTTTGCTGTCTTGTAGTTTGGTTCATTGTTCTTGCAATACAACAGTGCTTGGTACATAACAGGCACTGATTAATATTTGATGAATAAATAAATAAATAAGCACTAGACAGAGAAGTGAGGCCACCTGCTTCAGGGAAAAATTTCCCCCTTGGTAGGCTTTAGATGCTATTGCATTGAAAGGTCACAGTAATATAAGGAGCTGAACAATCATAACAGATACTATTTACATTTCTTTTTAAAGCTTTTTCCCACTGTTTTTTTTTTTCTTTTTCTTTTTTTTTTTTTTTTGTAGTTGTTGGTAGTGGTTTGGTAGGAATCAAGACTAAGGTTCCTACTATATTTTCAGAGCTACATTAAAATAACTGGATTCAATCCAGGAGTATATCAGGCTTATTAAGCATGATTATTTTCCTCCAGCTAAAGTTATTTTAAAAGATAATGTATATCCATTATTGAACATGTAGAAGAGGAAAAAATTACCTCAATCCCATTTCTCAAGGACAGATGCTGATGGCCTCAATGCTTTCCTTTGCAACCTTTATTCCAAATATGAGAAGTTTTTCAAAGTTGTGTTTATATTAATATGAAAAATTTTCTGCTTTGATTTTCAATGTAAAACAAAAAATATTTTTGTGCGGCATTAGTAAGCGTCCATTGGTTGCAGAGCCTCGGGACCAAACAAACAGGGCTTAAGTAAAAAATGAAATGTATTAGAAAGAACAGGGGCAGCAAATAGAATCAAAGGGAAATTTATGTGGCAGAATACGGTCTTCGGCTGCAGCTGTTTCTAGTCTTGTGTCACTCTGATCAATGTTCAAATTCTAGACCGATAGAATCTCAATGGCCCAGCAGGAGTTCTAACACCTCCTCTCCCACAGTCCCCTACCTGCCAGGGCTTCGGGGCTGTCTTGATGGACAGTTCACCAAGGGTGAATGCATAGGAAAAAGGAAGTGTGCCCCACAAATACCGAGGTATGTTACCAAGAGGAGAGAAAGACAGGCAGATGTCCACTGTAACACGTTGTTATACCTCTTCATGAATAAGTTTCGCTCTCTTTTTTTTAATGGGATGCCTTATTGCGAAGTTAATGACTCTTAGCACGAATTCTTCACAAATGGTTAGACTTTTTAAAAAAGTAATCTCTACACCCAACTTGGGGGCTCAAACTCACAACCCTGAGATCAGAAGTAGCACGCTCTACCGACTGAGACAGCCTGGAGCCCCACTCTTCATAAATAAGTTTAGATAACTTTTGAAATTGATGTGAGAATCAATGATTTAAAATGCTAGAGAGAACTTCCCTTTGTCTCTGAGCCCACAGAGGTCTGTGATTACTCACCTCTCTGAGGTTATAGCTTATTCCAGGTAGTCCCTCTTTGACCATCTTTGATCATGTGATTATTTTAAGACACTTTGAGACACTGTTCATTAGGTGCGAGTTATAGTGCCAGTTATACCAGCTAGCTTCATCAGCATCCATGTCCCAGGGCTCTGGAAGATTCCCTGCATCCTGTAGTATGGTTTAAGGAAAAAGCTGTTTGGGGGTAGAGGAAACTTCAGGAGCCCAGATCAGCAAGAGAAGACAATGCAGAGAGAATCTCTTTCTCCTGCCATTTCCACATGGAGAGGCACGCTAAGGCCAGGCGCTGTGCTGGTAACACAGACAGCATGGGATTACATTGCAGGAGGATAACTCTGCCTTCACATAGAGCATTTGCATATAGAGCATTTGCATGCTAATTGCCTACAGGATCCCAGCTGCCCAGCACCATGGGAAGCCAGTCATGTTCTGGGGAGCAAACGAGAGTACAATCCCTCCTATTAAGAAAACAGGCCCCTGCTCCCAGCTAGCTCATCGTATAGCCAATCCAACAGTGAGTATGTAAGGTGGCATGTTACACTTTTTCAGATCTAAAGCCCAAATGTTTGCTTTGTGAAAAGAGGGGCGAAGTTCAGAGGAAAATTTCTCCCTCAAACCTCAAACCAACCTTTGCATATAAACGTGTGGTTTTCCCTTAGACAGTGGAATGTGCTAGCAGGTAGCATTTTTTTCCTGCCACTGTGAGACTTCAGACAAGTCAGGCTCTCTTTCATCCTGTCTGTCTGTCTATCTCTCTCTGCCACAGTAATCTCACCTATAGTAGAAGTTAGTTGGACTTGATAAATCTTAGGCCCCTTTTGATCTTAACTCTTATAAATCTGTAGCTATGTGATGAACAAATACTGAAATACCTCTCCTGGCTAAATTTTCTTTTTCTTTTTTGTTAATGTTTACTTATTTATTTTGAAAGAGAGAGAGAGAGAGAGAGACAGAGGGAGAGAGAGAGAATGCGTGAGCAAGAGAGACAGAGAGAGAGAAGGAGAGAGAGAATACCATGCAGGCTCCATGCTGAACATGGAGCCTGATGTGGGGCTTGAACTCACTACCAAGAGATCACAACCTGAGCCGTTGTTCAAGAGTTGGTCGCTTAACCAACTGAGCCACCCAGGCACCACTAAGTTTTTTTTTAATTATGTAATATTTTAATATTTAATAAAATAAATTTCTTTCTAGATTTTTATATTAAATCAGTCTAGTCTTAGAATAGCTTATGTCAATATACCTACTGACAGATTTTGCTGTGGCTGGTTTATGACTCGCTCATCTTTCACTTATGGTTACAAAACAGACCCTACAACACTCCACATCACTGAGCAATATGGCGGAAAGGGCGAGAAAGTGGGAATCGGCACGTAGAAGGCTGAAAGGTTGCCATGCAGCCTCAGGACAGTCTCGGACATCATCTATTAGGGTTTTCCCACTCTCCTCTGCCTCTCAATCTCTGAGAAACTGAGGGGAGAGCATTTCTCATGTTGACCTCCAGCTCACACGTCTTCCTGGCCCAGACCCCACTGCTCAGTCATGAGTTCCCTCCATCCTTATGGGCATGAGGATGACACTAGCGTAGGTTCCCCTCCCGCCCATGCCCTTTCCTAGAGTCCGTTTAGAGCCTTGTAATTCTTAGAGCGAGTTTGTGTGTGTGTCCTTTTTCATATCTTTTGATCTTTCTTCACAAATGCCAAAGATTCATTTTCTCTGTTGTTTGTTTTTAAAGAGTTTAACATGGCCTCTGGCTTTCGTGCCTCTTTACTTACATTAACTATTTTAGTTAAAGAATTGATTTGATGGAACGAAAAGTAATTATTTTAATTTCCAAGCATCATTATATACTATCTTTTATAAGGAGATAAGAAGAAAGACTAACCTTCTTTTATAAGTATTTCTTATAAATACTTTTTATAAGGAGAGAAGAAATACTGATAAATAATCTACCTGCCATCTTCCAAAAATATTTCCATTTTTAATGTCAGTTATTTGGCTAAGCTGTCAACTTTGATCGCATTAGCATTTAGTCTCTAATTTTAAGACTGTTGGGGTTTTGTTTCTGTGCATACGGTTTTAGCTGAATAAAATTAATTTATAAAATACTGAGATTGTTGAGAATTTGGTTTTATATATATGCATAAAACAGTCATATATATGACTTTAGTGTACCCTATACTATTAAAAAAATAAAAAAGTGGTGACTTAGAATGCTTTGCACCTTTAATGCTAATTAATTCCCATTATGACCTATATTGGCAAAATCAACTAAACTGGGATTTTTTTAAAAGCTTTGTAGACTTGGAATTGAAACTTCCTACATAAATGTTTCTATGCACTTAACTGCATTCCATGTAGTGAGCATTGTTACAAAAATTAAATCCTCTAATACTCACAACTAATAAACTAACCCGAAATATCACCCAAATCAATGTTTTGGGGGTTGTGTTTGCTGTTACAGGTAGTGCCTTTTAGGGTTCAGTATCAAATCTTGGTTTAAGATATTTATTAGTTGTCTTAACTCTCTGAACTTTGCCTTTCTCATCCACACAATCAAGATGATAGCATTTATTTCAAAGGATTATGGTAAAGCGTAAATGCATATGTATGTGAAATGTCTGGCAATCAGTAATACCAACTGCTATTCTTGTCGCTTAGCTACTAGTCATTTTTAAAGAGGTCCAAAACTCTGATTCTTATCACAACATATCTGTATCATTTCTGTCCTGGGTATGGTCATTGGTAAAAGTAGGCAATTCAGGACAACTCAGAAATTTACATCAACCCCCAATTCCCCAAGGACTAAATGCCAAGTGCATTGTGAGGCAGTAGGGAGGCCAGAATGAGGAACAGCCAGGGAAGAACGATACAGAGGGCTGATGCAGTACAACAAGGCAGCAGGTGCTCGAACACATGCAACTAATACATGTTTTCAAAAGTAATTTGAATAATAATAGTAGAAGGTACCACCATTAAGAGATTTCACGTCAAACAGAGTAGTAGGCTTTTTGCCTACTTTTTGCATACATTATTTTACTTTATCCT
Source organism: Cryptoprocta ferox (assembly GCA_028646485.1). NCBI lineage: Eukaryota > Metazoa > Chordata > Mammalia > Carnivora > Eupleridae > Cryptoprocta > Cryptoprocta ferox. Next base: position 32,963,338 of record CM053577.1, read on the forward strand.
CACTACCCACACCTCTTGACCTCTTTTTGCATACATTATTTTACTTTATCCTCACTACCCACACCTCTTGACCTCAACAGTCCATAATCAACAGATGATTGCTGAACTGCTGGGGATAGAAACATTAAAAAAAATCAAGATAGCTTATTTTTTATTTAATGGGATACATGTTAGTCATGAACTATAATAAAACCATAGTAAAATTAAGAATTATGATGACTTTTTTATATTAAAATTGCATTTATTTGACTTCCCTTATTATTAGCGCTGGATAAAACCAGGCAATATTTTTTTCAATCTCGATGTTAATACAAATGGCTGAATCTTCTCTTAGTCAATTTCTTGTTTGTGGTCATATCAAATTTATACAAGGAAAAAGTCCTCCAGAATAATGTCACGTCAAAAAAAAAAAATCACAAGATTTAAAAAATACATAAAAGGTATCAGGCTAACATTGTTGATTATGTAAATGAGAACACCAATGTTTTGATCCAATAAATAGACAAGTAACCAAAAGTACTGATTTCATAATGTAACCCAGACATAATGGTTGGAGTAATTTTTAAAGTCAATCATTTCCTTGGTTTCTTCTTAGCTGTCCTTCGTTTAGGGTGGGAAAAGAGACCTGAGGTCTAACTTCTACTTTATAGATTTCCAGCAGGTCCTCCATTTTCAGCTCCACATCCCATGTCTCCCTTCTAAGAGAAAGTCCAGTTTCTACCTGCCTCTCTTCTGCAGTGTCCAGCAGCTGGCTTCTTGCTATCCCCTAGTCCTAACACACAAACACTGCAGACACTTGGCTTCTGATTCCTCTCCTCCCCAAAGTCGCTTGCCATTCACTGCCAGTCTCCGTCCTTCAGAATGTGTGAGGCAGTATCCTCTGTCCTCTACCATTTACTTTTCTGTTCTTTTTGACTTCCTGGCCTTTTTCTTCATTTACTATTAGTTTTTGAGTTTTCCAAAGGCAGCAAAGGTTAACACAGATGTGTAATCTACCATATTTAATTCAAAGTTCTGCAACATAACTTTTAAAACTAAATGGCTAAAAATGTTGTGCTATCAATTTAAATTGATAAATAATTTGCTTATGTAGACTTAGAGACATGAAATGAATGCATTCATTTAAAAATCTAGAGTATATGTAACGAATCACTAATTTTGAACATTTTGAAAGTATAATTAAAATCCCACAATTTAGGGCAGCTGCGTGGCTCAGTCAGTTAAGCGTCACACTCTTGATTTCAGCTCAGGTCATGACTTCAGGGTAGTGAGATCGAGCCCTGCATCGGGCTCTGCTCTGACAGTGCTGAGCCTGCTTGATTGTCTCACTTCCTCCCTAAGCACCTCTCCCCCAAAAATCCCATATTTAAAAAATTGTTTATATTATGGGTACCAGAGTTTGACCTCTGAGTTTGAAAGCCAGCAACTTTATTTATTGGCTAAATTTATTTACAACTCTACATCTCAACTACAAAATGAACATAATAATAGTACTACCAGGCTGATAATTATATGAGATAATTCCTGTAAATCATTACACAGTTCCTAAAACCTAGAAATTCCCCAATAAATGTTATTCTTATTACTGTTACCATTATTAATTACAAACTGAAAAAAAAAATAGTTTCTACTACATAATTTGAACTTTAACCAAATGTTACATTTACTTGTGTTTCAGATTTTTTCAAATACCATGAAGTAATTACTTTTTTCTTTAATTTTTGAGGAAATCGACTTAGATTCTTTTAGAATGTTCTCTGGGAGTTTAAAGGCATGTAAGTTTAGCTGTATGTTTTGTAAACCTCAGGACATGGTCTTGGTAGAAAATCTTCCTTTTGATTTTTTTGACTACTGATATTTTGTGTTTATTCTTATACTTAATAGATCTCAGTTTTAGATCAATGAATAGGAATTTAAGAGAAAGATTATATCATTAAAGAAGGCACTATTAAATTCAAAACTCACCACAATGTGCAAGCCCAGTAGGAAATCAAATTATTGTTTTCAAACTCAATACAAACTCTTGGAATTGGTTTGTAAAAAGGATTTGTAAAAATATCAGCCTTATATTAAGGCTGAATGATGAGAGTACTAAAAGTTAGATAGCTTGCATAAAATTGCCTTTTGTGGCATCACATACATTGTTGCCAGGCCTAAATACATACATACTATAAGTACATATATAACTATTAGTTAAATTAGAGGAAAAACATTGGTATTTCCATATTTGTTATAATAAAGGCAAAATAGAAATTCAATTTGTTATTTTAAGAACTATAATTTCTCCATTTCTTTTGAAAACTTACTGAAATTTCTAACAGTTTAGCAAAATCTAAAAAGACAAGAAAAACAAGCTTTCAGTCCCATGACGGTGAGTGAATCTGACGCGTGGACCACCCCTTCTCATCTAGGATAAGAGAATAAGGAAGAGGTTGGAATCCAAGCAAGGTTGCCCTGCGTGTTTAGGAACAACCACCTTCTAGTTTAGGTCAAGTCTGTTATGCAGATTTGGTAGTAGTCAGGGACATGAAACTTTTGGACTGATGGAAATGTTGTCTTGATTATGGTGATGGTTTCATTCACATTCACACACAGATACATATGTCTATAGCATACACCTCTCTATGATGTGTGTATATGTATGTATATGGTGACATACACTCATAGACATATGTGTGCATATATGAAAATCCACCAAGTTGTGCTCTTTAAATATGTGTGGTTTATTATTAAACTTTAAGAAACATCAATTCATTTCATAAATAATTTAGTAAATATCAATTAAGCTTTAATAAAGTTGCTTTTAAAAACCCTCTTTGATACTGGGAGGAAAGAGTCAAACAATCTAATAAAGGAATATGAGCTTCACATAACGATAAATACAAATGCATCTTGAACATATGAGGAAATGATTAACTATACATGTACGAGAAATATAAATTAAACCTCAGCTAACTACAACGTAACAGTGACAAAATTCCCACAGTTTGGCAACACACAATGGTAAGAAAAGGTGAGGGTGAGGAATCACTCTCCCACATTGCTAAGAGAAATTTAAAAAATGATAAAACCCTATGCAGGGCAATTTGGCAATTTCTCAAAAAATTTCTAACAAAATGACAAATACATTTAATTTTGATCCAGCAATCATTCTCTGGGGAATATATTCAACAGATCTCTTTGCTCACAATAAATGTATACCATTTATACATTAATATTATACATATAATGAATAATTGTATAATGTGCAACACTGTATCTATTAGCAAGAGTTTGGAAACAGCCCATGTGAATGAATCATTGTAACACTGACCAATGAAACAATGATACCACGTGGTGTGCTTGCTACATGGCTGTGGGAAAGAATAAGGATGCTCTCTGCTCCGATAGGGAAGTATTTCCAAACTTATTTTTAATAAAAAAAGCAATGTGTTTGGTGTACTAGTTCTACCAAAATAAGGATACATAAGATTATATATTTGCATAAAGAATGAAAGGGTAGAATAAAATAAACAAGATCAGTTGCAGAAAGGGGAAATTTGGTAGGGGGGGATAGGAGTGGGAACAAAAGACTTCTCTATATTTCTTTTAAAATTATTTCAATTTTTAAGTGGATGCATTTTTAGTGCAAAAATATTACAATATGTTTTTTATTTATCTGAAACAAAAAAAAAACACAACTGGTCAGGCTTTTTATGTCAAACGTTTGTCACATGGATTTGTCAGTAAGCAGGGAATATTGTGTGATCAGCAGTGGTCCAAAATCTGTATCATTGCAATCTCTAATGGAAGATTTCTTTCCCAAAGAAACTCTTAAGAATTTAGGTATTTTGAGGAACATATCTGCATTTCTTTTTTTTTATTTATAGTTTATTGTCAAGTTGGTTTCCATATAACACCCAGTGCTCTTCCCCACAAGTGCCCTCCTCCATGCCCATCACCTCCCTTCCCCTTCCCCCTCCCCCTTCAGCCCTCAGTTCATTTTCAGTATTCAAGAATCTCTCATGATTTGTCTCCCTCTCTCTCCCTCTTTTTCCCCCTTCCCCTCCCCATGGTCCTCTGTTAGGTTTCTCCTGTTAGACATATGAGTGAAAACATATGGTATCTGTCCTTCTCCACTTGACTTATGCATTTCTATCTAAATGTAATTAAACAACAAAACTTACTTCCAAAAAACCTATAGCATTATCCTGTAATGACTCCATGAATGAATGGGGTGTATTCATGTTACAGAGGATATATATGAAGATATGTATGATGTATATAGAGGATATACGTATCTTTTCATGTTATGAAAAGATGACCAACAAACCCCACTTTAAAAAAATTTTTTGATGTTTATTTAGTTTTGAGAGAGAGAGCAAGAGAAAGCACCAGTCGGGGAGGGACACAGAGAGGGGAGACACTGAATCCGCAGGCTCCAGGCTCCGAGCTGTCAGCACAGAATCTGACATGGGGCTCAAACTCATGAACTCTGAGGTCATAATGTGAGCCAAATTTGAATGCTTAACCAACTGAGCCACCCAGGCAGCCTCAAACCCCACTTTTTAAAGGTAAGTAATTTGGTCTTAACGACAGAAGCATTTAGCTTACCAGGGAGTAATGTACCATAAAATTAATTTTTAAAATAAAGTTAAAAATTTTTTTAAATTAAAAAAATTAAATTTAAAAAAAGTTTAAAATAAAATAAAGGATTTTTACATTTTAAGCACTAGATTAATCTTGTATTCAGCATGTCAGCTTCCACGGTGATAGCAATCAAGTGATTCTACTTCAGTGTTTTGATTAAAAAAGAAAACCCAGCAACCCCCCAAAGCCCAAGGTCACTTTCAGCCAGTCTTGCCTTTTAAAGTGATTTCTTCCTATTAAATAGCTGTTGAATAGAAACTCAAGCAGATGTTTGACATTTATCCTTCCACTCAACTCCGAATCCTTGATGGCCTCATTTACTTTTCTTTCATATCGCTGGATTACTGGGAGGCCAGTGTGAAGCTTTCATTAGTCTGGAAATTAAATCAAGTCATTTCCATCTTAAGCTTGAAATTTAAAGCGTCAATGATCATTAACAATCAAGTCAGAGAGTTAAGGTTGTCTAATAATCAGAGACTTTATATAAGATGACAAATCCATTTAAGGACAATTTCCCTTTCCTAGCAGCTCTCACAGTGTGAATCAAAACTTCTAACCAGCCTGTGTCATATCTACACTAGGCCAAAATGAACCGAGAATAATTTTTTTATACGAGACACATTTTATTTTATTTTTAATGTTTATATATTTACTTTGAGAGAGAGAGAGAGAGATAAAGGGAAAGAGCATGAGCAGGGGAGGGGCAGAAAGAGGGAGGGAGAGAGAGAAACCCAAACCCAAGCAGGCTCCACACTGTCAGCACAGAGCCTGGCGAGGGGCTGGAACTCATGAACCAAAATCAAGGGGCCTGGCAAGGCGCTGGAACTCATGAGCCAAAATCAAGAGTCAGATGCTTAACCTACTGAACCACCCAGGTGCCCCAAACTGATCATCATTTTTGTGCTGACATGGCTCCTAGCCCCCAAAAGGGAAGAGTGGACCCCAGATGATGAATGAAGGTAAATGCCCCATTAACTCAGCTAATACCTAGTTTGATTTTAGAAATGAATAGACAATTTGGTTGCAGGGGTTTGTTCTTCAGAAAGAAGTCAGACAAAAGGAAACGTTCCTATTTTGCTCTCTCCTGTTTCCATTTCTCTTCTTGTCTGTTTTGTCCTTTAGATGCAGAGAAGCAAAGTCAAAATTGGCCAGTGGAATATGAAAGAAGGCTGTCACATCTCCCCAGCCCTGCAGCTGGGTCAGCTCAGCCGGTGTGCTGTGACATAGTTAGATCATTTGGGGGAGTCTATGAAGAGTTTCATGACTATGGTCTGCTGTGGACTGTGGTTGAGTTCTCCTTGTGTTATTTCCCTTTTGAGGCTTTGAAACCCAAAGCTTCCCAAGTGATCAGAGTGAATGAGGGCACCAGGCCCACATGCCATGCTCTATCTCCATAGCGATTATGGATTTCATGGACTCACTCTGCTCCAGTCCAATTACTATCAGGATCATAAAGGATTCAGCTGGCCTTTGTCCTTCGAAGATAACTTCTAAGCCCTTGGAGTTTGCCGAGTGATAGAATTGTCTTTGCTGTGATTCAGTCAGGAAGCCTGCTTGTGTAATGAACCCTCAATAAAACTCTGGACACGGAAGATTGAGTGAAACTCTGGTTGGTAATACTCTCGTTGGCTAACATCTGTTAAATGCTGAAAGGGGACCCTGTCCTGAGAGTGGCAGAAGCTTTGCTTCTGTGTATCTCTTCTTTGGGCTGTTTCTTATTTGTATCCCTTCCCTTTGCGATAATAAAACTGATCATCCACATAGCACTTTCAGTGAGTTCTGTGAAGCTTTCTAGTGAATTACTGAACCTAAAATGGTTGTGGGAACTTCCATATTTCCATTTAGCTGGTCAGAAGTGAGGTAGCTTTGGGGCGCCTGGGTGGCTCAGTCGGTTGAGTGTCCGGCTTCGGCTCAGGTCATGATCTCACAGTTTGTGGGTTCGAGCCCCACGTCAGGCTCTGTGCTGACAGCTCAGAGCCTGGAGCCTGTCTTTGGATTCTGTGTCTCCCTCTTTCTCTGATCCTTCCCTGCTCACACTGTCTCTCTCTCTCTCTCAAAAATAAATAAAACATTTAAAAAAATAAAGAAGTGAGGTAGCTCTGAGGACCTCTAAATATGCAACTGGTCCTGAAGGGAGGTCAGTTTTGTGGCGGTCTGACACACTCACCGTACCATTCTGAAGCCTCCAGACACACCTGCTTTTGCCTATCAGAAACTTCACACCGTAAGTTTGTATCACAGGAAATGTGGCTTGTATCACAGGAAATGCCCTGAGACTTGTGTCACACCTGTGAAATGCCTCCTTTGTCTTCCACTTGCCAACTCTTCTGGTGAATAAGTCTTGGAAGATATTCCAGTTTTTCCTAAACCACCATTATTAAAAACACAATTAATAAAATAACCAAAGGGGCGCCTGGGTGGCTCAGTTGGTTAACCATCGGACACTTGATCTTGGATCAGGTCATGATCTCACAGTTTTTGAGATCAAGTCCCGTGTCAGGCGCTGTAAGGAGCCTGCTTGGGATTCTTTGTCTCCTTCTCTCTCTGCCCCTCCCCAACTCACGCTCTCTTGGTCTCTCCCAAAAGAAATAAATATTAAAATAAATAAGTAAAATAACCATAAATGCGGTAGGCCAACATTTGCTAGTTGCTTTTCATGCACCATCACAGTCTTAGGAACAGACACGGTTACCTTCCTTTTTACAGAAGAGGAAACAGACTCAGGTTCTACAATTTGCCTGAGGCCATACATCCAAGAGAAAGGAAAGGGAAGATGTAAACCTTGTCTGTCTGACTCCAGTACTTGAACTCTCAGACTGAATGCTCTCAGATCATAGTGTCTCCAATCATTCTCACAGGAAGGTATATTTCTGGAACTTACAGCCCTCAGTTTGGGTTTTTCAAGAAGCGGATCCTGAGGGAACTTGGGTACAAAAGAAACACGAAGTGAGAGGTGGGGAGATGAAACAGGGTAGGTAAGACAGCCCAGAACATGGGTTAACTAGCCTGTCGCAATGAAAGTAACTGAACTGGATCCTGCCTGGCAACTCTTGAGGTTGGAGTAGAACTTCTGAGTTACCTACAGCGGCTCTCCCCAACCTCACAGGGGTATTTGGACACCAAATCCTGTCAGTCCATTGTTAGGACTGTTCCAGTCTGCCCTGGGCTCTAGTTGTAAAGAGAGCCCTGGGGCAGTGGAAGAGAGCCTTCCCCACCTCAGGAGTGGTCAAACTTGAGAGGCTCTTGGATGGGGGGGTGCTGACAAATTGGGTGACCCCCCTTCCTCACAGTTAAGGGTTTAGTGACACACAAAGAGTCTACCTGTGCTGTCCAATACAGTAGTCAGGAACCACATGGAGCTATTTAAAATTAATTAAAATTACATAAAATTAAAAATTCATTTTCTCAACCGCATTTCAAATGTTTATCAACTGTATGTGGTTAGGGGCTACTACATTGGACAGTGCAAATACAGAACATTTGCATTAATGATAAAAGTTCTATTGTTCAGCACTAGTCTATGCTGTTATGTAAGAGGGTTTGGGGGAATATCCCTTCTAGGAAGTAATTTAGCAAAACACACACACATGCACACGCACACACACACACACATACACACACATAACCTTATAGTTGTTGATACCTTTTAACATGTTTATTTATTTATTGTTATTTTTTTATTTTAGAGAGAGGGCAAGCATGAGTGGGGGAGAGGGGCAGAAGGATAGAGAGAGAGAGAGAGAGAGAGAGAGAGAGAATCCTAAACAGGCTCCACATTCAGCATGGAATCCAACACAGGGCTCAATCCCATGACCCTGGGATCATGACCTGAGCCAAAATCAAGAGTCAGACTCTCAACTGACTAAGCCACCTAGGTGCCCCAGTTATTTATACCTGTGACTGACCAACCCTGATTGGTCAAGGAACTAATCCTTGAACTATCTACTAGTCATCTATGAACAAAGATGTTCACTGGAGCATTATTTCTAATAACACACATACATACAAAACCAGGAACAATTTAAACACCCAGCATTTGGGGTGGGCTAATTAGATTATACTTCCATAAATTGAAATGCAATCCATCAAAAATTCTATTTTAAAGAGTCAAATGAAGTGAAAAAATTCTTTTGGTATCAGGAGAAATGACAGAAGCAAAAAATAAAAATAACTGTGCACTATAGTCTTAACTATATTAAAACATTTATTATGGAGTTTAAATATTTTTATCTCTTACATATTTTACACATTGCCTATATTGATCGTGTTACCTCTATAGTCATAGATAAAGTTAAAAAAAGTACACACATACACACAATTTTTAAAGTCTTTGAAATCTTTATTTTCTTATCTAGGTCATTGCTAACGCTCTTGAATAGAACATGAGTACAGGCTGAATTGAGAAGCGAGACCCTGAAGATCTTCCCCCAAGTTCTTATCTGAATTTTTTAGGTTTGTTTATTCAACCAATTTTAAATATTCCCATCTTAATACCTAATTCATATTTCCTTATGTTGACCACAAGATGTTAACAAGACTTTTTTAACCAGGACTGAACTTATTTGTTCATTGAATTTATGCAACGAACATTTAGGGGGGTTGGGGATTCTCCCTCCAGCAGGCAGGGTCCTCCAGGTGTGCAAACAAGAGGAAGACAAACATCTCTCCAAGCTGTGAGCTCAGCAGATGCCGCATCCTGGGCACGAGGAAGGTAGCCCAACAGTCTCTCTGTCCCTTGTCCCCTTTCCCTGCTTGGTCCCAGCCTGCTGAACATTCCTACCAGAAAGTCCTCTGGGTTGTGACACAAATGCTCTAAGTACAAAGAGTGTCAATATAATAGCATTCTCCTGTTGGTCTCAAAGGAATAGCTTCAGCACTTAGGTTCTTAGGATCTCTTCAGGGAACTTGGTGGAAATAAATCTGCATTCTTTCTTTAAAGCTATTTAAATCAACACTGCATTACAGCTTATATTACATGAGCAAGAATACCATACCATCGAGTCTTTATTTTCTTTCTCTATTTTTTTAACATTTTTATTTATTTATGAGAGACAGAGACTGATCATGAGCAGGGGAGGGGCAGAGAGAGAGGGACCCACAGAATCTGAAGCAGGCTCCAGGCTCTGAGCTGCCAGCACAGAGTCCAGTGCGGGGCTCAAACCCATGAACTGTGAGATCATGACCTGAGCTGAAGTCAGACGCTCAACCAACTGAGCTACCCAGGCGCACCAAATCTGTCTTTATTTTAGACTTCGCTTCTTAAATACAATCACAACTTAGTGTAAAACATGATAGTATTTGTACAAGAAGGTAGTTGTCTAACGAATCATAAGTAGAAAAAATAATTTCTCCAACTATGAACCTTGCTTCCATTTCAGAGTCTACAGTAAATCTGTTTGATAGCCATTAAGGCTGTCACTGTGGTGAGGTTTGCTGACTCTTGCTTTGACCTTCTCCTCTACTAACTATGCAATTCATTTACGCATAAAGAGCCATGCAGTTTACCAGCTATTCAGTTTAATAGCTATGAATTTAGCCACAATTTTTTTATGTCTTTATTTTATTTTGAGAGACAGAGACAGAGCGTGAGCGAGGGAGGGGCAGAGCACAGAATCCGAAGACAGGCTCTAGGCTCTGAGCTGTCAGCACAGAGCCCGATGCGGGGCTCGAACCCACAGGCTGTGAGATCATGACCTGAGCGGAAGTCGGACGCTTAACAGACTGAGCCACCCAGGCACCCCTGAATTTAGCCATAAAGAGCTCTTCACGTACTCATCATTGATTGATGGCTTGGTCTGTGCCAGGCATAGTAGTGAGTGCTGGAACTACAAAGATGGATAAGAAACCCTAGCCTCAAAGAAGTTATAGTGGAGAAAGCGCATGTTTATAATCAAACAGTTCTACTTCTCTGTGCTGAATGCCATAGCAGAACCATAACATGATGCTATGGTGCACCCAACTCATGTTTTGCCACCCCTGGTTTCTCTTAACACCTAGAACTTAATTCACTTTTTAAAGAGTGTCAGCACATAGGTATAAATCTCAGTCCAATAAATCAATGGTGTCATATATCAATTGTCATCTTTCCATAGCAATTATAGATCAGTCTCTGAGTCCCTGTTCCACCAGAGTAAAGAGAAAGATAAGCAACCTTAGTTCTTTCTAGATTGCCCCCCGCTCTTATTCCCTAGGGCTCTGTAATGGATTCCATGACATGGAGATTGCTACAGTATTAAGGTTGGATGGTGGGAGAGAGGTGACATCTGGCATTCGGTTATTGGACACACAGTTCTCCATCAAAATATACAGTTTCCTGTTGACATGGAGGTCCTTGGCTCTGGAGGCTCACTACTACATCTGGGCTGTGCTTGGGTACAGGAAACTGTACAGGAAACTGTGTCTCTTTATGTCTTACCTGGATACTCTCTCTAAGCCTGAGGAGGACCTTGGAGCACAGCCTTGTGTTTATAATAACTAGAAACACCATACTCATTTCTGGTTTCTGCTCTGCTGTGTCTCCCCAGTGACAGCAAGCCCAGAGCCTACTTGGGAAAGGGGTGATAGTGAGGAGGAATAGTCCCAGACACACACGGGAATACTCTGCTGAGTGCTGAGGGCCCACACCTCCCACAGGCAGGCCTCCAGGAGAGCCTCCGTTGAGTCGACTGCCTACAGCCAAGAGAAGCCTCAAAAAGGAGGTACTTTCATGTCAGTCTTTCCTTGTTTCTGGATGTCATTTCTGCCTGCCTCACTTTATACCATCCTTTCTCAGCCCTGACACACACTGCAATCACGGGGGAGCTTTGAAAAATACTGATGCCTGAGATTCCCCCTTCCAGAAATTCGCATTTAATCAGACTGGCATGGAAGCTGGCCACTGGTTGATTATTTTAAGCTCCCGAGAGATGAGCATGCAGCCAGAGTTACCACTGGACCATTGCTGCATCCATCCTCTTCCTGGTTCTCCCAAGATCCATTTTGCTAACCTGGCCATTTGCTTCTCAAACTTTTCACATCACAGCGAGCGGAGAAATGTGTGCGTGTGTGTGTGTGTGCGCGCGCGCGCGCGCATGTGGGTGTGTGCACGCATGTGCACAACAACCTAAGTAAATGCAATTGCTTAAAGCCTCTGTATACCTGGAAAAGGTTTTAGTACAGCAAAGAGAGGGCTGTAGTTCTTATCACCTGTCCAAGGGTGGGAGGCAATCAGTGTGGCCGGGCACTGGGGCCGGGCAAGTCTGGATTAAGACAAGCATCTGCCCCTCTATACACAACCTGTATATAATTCCCTTCAAAGCATATTCACACAGTAGTTATGCACGTGTCTCTGAACTGGAATATTTGCTTAATAACCTTTGAGGTCCTGCTATGTGTCCTTAGCGCTCAGCACAGGGAATGTAAAGATGAAAAGGCTGTTCTCATCATGCAAGGGCTTCTGGTCTATATCGGGATGAAAGTATCCTATAGGCCATTATCATTCAATACTGTACTGAGCCCAATGAAAAGTGCATCCTCATTCAATTAGCTGTGTGCCCTTGGGCAAGTCACTTAGCATTTCTAGACTCTCTTTTTCTCATCTAGGAAATAAAAGGATTTTGCCAGATCTGGAAATCCATGTAAACTCTCCACATCTACTAATGATGTAGCAAGAAATCAAAGTTTGTTGAATAATTCCTCTGACTTCTATAACCATGAAAATCAGCTTGTTGAAGCAGGGATCTGAACAGATATTTATCATGTTCATATCGGCATGATTTACAACAGCCAAATGTGGGAACAACCTGAATGTCCAACAAGTGGATGGATAAGCAAAATGTTGTATAAACATACAAAGGAAAATCGTCCAGCCTTAAAAAGGAAGGAAATTCTGATATACGCTACATTGAAAACATTATGCTAAGTGAAAAAAGCCAGTCACACAAAGACAAATATTATGTAATTCTACTTACATGAGGCACCTAGAAGAGTCAAGTTCATAGAGACAGTTATCTGGGGTGGTTATCTGGGGATGGGAATGGAAGAGGGAGATGGTAGTTATTTTTTAAAGGGTATAGAGTTTCAGTTGGGGATGATGAGAAAGTTCTGGACGTGGGTGGTGGTGATGATTGCACAAGAATGTGAATGGACTTGATTCACTGAATTGCACACACAAAAAGTGTTAAAGTGGTAAATTTAATTTTATGTACATTTTACAACAAAAATATTTTTAAAATATCAGGGTATTACACTTATTTTACATTCTCATTTTTATGAAAAAATCATTGTAAATACAGTATTACTACATTAATTTCAGTGGCATGTACCTGATTATTTTTCAAAACTACTAAAAAAATTCTCAATAGTATAATTTAGATATAACGACATTTTAGGATGGGTTGCAAACTTCAACCTGTTGGGCCCCCTAACCTGGAAACAAATCATCATGAATATTTCAATTGCTTGTCAAACTTAGCTAATCGTAAGACTCATTGGAAATAACTCAAAATATTTATTACAGGGACTCACCCAAGCCACCTGAATTAGAATCTTCCGGGGAAAGGCGTAGGGATCAATATATTTATGAAGCAACTCCCAACGAGATCAGTTGGGAAATATGTTTTTTAAGATAAAATTCTGAGTTCTGAATTCAACAGTGAGAGAAGCAGGGAATGAGCAGCACCCCTCCATCCTGCAACAGGGTCCCTTACCCCTCCCAACACAGGGCTGCTCATCAGGTGCCATCAGGCGGCAGCCTTCACTAACACCCTGTCCTGGGAAAGAGGATGACACCCTGTCCTGGGATGAGTACTTCCTGTCCCACTGAATTACTACAGGAACTTCTGCAATAATGGGTGGAAAACTGCACCAGTTTGTACCAGATAGTACCAGAACAATTGGATGTGAATAACTGGACAGAGGTTTTAGGCAACTGGAGGAAAAGAGTAAGGTGATCAGTAGACAATGAAGCAAGGACTGAGCCAGCAGCAGACTGCCTGCTTCACTCAGGCATCTCGCCTTAGCATTTTACCAGCAACGCTCACACAAGCGCTTTTCAAGCTGTGTTCTAAGTGTCAAGAAATTTTAAAAATGTTTATTTATTTTTGAGAGAGAGACAGACAGAGTGTGAATGGGGGAGAGGCAGAGAGAGAGGGAGACACAGACTCTGAAGCAGGCTCCAGACTCCAAGCTATCAGCACAGAGCCCGACACGGGGCTCGAACCCACGAACTGTGAGTTCATGACCTGAGCGGAAGTCGGTGCTTAACGGACTGAGCCACCCAGGCACCAAAGTACTTTTATACCTGGGTTCTGGAAATAGTGAATTTTTTTTTTCATCTTTTAGGCTTTTTGGGAGACCTGATTTCTGAACCAAATTTTTCTTCCTCTTTCTCTAGACTACTCTCAGCTTTCCTTTGTGCGCCACACTTGTGTGCAAGTGCCATGAAACGATGGTGGAAGACGGTAGGATTGGAAATGTTTTTAATTGTAGAGATTTCCAAAAATTTGTTTACCTTGACCCAATCTAAAAAGTTAAAAATGTATTTTATTAAAATCCTTCCATCCTGCTTTCCAGTATGATTATCTTACCATTTATTTGGGATCATTCATGATAATCTTTTCCTCTGCTCCTTCGTGTTTTCCCCGTGCTCACTTGTTCTCTTGTTTGGTCCTTCTCTCTCTCTCACTCTCTCTCGCTTTCTCTTTCAATTCTCTTTCTATATCACACCCACACACACACACACCAACACACACAAATTCAAGCACACACTCTCAGACTTAACATTAGACTACCGCCTACCAATTAGTATTACTTTTACTTTTTTGGGGCCAATATTTTAAAAAGACTAGCTTTGAATGAATGAAAAGTTTGAACATCCCTACCTTGTCTTCAGAAGAACTAAGGGCTGACAGAAGGAGGAGCATTTGTCACTCATCCAGTCCCAGTCTTGTAGGAGGACGACAGGGTCCTGTGCCTTTTTCGTTCCCACATGTCCCCTGCGTGGTTTGAGTTCCAGACCCGCCACCTTGTGTCTTTTCCTTACAGAAGGAGTCTCTAAAGTCACACTAATACTCAGTATCACCGATGAAGAGGGCCCAGCTGGACCACAAGCTGAACCTTAGGGGACGATGCCAGGATCCGCGGTCAAGTGCTCCAACAGAAGAGTGGCTCCGAAGAAGCAGTTTAATAACCACAATACTTTAGTAACAGAAGACCTTGTCCCCATTCAAAACTGCAAAACAAGCAAGTCTCACCTGTGTTATCACATGTACATTGAGCCATGTAATAAAAATTACACTAAGCCAGTGTCTATGCTCAATAAAGGTTTGTGCATTTTCCTTCCAGAATGTACTTCCCAAGAAAACAAAAGCCCTAACCCATGAGGGCTTTATTATTTATTTATTTATATTTTTTAAATGTTTATTTATATTTGAGAGAGAGAGAGAGAGACAGACAGACAGACAGACAGAGACGGAGCTTAAGTGGGGGAGGAGCAGAGAGACAGAGACAGAATTTGAAGCAGGTTCCAGGCTCTGAGCTCCAGGCTCTAACTCAGGGCTTGAACCCCCAACCAGTGAGGTCGTGACCTGAGCCAAAGTCCCACGCTTAACCTACTGAGCCACCCATGGGCCTCTCCCACCCATGAGGGCTTTCTCAGACACAAAGCTTTGAGTCTTGATTTCTGAATCAACACCTAAATTTTAATGTATGTGTTATCATCTCTACCTTAAACTTGCTATGGAAAATGTTTTTCTTGTCAGTATAATTTCTTCTAGGAGTTAAAACATGTTAATAAGGAATGAAATATATTCAAAGATATATTATTGTGCACATACACTTACATACACACTTACATGGGTATGTCACTTTTTACCTTTGATTTTTAAAACCCTAACTCTCCTGAAAATAAAAGCAAGATTTTTCATTGAGAAAATTTTGAGAGTAACAAATTAGAAAAACAAAATGCATTATTAATTCAACCAAACCGAGGAAACCACTTTTACCTTTTGGTGCACATTTTCCCAGTCTTTGAGCTACCTGCATGTTTAGTTCTATTTTTAATTCATATTTCCTACAAAATTGAAGCGTATTATAAACTTATATTCACTTAGTTATATTTCATGACTGTTTCTCTGTATTGCTAATTCTCTAAAACACGATCTTTAATTACTGCATAGTATTCTATTTTAAATGTAAGTTACCATAATTCAGTAGTCAATCCTATTTCTGGAAACTTAGTATGTCCAATTTATTTGCTAGTCTTGCTATTGCCAGGATGCCCACCTTTGTCCTCTTTTCTGGCAATGTCCTTACGGTAAATTCTTAGAAATGTTATTTTGGGGTCAAAATGTAGGAGTATTTTGATGATTTTTAATTTATCTTAGTAGCCCTTGAAGTTGGAGAGATTGGGATTCAAATCCCATTTATAGAAGTCATAAATGACTTCAACATTTTCCTCTGTAAAATAGGAATAATACAACAGAATAAGTTGTAGCAGTTTATACCTCCCTGAGCAATATGTAAGAGAAAGTTAGATCTTGCACTATTGCTAATCTATTCTTTTAAAATTTTACCTTTTCCAATAGAGTAAATGAAAATGGCATTTAATCATTTTTATTACAAGAATGTTGAGTATTTTTTAGGTTTTTAATTATTTAAAATTTTGTCCATTAGTTGCCCATTCCTATTTTTTATTGGCATATTTAACCTTTTTGAAAGTTTTTATTTAAATTTCAGTTAGTTAACATACAGTGTAATATTGGGTACAATTTAGTGATTCAACACTTCCATACAAAACATTATATTCCTTATAATTACATATTATATATGTATACATAAAAATTTTACTTTTTGGTAGTCAAATCTATCAATCTTTTATTTTTCTTTTATAATCCTACTGTAGATTATTTTAATTCTATTTTATTTAAATTTCATGTTTAATTACTTAACTAAGAGCAATTTATCTGGGAGGTTAATCAAACTAATGGAAACACAGCAGTTAAGTCAGAGTCCCAGGACTTCTGGGACTTGTGAGTCATAAACACCCAGGTGTTTTGGCCTTGACGTCAAATTTATGGTTCATCCTTGCTTCTGCCTCGTTGACTGTCAAAGCTAATGGGTCAGCAACACAGACTGTGATCATCTGGGTTCTACCAGAGATGAAAACTGTGAACTGTGCTGTTAACTTGTAACAGAAGCTATTACCTTGTAACTAAGAAGGCTCGCTAGTCTGAAAATATCAGTTCCTTCAGAATTAATTTATGAAGTTCAATTAATGTTCAAACGTTGTTAACATGTTTTCCCATAACTATGGTGCCAGTGTTCATCTGCAAGGACAAATGGGCAAAAAGGGATAGAAATTCTTGGCAAAAGATTTGTGTTCTCAGATATTCAAAATTCCTATAAAATTACAGTAAATGTAGAACCATGGTATTGGAGGGACACCTGGGTGAATTAGTCGGTTAAGCGCCCGGCTCTTGCTTTTGGTTTTCAGGAATATACAACCAAGTCAATGACTTCCTCCAGCTTAAGTAGATCTGTAAACTGGGAACTCAGTATCGCCGGCTGTCCAGGGATCTTTCCAACCTAGTCTGCTATTATTCCTTCCCATGTGTTGTCCACTTACAGGTCCCAAAATATGACTCGTTTATTTTTGGTCTTTTACTTTTAGTGTATTCTATTGATTCCACCTTCTCTGCCTCCTTCACTATCTAAACTGTATTTTTTGTTCAGATTCCAAGTGAAGATTCATTCAATCCATTTCCAGGAGAGTGGGGAAATCTAGCCCAAAGTACTTTTCACGGCACTATCATAATTGGCTCTGTATTCTATTCTGCTTATGTACACGTCTTATGTTCTTGTTCTAGGTGAGGCTTCTAACTTCTTTATCACCATTCACCCAGCTCTGAGCTCTCTAGGTGGTAAACATTTTGATGACAAAGGCAAGCTAGGTATTCTAGTTGACTATTCCAGTTTTTATACCTTCTGGTCTGGTAGTGGTTGGGACGAACAATGGCCCAGAGTGGATGTGATGTTCTGCTTCATTGGAGTTCAGTGGTGTCATTGCTTCATGCCATAGCAAGGCTCCACCAACAGAATTGCCTGGACATTGCCCCATGTGACTACCATATACCTGGTTTTTTACCTCCACCTTCCGTCTTTTTCATGAACGGGATCTAATGTTTTGCTAAATGGCTTGTTCCTTTAAGTACAGCCATAATAAGAAATGTCCTTTGCCAGCACAGCATGAGATGTTGATCCAGGAAAAGGCTTATGCCACCAGCAAAGCTTTTAAAAATTTTTTTATTGGGGCATCTGGGTGGATCAGTTGGTTAAGCGTCTGTTGACTCTTGATCTTGGCTCAGGTCTCAACAGTTCGTGGAATCAAGCCCCACATCGGGGTCAGTGCTGACAGCTTGAAGCCTGCTTGGAATTCTCTCCTTCTCTCTCTCTGCCTCTACCCTGCTCATGTGTGCTCTCTCTCTCTTTCTCTCTCTCTCTCACAAAATTAATAAATAAAACTTAAAAAAATATTTTTATTGCCTCAGTTCTGGGCCTCTGGGAAAATAAAAGGAAAAGTGCAAAAGGCATGGAAAATGAAAAAATGGTTTCATATTTTCTTTAAAAGTGCTGATTTGTGGTTGATGCTGTTACATGCCAGCCACATCACTCTTGTAGGTTATAAACCACATTCACGGCAGTTTGCACTATCTTCCTTTGGGGCTTTAACAAATTTATTAAATAAAACTTGCCCTTAGGTTGCTTTAGCTTACCTCCTCTTGGCTTTAATTAGATGTGATCCTTTAATATTTAATGGAAATTTATTTTATTAAAGTATAATCTAATCAAATAATGAAAATGGTTTGACCAGAGCACTCACACATAATGTTGTCTTACTCTTTCTTTATTATCATGTCTTAAAATATTTAGTGATAATACTTGACTCACATTATGAATTTTTTCAGATGTTTCTGAAACTGCCAGACATGTAGTAAATCTGCTGGATACATATTTTCTCATTTGATGTATTTTCTATTCCCTTATGATGTCTAAGATCAGAAATAATACATCCATTGTTTATTTATATGAGAGGAAGTTGCAAGGTTAGTACTTAAAGATGTTACATTGTCCCCAAAGAGATATTATTTTATTTTCTTAAATATTGAGAAAAACTAATGATCAAAAACTATACTTTAATCTGATGGTATATGTATGAGATTATAATTTGATAAGTGTTTCGTTTTTCCAAGAAGTAGAATTAGGTAAATATCTGGGAGTTTACAAATATGAGAAGATTTCCAAGTATTTAGTTTGTTTTCCTTTTTTGTTTTGTTTTGTTTTGCTTTTATCCATTGATGGCTGCAGGACATGGGGCTTCTGCTCAGCACACCTTTTAATCTTGGAGTTTAGAGAATCGAGGGTTTTTTCTTCTTCTTTTCTATTTTTTCTAAAGTTTTACTCTTTACAAGGAAGCCAGAAGTGTGACAGGAAGGTGTGATTTTTAATTTACACCAGAGTCTCGCAAATAATGACTTTTCACACCGAGCTAGTGCCGCTTAGCCTAGGGGAGGAGTTCTGTGGCTACTGTTGTCTTAGCAAATTAAATCCACTCCTGTACTTGAGCAAGACAACCTTCTATATTTAACCCTTGTTTCCAGCCTTGCAACGTGGTATTTGTGAATGCTTATTACTTTGAAGCGGACTTGTTTTCTAGGAAATGGAATTTGAAGGCTGTTACCTTTTCAGATTGTCGGGAGTATGAAAGGTAAACATGTTTTTCCTTTCCACCCTGCTAACTGCGATACTAGAAATTATAACTGATTCAAATGCACAAACATGAAAAATACAATGGTAATAATTTTGAGAACTTCTAGCGATAAAATTTAAATGTATGGTCTAACAAAAGTGTTATCTTTCCTTATGATTCCATTGCTCTAAGAGTAGTCCTGTCTTTATTTTTAAAAAAATTTTTTAATGTTTATTCATTTTTGGAAGACAGAGAGAGACAGAGCATGAGCGGAGGAGGGGCAGAGAGAGAGAAGGAGACACAATCTGAAGCAGGCTCCAGGCTCTGAGCTGTCAGCACAGAGCCCCATGTGGGGCTTGGACTCACGAGCTATGGGATCATGACCTGAGCCGAAGTTGGATGCTTCACTGACTGAGCCACCCAGGTGCGCCCCGAGTAGTCCTGTCCTTATAGAAGAGCCTACACCCGGGGCACCTGGGGGGCCTAGTTGGTTAAGCATCCGACTTTGGCTCAGGTCATGATCTCACAGTTCGTGGGTTCAAGCCCCGTGTCGGGCTCTGTGCTGACAGCTCAGAGCCTGGAGCCTGCTTCAGATTCTATGTCTCCCTCTCTCTCTCTGCCCCCTCTCTGCTCATACTCTGTCTCTCTCTCTCTCTCAAAATAAAATAAAAACATAAAAAATTAAAAAAAAAAGAAGAGCCTGTGGCCTACTGAACATCTACCTCGTGTAGATCAAAAGTTAAAATAGGAAGTAATGTTAAAAGATGAAAAGTTTTAAGTTTTTTCTGTTCCTCCCCAGTCCATTTAAAGTAAATGGACTAAATAATAAAAAACTGGGGATGAGCTGCTAAGAGAAATTTTAAAAACTATTGAAATTGGTATACTTTTTAAGGTTTCTTAAGCAGTTGCAGAAGTCGTGGCCTGTAAAAGTAACAGAACGGTAAAAGAACGTATCTTGCAAACTTTGTATGCATATACTCATTTCTGATTATTAACATATTTAATTATTTTCCGACTTTGAATTTAACCTAACTCAATTTTTTTAAATTTTCAATCAATGTACTCATTTTTCCTAGTTACCTTGCCAATCAAAATGTGGCTCCATAAAGTCCTAGTACTGAATAGAACATATAAGAATATTAATGGAAGGAAGGAAAGAAACATTCAGATCCTTCGGAGAAATCTGGCTTCTACTTCCTCCTCCTGCTAAACCAAAGTCCTCAGAAGCACTACAAACTCTCTTTCCTAGCTGGGAGCATCAAGGGGTTAAACAATCTTGGTTTACTAAGTATCTCTGTCAGGCTTTTATCTGATCCTTCCTCCCTTCCTCCCTTCCTCCCCTGCCCACCCCTTTTGTAAATGTCAACCACTTCCTGATGAGCCTAGTAGTGGTGAATTTCACACCTTTCTTTTCTTTGTGAAGAAACCTGGGTGTTAATGGTACAGGATTGGGTACCATTGTACGGCTTTGGCTGTCTGTTAGTAAAGCTGAGGGATGCCTGTGGAAAAAAGTAGGAGAAGGTGAAGAAATTTGAGATATGAGACTAGGAAATAGGCTCAAACGGGTCTCATTTTTAAAGAGATTATTTGTTTTATTAGTAACTTTTAGATGTGTATTCGGAAAACAGTAAATTTCAAGAAGCTTAGTGTTGAGAGTCTAAGAGTCTGGCAGAGGGAGGAGCTGAGATTAGAGGCCGATTGGAAAACAAAATAAAAATAAAAGAACAACAATCCAAGAGAAAAACTGAAGAATCCTTCTCTGACCTTTTATTCTACAGGAGTATTTACAGGACACAGCAATGGAAACTTGGTCTGTTGATCAGGTCTGCAGTTGGTTGGTGCAGAAAAACTTAGGAGAGCTAGTGAGTAGGTTTCAAGGTGAGTTGTTTACACTTTGAAAAAATCTTAACAGCAGCCTAAATATTGAGTGTCCTCTGTTACTGCTAATTACTCTTATTGCCTAATGCATGTGAATGGGGGTGTGGAGTCCTTACATGGGGAATTTTCTGTTTTCTACTGACTGTGGCAGAGTTTGCATTTGACCTAGCATCCAGAGGAGAATGAAGTATTTCAAAAAGAGCTCAAATAAAACAAAGTATTAAGAGTTAGTTAAAATACATATTTGATATATGCGTTTGATAACTGCTTTTATCTTTAAATAATACAGCATGTGTTCTGTGCGGTGTTGGATTACAAGTAATGGATATTGCCTGGGTGGTACTAGTAAGAATGATTCTCTGAGATTTTTTTCCTTATAAAAACAATGCCTGTTACAGAGAAATTGGAAGGGGGCAGGCCTTAGTGTGGATGTAAAAAGTTTCATCGTGACTCCATGTTCTGAGACTTTCTTAGGAGTAGATAGCAACTGGGACTGATGCAATATCAGTGTTCTATCTTTGTCAAAATAGAGATAATTTTATAACTTCAGAGGACAGGTTTAGAGGATTGTTTTTACATCAGATATAATTTTGCCTGTTCAGAGTGCTATGTGTTACTGCAATGCTTTACCAGGCAAGACTGCAGAGGCTTTTTTTTATCCTTTTTCCCAGAGGAAGAAATAAGTGGGGCCGCTCTTCTAGCACTTAATGATCGGATGGTTCAGCAACTGGTAAAGAAAATTGGGCACCAGGCTATTTTGATGGATTTAATTAAAAAATATAAGCAGAAGAGTCAAAGACTGGAGCCCCCCAGAAGCCCTAGAAAAACAGCCCCTCTCCAGCGAGCAGGAGCGGTTTCACAGTAAGTCTGTTCCCGAATGGCCTTCGTGTTGAGGCTGTGCTTTCCCGATGATGGCTATAGCACAGTGTTTAGGGTTCAAAATGGAAAACTGCGACCATTTTCAGCTAGATAGTGTGTACAGTATTTCTAATATCTGCATCAAGGACACTTTTGTAAAGTTTTATGAATCAAGATACATTTTTTTTAACGCACCACTTTTTAAACACCGACCCCAATTGTTAGGGAAGTCCTGGAAACCGGGCATTCCTTTACAGAAGGCTCTGTAGCAGGTGGTTGAGGTGTCCCGACAGCAAGAGTGCAAACGGACTCCTGAAGCTTAGGTCTTAAAATCAGGTTTTGGGAAAGCTATCTCTTACTGCTTCTTGGCTTTTCCCCAAATTGTTTATTTATTTATGTATTTATTTGCCAAGGATTTTTTTTTATAGTGACTGATAATCTCCTCTAGAGGCTTGCATGGTATAATTTGCTAAAGACTTTTGCCCCAGCAAGTTTTCTGATTTCTCAGGATTATTCCTAGAATACTAAATGCTAAAGATCACATCCCACAAAAATCATGTAGAAAACATTGTGGTGCCTTTGAGGTTCAGGGATGGTTTTATTTGTTTGATGGTTTGCTTTTATCACTGACTTATTCAATGAAAAGGAATGATAGCAGGAATTACAAAATTAGTATGTTCACTTTACAAATCTATGCCCCAGGATCATTCCAAGCATTCTGCCTTGGTTTTTGAATATTTTGAGACATTTTGCAAAGTTTCTAGTATTAGATAATTGGTGCTGACCAACTATTCATTATTTTTTTAATTTTTTATGTCTTTATTTTATTTTGAGAGAGAGAGAGAGAGACAGAGTGTGACCGAGGGAGGGGCAGAGAGAGAGGGAGACACAGAATCTGAAGCAGGCTCCAGGCTCTGAACTGTTAGCACAGACCCTGACACGGGACTTGAACCCACGGACTAGGAGATCATGACCTGAGCCGAAGTTGAATACTTAACCAACTGAGCCACCCAGGTGCCCCTATTCATTAATTTTTAACAGAAGATTTTGATGTTTGATGAATGCCATTCTAGGTCTTGAGTTTTTCAGATCATATCTATAATAATATGTATTCCTGTCTTGTTCTTTGAGAAGGAATACAATGTTAGAGAGACATGGCCTAAGTAATTTTATTTCTAGAATATATGGATATTTGGAACATGGAGGGGAAAAGCTAGTCTTGAAGGAATGGTCCACGGTTAGCCTGAAGATTCTACCATCTGATTTATTTGATGGCATTTTCCTAAACATTGTTTTGACATATCTATGTGCAATCACACTCGTCAGTATGTGACTTTTGATGAAGTTTCCATTGTATGCTTTCACTCCTTTCCAGCAAAGCGTGGGTGTGAACCTCAAACAGCGCTCAAAGTAATTCCCAGCATTCTTGGATGAGGTGGACTTTTGAGCTGGAAGTTCTCTTCAGTTGACTGCAATCTTGATATTGCTTTAGGCACAGCTTGGAAGAAAACAGACAGCCTGTTTCCACTGAAAATCAGTTTATAGAGTTCTCCAGTAAATGAGAAATAACTGGACTGCCAGGAAATCTGGGCTTCATTCCTGGTTCTACCACTGCCTTGGATTGATTAAGTTAAATGTTGACATTCCTGTTGCTTCATCTCTAGGTTGTGAAAAGTAATTCAGTACCTAACTTCATGTTAATTCACTGATGTTGGTTGTAACCTAAGCTCTGAGGAAATTTTCCTCCTTCACACAGTCTCGTTTTAAATATTAAGCTTTGTTAACCTGGTTAAGAAAGCCATTTTCAATGTTGCCAAGACTTGGAACACTGGTAGTTTAGGGAATTAGGAGAGGGGGCTTTTCACTCTACCCATGAAGTAGCTTATTCACTTTCAGGATTGGTTAAATTAAACCGGATACAAAACCACAGTGGCTGGTGGGGGTATTCATTATATTTGGTTTAAATGCTTACTGGCTATATTTGCCTATTGTCAAATATGTTGTCATTTGACAAATATATTATCACATGGGAATGATGATAATGAAAAGAGGCATGAGAATATGCTATTTAATTAAACCCTTTTAGGAAGTGCTGAATACAGATAGGAAACTTGGTGTAGTAGAAAGAACCCTAAAGCTGGGTATCAAAACACTTGATTTCAACCTCTGTTCTGATGATAACTACTCCTTTAACCTTGGAGATTTGCTTGGCTTTTTTTAGATTCAACTAGAAAATGAAGTGGGCAGAATACATAATGCTTAAGACTTCTTCTAAAGAGCCTATAATGGCATCCTAAGTTGGAGATTGCAGATGGGTTTCGTGAGTGCAGATTTCTTTGAGTGGCTAATGCTTGTCCAGTATGTTATTTTGAAAAGTATTTATAGGTCACATCTGGAAAGGATATTTGGCACCCTATTTAGACTTAAGCAAATCATAGGAGTATGTAAAAGGGAGGAGTATTTATAGTTGCTTTTTGTTGTTGTTCTTGTTGGAGCTGGTAGAAAAGTCACAGGACAGAAAGTTAGAAAACTGAGCTCCGCTGTTGAGTAGCTTGTGGTGGTGAGCAAGTTGCCTTTCCTTCTGTGTGATATGGGTTGTATCAACCCTAAAGTGAGGGAGTTAGTGGACTGCAGCTCTAAAGGTGTTATATTTCACAGATAATACAAGTTCTCCCAAAATGGCAGAGAGTAGAGAAGAAATCTGATATAGTTAATCACTTTTTTTTTTTGCAGGATAAGGATATTAACCAATAAAGATATGTTCTATTATCACCATCATTTCAGAGAGGAAGAGATTTCTATAACACCATTTATAAATATGACCAGTTGGTGAAAACAGCATTGTGAAGTGGCATCAGCCTACCTCCTGGCATATATGAACCAGTACATGAGATAACTCCAGTGTCATTTTCTTTTTTCAGTTCTCATAGTCATACCCCTAACGTGGATCTTGGAGGTGAACACAGATTATGGTGTCATTATGGGCTGGCATCTACCCTTAGTGCTGCTGTGAGATCCAGTGGTTGTGGCTCCTGTTGAATAGTTCCTAACCCAACTCTTTTTATCTCATGACAGGGATGAAGAGTTCTCTAATCCAGCCAATCGTGGGAAGCAGACACCATCTTTATATCCAGCTGAAAACCTTGATAATGGACTAATTGACCAAAGAGTACTGAAACAGAGGTGGGGTTGCTAACTTCTAAACAGGTTAAAGCCAAATGATAATATTTGTCTTTAGTTTTTGAGATTTCATGTGTTTAAATATATTTCTAAAGTGGAAACTTTTTGTTTTGCTGAAAGGGAATCTTTTATCAGGTGGTGAAGAGATTTGGTAAAAGGTGACGGTTAAGATTTATGATCTTTATATTGAAAAAGCCAAGTTGTGAGATGATACTAAGCATCTTTCAAGTACATGTTAAGGAGAAACAAGATTTCTCTGTCATAAACTGAGGTGATCGGCAATAGCCACAAAAATGGAATTTATTTAATGAATCATGTCCTGTAGAGTATACGTTTTGTGGAGTCTTTGTTTTAGATTTGAATTTTGTAGTTGTGGTTGTTTTAACTTTACTGCCCTTGATGGAGACACTGCTTTGGTAAATATTTCCATATATTCCTATACTGGATTTTATGTGGTAGTATATTTCAATGTATGGGCTACATTGGAACAAAGGGAAACTATAGACCCAGGAATATGAGAATCAGACAAAGCTCTGAGGGCTATTGTGGGTAAGATGTGGTGAAAAGTCATGGCAGCCTTATACACCGGTCACCTGTCCTGTGCGGTTCATGCATCAGTCATGATGCATATGGTTTTCAGCCACCGACCAACAAATGTTTTTCTTTAAATGTACTGTCATTGAAAGGAGAAGATGTCAACTTGCATAGGAGAATAATCAGGCAATAGTCAAGCCAGGGTATGGCCCTTTATAGTTTTCACAAAACTTTTACATTGTCATCTTATTTAGTACACAGCAGTCTTGCAAGGTGGTCATTATTCTCTCTCTTTTTTGTAAATGAATAAAACTGAGATTTAGAGAAGTCAAGAGGCTTCTGAATAGTTTTCCCTAATGTGCCATTCTCACGTTCTCACCTCAGACAGGATCTACCGCCATCAGGGCGGGACCTCAGGGGACAAAGGGCAGCAGCCTCAGACCTCACCTTCCAGGCCCTGGTAATTCCTCAAAGGCTGGAAAAAGCTGCACCTTTGATCAGGAGCTCTTGCAAAATGGGCCTCAGATCTGGGATGCCTTCTCTGTCCTCTTTCCTTCTTCACCATCTTCAACCTTGCATCCCCATCCCTGGACATAGAGGCCCCATCTCCTGAAGATCTCTCAGTGTTAGAGCCTGTCACATCCTGCGTGGGGTGGTGAACAAGAAGGTGGAAGGCAATGACCTAGGTGAGACAGTCCCGATGGTCTTGCTATTGTTCAGAAGACATAAATACGTTTTAATGGTGGCTTCATTCTCCTGCTTTCTGCTCATGGGTGCTTGTTGATTTCAAAGACTTTCCTTTGATGTGGCTCTGGGTGTATGGAATAAGCCATGAATTCTCAACTACTCCTTCCAGCAGCTTCAGCTCCCAAAAGCAGCAGTCAGTCCCTTCTATAACCATTTAGGTGTGAGTAGAGAGAAGAAGAGCGATGATTAGACCCAGTAGTCCGACCCTAGTACCACTGTGAATCAATATCCAAATCTGCACAATGGAAATAATAACAATAATACTTTATCCATGGTGCTTTTGTGAGGCCCATTATCTAAACATGAATAATGCCTGCCAAGGGCTGAGCACAGTGGAGACACCTGGGATATATTCAGTGTCTCACTATCACCTCTCCGGGAGCACGGTTCCAGGTAGTATGGCCATTTGCTATAGGACTTTTCCTCTCCCTCCTTGCTGACCGTGGGAGGTGAGGATGCAACCTTCTCTGCGTTCTGTAAATCTTTTCTCTTTTCTAAGCCTTCTCATGACTGACATTCCGTCCTCATAATGGTTCTGTGATACCTGCAGGGCAGGATTATTATTGCCATTTTTTTTCATACAGTCAATCAGTGGAACACTTCTGTGCCTCATGGTATTTCTCATTCTTCATAGCACTCGGCAAGGGGGAGAAAAGAGCAGACCTGGCTTAGAAATGAAGATAAATAGGAGGGTTTAGACACCAGAACCAATATTCCTAGATCTTTCTCTGTAATCAGTGTCTCCCAATCTCTATGACTGCCTGCTGCCCACTATCCGCAAGCACCTCGGAGGTAAATATGTCCAAAATTGAACTCATGTCCCGTGCCTTAGAATGCAGTTGAGTGCAAGAGACACAGCTCCACTCAAACTAACATAAGACAAGGGGAGTTTATTGTAAGGAAAACATTTCGCAGCACACAAAGGCAAAACCTGTGAGTTCTCTAGGCCTGGAGGACACTGTCCTTGCTCTCACGGAGCCATGTGGTGGCTATCTCTGTCTCTGTCCTGCTTTCTTGTCTGCCTCATTCTCTTGCTTCTCCCTATGAGGATGGATTTATCCTACTACTCATGGCTGCTCTGCCCTGTTCAGACTGGCTGGCATGTGACTACCTTGCCGTAGCACTGACTCCACATTAAATTCTCCCTGAAAACAGCTCAGGGTATCCTAGTCAACTGACTCAGTCTTTCAGTGTTGCTTAGTTCGGTATCTGGGGAAGAGAAATGAAGGGGTCCAGCATGGATCAGCTGTCTCCTCTCGGGCAGACAGATTAAAGAAAATGTACCTACTTTAAATACTTTCACTCCACTCCTGCCCTTTATCTAGAGCCGTGCCTGGCATGGGGCAGAAGATTTTCTCCCTTACCACATCCCATCTCAGACATTGGCTCCATCATCCTGCTATGTGAGTTAAACTCAGCCACCGTTGATCCCTTCCTCCTGTCCATCTGCCTAGGGTGCTATTCATTCAACAGGGGTTGATTAAAGGCCGGTTGCATGGCTTTTGTGTCAGATTGTGTCATTCCCTTTCCTTCCCTACCTGCTCATCTTTGAAGATTCTGCTCAAAGTCCCTCATTTAGAAGCCTTTCCATTTTGTGATTCCAGGCCAGGCAAAGAGCCCTGCATCTATGTGTAGTATCTTCTATGTATCTCTTGCTTGACTTTTAAAAGTAGTTAATGGAATTGATCACTTTAAAGTCTTTATTCTCTCACTAGACTGAAAGCACCTTCTGGGCAAAGACCATGCCCTATTTGTCATTGTAAACATAGCACTGGCACAGTCCTTGGCACACAGAGTCTAAGTAGGAGTTTTTAAAGTGAACTGAGGGTGTATATGATCCAATGAAAGATTGAATATATCTTTATGGGGCAGGATCAATATTTGAATAACATCGATTTCTTTCTAGGTCTCTTGATACAATTCATATAAATATGTTAACTTTTTAACAGGGTTCAACTCCAGGACTTTGTAAGCCACTCACACATAACAGGCTAGAAAGCTTATGTTGTTTGGCTCTAAGACTTTCATGAAGCCAAGTGCTTTGAAGAGATGGGGGAGGAGGGTGGGACAGTGGAACAAGGACCCACTTTGGGCACACACCTGCTCTGGAATCCTGACCCCTCTGCTTGCTGGCTAGGTGGTCTCTGCACAACACAGGCTGGGAACATCCACCTGCATTATGTAGTTCTTGAGGTCCAAATGGAATAATGTATTCAAGTACTTGGCATCTATTATCACACCCTACAAGGTGGCTGTCATTCTTGTGATATTTTCTCTATGGTCCCTAAAATGAACATGTGCTTTCCACTCAGATTATTTGCAAACAAGAAGAAAAAAAGACTCCAGAGTCAAGCTGTTCGTCTGACCTTGGCTTTTGAAAAGTCTCTAGTAGAGATGCGTGTGGCCCAGGGAAACACTAGGGTGCTGTGACACAATGCAGGTTTCCCTGGTGATAGGTGATACCACGCTCTTCACTGAATTGCTTAAATGTGCACCTTTGATATAAGGAAAGGATTATGAGGATCCATCTTAGACATGTGCTCATGACCCTTTGGAAAGCGATTTTTTTGCAATGCCATCCTTTGTTTTTCATTTATAGAATTTGTTTCCCTTTTTAGTACTTAATAAGGCATGAAATCAAATAAAGAGGTAGAGGTTTCTTAAATGTTACTTTAAAAACACGTTGCTTAAATTTTAAGCATATGTGTGCAGATGTTTTGCTTCTCCCTTTGGGCATACTTATAAATTAGTCATGGTTTCACGCATATTTAAAATTATTTTAATGATTTTTATCCTTGGTCTACATTTCCTTGGAAATGCTCAATGATCTTACCCATTTGCCTATGCTCGGTAAAGGAAGTGTCAGTGGGTCCACACTTGAAGTGTTGTTTGTCGGGACTATTACTCAGCTCAGAGAAGGACACCATAGTCATATGTGCATTTTATTCAGCGTTCAACAAAGGGAGGTTCAATGAAGCTCACCAAAGACAATACAGGTGATAAACTGTCACAGGTCAGTGGAGCGAGGACCCCTCTGGATCGCGCCATCTCCCACCACAAGGGGCATAGAATATCTGTACCTAAAGGATCTGTGCTTTGTAAGTATTACATTCTAACTTTAGTCCTTAATTGGAGGCTCCCAGGGAAGACTAGCACAGTAAATGCCATGAAGAGTCCTACAGAGAGAAAACTCATTTCACTTTAATTTGACTCAGAATTCTTTCTCCGTACAACACTGTTAATATTACATTTGTTAATTTTACAAAAAACATCTGTTAATATTACAAAAAACACTTTAGGCAATACTGACTTAAAGATTTCTTACCTAAGCCAGGATTCATTCATTCATTTCATACATAAATATTTGCTGAATGCGGACTCTGCCAGGCGCTTTGTTTGGGCACGGAGGATACAGCAGTGAACAAAGCAGACCAAACCTCCTACCCCACAGTCTAATGGGGAAGAAAAATAACAAATAAATGTGACAAATAAATTATAATACATTTAAGTGCTATGGAGACCAATAATACAAAGGAAAGGGGGAGTGGATAGAGAGTGAGTGATGTGTGTGTGTGTGTGTGTGTGTGTGTGTTCAGGAATGTTCTAATCTCAGATAGCACTTTCAGAGAAGTCTTTTGACTTTGACCAGGTGATACTCGAGCAGAGACTCAAATGAAGTGAGGGATACTGGCTCACTAAGCTAGAACTTGGTGAGTTTCCTTCAGTGGAAGATATCTGTGTGCCCAGCCAAACAAGAATAACAGAATCAGGGTAATTGGGCTGACACACTTGATAAATAATTCTTCGACTCCTGTGCATTCCTATTAAATCTATTATGAAGTCCTTAGGGACCTAAAGTAAACTTGAGTTCTAATCTGTTTTCCCCCTTTGTTCAGTCCAAAAGTTACTGAATATACACCATGAGCTAGGTGTCATTGAGACTGTGGGTGAGGTGGGGGGGCAATTTAGTCCTTGCCTAGAGGACCTCCAAGTCTAGTAGACAAGACAGATATGGAAACTAATAACTGCAATATTGGGAAAGGGCTGGAGAAGTAGAAAGGCACAGAGTACAGAAAGAGCACAGAGGAGGGGAGAAATAAGACTTTCAGGGAAGTGAGTATGGAGAAGGCCTCTGGGGGAATACTTCACAAAAACTGAGTGGGGATTTTGAACGATGACTAGAAATTTATCTAAAGGAAAATAGGACAGGAAAGGAAAAGGACATTCAGAGCAAAGCAAACAGAACGCGCCAAGGTATAAACATGTGGAATAGTATAGGGGATTCTGTGGAGTAAGTGCTTTTGGACAGTGAGAGGTAGAAGTGGAGAAAATGGAGTTGCTGGAGATGGTAAGAGGTGCCATTCAAGATGTAAGGAGGTTCTGTGCTGTGTCCATGAGCAGAGCAACTGTATATTAGGTTTACCTGCAAGACTTAAGCAAAATATATCAGTGCCCCAGACCACTGCTTCTCAAGCTCTTCTGTACTTGAGAATCACCTGGAAGTTTTGTTAAAATGCAGATTCTGATTTAATAGGTCAGGAGTGGGGCCTGAGATTCAGCATTTCCAATAAGTTTCCAGGGAATGCCAGTGCTAGAGAGCCACTCTTGAATAGCAAAGCACTAGACCAACAAGAATTTCTGGTGATGATTTGGGGCACCTAAGTCACTTAGTTGGCTAAATGCCCAACTCTTGGTTTTGGCTCAAATCATGATTTTACAGTTGGTGAGTTCAAGCCCCACGTAGGACTTCGAGCTGAGAGAGCAGAGCCAGCTTGGGATTCTCTCTCTCCCTTCATCTCTGCCCCTCCCCTGCTTGCTCTGTCTGTCTCTCTTAAAGAAAAGAAAATAAGAAGAATAATTTCTGGTGATGTGCAATAGGCTAAATTTTGTGTCCCTCCACATTTCATATGCCGAAACTCCAACCCTGATGTGATAGTATTTGTAAGTGGGGCTTTGCGAGGTAGTTAGGTCATGAAGGTGAATCCCATCTCATGAATGGGGTTAATGCCCTTGTAAGAAGAGGCCAGAGAACTTGCTGGCTCTCCTTCCACCATGTGAGGACAAGACAAGAAGACTGCATTCTGTAAACCAAGAAGAGGGAACTCACCAAGAACCCAGCTGTGCCGGCACCCTGATCTCACACTTCCAGTCTCCTGAGCTGGGAGAGATAAATGTTTGTTATTTAAGCCGCCCAATCTAATTTGTGACAGCAGCCCAAACAAAGAAAGGTGGGACCTGTGCATCAGTATTTTTTAAAGTTACACATGCAATTCTAATACATAATGAGCATTGAGAACTATTGCTATAGATTACAGGGGTTGTTTCATCATGTATTGGAGTCATGATGTAGAAAAGGGACTGGAGAAACGTGAGAGAAGGAAGATGTGAGAGTGAAGTTTAAGCAAGAGATGGTGAAGATCTAAACTAAGACAGTGGTAATGGTGAAAATGATATTTAAATAAAAAATCAAGAAGACTTGATGATTAATTAGTGCAGGCGGAGGGAAGAGTCTTGCTAGGTGGTGAGTTTTCCCTTGTATTTCGGAGCCTGAAATAATGGTGGTGCCGTATCCAAATTGAGAAAACAAATGCCAGAATAGCAGTGTGAAGGAGATAACTTAACATTTTATTCAATAAAATTCAAGGGGATGAAAAAACATAGATAGGCCCAGGTCTGCTTCTTACTACTTTACATATGAACATTACATATAAGTACACACCCAATGGCAGTGATCCTGAATACCTGTTCAATAACACAGCCTCTCAGAGAGAGGGACTCACTATCTTTGTTCAGAATTTTCTACATTCCTTAGTGAGCCACTGAATGCCCTTACCCACTGTGACAGTCAGTGACAGATCAGGTCACCTGAATCCTTACAAACCAAAACTGTGATCTTTAGGAATCCCCACAGTAAAGGAACTGGCCAACCCCAGCCTAAGTGAGCAGGTGAGCAGGGCTGCTGGGAAAAGACCAAGTCACTAAAGGTCTTGCCCCACGTGGCACATGAAACCAGCACTCTGATCAGATTTGAGAAGTGAATTTTGTACCCTACTTCGTGTCCCCCCCCCCCAGAGAAAAAAAAAAAAAGTGCTCTGAGGACATATACTGTTCTTTGGGAGGTCCAGATCCAAAAGTCTAGTCATATGAAGGTACAGCTGCCTTGGATCCACTCAATCCTGAGTGATCAGATTTTGATACTTCTAAACTAAAAAATAGTAGTACTGAACCACTGTGCAACAACTAAGTAGGTAATGTCTCATTACTTTTGTTTATGTAAGAATGAGGAAAAAAAATGACAAAGAGAGACTCAGGCATGATAGGTCTGTGAGACCTATCTATGGTTTTTGTGACTATCATGCTAGTAAGTATAAATATTGAAAGTAAAAGTAGGAAGTTCCTGGATTTTTGTAGGTCTGTCAATACCAAGAAGAATTGGACAATAGGAAGACATAAAATATTGCTTTATATTGGCTTCTTTTGTGATTAGTCAAGGCTCCAAAGGGTGCTGGGCCTTTGACGCTCCCGGCAGCCCAAGACAGCGAGAATTTGGAGAGGAGTCTGTCTACGCCACAGTACATGCCTGATGCCATTCACATCTCTACCCCCTTTTTATGTCTGATTATGTGTTCATATATGCATTTCAGAAACTAAATTCTTCTGGAAGACTCATGGATTAAATGGCAGATGTGAAAGCCCGCAGCCTAAAAACATAAATTAAAAGCAAACATCAAAATGCTGAGAATGTGGAACCAGCATTTTCTGGATTAGTGATGGGTACCATCAGTTCCAGCAACAGAAGAACGTTTCCTTCATAGTCCATGTACGTCTTGCAGTGACACTATTCACTGTTTTCAGAGGTGGCATCTCACCTTGTTCATTGGCATGTGCCCCTTTAGTGAGCTTTGCCAAATTTCTTGTTCACCTTGGTTTCTTAGCAGTGGAATGTCTTGCCTAGGTAAAGTAAAGCAGGCAATTGCCAGAGTACTGGCATAGAACAGAGAGCAACATTTCTGTTTACCTTGTAGTTAGGTCAGTTTGATCACTATTTTGAAGATATATATTGTAACATCCTTTTCTTTTCTAGGCTAAAATGATAGCAGTTTCTTTAAACAGATATCTAAGCTGCTATAGCTTCCTTCCTCTTCTTCCACGTTCCAAAAACATTTAAACTTTTAAATGTTGCTGTGGTTATGTGCATTTAGTTTCAGAGTTGATCATATAACACTGGGCATGCCAATCCATACCATTCTCGGTGGATAAAGTCTGTAAGCTTGGGTGTGGAGAAGAATAAAATGAAAGTGAGATCTCACAATAAAGTGGTTTGTGGGACACAATCTTTCAGTCCAGTCCCTGGAGAGCATTGCATTTGTCACAACTTTCTCTTCCCATGATGGCAGTACTACCCCAGTGCTGCTTCAGATGTGAAGACAAAGCCCTGTGGCCAGAATGGCCATTCTTCACAGCCAAGCACTCCAGTTGTCCTTTGTTCTTTTTCCTTGAGGACCAGAAAGCTATTCTATTTTATAAAATTAGAAAAACATCACAGTCCCTGAAGTAGTAGATTATCTCTAAATAGGTGCCCCTGGAGAAAGGTGCCGTTTGTTCTCTGAAGTTTAAAACAGCAGGGATGGTACATAAAATGACTATGGCTCCAAAAGGCAATCAGGATTCAGATGACTGTGATGTGAACTCTGCCTTTGGTCTGTAGCGAAGCCACATGGGATGCAGCTGAAGCCTGGTGAGACATTGAGAAAACTCCTTCGGGAAGCTTTATTTGTGGGGGGACAAGGACTGGTCATTTTGTAATTCTCTACAGCCAGTCTAATTCTTGTATACCTTTTGTGCATACAGAAGACTCCACTCCAGTTCCATATCTGCCTTTCTAGCATTTGGGTCCCACTGGTTTGCATATCTCAAACATAAGGACTTAGTAATGTGGCGCTTCTTTTCGCTGGCACATTGGCTTGATGCCTTGCTACCCAGTGGTTCCTTTGAGATAGGTGGACTATTTTTAATATAACGGAACTCTCTTTTGGGAAAGATGTCGATTTTACATGTGAAAACACAAGTGTATGGAACTAAAGACCATCTTTATCTGTCATAGAATATTACATTTAATGCTTTATAGCTCTCTCAAATGTTCCTAAATCTTTTACAACATTTTTGTTACAAACTGTTCCACTCAACAGATTCATAGGGAAATCAAAACAGATGAGGAGGCAAGACATAGTTGAGTCCCTATGGGGCCAACATTGGACTAGGCCATGTGGGGGATTCAGACAAGGAGGACCACCTGAGAGCCAGAAGAATGGAGGAGAGATCACCTAAAGGGCTTAAGATGAGCCTAGGAGAATGAGGAAAGCTTAGGGTCTCTGGGTGAGAGAAATAACTACTGATATATGGGTAGTGTGTTTTGCAGATATAGAAGGCTTGATTTTTGGCTGGATCTGAGAATTCACATTGGATAATAGCTGATAATAAGATAGCACAAAATCGGACCATGTTATGAATTGTCCTAATTATTAAGTATGATGAATTCAAATTTGGGATGTTAAGAAGTTACACACCATGAATTTTGGTTTTGTTTATAGAATCTAAAAACCTTATCACCTGCTTTATTTGTGGAGATACGTAAAGGGAGAATGGGAAAAATTCTTTAAATATGAGAATCAACTAAATTGGAAGCAACAGCTTTGGACTCAAGATTTTTTAATTCACAAAGAAACACCAAAACTTTCTGGTCTGGAGGTTCAAGAGTTTACAGTCTCCCTAAAGCAAGAGTTCTGCTTTCCTGGGAATAAAATAACTGCCAACACTCAATAGCTCTAAATGGGGTTTTATTGCAGGGAATAGTTCCAGTTTTTTCCTTCCAAACATACACTTTTAAATTCAAATATGTTAATAAATCATAGTTATTTTCCTCTTCTCTAGAGTTCCAGGAACTCAAAGGCCTGATAATTTAAGAGTAGGCCTGGCTCAGACCTTCCCTTAGAAATTGGAAACAGTAACTCTATTCTCAGCGGGACCAGATACTAAAGATGCTCTTGGTCAAAGAGATAAATATAGCATTCAGGGACAGGAGAATCCTGAATCACCCATGTCACTCAACATATGGGTTACATTGTACGGAAAAAGGATGATTATCATGCCTATAACAATTGGGAAAAGGGTGAAGTTCACATGATGAATCACAAAGGGAAAAATATCTAGTACGGTCAAGGTATTGAAGGCA
This sequence comes from Cryptoprocta ferox, assembly GCA_028646485.1. Lineage (NCBI taxonomy): Eukaryota > Metazoa > Chordata > Mammalia > Carnivora > Eupleridae > Cryptoprocta > Cryptoprocta ferox. The sequence continues at coordinate 32,999,121 of CM053577.1, forward strand.
AAGTTTCAGCTTCCCCATACACTTGGTCTTTAAACTATGGGACTTTTAGATTTGCAGTGAAATTTCCACAGTGGCTTCTGTCTAATCCCAGCAACCTTTCAGTACCTGCGTTTTTTTTTTAAATTCCTTAACAGATTGGGAATGCCCCTAGAAATGCTGGATTCTTGGGTACTTGGACTGTATGTGGCTTATACATGATGTGCAGTTATCAGATCACGTTACATGGTATACAATTATCAGATCGCATAAACCCAGAGACGGCTGAGCTCCTCTATAGATTCCAGTCATAGAAACAAAGATAGATAACCAGTGAGTGTTTCTTCAGAATAAACTGCTCCAAAAGATAACAGTTGAAGTGGTGGTCCAGGGGTTCATACAATTAGGGCAAAATTGTCATATGATTAGGGCAGCAATAGCCCACTATCCACGCAATATGCTTCTTTTCCAGCTCTGCTTTGTGTTTATACATCTTGTTTGTCTTCTCCCTGGAGAGAGTTTTCTGATGGATACTGGTCCTGGACATCCACTTTATTTTCATGACAGGGCAACTGAGTCCTAGGAAGAGCCTCTCTATAGGAACCTGGGAGCCTGGCAAGCTACAGAGAGATGTTACTTTTGAATAGCATCACTGAGAGCTTTCTTAAGGTGTCCAGACCTGAGATAGCCAGGTATGAATTGGCATCATTTGAGATGGTCATTCAATCAGACCAGGAGCCATGGCCTAGAACTTGAGTTGCTTCTTTTTCTTGGGCATAGTTACTGTGTCAGTCAAGACTGGCTGAGTGTACTGGGTACTGATTGAGTATACTGGGTACCTGGGCTATGTCTTGGGTCAAGGAGAACTGGAAGCCATTAATCAGCTCTGTCTGGCTATTCCATGGACTGACATGATGATAAAAGTGTTTATGTAAAATTGGATAGAAGGTCAAGAGGAGAAGGTTTTAGGACTATCTAAGGGGATAAAATATGACAACATGGAATTTTAAAAATGAACTATTACCCTATTTTTTTCGATCTCTTTTCTTCTTCTTCTTATTTTTTTGGACTGGATTACTTCTACTGTTCTACCTTCAAGCTCACTCTTTATAGAGGGTATATGATACATAATATTCTCTATATAACCTCCATTCTCCTGTTAATACTAGCTAGTACATTTTTTTATTTCAAATTTTATAATTTGCTCTTCTAAAATTTCTGTTTGATTCTTTTTAATAATTTCTATTTCGCTGCTAAAATGTCCTACTATTTAAATCATTCTAGCGCATTTTCCTTTAAGTCATTGAACATTGTTATGCTAGCTGTTTTAAAGTCCTCATCGACATCTCAACATCATACTCTGTTAATTGTATTTACTCTTGAGAATGAGTCACACTTTTCTAGGGCTTTGTTTGTTTGTTAATGTCACATAATTTTGGATTATATCCTAGACTTTGTGAATGTTACAGTGGAGACTCTTGATTCTGGCCTATTCACCTGAAGAGTGTTGATCGTTGGTTAGTTTGTTTTAGCAAAGCAACAAAATTTGTTGGGCTTGAAATGAAAACTGTCTCTTGGGGATCAGCTCAAACCCAGGTTTAGTTCTCTTCTTTGTAGTTGGGCTATGCACGTGTGTGGTTCCAGATCAGCCAGAGATTTGGACAGCTTAGACACAGAATTTGTAGTTCCCTCTAATTAGCTGTTTCCTTTCTGGGATTCTCCTCTCCCTTCCAGAGATGAGGTTGCCCAAACTCTGCCCACTAATTCAGTAGTCCTGAAAGATGGTGGGTTTGATATTAGAGTTTTAGCAGCACTGCCTGAGGGCCGCTTTCAGGCCAAAAGTCATAAAAAGGAAATTCATTCCATGTCTTCCTTCCCCCCCATCCCCCACCCGCCCCAAGCATAGACTCCTCTTCAGAATCTGCTAGGTTTTTTTTTTCCTACTTGCTAGTGTTTTCAGTTCATTTTTATTTGCTTATTTGTTTTCTTTTGTATTTTTTCCAGTGCTAATAGTTATTATTCAAGGGATAGCTGGTCCAGTGTGAGCTAATTAGGCCACTCCAGAGGCAGAGCTCTGCTAGTCAACTATTGAAGTGCCCACATTTGAGTGGTGAATGCCTGGGTAAATGTAGTAACATGAACAATGGACAGAAGTAGGCATATACAAGAGATAAGATATAGAAAAATTTTCATGATACCCAGATGTAAAGAATTAAGATGAAAAAGAGAGTGATGTGTTAAGTCTGAGTCGCTAGCAGAAAGCAATACAATGAAAGAAACACGGAAATCGGAATGTGTCTTAGCTCAGCAGCCATGATTAAATAGACTCGTGGTTTTAAAAACAAACTTATTTCTTACATTCTGGGGGCTGGAAAGTCCAAGACCAAGGTGCCAGCCAATTTGGCTTCTGGTGAGAGCTGTCTTCCTGGCTTGCAAATTGCCAATATGATGGAGAAAGAGAGTATATTCTCTGATGTCTCTTCTTATGACACTAATCTTATATATCAGGGGCTCATTTAACATTAATTATTTTTAATAAGGTCCTGTCTCTCACTCCAGTGTCATTGGGAATTATGGCTTCAATTGTATGAATATTGATGGGGGAGACACTATTCAGTCTATAGCAAATGGAAAACTAGTTTTGAAATGAAAAGATTATAAATCATTTTGGACTTGTTGAGTATGAAATGAATAATGTACAAATTGCTGGAGATGGAGGGTGAGGCACAGAAAAGAGAAGATTATTGAGTTCTTGGAAAAGTAGGAAGAGAGGAAGCAAGTAAAACAGCATATAGGAAAATGAGAAAGGAAAGAGGGCTGTGCAAAAGTGGTCAGTTGTACTAAACATGGTTAGAAAGGTCTTGAAAAAGCCATTCTCTAAAGGTCCTGAATTTGTAAATTAGGAAATCATTATTTACTTTCAAGGAAGCAGCCTTATAAAGTGATTGGGAGGAGATTAATGTGCAAGAGATTAAGGAAAGGCACGGTGGGAGTGATATGAAGAACATATTTGGAACATAAATGGTGAGTTGTATTACCAAGGTAGCGAATGCAGTGAGGAACCGCTGAAAGGTTAAAAATATTGTTGAGACCAAACTGAATTCGGCCATGCTCAGATAACCACTCCTTTCAGCTGACCACATTCATCCTTCTTTCAAAGTCATTGTGCACTAACTCTACTAAGCAAAATTATATATACTGGAGATAAAAGAAATGGTCCCTCCCCCTCGGGTAACACGTATACCTCATCTGGTCACTGCCCAGGCTCAGTCTCTGTTTTCTGTGCATTGAAATTTTTCCTAGAGAGCTGGAGCTCAACTTGACCTGTTCTTAATTTTCCTTCCCTTAGGGGAGCCCCCTATTGTCCACAAAATTAGATGATTTTTCACCCTGATTCAAGTTAAACAATGTTTCAGAACCAGTGAGCTTTCTTTCATGAGAACCTCATCTCATAATTTTTAAAAATTAGTGCATATTGCAATGATGATGTTGCCATTTATCAAAGGTGTCAACTTTATTAGAAGTTTTATTACAAATATAAATCCTGTATATAAACTGTTTCGTTCAATACACTTTGATTCATTTAGACAGGGATCAATCTTAGCCACTAACATTGTCTTAAAATCTTGATTTTATTGCATACCCAGGATTGAGATCCATTGGATCAGAGGTCTTTTGTGGTGTTTTGTTGAAAAGCCTACTGGCACTGTGAGGTGGGAATAGAAATATTAGTGTCCTCCCAGTTTGGGATTGCTTTTTGCTCTTTGCATTTGCTTTAGGGTGACTTCTACTGGCATTCTGCTCAACTCTACCTCAGTAAAGATGTTACGAATAATCTTAACCTCACAGTAAAGATTTTTTTAATTCCAATGCAGACATCATTTTGTAGATGGGAAATGATTGTGTGTGCAGTTATCTGCTTCTGAATTAAAGTGAATTTTTATTTATTAATTTTTTCTTTTTATTTAAAAAAATTATTTACTTATTTTGAGAGAGAGAACATACACAAGTGGGAGAGGGGTAGAGAGTGAGAGAGAGAGAATCCCAAGCAGGCACCACACTGTGAGCATGGAGCCCAATTTGGGGCTTGATCCCATGAACCATGGATCATGACCTGAGCTGAAACCAAGAGTCAGGCGCTTAACCGACTGAGCCACCCAGGTGCCCCTAGAGTGTATTTTTAGTTTCTAATGAGTCCCTTTACTTGTGTAATACTTGTTTGGATTTGTATTAGATAGCATAACTTGTATTCCTCTCACTTCCAGAATACCTTGTTAAATTACTTTAATGTAAATTTAAAAAAATGATGCCTCTGGTTTTGTCTAATAATGCTATTAAAATCAAAATGGACTATCTAGCTTTGATGGAGCTTGCATATGTCCAGCTACAGTTAGGGCATTTGACAAAAATAATACCATGGTATATAGTCCCTACCATTATTTTGAAGAGAAGAGACATATAGAAAAAATATATAGAACAGGAAGGTAAAAATTGTAGCAAACCTTATCTGATAACATTAGAATACTGAAGTTACCCTCTAACCCAGTATTAAATAAGAAACTGCAACCCGAAAAGCCTACAGATGTCATGCAGCTACTTTAGCTACTAGAAATTCCTGGGGCAAAGGAGATTAAATGTACCGAAACCAAGTTTTACACCTGCACAGTTATAGCACCTTTTAAAAACTTGGGGAAGTCACAAAGTACAGGAAACAAAACTTGCCTTACTTTATTTACATTCTTGGTCTGAGTGGGTAAGGGAGAGATCATGGGAGAAAGAAACATGCTGTTACAATAGGAGAGGAAATCAAGATCCTAGAGTAATTGGCATATGGTAGACCCCCCCCCCAGCCCCGGGTAACTAATGGTTGAATGATTGAATGAATGAAATGAGAGAGAAACATACTGGAAATACTTTGAGCTGAAGCACAAATTTCATCTGGGAATTGTCTGCTGCTGCATTGGATCAAGTATTAAATTACCCACGTGTTTATTTCAGCCAGGACATATTTTCAGCACTGATATAGGACTGCTAAAAAGGGGAAACAAGGAGAGAGCTTATCATGAAAAGCTCTTTTCTTTATTCTTCATGTTTCATTAGAGTTCATGCACTTTTATAATATATGACCTCAAATTGTAAAGGAAACCTGGCCTTTAAAAACTCATCAGAAATTTGTTTGGACTACCAAGGTCCATGGGTATGCCAGAAAATAAATCTACTTAGGCTAATTCAGGAAATCCTTCTGTTCTTTGTCTTCTACTTGGCTTGCCTCTGTTGCTTTGCTTCCATTCTAAGGCAAGCCTATTACCTCTGATAAGGTGTATGGAAATTTTACTATAGATTCTTCTTTTTACACGCTTAATGTTCAGTTACTAATTTTAAGGTTTTAAAGTGGTTCTGATATTTAGTTCTATATATAACTTTATTGAGGTATCATTTACATAACAAAATTCATCTGTTTAAAATACACAGCTCAGTTAATTCTTGCACATTTGTACAGGTGCACAGTCATCGTCATAGTCCATTTTGGAACACTTCCATCCCCGTGAATAACTCCCCTTGCACCCCTTCGCCGTCAGTCCCCACTCCTACCTCCAGCCCCCAGGTAAACACTGAAGAGCTTGATTTGGTTTTTGTAGCTATAGTTTTCTGTAGCCTTTTATAGAAACTTGATCTGAATGGAAGTATCTGATACGTACTTTTAATTTAGAAACTACGTTTACCTTATTAAAATAGCCAGAGACTGGGGTACCTCAGCCAACTCTTGATTTTGGCTCAGGTCATAATCCCAGGGTTGTGGGATTGAGCCTCTCGTTGGGCTCTGTGCTGAGTGTGGAGCCTGCTTAAGATTCTCTCTCTCCCTCCTCTACTCCTTTCACCAGCTCACGCTTTCTCCCTCTACAAAGGGAAACAATAAATAAATAAAATTAACTTTAAAAATAAAAATAAATTTAAAAAGTAGCTAAAGACCAACTAAATTTACTGGATCCTGTATTTCACTATAAACAGCAACAAAATGAATTAATTAGAAGAATTTTCTTAATCAGGAGCTAAGACTTTATTTGTATTCCTCTTTTGCTTTGCTGAGTTGCAATTTACTCTCTTTTATTTGGATATCTTGTTCAGTTTTGAGCTATGCATCACATATCTTCAAGATATGGTTCAATCTTCTTTCCAACTTTGGGCTTCATTCCACAGTCTATTTTATTAATACATTTTTTCCAGAACTACAAATATTTATGTGTGTGCGAAGGGAAAGAAAACAGAGATAGCTCATGAACCCTCAAACATTTGTGGATAGATGGATGGATGCAAGATGCATTGATGAATTCCACATATTTAGGCCTCAAGAAAGTGGTTTGTATTATCATTTCTCAGGATGTAAAGAATTCATAAGTTGCATCTATTTGAGATAGAATTTCACTCTGTATGTTTTTATTTAACAGAAGGAATGTGAAACATGTTCTAGCAAGGAATAAAGCATTGCAATGGACTAAGTCGTATGTTTTACCAGAGTTTCCCTATGATGTCAAATGCATGTTAGCCGAACAGAAGTGTCCCGATCACAGCATGAGGATAAGGATCATTGAGTTTCTCCAGGCCGACATGACTAAGTATCTGGAAGGCTCACTGTGAGTAATAACAGGGCAGACTTGGTGCTTTGGGAGAGGGTCTGTTTTCAGAGTAGAGTAGAATTCATTTGGAACCAATTCTCTTTAGATTTTGGATGACATATTGGTAATAAGTCCAACATTGCCCAATATTTGAATGTCTACCTTATTATACAGAAGGATTTGAAGAAAAGTGAGTGTAATTTGGACTCGTAGGAAGGAGTGTGGGCTGCTTGAAGTGAAAACTTTCCTCCTCGTTTCACTGAACAGGTATCCCAGCACCCAGCAGTACAATGATGTGGTCAACGCCTTGCTGCAAGCCCACCCTTTCTTGGACGAGGATGGCTGTGGCTTTGTAAGTGACCACATGGGGCCATTCCATCCATCTCAACCCATCTTAACATAATAGCTTTGTATTGTCCAGTAATTGTGTGCCCCATTCCCCCTCCCTCAGTCTCTCTCTGTCTGTCCCTGTCTGTTTCTCTTTCTCTGTCTTTTCTGACCTGTTGTCTCTGTCTTGGTCTCTCTCCGATTCTGTTCCTTTGGCTCTGTCTCATTCTGTCAGTCCTTGTTTTTTTTTCTTAGCTTGGGACTCTCTCTTTCTCTGTCTCACCCTCCCTCCCCCACCTCTCTGTCTGGCTCTGCTCCCTTTTAATACCTTCTCTGTCTCTCTGTGTTCCTTTGCCTTTTTGTTTTTAATGTTTATTTATTTTGATAATAATATATATATAACCCATATTCCCATTTCTCCAATTGTTCCAAAAACTGTTTTTAAAATGGAGTTTTTAAATGGTTTTTTTTGAGAGAGAAAGAAAGAGAGGGAGAGTGAACACAGAAGGGGCAGAGAGAGTCGGAGAGAGAGAATCTCAGCCCCGATGCAGGGCTGGATCCATGAACCTCGAGATCATGACCTGAGCCGAAATCAAGAGTTGGATGCTTAACTACCTGAGCTACCCAGGTGTCCCCACTTTGTCTTCTTTTAAAAAAATAGACTTTTTAAGATCATTTTTAGGTTTACAACAAGGGAAAGGTACAGAAATCTCTCATGTAGTCCTGCCCTCACATGTATAGCCCCCTCCCGTTATGAATATCCTCCACAGGGTGGTACATTTACTACAATGGGTGAACGTATATTGATGCATCATTATTACTCAAAGTCCATAGTTTACATTAGGATTCATGCTTGTGGCTGTACATTCTATAAGTTTGGACAAATATATAATGACACATACTCATCATTATTGTAACTTACAGAGTATTTTCACTGACCCATTTTCAAGAAATGTTTATTATGTGTGGATAGAATTAGAATTTTTTGAGAGTGCCATATATATTCTTTTTACTATCCAGTCTCAGGAAAGGGATTGGATTCCACGTCTGGAACTAGTAACTATTGAAGCCCAGACTGGCATCTAGGTATTTTTGGTTCTTATATGACACCCTTTCTAAAGTAAGCTGCTGCATATAAAAGCACACTGCAAAATAAACCTGATATTCCCCCCCCCAAAAGACACTATACAAAAAATCCCCCAGAAAGCAAACGTAGAGTCCCAACATTGATAATCACACTAATATGGCTGACAAAATTGATTCTAAGGATGTCTTCTACACTCAGGGTGTACTATATTAATCACTGTTACTGTGTATAGAGCTAGTTGCGGTTTTAAAAATAATTTAAATATGCTGTTTGAATAAGTTATATATTCACAGAGTTCAAAACTCAAAAGCTACAGTAGGATATGAATGGAAAAGTCTCCCTCCCACCTCTTGTCCTCCACCTAATTTTCCTCCCCAGAAGTAACTAATGCTATTAAAGATTCCATCAAGAGACTCTTTGCATACATATAAGCAAATATATATTTATCTAATTACATTTGACCTTTAGTTTCATGATTATGAAGTGAGACAAATAGAAAGTACTTACAAATAGAAAGTAATGCTTACTTCGATCTTGTGTGCATTTTACCTGCCTCCATCCCCAGTGGCATTAACAAAAGATGGTTAACTGATAACAGAGACCTGAAAAATCGCTTTGCATGTTACAGCCCATGTTTGCACACCTAGAATGGAAGGGGAAACTGGTGCATGGTAGATATTTACCCAAATTCTCCCTGCAAGTGTGTGTGAGGTTATGTTTCTAATGTTATAGTGGAAGAGATGTATGTGTGTGTGTTGTGTGTGTGTGTGTGTGTGTGTGTGTATGAGAGAGAGAGAGAGAGCGTGCACGCACAAGTGAGCAAGCTCTTTGTCATTTTTAGGGCTGGTTTTGTGCTCAACTTTTTATTTTCATAAGTCCACACAGAAGTTGAAAGAATGCTACAATGAACACCCATATACCCTTTTATCTAGATCAAGGTTTCTTAACCTTGGTAATACTTATATTTTAGGCTGGATAATTCTTTGTGGTGCGGGCTGTCCTCTGCATTGTAGATGAGGTAGCAGCATCCCTGGACTCCCTAGGTCTGAGTAGCCCCCATCCACTGACCCAAACCATTATAACAACAACCATGTCTCCAAACATTGCCATGTGCATTCTGGGAAGGGGACAAAATCCTGTTAATTAAGAATCACTGGAGTGCCTGGGTGGGTCAGTCGGGCCTCCGACCCTTGATTTGGCTGAGGTCATAATCCCAGGTTGTGATTGAGCCATTGAGCCCATGTTAGGCAATGTGCTGAACGTAGAGCCTGCTTGGGATTCTCTCTCTCTCTCTCTCTCTCTCTCTCTCTCTCTCTCTCTGCCTCTCTTCCCTGTGTACTCTCTCTCTCTAAAAAAAAAAAAAAAAAGAAATTCTTTAAAAAAGAATCACTGATTTAGATTCACTAAGTATTAATATTTTTGCCACATTTATTTTTCTTGTCTCATATTTCTTTATTTGCTTGTTTTGGCTGAGCATTTGGAAATGAAAAACAAGTTAAAGATGCCATTCCTAAATACCTCAGCATGTATCTTGTAAAGATACAGATGATCTCCTCTACAAGCACAATGCCATTTTTATGCTTAAGAAAATTAGCAATAATTGCATCATATCATATAGAATAATTGCATAATAATATATATAGCCCAAATTCCCATTTCTCCAATTAGTCAAAAAAATATTTTTGAAATGGAATTTTTACTATAAAATCTAGTCAAGGATTATTCATTGCATTTGTTTATTATGTCTCTTTAATTTCTTTTTTCTAATTTCTCTTACTTTTTCCCTGATACTTGTTTTTTGGACAAGTTTAGTCCAGTTACCATGGAAGATGGTTCATATTCTAGGTCTGTCTGAATGTTTCTTAAGGATTATATCTGGGTTTAAAATGTGGAGCCAAGACCTACTGGTGATGCCAGAGACTATTAGATCGGGGGCCCATAATGTCCGGGCTATTTTTTATTTCCGAGGAATTGAAGGAGAGCTGTATCCACGTAGTTTTTTCCACCCCACTGCCCATCCCTCCCAACCCCCAGGTGGAAAACTATGGCAAAGGAGGATGATTATTCAGTGACATGGGATTTTCTACTGAGGCATCTGTGTAAGGAACTCATGGTGCCAGGCATGTATATGATATTATGCAATTATTGCTAAATTTCTTAGGTATAAAAATGGTAGATGCTCAGAAAATACTCGCTGATTTGTCTTTTCTCTGTTCCTATCAGACAGTTAATAAGGAGAGAAGGGAGGGATTAGGAAAAATAAATTGGCAATTGAAAAACATCCTGGGGGCATCTGGGTGGCTCAGTTGATTAAGCATCCAACTTTGGCTCAGGTCATGATTTCACAGTTGTGAGTTTGAGCCCCGTGTCGGGCTCTTTGCTGACAGCTCAGAGCCCAGAGCCTGCTTCAGATTCTGTGTCTCCCTCTTTCTTTGCCCCTCCCCATCACACTTCGTCTCTCTCTCAAAAATAAATAAACATTAAAAAAAATTTTTTTTAAACAACAAGAAAAATCCTAACAGTTGATTGCTATAATACTTCCCACCACATCCGCAAGTTTAGACGGACTTCAGAGCTGTAGGAAGCATGAGGGAAAAAGTGTGGTTGCATTATTTCATATTTTAAGACTAAGGAAAATATAAGCCATCCATTATTTCTGTGCTGTTGTGAAACAGTGGTGGCTGAGGGCAGGCCCACAAGCCTGTGGGAGGTGATGGAGCATCTCTGACTCACACATAGCTGGGAGCTTAATCAGATTCAAAGCTGTCTGCCGACCTCAACCTACGGCACTCCTCTCCAGGGCTTAAAAGGTTTTATGAACAAATAGCACTTTAGTTTACAAATAACTTCCATGAGTAGCTATTCATTTCAGTCTCCCAAAACCCAGTGCAGTTGACAGCACTGGTCTGGGTGTTCTATTTTATAGCTGTGGAAATGAAGACTGAAGAGTTACTTGCTGAAGGGTTTCTTGGCTTAATACACACTAGGCCTAAAACCTGGGCCCTCCTAACAGAAGTCCTTCTTCTGAAGGGTAGGGAATAACCCATAGAAACTTAAGCCAGGGAACGAAGAATGGCAAAATCTAAGTGCCAGACCCTCTACTAATATGATTTCAGTGGCTCTCCCCTTTGCCTGTGAGGAAACAGAGCTTAGAAAATGTGCCCAAAGTCACTCAGTCTTGGGCCTATTCAAGCATATAGCACTGCCGTAAGTCGGAATGCTGAGGAGTCTTGAGGCTCAGGGTTTTTTTTTAAGTTTTTATTTATTTTGACAGAGAGAGAGAGAGAGAGAGAGAGACAGAGATAGAGAGAGAGAGAGGGAGAGAGAGAAAGTGCTAGGGAGGGGCAGAGAGAGAGGGAGACACAGAATATGAAGTAGGCCTCAGGCTCTGAGCACAGAGCCCAACATGGGGCTCAAACTCACGAACTGTGAGATCATGACCTGGGCCGAAGTCGGACACTTAACTGACTGAGCCACCCAGGTGCCCCGAGGCTCAGGTTTTAAGAAGTGTTGGGCTACTCCTCACACAGTGAGTTCCTTACCAAGCAAGGCCTAACTCTGAGTCTTGTTTCTAGTCTGTTCCTTCAACACCTGGGTCCTTCTACATCACAGAGGACTAACACAAGGCGTCCAATATTTATAGTTTCCAAGATGCTTCAGGCACTGTGCTGGGCTTTGTGGGCAAAGAAGACATGAGCCTGTCTTTGTGTGCTTACAACCTAATGAAAGGAAAGGAAAGAAAGAAGGAAGGAAGGAGGGAGGGAAGGAAGGGGAGAGAATGAAGAGGGAAGAATGAAAAGAACAAAGTAGAAAAGCACAGAAGCAGAAAAGCATCACAAAGATTAAGGTAAAGCACCAGTGTGGTAACTGTGGACAAGGAAAGGTGAGAGCTGATAACCAAGGGAAATGAGCTGTTAGGGCCTGAGAGGTCTCCATAAAGAAGTGATGGCCGAGCTGAGATCTGGAGGCAGAACAAGAGTTAACTAGATACTAGCAGGGTGGGGCAGGAGAAGCACAGAATCTTCCAGGCCAAAATCAAAGGCCCAGCAGAGGAAGAGAGTGTTGTTTTGTTGAGAAACCCCAGTTGTGTCCCTCAGCTGTTGCCCAGGTCTTTGATCTCCCAAACACTGCACATGGCAGACAGATTCTTCAGAGCTCAGATCTGACCATCTGCTTTCCAGAACCTCAGTGTGGCCTAGGAAAACCTCCTAGCCTGGCTCTGCAGCTGGATTATCTATAAAGCCTTGAAAAATACAGACATCTGGGCTCCACTCAGACCTACTGAATCAGAATCTCTATGGTCTGGGCCAGCAGCATTAGGGTCACCTGGGAACCTGTAAGAAATGCACGTTCTTGGACTTACACCTGACCTACCCAACCAGAGACTCTGAAAAGACTAGCTCAGCAATGTGTGTGTGTGTGTGTGTGTGTGTGTGTGTGTTTAAGCTTATTTGTTTATTTTGAGACAGGGGGAGAGCAAGCATGAGCGGGAGAGGGGCAGAGAGAGAGGGAGGGAGAGAATCCCAAGCAGCTCTGCACTGTCAGGACAGAGCCCAACATGGGGCTTGATCTCATGAATCATGAGAAATCATGACCCGAGCTGAAATCAAGAGTCGGGTACTTAACTGTCTGAGCCACCCAGGTGCCCCAGCCACCTGTGTCCTCCTGGAACTGTGATTCAGGTTAAAGTTTGAGAACCATTTCTTTAGAGGAAAAACCAAGGACAAAAGCTCCCTATGCCATGCTGATGTAGCCTGTCCACTGACAGGGGTTTGAAAAGATCTGGTTCTGGATTACCGTGAAGCTCCTTTATGGGGGAACCGTGCCTTTCAGGATTGAGCTGGCTTCCCTCTCCTGCCTTATTTTCTGTCCCATTCTCTGCCATTCCCCATGGTGAACTCTGCATCCCAGGCATGCACAGCTCTTAGCAGCTGTCCAAATGGCACGGGCTATCCGTCTGTCCACTGCACAGGCTGCTTCATCTGCCTGGAACTTATATCCACCCCTTACCTGGCATTCCATCTGCTGTCTCCACCCCTCTCCTGTAGTTTCTGACCCCGAGACCTAAACCTCAGCTCACATGCACTTCTTACAGGAAGGTTTTTGTGGTCTCCTAGCACAGTGTAAGATAATGCTGTCTCTTCCCCTGCTACAACACTGCTCACTCTGAATCGAAATTACTTATCCCTCTGCTAGACTGAAAGCTGGGTCTGCCTGAGCCCTCCTCCCTCCCAGGGCAGGGACATGGTCTTTGTGTTTGAAACAGCAAATGTTCCACAAATATCTGGGGAATGAATGCCAGTAGTACTCACCAACGTAAATTTCAAGGGATGACAGAAAAAAAAATTTAAGAAAATGCATCAATCCATATATGCATAAGGCAGTATCAGTTCTTTCTTAGAACCTAGTGGAAAAGGGGAATGTGTCATGGAGACAGCAAAGTATGGTAGAAAACATCCAATTTTGGGGCACCCGGGTGGCTCAGTCGGTTCAACATTTGACTTTGGCTTGGGTCATGATCTCACATTCATGTTCTGCTTTGGGCTCTGCATTGATAGCTCAGAGCCTGGCGCCTGCTTCACATTCTGTCTCTCTCTCTGCACCTCCCCTGCTTGTGCGTGCTCTCTCTCAAAAATAAATAAATAAACATTACAAAATATTTAAAAGAATAAACAATCAGAAATAAATCCATTTACTTTATTATAAAAAAAAGAAAACATCCAATTTTGGGAATTAGAAAATCCCAACGAGGCATTGGGGAAATATTATCATTTTTTTGACTCTGTTTCCTTAGTTATAATTTAGGGATTATAATTTTTGTAGCAATATCACAAGACTGTTGTGAAGATAACTGGAAGGATAGTTCTTTATTTTTATTACTATGAGGTGAAAAGAATTGCAAACCCAAGAGTGATAAAGTTTGCATTGTTTATGTGGGAGTATTCCAATCTGTTTGAAGATTAACTGTCCTGTTTTGTTAATTCATGCAGTTTTTGTGGAAACGAGCTCTCAAAGATCGCTTTAAATATGTTCGAAGACCCATAGAAGATGATGAACAAGTGGTGAGAAATAAATGTAAATTCGGACACCGAAGAGGCCAGACCAAGAAATCTCTTCCTGATACAAACTCTGATGAGGTTAAAATTGTCCAGATCAAAGTAAGATTGGATATTTAAATATTCTGTTTATTTGTTGATTGGTTGATTAAGGGTAATAACTAATACCATCTACAATCACTAAAACAAAAAGAGATACTCTTCTTGAAAATTGAAGATAGGGAAATTTGTTCTCTGTGGCTAATAATATGCATGATAATATTTCCAGAAGAGGAAATATTCCAAAAACAGTGTGAGCAGAGTGTATTAGTCACCATCTCATGTTTATTCTTTCCCAACCTTTGAAATACCTGGAAACGCCCTTATGATCTGAGTCTTTGAAAAATTTCTCTTCCTCTCATCATAAAATATGTCTTATGTTCAGGCTGTTCTTATGGCTACAGACAGTTTTTAGGACTTATCTCCTGGGGTAGCCTGTATCCCCAAGGTTTCAAGGAGGAAGGTAGCCTACATGCATGGATATAAACCCCATCTTGCCCTTCCCTTGCCCAAAAGGTACCCTGTGCCAAACATGTGGTATCTCAGGCATAAGGGCCAGGCAGCCCCTGAAGAGTCCTCCCTCAGCACGCTGTGGAGGCTGTGTGCTGTTAAGTAATGTGCATGCAGGTCCTAATTATTAAGATCCTGTAAATATCCCTTAACTACCTCAGGGCCCCCAAATATGGTCAATAACAAAAAATGACCCCTGCTAATGAAGTGAATGAACTCCTTAAGGAAGGATGTCCAGACTACCAAGTATAAAAGAAGTCAAATCCCATGATGGCCACTTGGGTTTCCACTCCAATCTAACATGAATATGTAATCCTAACTCTTCGCCACAGATGCATTGATGTTACTGATTGGACTTGGTGTAAATTTTCCATTTTCTTTCTTAGCCGGTATATTTATTTGATCGACCTAGAGCAGCCTACCTTGGTTATCTCAGTTTTATTAATACTACCTATAAGCTCCAGGGAGCAGGAATATTTTTAAACATATTTTGCAAAACGTTCATCCCCACTTATACTAAAGAAAAAAAACTTAGATGAAAGCGTACATTTTAAATATCTTATTATAATTTTCAGTGAGATTTTCATGTCATAGGCCAGTTAAGATAATAAAATTCTATGCCTGCTCTTCGACAAAAAGACAGATGAAAGGTAACAATTTAGTGGTGTAACTTTTTAGAAGCTTTGACTGCAATATTCCAGTTATAAACAATACTCATGATAAGACAGAAATAGACTTATTTTAATTATTTGTTATATTCTTCAAAATAAAAAATCACTTTGTAAAGGAACATAATTATGTTATACACAGATTGGCTTTTTCAAAAAATTTGATTTTCAGTGTACTAAAAATGGAGTTCCTCTAGAAAGAAATTAAAGTTTTGCAAATTCAGCTTTCCTTCTTTTTCTATGATGCATGGCCCACCAAAATTCAGTGGGATGAATTCATGGTAAAATTGGAAGATTAGCAATTTTCCCTAGCACTAGAACTCAAGGGCACATTCGTGGGGTCAGAGACCACACAAGCCACATGGTAGCTCTTCTCATTTGTTGACACACCACCACTGAACCAATGTGTGCACTTCTCTTTCAGTTCCTTCTCAACACTCTTCATGTAATGACATCATTCGAGACTCTTCCCTTCTAGTCTCCTCCCCCAGACCCCCAGACAAGCCTGAATCCTCAGATGAATCCTGCTAAGATCAGTTCAGGGACTTTGGCTATAACACACACACATACACACATACACACACAAGCACACACACACCCAACACAGAGAATTGAATGTACCAGTCTGAGGTGAGTTAAGTTGCAACAGAATTTAGTTTTGATATTACTGCCACCAGCCAGGGCAAAGAGAGATTCTCAAGTGGTCATTGTTCACACCTGAAGACACAGTGTTATTTCTGGCAAACATATCTAATCAATAAAGATTTACTTTTCTCCTTTCAAATGGAGCAACAGATGGTGATTCTTTCCAAGATTGTAACATCCGTGTCTGTGACCTACTGTTTTCTAAAGCCTGAACCTTTAAAGAATGGGGAAAATTTTACACTAGAATGTTACAGAAACAGTGTGTTGCTGTATTGTGTACCCTGCACAGTGATTAAGCAAATGGAAAAACCCTAAGAAGAATGGAAAGACAAATCCATTGAATATACTACTTTCCTCGTGGAATTCTATACTTCAGATAAATTGCTTGAATTACTTCCCATCTCCAATTTGAACTTCTAAGAGCTCCTTTTCAATGTCTTTAAGATTTCTGAAAATTAAAGACATTTGGATTAAGATACTTTGGTAACTTTCACATTTTTTAAACTTTCTTTACTGTACACAGTATTTCCATAATCCAGGAAAGAGTTATTTCCTGTGCGACAGAGCTGGAAAATGCTGATGGATGCAAGAAGCCAGGAGTTAGGCTAGTTCCTCAAAGGCAAGGAAGTGGGTTTGGATGAACTAGAGGAAGGTTTTGGAAAGGAATAAGGGAGGGGGAGAGATTTCATTTGTTTTGTTTCATTTCTGTTTTTCCTCTTTTGATGGTTCAGAGGAATTTATGAAGAACTGAAGGTAGATGTCTCAGTGAAGCAAGGTGATTTTCTTAGCTCTCTCACACGGGCTTCCGCCGATAACCCAAGCAGCTGCTGAGTTTGTTTGGGTCTGAGTATTGGCCATGGACATTTTGTCCCTAACTTTCCTCTCATCCCAGTCTCCCAGGCCAGTTTGGCTCTGTTTAAACTACACTATAAAACCCAGAGCATCTATAGCGTCAAAGTATCCACCTGTGTCTTAAATATACCCAGGTTCCCTATACTCTGCGGCTAAGAAGACTTATCACCACGTTGTATGGATGGCTATACTTATAAGAATCCCAGACTATGTTTCCAGACCAATCCTACAAAATCCTGGGCATTTTGCAATGTTTAAAACTCTGTTTCCAACCCCATGACCTCATGTCACTGCTGCTTGTGCAGTCATGCAGCCAAACGCAACAGCTGTGTTATCGCTCTTGCGCGTCTGACTTTTAGTTTTAGGTCTAAGCAGTTTGCAGCCCTGTGAATTGATAAATCTATTTCCTTTGCTTAATTGTCTTTGACTATACTTTGTCTTATGTTTATAAACAGAGGTATAATTAGATTCTCAAAATGGTAGACCTGAGTAGTTTCATAAGTCGCTGACATTATCTTGTTTAAATATGAAGACACTGGCTTTAAAAGCTTCCACAAATTGTATAGAGCTGCATGGCAAAGTTGCAGAGTTTTACATTGCAGTATTTTTTGGTATGTGAAAAATCTCAGGTGTTAATTAAAGCTGAGTGAGTCAAGCTCAGTTCATGGCATATCAGGGTCATTGTCCTGTGCGAGGCCTTGCTCTTGTTCTGTCCATTTCTTTTTATTCTCATTCCTATCCACTCTTCCCTCACCTCTGCCCTCGGGCCACCAGTCCAATGTGCTCCGTATGTATCTTTTTATCTGTATCTGTAGTATCCAGACTGTGTACTATCATTTTGGGTTTATATATATGACTTAATGTAAATGGTATTCTATACTTCATTCCTGTTTCACTTTTTTCACTGATACTCTCTGAGACTCATTCACATTAGTGTATTTCTAGTCCATGATTGCAGCGATTAGAAAGTACTGACTACTTCAAGCCCTGTTCCTCTCCAAGAGGAGCGGTGTGGTAGGGAACACTGTCATACGTGTCTGCTTCTGGACCTACCTGTGTGTGTAACTTCTCTGGGTTGTACACCAGAAGTGGAGCTGACAGGGTGGAGGATGTGCCTTTACTGAATTTGACCACCCCTCACCAGAAGACTTTGGCTTGTTACTGCAGGCATGCATCTCCCTGTATTCCTGCCAACCCCTGGCATTATCCGGCCTTCTAAACTATGCCAAGTCTAATAAGTATCAAGTGTAATCTGATTCTTGTCGTGATTTGCATTTCCCTGGATAACTAATGAGTTGGAGCATCTTTCCACATGTTTGTTAGCCTTGTGGATTTCTTCTTTTAGAAAACTACCTCTTTAATTCCACTGCCTATTTTTTAATGAGTTAGCATCTTTTTCTTGTTATATTGTAGGAAGCAGTCCTTCCCGTGCCCTAAACCACAAAGACATTCTCTTACTCTTTGTTCTATTAAATTTATTGTTTTCACTTTCGTGTTTAGAGGTTTAAGTCATCTGGAGTCCATCTTTTATAGGCTATTAAGTAGGGATTGCCGCATAATGAGCCGCTTTCTCAACACCAATTACTAAACAATCCATCTTTTACTCATCGGTTTATGGTGACACTTTTATTGTATATTAAGTTCCCAAATAGACATGGGTATGTTCTGGGCACTGTCTCTTTATTCCGTTAGTCTATCAGTCCGTTTTTATGACATTGCCACATTACATTTGATGACGTCATGTTTATTACTTACTATCGTTTAGTGCTTAGTGTGTAGATTTTTTTGTTCCTTGTGGAAGATGTGTTAGGACAGGGAAGTCCCTCAGTAGAGAGGTTTCTGGTCAAATTCATCCTCATTTTTCAGAATAAGGGGAAGGACAGGAGATCCTTCTCTCAGGAACCCGTCCCTGGGACTCCTCTGTTGCATCTGCCCTCCCACAGGAGAACTAAAGCCTCGGCTAGCGATGCCACATTCAAGTGGGAGGGTTGGGCCAAAAGAAGGTTCTGGGCATCTGTCAGCACAGGGAGCTCCAGGATAGGCTCTGTCTTGCTCATGTGGAAAGCCTCCTGTGACGTGATGGGGACACCCTGCTGGAGGAATCCTGCTCCTGTCTTCCTGGGGTGGAGGTAGTGGCAGCATCTGGTCTGCCTGAGGCACTGAGCATGGATCTGTACACGGTCACAGCCTGATGCTCATCCTTTCTTGGAATCTCTTCACCAGAGGATTTCTTGGTGGTCCTCTTGGGCCTCTGCCAAATATCCCTTTTGAGACAACGGGATGTAAATAAACTTTCAAAATGCTTAAATTCTTCTTTACCACTTTTTTTGACCAATGCATACATTTTCTTTTCGTAGGTTATTGAGGTTTCTTTCAGCCAACAGAACTTTTATGAACTTTTTGCTCATGGGATATAAGCAACTTTGATAAGAGCCAATGCTTCTTTCAAAGTTTCTGAAAAAAAAATTTGGCTGGACTCTTTCAGGTGTCCAGTTCTTTACTTTTATGGCTGATCTTTTCATTCACTTTGAAAAGATTTTCCTCTATCTTTGTGAGGTAGATTAACCCTAAATTGGATATTTGGTGAACATTTATTTTGTGTTCTTGAAGCAGTATAGAAAAGATTCCAAAGTTTCCACAGGAGCTTTGCTTCTTTCTTTCTAACTTTTTTTATTTTATTTAAAAATTTTTAACGTTTATTAATATTTGAGAGAGAGAGAGAGAGAGAGAGAGACAGACAGACAGACAGAGCATGAGCAGGGGAGGGGCAGAGAGAGAGGGAGACACAGAATCTGAATCAGGCTCCAGGCTCTGAGCTGTCAGCACAGAACCTGACGCGGGGCTCAAACTCATGGACTGTGAGATCATGACCTGAGCCAAAGTCAGACGCTTAACTGACTGAGCCACCCAGGTGCCCCAACTAATTTTTTTAAAATTGCAATGAAGTTTTGTCAGATTGGGAATTTTTAGCATGATCTTTAATTGCATAAATTATTTTTTTTATTTTAAATTTATTTTTGAGAGAGAGAGAGACAGAGTGTGAGCAGGGGAGGGGCAGAGAGAGACAAAAACATAGAATATGAAGTAGGCTCCAGGCTCTGAGGTTTCAGCACAGAGCCCGATGTGGGGCTCGAACTCGTGAACCGTGAGATCGTGAGCTGAGCCGAAGTCGGCCGCTCAACGGACTGAGCCACCCAGGCATCCCAAATGCATAAATTATTTTATCTTTGTCAGTTAATTTAAACTACTTTTAAATTTTCACTAAATAACCTAATTCTATAAATCACTTTCTTTAAAACTCCCTTTGCTATCATCTTCTCAGGGGTCCTCATTTTATGACGTACTTGTTACATCCAGTTCCAAGTCCCTACAATCCATGTTGTCTTCTTCAGGAATAACAGCGGTTCTAGGCTTCTAGTCCTTCGTTTATCATTTGCTTATTGTGATTCTGTTCATTATTGAAAGTGGGTATTGAAGTCTCCAACTATTATGATTACTGACTTGTCTCTTTTTCCCTTCAATTCTCAGTTTTTACCACATGAGTTTTGGGACTCATGTTAGATGTATATCAGTTTATCATTGTTATATCTTCCCTATGGACTGGCTTTCTTCCCATTATAGAATATCCTTTGTCTCTAGGAACAATTTTTGTCTTAAAATTTATTTAGTCTGATATTAGTAACCATTCTCCCTCTCTTTCCGTTTCTATTTGCATGTTACACCTTTGCCCATCTTTTTATCTTTAAGCGATTTGTGTCTTTGAATCTCAAGTATGTCTCTAGTAGATGGCATGTAGTTGGATCATTTTTACAATCTCTTCTGCATTTTACAATCTCTTCTATTTAAATATAGTTACTGATAAGATAGAATTTATGTCTCCTATTTTGATATTTGGTTTTTATTCATCATGTTTTTTGTTATTTTATTCTTTTTGAAAACATTTTGAATGTTTGTTTATTTTTGAGACAGAAGACAGAACATGAGCAGAGGGGCAGAGAGAGAGGGAGACACAGAATCTGAAGCAGGCTCCAGGCTCTGAGCTGTCAACGCAGAGCTCGACATAGGGCTTGAATTCACTAACCATGAGATCATGACCTTAGCCAAAGTCGGACACTTAACCCACTGATCCACCCAGGTGCCCCCGATATTTTATTCTTTAATTACTGCCTCCTTTTGTGTTAAATAGACATTTTCTAGTGTACTAATTTAATTTCCCTTTATTTATTTTAGTGTATATACATTTTTAGTTATTTCCTGAGTGGTTGTCCTGCAAATTAGAATATCTTAATTTTTAATAATCTAGTTTGGATTAATATCAATGTAATTACAATAGCATACAGAATCTTTGTCCCTATATAGCTCCATCCCTCTCCCCTTTTGTGCTGTTATTGTCACATAGATCACATTTTATACATTGTATGCCCAACCACACAGATTTATAATTATAGCTTCATGCAATTGTCTTTAAATTAAGATGGGAGAAAGAGTTACAAACAGAAAATGCATTTACACTGTCCTTTATGTTTACCTAGGTAATAACCTTTACTAATGTATATTTTTTCATGTGGATTTGAGTCACAGTCTGATGTTCTTCCATTTATCTGCTGGTGACCAATTCTCTCAATTTTTATTTATTTGGGAATGTCTTAAATCTCTCCTTCATATTTGAAAGGTGTTCTGCTGAATATAATATTCCTGTAGTTAATTGTTTTCTGGTTTGAGTATTGGAGGTTCTGATATCTCAGTTAAATAGTTTTGACTGTAGCTAACAGAAAACCCTGTCTAAACCTAGGCAAAATTAGAAGGACAGCTATGCTCTCACATTATAAAAAACTCAGAGGTAAAGGAGTGTGGGCATTATGACTGCTCACCAATTTAACCATCTTGTCTCCTCCAGACAATCAGCACAATTGTTACTTCTCCACTCCCTTGAAATCAGGTGTGGCTGTGAGACTGACCTTAACCAAGGAATGTGAGCAGAAATGACAGGTGCATGGATGATCCAGTGAGCAGTGCCCCCTCTTCCCCTTTCTTTTATCAGCGATGCCTAACAACATTCTAGGTGATGGAGCCAGGTCCTTGGGTGAGGAGGATGACGAGCTGGGCCCCAAGATGGACATGTCAAAGGAGCTACAGATAAATTTTTGTTGCTTTAAAGTGTGGCTGTTGTTAGGCACAGCAGCATAATGGTGCCTCTCCCAAGTGACCCCAGGGGCTCCCAGCACAGAATGTCAGGCTTTGGATCCACATCTCAGTGATTCTCTTTGTGTTGGCTTCATGAAGTGACAGAGTCTTTTTTGAGGATATAGCTGATCCTGCTATCCTTCCCAGGGATTTCATAATCTGTATCTTTCTTCTGTATCTGGATTGGGGAGATCTATGAGAAGTATTACCATATGTAACAGGGAAATTTTACTTTGCTTTATGTAAAAAGTACCTAGTTAATCCATTTGGAGATTCTTTCTAGTTCCTCAGTACAGAGCATATCATCTCCATGACCTTAGTTAAGG
This sequence comes from Cryptoprocta ferox, assembly GCA_028646485.1. Classification (NCBI taxonomy): domain Eukaryota; kingdom Metazoa; phylum Chordata; class Mammalia; order Carnivora; family Eupleridae; genus Cryptoprocta; species Cryptoprocta ferox. The sequence continues at coordinate 33,021,405 of CM053577.1, forward strand.
GCATTTCTCAGAGTCTGAAACATGGAAGAAACAAACTAATAATTGTCCCGTTGATGTGAAATATTCTATCAAACATGGCGCGGCAGTTTCTTTCAAGAGATTAACTTGTGCTTTTTATTTTTTAATGTTTATTTATTGATTGTGTGTGTGTGTGTGTGTGTGTGTGTGAGAGAGAGAGAGAGAGAGAGAGAGAGAGAGAGAGAGAGAGAGAAAGGGAGAGAGAGAGCAGGGGAGGGGCAGAGAGAGAAGAAGAGAGAGAATCCCAGCAGGCTCCATGCTGTGGCACAAACCCTGAGATCATGACCGGAGCCAAAACCAAAAGTTGGATGCTTAACCAATTGAACCACTCAGGCACCCCAACTTTTTTTTTTAAAGAAAACTACATAATATCCAGGACAAGACGCAGAGCTTTAATAAATCTTGTAGGCTTTCCTTCTATCCTAAAGTCCTCCAAACATTTACCAAGTCCTCCAAACATTTACCAAGTAAATAAATAAATCAACAAACTGCCAAGTGTTAAATTACTAACACTATATTTATAATTAATTTCTATCTTAAAACATTTTCTTTTCCTCCTTATTGGGTATGCATGTACCTAATAGCTTTGAAAGTCATGAAGTGGTTTTGTGTGTTAGCTTTCCTTGGCTTAGAAGTGAAATGGAATTGAAAGTTATGCATGAACTACTGAGAGAGCCGAATGCTAAGAATATCTAGTCAGGTTTCTTTGGATTTCTTTTTTTAAATTTTTTAAATGTTTATTTTTGAGAGAGAAAGAGACAGACAGACAGACAGAGAGAATGAGCAGGGGAGGGACAGAGAGAGAGGGAGACACAGAATCCGCAGCAGGCTCCAGGCTCTGAGCTGTCAGCACAGAGCCCGACACATGAGATCGTGACCTGAGCCGAAGTCAGATGCTTAACTGACTGAGCCACCCAGGCGCCCCTTTTGGATTTCTTTTATGGCATTTACTGTTTGGTTCTTACTGCACCTGACACATAATGATTTATTGAATAAATAGTAATCATTTTTATAGGCTGTGCTAAAGCACAGATGTTTCTCTCGTGGTGCAAAACTGAGCAAAACAGCAAAAGTCGAAGAAAAATGTTGGCTGTTAATTGCATTCTGGATATAATGCAATTACTGCCATCAACAGGTGCCAAATGCACTAATGCTGTGAAGTTTTACAAGTCAGCTGTGCATTTGGAAGCATGGGGCAGACTTGCTGCCATTTCTCTGCTGGTTGACTGAGCCACACGACTAAATGCTAAGCAAAGAGAATGTTTAAGTTACATAGAGGAGCATCATTTGCCCTCAGTTTATTTTCAGTATTCAAGAGTCTCTCGTGCTTTTCTAACACCACCGCCCTATACTTTGAATTTTGTTTATCATTCACCTGTTTTTAAAATATATGAATTTGCCACATATGCAAGGTATCTTATGTTATTTAGTTTTGCTTCTTTTTGCAGTTTACACCATGATACAGAAACAGTATGTCATCCGTGACTTCTCTTTCACTCAATATATTGTCTCTGGGATTCATTCAGGCTGAGTTCACTGGTGCAGGTCATTCATTTTTATATTGGCTTAAAAATCTACTGTGATAGCAAAATACAATTTTTTTTGCTATTCTTTTTTTTAAAGCTTCTTTATTTAGAGACAGAGACAGAGAGAGAGAGAGAGAGAGAGAGAGAGAGCACAAGTGAGGGAGGGCAGAGACAGAGGGAGAGAGAGAATCCCAAGCAGGCTCCCCAATGTCAGTGCAGAGCCCGACGTGGGGCTCCAACTCATGATCTCAGGAACCTTGAGATCACGACCTGCGCCAAAATCAAGAGTCAGAAGCTCAACCCAGTGAGCGACCTGGGCTCCCCTTGGCTATTCTTTTATTGACAGACATTTGCATTGCTGCAGTTTTTGCTACTATGAGCTGCTGCTGTGATCATTCTTCTTGTATATCTTGCTGCATATATGCAAGCTCTGTTCAAGGATATATGCTGACAAACGGAATTACTGGTACATCACGTATGCAGATGTTCAACTTGATAAGATAGTGCTCACTGTCTTCCTATGTGGCTGTAGCCATTTAAACCCACTGAATAGCACCTGTTACTCTCAGACTGCTCCCGGCCACCGCCCCTACGTGGGATCTACTGTTTAGATCAGATACCAAGATCACTCCCTCCCATCCCAAGTAAGACACCAAGAGACTGGGAGTCAAATGGTATCTGACTTGTTCCTGTTTTCATTTTAATCATTTATGAGGTTTATCATCTTTCTATTTCTGAAATCTTCACATTTCTTCCTCTGTTAAATACCTAGTCATGTTGTTTGCTTATTTTTCTGAAGTTGCCCTTTTCTTATTTATTTATAAGAATTCTTTATATATTCTGTATTCTACATCCACCAGTTGTATCCCTTTTGAATTTCTCTATGAAATTACAAAAAGTTTGTAATTTCAATGTAGGTAGATTTTTTAATCATTTCTCTTACGATTAGACCTTTTAGGAACTCCTTTCCTACCTTGAAATGGTAAGAATTATTTTTACATATTTTTAAAAATTTAAAGTTCTTCCATAACATTTTAGTTCTTAAGCCGTGTGGAATTTACTTTTGTATAAGGTGTATGGTATAGATCTGTTTTCTTCTTTTTTTTCCTCATACAGATACAATAGTTTTCTGTAACTATTATAAAATAGTTCTCAAAAAACACAAATAAAATAAAATAGTCTATGGTAAAGGGATCTATCCAGCCCTTCCTCCATTACATACATGATCTGGCTTACTATGGACCAAAGGCATGCTGTCCTTCTGTTGGACTACCAGCAAGAGTGTGGAGTAGAGCAGGGGACAAGTACATGTCCCCAGTCCACCCACCCTCTTCCAAAGTTTGCTTCCCGACCCCTCAGCATCTGGTCCACTGCTCTCTGCCAGGGCTTATTGTATGCTTCTGCATGGCTCTGTCTTTTTGAGGCTGGAAAGCAGCCAAGGGTTGGTCACTGGAAGTGATGATTTTGCAGACAGACTTCTGACTCACCTCCTCAGGTGACTCTGTTAGTTAAAGGAGATTTTTTTTTTGTTTGTTTTTTTGTTCTGAAAAATTTTTTTAAATGTTTTACTTGTTTTTGAGAGAGAGAGAGAGAGACAATGTGAGCAGGGGAGGGTCAGAGAGAGAGGAAGACACACAATCTGAAGCAGGCTCCAGGCTCTGAGCTGTCAGCACAGAGCCCGATGCAGGGCTCAAACCCACAAACCATGAGATCATGACCTGAGCTGAAATTGGATGCTTAACCAACTGAGCCACCCACGCGCCTCAGTTAAAGAAGGTTTTTGAGTGGGTAGCTCAAAGACTGCAGTTGAGTCGTGCAACTGAGTTCAGAAGCACAAAAATCAGCGTGATTATATTTAAAAGCTTCAAGAGATGGGGAGGGAACACTGCCTCCCAGCCTCAACTGCTGATGTTACTGAAGATAGGTTTTTTGAAACAGTGCTCCAGCTATTTCCCTGTTAACTTTGGTTAAAATACAAGGTAGACAAGGAGAGAGCGGCTCAGAAATATTCTAAAGTGCTAGTGTAGTATCTATACATATACACTCACCTCCCTAAAGTGAAGCAGAACTTCCAGAGCTGTTTAAATCATTTGGGTGATCTGTTGCTAAATAAAGTTCTCAAGAAAATTAAAAAAAAAAAAAATCCTTTCCCAGGGATTTGTGTCTAGAAGCCCTGCTGTGTTCCCCTAGTAAAGTTATCTATCCCTGCATGAATATCAACTTTCCTTATTTACATAGTTGTAAAATGTCTTGATACTTTCCATCACTACCTGTTACTTTTTTAGGAGTGCCTTGGTTATTCTTGGGCTTTTTCATCTTTCATGTGAATTTCAGAATCAGCTTGTTGAGTTCTTAAAACAAATTTTTGGTTTTTGATAGATTCTAGATTTTGGTAAAAATATTACTGAATCTATAGCTCCATTTGGAGAAAGGTTGTAACTTCCTTATGATAGTGAATTTTTCTAATAGTGAACATGGTAAATCTATCCATTTATTTAGGTATCATTAATATTTTCTAATAATTTTATATTTTTTTCCATAAAGGTTTGGCACATCTTTTGTTAGTTGTATTCCTAGATGCTTTATAGTTTTTGTTACAATTGTAAAAATTACATCTTCTGTTTGTTAACAAATTTGAATATTGATCTTATATTTAGTTGCTCTGAAGAACTCTCTCTTTAATGCTAAAAATCATATGTACATCATTCTGAGTTTTCTCTTAAATGGTCAAATCACATCATCTATGAATGATGACAATTTTGTTTCTATCTTTCCAGTTTCTAGGCCTTTTGTTTCTCTTTCTTATCTTACTATTCTGGCTAGGATCTCTAGTAAAGGCTGGTTAAGAGTATAGTAGAGCATCTTTATCTTGTTTCTGATTTTTAGAAAAATTCTTTTAAAACTTCACTATTAAAATGTTAGCTCTAGGTTTTTGGTAGATTATACATTTCAAAAATGTCTCTTATTTTGATGCAAGGTTTTTTTTTTTCTTTAATTTTAAAGGGATGTTGAATTTTACACAGATATCTTTCTGCATTATTTGAAATGTGGTCATTTAAAAAACCTTAATGGGTTAATGCAGTATATGATATTTACACATATTTATATAATCCAAGTTAATTATAGCACTGTTAATATGCCACATTTCTCAAAACCTATTTCTTTTTCGTTCAAATCTTTCAATCACAGTGATCCTAAAATTCAGATTTCAGTATGAAATGTATGTGAAATGTAATGGGTAAGCCAATCATGCCTCCCTTTAGTTTACTATAGTCCCCTTAGTAATGTCAGACCATTGTACTTCTGGAAATAAACTGAAATTAGTTGTTCCCTGTTCCCAATATTTGTAATTTTGTTCATGAATGAAATTAACTTATAGTTTTCCTCTTATAGGGTTTTTTTTTTTTTTCAGGTTTGGAGCTTCATAGAATGGGTTGGAATCCTTCATAGAATTCCTTTCATTTCCCCTTGAATTCCTGAAAAAAATTGCATAAATTTGGAACACTCTATTTTGAAAGTTTAGTAGAATTTGTCTATAAAACTTTCAGGTCTTGGCAAATTCTTTGTGAAAAGACTTTTGTTTTCCAGTTAAATTTGTGTAAGTCTATAGGAATTTCTTTTTGGCTGGTTTGGTAAGTTATACTTTTCTAGAGGTTAATTCACTTGGTCCATCTTGCTAGTAATCCTGTGTTCATAGAAAGTGAGTCTACCTGAAGCTTTCCTAATGTTCTTCTAAGGGCCTTTATATACGTACATTTTAGGCTTTTTTTTTCTTTTTTCTTTTTTACGGGTGAGATCTGCTCACATTCTGGTCAGCTAGACAGTTTATCAACTTGTTAATTCATATGTAGTTCAGCCAATGATCCTTTCAACAAATTTTTTGAGAAACACTTTTTGAATCAACTGTCTTAGACTTTTTAATAAGGATATGTGGGGTACTTCTTAGCCACCCCACCCAATGTAATCAAATTGATAGTAAATATAATTGATAGTTTGAGGCTTTAGCATCACAATGTTATTATTTTGAATTTGGATTTTATAGCATGGTAGTACAGCTATAAAAAGGCATTTAAAACAAAAATACAAACAACCGCAATAATAAAACCTTAATTTAAAATCATTCTGTCTTAATATTTTGTCTTCTACAATTTATTTGAGTAGAAATAAAAAAAAATTCCTGTTATGTGTGAACCTTCTGCATAATCTAGGTTTCATGAAAAGGGTATGTAGAAAATGAAGTTGACTCTTAGATCTGTCAAGAGAACAGATTATAGTCCCATAATAAGTAATGCACTATCTGATTTGTTAAAGACTGTCCACTTGTTGGGGTGCCTGGGTGGCTCAGTCGGTTGAGCATCTGACTTTGGCTCAGGTCATGATTTTGTAGTTCTTGAGTTCGAGCCCCACATTGGGCTCTGTGCTGACAGCTCAGGGTCTGGAGCCTGCTTCGGATTCTGTGTCTCATTCTCTCTCTGCCCCTCCCCGACTTGTGCTCTGTCTCTGTCTCTCAAAAATAAATAAATGTAAAAAAATAAAAAAAAAAGGACTGTCCACCTGTTAACCACAACCAAGGCCACACGTAACCATAAGTGGTAACAGTCACCTTAGCAGTGCATTTAAGAGTGTGCCGCGATAGCCTATAATTCTGAAATGTTAAACTGCCACTTGAAAAATGGAGCATATTGATATTTTGAAACTATTTTGCAGGAAGAAACTGTTTGTTTAGATTCTGAGGCAGATGAACATATTAGCTGGTTCCAGCAAGAATATATGAAAACCGAAAAGGACTGGGGAGAAATTGATAAGAGAATGAGCCGGACTTTGGAAATAAGAAGAAAGTTGATCGGCAGCAGAACACCTCTGAAGGACATTCTTAAAATGTTTCCTTTCTTGAAGTGCCCTTATCAGGTATCTTTATTTGCTTATAACACCTTCTAATTTTACTGTCCAAATTGATTTTTCTCTTTTCTTTTGGAGTGTAACAGAACTATGTAGCAAGATGGTGGTTGTGAATCTTGGTAGGGTGTGTAAAGCTCCGCTGGCTACAAGTAGGACCATTAGGTAAGAATTTCTGGAACATGCACTGCCTGCCTTCAGCTTTAAAGATCTTTCTGTCATTACACATATTGTGGAGGCTGGGGGACCACTACTTAGGGCTATTTTGACAGTGTGAAACATTATCCCTTTGCAAGCATTTTTTTTTAATTTTTAAAATCTTAATTTATTTATTTTCTTCTTTTAATGGTTTCAGGAATAAAATTTAGAGATTCATCACTTACATATACCACCCTTTGCATGCAGTTAGACAATCAAGAGAGTTTACTGAGGAACTATTAATATGCAGCATCGCTCAAAATCTGTTTCATGATTCCAAATAATTTCATAAAGTGGTTTTAAAATATATAAAGTTTAATAGGTAATTCAAATAACCTTCCATTTAGTTTACTTAAGGTGGCCATTAAAGGGTCCTATTACAATTTTAGTGTAATTTTATCTGTAGTACATAATGAAAGATTCACCCAAGTTTTTAGCCAGTATTATTTAACAGTAATAGCCAGGAGGCTTTGGCTATTAGAAGAGTATGCCAGATTGACACACCTGTATATTAAGCAAAACCTTTTCCAACTGATAGCCTATAAACTCCTTAAATGTAAGGAGCACATTTTAAACATTGTCATATAAGTTCTCTAAGTGCCTAGCAGAACACTGTCCATGCAAATGAAATGCTGATTTTTTGAATGCTGTATGAATTAGCGGAGGATTGGCGTCTTAGTCCGTGTGGGCTGCTCTAACAAAAATACCATAGACTGGGCGGCTTATAACCAACAGGAATTTACTCCTCATAGTCCTGCAGGTGGGGAGGTCTAAGATGAAGGCACTGGCAGATTTGGTGTCTGATGAGACCCTGCCTTCTGGTTCATGAATGGCATTCTCTAGCTGTTACTTCACATGGCTGAAGGGGCAGTCCAGCTCTCTGGGGTCTCTTTTATAAGGGTGGGGATCCCATTCATGAAGGCTGCATCCTCCTAACCAGGCCCTTCTCAAAGGCCTCGCTTCTTAATACCATCATACTGAGCATTTGTTAGGTTTAGAATTTGTGGGGTGGGGGATAAACACTCAGTCTGTAGCAGTTGGTAAGGCTGCTGTGGACACTGGAGTTGCAGACTTATGGGTCTTCACTGGGCCACAGCCTGCACAGGTTTAGTGATTAAAATACATAAGCTATGGTTCAGGCTCCTTTCAAAAGAACAACAGATGAGAGAGAGTCTGAGTGGGGAGTGGAAAGTGGATTTTAGACCTGACACTGTCTCTCATGCTTTGTCTTAAGTCTCTTTTTCTCCCACCCCCTCAGGCATTTCACCCTTTATATCCAAAATCTGGATTGGGATATGGTTTTTGTAATGACTGTACTACTTAATGAATAGAGTTGTCTATTTATTTTTTCAAACGAAAGAGTTGAGCGTTTTAGCTTTCTTCAGAGAGTACGTCCCTAACTAAGCCTTGCGTGGCCAGCTGGGATTTAGAGTTCATAAAACCCTTGTTGTTCCTCCTAAAATAAAAGCAAAAGCAAGCTTGACCTTGCTTACAAATACCCAGTTAACGAACAATCCCTATAGCCAGAAGGCTGCCCCTGCTCCAAACTATTCCCACCACTTGTTGCTACTGCTACTAACACTGTGTAGCGCCATGAGCTTAGGGAGCTTTTGGGCACAGGTATGGCTGAAGAGAGGCAGGCAGCGTAGTACAATGGACCAAGGAGTTCATGTGGACCCTTCATCACCACCTGCACTCACCAGTCTCTCCCCTCAAAACACTTTCTTTCAACAGAAAATGAGATGGTAGTTAGAAACTAAGATTTCAGCCCTTGGTGTACTCATTGCTACAGAGATATTCTGGCTCTAAAATTTCTCACTGAACAAAGAGGATATATACCTTTGGAAAAATGTGCATGTGTGCACACACACATATACACATCCGTATGTATTTATATATCCATACATAAGTATTAAACACCATGAGTTCATATTTATACCTTCAGTTCCAACCTAAACCACAGGGCTTACTCTAACCTACCCTCTTTCCATACGTTCTCTCTTCGACAGTGAGAAACCTGGCACTTATTACCCTCAACGTATTTACTTATTTCTATTGATTGATCTTCAAGTTCATGAAACTTTTCTTTGCATTTTCCAGTATGCATTTCCCTATCCGGTGATGTGTGCATTTCAGTGAATGTTATTTTCAGTTCTGAATTTCAATTTGGTTATTTTTTGATATATACCCCATTTCTCTGCTCAGATGCTCCACAGTGATGATATGTGAAATTCGCTGGTCTTACCATGTTCCCCACCATCCTAGCTTAGTGGCCCACTGAGGGTGGCCTAATAACAGAGCTACCATGCCTTCATGGGAATGCCAGTTCTCTGATAACTACTTCTGGACTAAATTTTTGGGCAACTGATGATCTACCAAAATGTTCAAGAAACGAGGAGACCCCTGTGGGTAGTATGTAACTGTTCTTTACAGAGTTTTAGGGAGAGTGATGATTACATTAATTCCTACTAGTGTGAATGATGAATAGTCTTATAATGCCACTCTGTCAAAAAAAAAAAAAAAAAAAAAAGCAGGGAGGTGGCAGTGGTGGTGGAATTCTCTGAGGGGGAGAACTTGGGTAGTAGCAGGAAAAGGTGATGTTGGGTAAAGGAGTTCCATACAGGTAAACTGGTTTTGCTTTCACTTTGTAGTCAAATCACCTAAACTTACTTTTCACCACTTATTCTTGTCTCTAAAGCTCTGCCCTTTGCCTTTAGAATGCTATGGTTATGTATTTTTGAAGGTTTGCTCCCCAAAACCTAACAGTTTTCTTATTTTGCCTCTTGTTGGGCACTGCCTAAAAAGAGAAGATCTAGAATCTTAGCTGGGCAAATAGCCAAAATATGCATCTGTAAGTTGGAGCCTGCATTTAGTTGAGGCTGCATGCAAAGTTTTAATTCTGTGGGCACAGAAATTTGCCATGTCCATTATTTATCTTTTCTTATTCACTTCAGCCTTTCCTTCATTTTTCCTCCTCTGTTATTAAGTCTTTACTTCTCTGCTAAAGCTACTCGAATATCTTGTATAGATTTTAAACTAGCACTCGGAGCTTAATATAATCCTAAGGAGTTATTTACTTCCTTACATTCAGTACGTTAGCTTTTCTTGTGATCTTCTTTTTTCTAGATGTTCAGAGAATTCCAACTTCTTACGAAAACAGATATTTGTAAGAAAACAAGGCACATTTTGGAATCCTATTCGGAAAACATACTGACTTCTTTTTCAGTGGTGCACAATCCAATCAATATTGCATTGCAAGAAAAAATGAAACAGCATACAGATGAAGATATGTTGAAACGTTAGTAAACCTGGGGGTGGGGCAATCTGGTCAGTTATCTGTTTAATTCAGGATAATTAGAGAAGCCCTGTTTTGGAAATAAGTAATTCAGTGAAACAATATGCAGGATAGAAAAAAAGAACTCAAATAGGAGGAATTGAGGTACAGAATTAAAAATACACTTGATATTGTAAAATCCTATTTAGGGAACTAGTAACCTGTTAATTGTCTAATACAAATCACAAGGTAAAGCATGCTAAAATCTTCCTGGGTGCTGGACAGAGAGTACAGGACTCTTATCTCCTCATGACCATGATTTGGAGGGCAGGACAGGAGATGTAGATGTTTATTAGAAAAGGATGTTGGTTAAATGGTTGTGAAACACTGGTTCAAGAAGGCTGGTTTGTTCTTTGTAGAAGCAAATGATTAGGAAAAAAAATCCACAGTTTAAGACTGGCTTTGCTTATAATTGGCAAAGCTTATTTTTACTTGAACTTTAGCATGTTTATTTTGGCAGATATGAAGATGACAGCCACAATTTTGCTCCTACCAGATGTTTTTGGGGATGATCCCAGCCTTTTTGTCATCATGAATGAGAAGGTATGTTGTATGTCAATGACTGGGTTTGCCATTTCACATATTCATGTGATCATTTATTTGAATGCAGGGTGGTGGTCTCTTTTGAAGCATGGTTTTGTCACATTTACAATTGCGCTGCACTGCAACAATATGCATTATTATTCATTAATTTATTGTAATACCATGTGTTAACTTGAGGCACCTTGTATGATTTAGCTATTTTCCATATCACAGAGTGGTGACTCCATTATCTATTTTTCTTCAGGTGCGAGTGTCCACACCCGTGTTAGAAGTCAAGAATCCTTTCAACATTGACGTCTGTGAATTTTCTTTGTATTTAGAAAAAGAGAAGCTCACGAAGGTGGATGACTGTGTTACAGCCTTGGCTGCTCTCATAGCTGCCTTCCACGTATTTGGAGTTGAGTGTCCAAGAGGACTGTCCCAAACGCTCACCTTCCTAGAGACACTGATTTTTGATACGCACAGTCCCTATTTTCCTTCTATGAACCAAAAGGAAAAGCAAGTAGGGTTTCAACACCCAGTTACCTAATGGCATGCCAAATATTGCATCAGAATTGATCTCTGGGGAAACCTAAAACTTTATAAAAAATTGTTTTTTAGGGTTATGGTAGAGGTAGGTATTCTCTTGTTTCAAAGATGTAAATGAAATTTCAGTACTTTCTATCTACACACATCAATACTTGAAATTCTTTGTGAAATTCTGTAATAAAATACTATTTAAGAGCTGTTTATTTTTATTTGAGTTCTAAGAAATTCCATGGCCCAAGCTACACTTTCAAGGGTGCATCAAGGGTCTTTCATTTTTGAAAGACCCTACATTTCAGATACACTCAAGTCCTTCAGATTAGGGTATAGCATCTTATACTTGGCCCAATGTGCCCAACTTTGGAAGACTTAATGCCCCGTAGCTGTACATTTATGGCCTGTGGGCACATACTCCCCACTTCTTTCCCCCAGCTGACCTGCCTGGCCCCAGGCATTTTGGTTTCCTTCAACCACATTTGTTGAGAACAAGGGCTGCTTTCATTCCTGAGGTCTTCTGTTTGCTCACTGATCTCACTGACACAGGTCCTGATCATCTGTGACCTGTGCAGTCTTCCTCTGCTTCCCTCTCTTGACATGTAGTGATGGCCCTGTTCTGAGCTCCCCATACTTTCTACTTTTCTCTGGTTTTGACCTCGGGTGTTGGTGTCTGCCCTGGGTGCCACTCAGATTTGTTTGGGTCTGTAAATATGGACCTGGCTTTTCCCTCCCAGAACCTCTCGGGCATCAGTTTCTAGACTTGCTCTCCTGCCTGTCTCAGAAGTCCAGGTCCTGTTCCTCATCCATCCAGCCCAGAGTCCCATGTTGTAATTCCATTTGTTCTGTTCCTAAAGCTGGTGCATAATTAAGTACTTCTTAGGTCTGACAAGACTTGGTGTACTCTTTTCAAGTATTTTATAAGGAAAAATGATAACACTACAGTTTCGAGGTACCCTTTGATATCATCATCACAGTATCAACATAACCTATCAGTTTTGACAGAATAGATTGATTTAGAGATGGAAGAGATCTAAGTGTGCTAATACTTCCATCACAATGCGATGAGCATTTCTGTGGTTACTTCATCAAATTATTTTTTTAAAGCTTAAGAAGGGGTTTGTATGAAGTGTTCAAAACATATTTTTATGGCATATATCTCTGGAAATACGCTGAAAATATTTATTCTAATACCTTTTTCTCTATAAGTTCAATTCATTAAAATGCTTAAGTCAGTGAGAGAGAAAATGAAATTTCAGTTAACTGCCCATCTCTACGATGACTATTCACTAACTGCTTCCATAAAACTAGACAGGCAGAGGACCAATTTGGTATATGTCATTTTCACATAACCTCATCCCTATTCCATGGTTTCCACTTCTTCCATTTCACTAGAATGTGCCTTTAGTTCCTTACAAATTTTCCTTTATTTCCCTAAACATCCTCCCTCCTTTTTTTAGTTTCACAATCTGTCTTACTCTTCCTCTCCCATATGAATTTACCAAATTCTTAAAGATTCCTTTCTATAGGAAGTACAGATGATCCAGGGCTAAAGGTCAATGAAAACTTCTCTTTGTTTCCATAGGCTGGGGAAGACAGGTAGGGGGTGGAGCCACAAGAACACTGCAGTGAGGTCTGGCGCTAAACGTGACAGACATGAGCTGACCATGAGGGCAAATCCACGTATGCTTTATTGTCTGTTTCATTGGTACATCTATCCCCAGTGCCCAGCATGACCTTGCCACTTAGTAAATACTCCTATTGCTTGACTAACATAACCCTATTTTCTTTAAAGGCTGGGTCTACCAAATCTAGAAGTTGCATAACGGCAGCCTGTGCTCATATTTCAACCTGCAGAAAGGTCCCATTTGGTTTACACAGTGTGATTTTTTGTTTTAATGTCTTTAGATGGAAAGGCGCTATCGATTTCTACATTCCCTATCCCTTCGTTTGTTTTAGCCCAAGACTGCTTCTCTCACTTCAGGGACCTCCCTGTCATCACGGCCCTATTTCCTGTGTGAAACCTTAGACTATGTCCCAGGGAAGGAATGGTGAAAAGGTTTCCCCTATTTGACATACACTATTCCACCTATGGATGCTTAAGATGTCTCACCTCAAACATGTAAAACATGCTGCTTAGAATGAATAGATATTTTAAATAACATTTAAAATCTCTTTGTTATAACATATGCTTTAAATCAGAAAGAAAAAAAATCCCCAATAGGTGTGAAACCTACTTAACCAAACAACTTACTTATGAACTTATGTACTTATTTACTGTCATTCTTTGCATCATCTGGGACATAGTACGACAACTTTGAATCCTGCAAATGCATTCCATAGCTATTGGACGCCCAAATCTTTGACATTTTTCCTGCTCTCATGTGCCTGGCTCACAAGCTTTCTAAAAAAAATCATACATATGTAAAAAAAGTATCTGCAATTAAGGTTTTATTTCATTCATGTCAGATATAACAAGTGCAACTTGAATGTACAAAATCTGAACGAAACATAAAAAGGCAAAAAAAAAACCCCAACAACAAAAAACTTATTTAAGCGAATTCATGCAAAGAAATTAAAGGGACGCTGCAGCTGCCACGGCCTTTTGAATGATGACAAATGCAAAGGACCGCTTATAGACCCCCAACGGGGAACATCACGGGAAGTCCCGCATCAGAAAAATGAGAGCAACGAAGAGGAGAGGTGGAACTTACCCCGGAATTCAGACAGCATGCTACAAACGTACTTCCTACTTTTATACTAGCCCCTGAATAAATGGCCAATCCTAGAGTAGACATTACCGTCAAAGGCTGATAAAATAATTTACCTTTTGTGTTCGAAAGGCATTCTCACAAAAGAAACATGACTGCTATCTTTACAGGTCATCCGGGGCTTTCATTTAAAGTGCATCTGTACATTTATAGAACTTCGGGGAACCATTCTACAGAGAAAGGAATCTTTCCAAAACGGAGGTTCTTGAATAACTGCTTTGGGAAATCACCTCCTGGATCTTTGAGCATTTAGAATTTTCTGTGTGGACTGGTGCTGCTCCCTCATGTTCCTCCACCTTTTCAGTAAAATCCACATACTCTCTCTTCGGCCAACGCTAAGAAAACCTTTAGGTCTCGGGGAAGAAGATCTGGGACAGAGCTCTTTATGGATTAGTGTTTCCATCAACAGAATGAGCCCTTTGGCTCTGAAAAGCACCACAGTCACTTGACAATCAGAGAGACGCTTAAGATCATCTCATAAATAGTTCAAGATCATTACAAACCACCCCACCCCCACCCCCAATATAACTGCATATTCCTTTGATACCACTGGACTCTTGTAGATAGGGCACCACAGTGTAGAAGACTGATGCCATTCAAATACATCACCTAATTTATTTATATATTTTATTTTTCAATTCCATTATTTATATACATGTTTTTGGTAATTATAGTAATGATGCTGGTGAAAAGTAATTTGTTTAACATTTCATAATGCGTGCAAAAGTAAAAACACTGATTTAGAGAAAAGTAATTTTTACATCTATTCAGCCCCAACAGATTATGACAAGCAGTTAGGCAATATCATGACTTGCAAAGTTATACTTAGCATAATGTTGCAGTTGAAAATATGGCACGGAATTAACAATACAGGTAACAGTCCCACTGGCTAAACTTAGCCAGGTTTTGACTAATTTGGTTTAAGTTGAAGTTGGATTATATAAAAAGGTTTCTGAAAGTACTGAAAAAGAAACTGTGTACATGAAAGAGAATTCAACAATGTTTACAAAATGCCAAAAGTTCTTACTCTGACCCCCCTTTACCATAAATAATTAATGAAGTTCCCTTCCCCCCCCCACCCCCAGCCTCAAAAAGATTTACAAAGATAAATTTAGCTCAGTGAACAGAACCAAAGGATGAGTGCTCTTAGACAGTACCTGGTTAAAAGCTGAAGCACTTTCATAAGGATTCATATATATTGTCTCTTGAGGAATATAAATAATCTGATAGCATTGCTCTTTTGAGTTTTGGAGACTTCTCACTTAGGAGTTATAACTGTCCTTGTGCTTTGAATAAAACATGAGCTTTAAAGCAGAAAGCTGATGGTATTCGAAATTCACCATCTTCAAAGTTCATTGTGAGAGTTCTTCTCTGCAGCTTTGAACATCAGGATAGAATTGAAAATTTTGAGAGCAGGGCCCAACTTAATGCTCATAATTTTAACAATGTCTGTTTGGGTCATAAGCAGGAAGGCTTCTCCATCAATTTGCTAAAATGGGAGGAACAAACAAAAAGATTATGAATTAATCGGATGTAGTGTTGTGGCAAATATCCAAAGTTAAGTTACCAGCTGCCTTCTACAGAGCAGACCAGAGTTCACGTGTGCACACATTTCCTGGTTAATGAACCTTTCTTATCTACAATAACCAAATGTGGACTGGAGGCAAACTAAAAACTCGGTCCTCTGAAAAATCAGCCCACAGGAAAATGAAAGGTGCCCACATCTTCCTGGGATTGCTCTGACTTAGGCAATGAGTCAAGCAGAATCTGGATAAATCTGGGGTGCCTTAGATCCAGTTCCCATTATGGTAGATTTTATTTTTATTTTTAAATTTTTTAATTTTTAAAAATGTTTTATTTATTTTTGAGAGAGAGAGAGAGAGAGAGAGAGAGAGAGAGAGACATCATGAGGAGGGGAGAGTCAGAGAGAGAGAGAGACAGAATCTCAAGACGGGCTCCAGGCTCTGAGCTGTCAGCACAGAGCCTGACATGGGGCTTGAACCCACAAACCGCGAGGTCATGACCTGAGCTGAAGCCAGACGCTCAATGGACTGAGCCACCCAGGCGCCCCATTATGGTAGATTTTAGATGCGAGTAAGCACACAAATGTTTGTGGTTATAAACAAAGGGATTCAGGCAAATATGTCAGCTGTGTGCTAACATTTTTGTTTAATTAGCTTGCCACAGTCAAGGGAAAAAAAACAGTGATCACACTCATTTTAAGAGTGGCCACAATTATTCTTCACATGCAGAAAAAAACAGTAGTTACTAATGAGGGGAATCAATACTGTAGGCAGAGAAACAGGAGATGAAGGTGATGAACGTGGTGTGAAGAGCTGTAGACTGGGTGACCATGAGAAACACCATTCCTCTCCCTGGGTCTCTTCTGAGACTAAATTTCTGTGCTTCTACCAGAACTAAACTTCTGGCTTAGTAGACAGAACAAAGCAATAGACTTTTTTTGTAAAATTTTCAGGTTTGGGGACATTCTACCACTTCACAAAACATTAACTCATTTCTCTTTCAGTTTTTTCGTTTTACACAAAAAGTGAAAGAAAAGTAAAACACACTTTTGCCCTCTGCCTCAGAGTACATCACAAACCTTTACAGCAATATACTGTTTTGGGTTGACTGTGTCTGTCTCAAATTCACACGCTGAAGTCCTAACCCCTAATCAGCTCAGAATGTGACCTTATTTGGAAACAGGGTCACTGCAGGCATAATCGGTTAAGATGAGATCATATTGGAGCAGGGTGATCCAAGATGACGGATGTCCTTATAAAAAAGAGGAAATTTGGAGCCAGAGGCAGACACATACAGAAGGAAGACACTGTGAGGAGAAGGTAGAACAGCATCTACAAGTCAAGGAGGGCGGCCTGGAACAGATATTTTCCTCCAACCTCAGAAGGAAGCTATCCTGCCGACGCGTTGCAGGATAACTTCTTGCCTTCTAGACCTCCAGTCTCCAGAACTGGGAGACAATACATTTCTGTTGTTTAAGCTACGGGCTTATAGTTCTTTGCTGTGGTAGCCCCAGCAAACTAATACCACTCTAAATTCTGTAAGCGGTTTACTAAATAAAGCTGATATAATTAAGCAGCTGTTTAAAATTTCCCTCTTTCTTCTAATAACAAAACAAACCTACCCTTTACATCAGTACTAGGGTCATCTTATGCAACTTCAAGCAATGATTGTTTGGAAGAAGTTTCCCAATTTTCAGCAAGGAAACATCCCACTGTCTGTCAAACACTAGAAGGAAAGACACTCCAGTGTAAATTTCCCAATGCAGACAAGGTCAGTGACAGATAAGAGAAATGTTCTGTTGCTTTTGGGGGAACACTGGCTCTGGTCTCATTTGCTTGTGCTAGGACAGTCCTCTGATCAAGCAAGGCCAGGCAGAGAGGCAGATCTATTAACACTTCACTCAACCAAGGTAGACCTTAGTAGCATAAACGGTCTGATTGAAGTCTTCTAAGACATTAATGAAAATGTCAACTAACACACCGGTTCCCAAGGAGCTCATTACAAAGACGGAATTGTTTATTATATAACCTTGGGCCCTACTGAGTCTCCTGAGATTATATAAGAGTTTAACATGACAGATGACTGATGAAAAGAAACATTCAGAGAACGGCAAGCCTAGAATCTGAAAGCTAGGAGTAGGGTGAGAAGGTGAAGTTTTGGTAGATTATTTTTAAGGTTACACTGGAAAGAAAAAGTCATTTTGAGGCAAGTGCCAGCCAGTATATTTCACACAGGCTGCTCCAACGTGTGACCATATGGACAAGCCTCATTTGGAAGGAAGTAAACTCAATCTGAGGAAGTACTTTCTAAGAACAGCGATCACTGTAATGTAATACTGGGTTTGCTTCTGTTTGCCTTTACAATGTGTATAAACTGCTCTAACTCCAGAGATTAGAGATTAAGTATCTTGCTAAGGCCCAAAAGTCCGAAGGAGGATTTGGAACTCCATTTCATTACTCTTTCCATCTCTCATGGTTCTTTTCCCAATGTTTTAATTCTGCGAATCACAGTGACATGCTGCTTGCATGGCTTTCTCAGAGGGTAAAGGTATGGGCACGTTCACTGAAAAAACCACTTATTAAACACCTATTACATTTCAGACACTCTTCTTGGGCCCGGGCATACAGCAGAGAATAAAACGGATATAAGCATAACCAAGCCAGTAAGTAAACCAAAACTCCTTGTGAAGTTTATAGTCTAGTAGTGGAAAACAGACTGTAATAAAAAAAAATATGATAGATAAGCAAACTAGTTAGTAACGAATTGATAGTAATAAATTTTAAAAGGTGATCAGTGCTATGAAAACATCTGGGCGGGGAGATGACCGGGCAGCGGGGGCGGGGAGGGATGAGTGACAAGGTGACATCTGAGCAGAGGGAGCATGCCAGGTGAACATCTGGAGGAAGGGCATTCCAGGCAGGGAAGACACAGAAGGTGCCTGGACAATACGAAGAACGGCAAGGAGGACAGTGTGTGCAACAGTGTACGCCAGGGACGGGGTAACCAGAGGTCAGGAGGTCCTGGCCTCGCTCCAGGTCATGGGGTGTCAGATGGCAGGCGCTTGTGAGGATTTTTGCTTTTATTCTGATTTACCTTCTGGAAGGCTACGAAGGGAAGAGTGACCTACTTTGACTTATTTTGAGCAGGATCACTCTGGGTAGGCTGGGGACAGGTTGTAGAAGAGCAAAATTAGAAGCAGGGACACTGGTTAGGAGGTTATGGCATTAATCCAGGTGGGCGATGATGGCGGCTCAGAGCACAGAGGTAGTGGTGAAGGCAGAGAGAGAGCCAGAGTCCCTGTATGTTTTTAAAAATACACCCAATAGGATCTTCAACAGATTAGCTGCAGAGTGTGTAAGAGAAAGTGAAGTCAAGCGTGGTTCAAATCCCAGCCTAACGCTTGTACTTTGCCTCTTAGAGATGACTTTCTGGAGTTATTAGATTTGTTTTACGGTTTACTTCTAGGCCTTAAAACCAACACGTGCTGAACTTGTGAGACATGAATTTCACAAGAATTAATAGGATGAATAGATAAAGGAATGAAGGACTATGTGAACAATCACTGCCTACTCCTCCCAGGAAGGATCTGGCTTTGAAGACACTGTTGCTCTGCTATTTAGTTTAAGTAAGATTCAAGTTCAAGTTCAAATATGTTATTTCTTTGAATACATTTTTCTACACCATAAAAGCATACTCAAAGACATAACATATTTGGACTTGAACTTGAATCTTACTGAAACTAAATAACAGAGTAAATCCATATGGATTGTCTAGATATCAACAGAACCAAAAACAGTTCTAAAACAGATGTACTATAAATTTATTTTTTAAAAAGTGTTTTATCATTTTCTCAGGTAACAAATACATGACTCTTTTTTTTTTTCCCACAGAAAGAGCAACAGCTTCCTGCAAGTGTCTAAATCTGTTCAGGGAGTGAAAATTAACTGAGTGTGTTTCATGAAGACACTTAGAATTTAGAAGTTAGCGAAAGAAACTCAAAATCTGAACTATCAACTAAAGATCAACTAGGAAGAAGATAAAACATTCTTGAAACAAGAAAATAAATCAGAAAAAAAGGATGTTGAAAATCAGATCCTTGTATATTTTAGCAGGCATCTGTCTAAAGCAAAATAATAGCTAATAGTATAATGATGCTGATGACAGTGCCTGGATCCTTAGCTGTCTTGATACTCTTGCAAGGCTCTTTTTTTTTTTTTTTAATGTTTATTTACTTTTGAGAGAGAGAGAGTGAGAGAGCAAGAGAGCATGAGCAGGGGAGGGGCAGAGAGAGAGGAAGACACAGAATCTGAAGTAGGCTCTGGGCTCCGAGCTGTCAGCACAGAGGCCGACACGAGGCTCGAACTCATGAACCGCGAGATCCTGACCTGAGCCGAAGTCGGACGCTTAACCAACTGAACCACTGAGGCACCTCATTTTGCAAGACTCTTAATTAAAAGTGTGCTATTCTTAGCAGCTGAGCCTAAACACAGAAGTAAACAAGGCATATACACTTATAACTACAGAAAAACCTGCGATTACTTGGGTCTTCTTTCGACCTTCTGGTGGCCAAGATGAGAGTGAAAACAGACTGTTCTCCTTTGAGGAGCTGACATGCTAGGGGCTTATTTTTAAAGGACTCTAGTGAGAATAGGGTCTGCTATATTCAAATAGCATTACTTGCACTGTAGTTAAAGCCAATTTCTTTTTTGTTCTAATGTTCAATATAGGTCGTAACATCATTAATCATCTCTTCTACTGAAGTTTTGGGCAGGCAGAGGATAAACTAATCTCCCAAATGCAGACTGTAATGACCATCAGTTATTACGAACATTACTGAGATCGGTATAAGATCTAAAGGGTAGTTTTAGCAATAACAGTAATATGTATTATAACACTAAATTTAAATCTTGGTGTTGTTTAAATGATGTTTGAAAATAAAATAATGGGAACTAATATCACGTTATTAAAAATAAAATGTTGCCTATTTCTTTCCTTGGTCTCTTTCTATGCTATAAACTATGGAAATGCATGCCTTTAAGGTTTTTGTGTGTGGTTTGTTTTTTAATAATGGGTCTAGTGCTATTGCCATGGAGCATCATAAAATGGTACAAACACTTGTGTTGCATCCAATCTTATATACAAAGACATCTGTATTCAAATGACAAATGCTGTTTGTTAGACACCGCCATGCCAATCTGTCGATCTCTACCCTCCTCTCCCAATTCCAAACATCTAACCACTCACTGCATTTCAGCGCTTTGACCCCATTAAGTAACATACTGCAATTCAGTGGGACACTTACTTCATCTTTAAATACCTTTCCATGTTCTTCACAGCCAGGTAAGCTCTGTATGAATTCTGACACCTGTCAAAAATAAGATAAAAATTCCAGCTTAAAAAAGAGGTCCGAATCTAAGGGCTACACCTTCAAAACGTTTAGCCTGGATGCCTTAGTCATTTGACGCAGAACAATTTCTTCCCTTTCAGAAAAAGAGACTAAGCCCCACACACATTCTCTGTATCCGCTCCTGAAGCCAGAATGGCTATATCTGGTTCCTGGCAGACAAAGAAAATAAAATCTACCTCATCTGTGCTCCATTTGGAAACTTTACTGGCAGGGATTCCGGCTACGGTGGGGAGAAGTTTGCTCTGCTGCTCCCAGCGCAAGGGCAGGCATGGGATTGGTGATTTAAAGGACAGAAAGACAGCCGACCGGCGCTGTGCCTGCTGTACGCTGGGCTCTTCCCGGGCACCTGGTTGATTGAAACAAATGGGAAATCACACTCGGAAAAGCAGCAAAGACAGCCCCAAATGCCAGGTGTCTCCCCCAAATAATGAGTTGGTAGGAGGCACCTATTTAAACCACGGCTTCCTTCCAACATTATTGCCACTGAGCAATTACACTCTGCTTTGTCATTACTGAAGGTCACTGTGAGAAACAACCTATAAATTCAACTTACGCGTTTGCCACATTACCCATTAGGGAAGATGTGTCATGTTCATAATGTTGCCTCTTTAATGCATCATGGAAGATACTAGCCTCCCAGCTTTAGTGGCAAGGAAAAGGTCTCTCCCTTCAGGAAATGGTTTTGTTTCCCTTTCAGTTGTGAATGTCCTAAAGGTAACCACCAAGTTGTACACGCTCAAGTCCAGCCACTGTGGTTACCCTGTGTTACTACTATATCGGTTCTTTCCTATTATCTCAGCCCCGGTTTCGTCTTTCAATTTGTTTACCACTCACACTGACTTTTTAAGTAGCCAACTTAATTTTTTTTAAAGGGATATGAAATTGTTGCAATAAAAATAAAACACCAGAAAGACCAATGCTTTTGTCATTCTTGTATTTGTGAAGATCAAAATTAAAGCTAAAGAATATTCCATTTATCTGCCAGATCTTCTGAATCCAAACTTTTTTACTGCTGGTTTCCTAAAATAGCCACTTCTTAGCAAATGATTTTATGTCACCGAGACTCCTAAAGATGGTCAATAATTATTTCAAGATCCTTTAGAATAGAAACCTTTTCTGAAACCTACTTACTCAAAGCCCATCAGAAGAAAGGCACCTTCCCTACATTCACTCTCCTCCATCCCTACACCAGGTGAGTTACAATGCTACTTCAATTTCAGGGTGCCTAGTCGCTCAGTCGGTTAAGTGTCCAACTTCAGCTCAGCTCATGATCTTGCAGTTTAGGAGTTCAAGTCCCATATCGGGCTCTGTGTCGACAGCTCAGAGCCTGGAGCCTGCTTTGGATTCTGTGTGTGTCTCTCTCTCTGTGCCCCTTCCCTGCTCTCTTTCTCTCTCTCTCTCTCTCTCTTTCTCTCTCTCTCTAAAATAAACATTAAAAAACTTAAAAAAAAAACAAAGGCAAAAACAATGCTACTTCAATTCCAGCACAAGTTTTTGCCAAATGGCTACCCAGTTTAGGCTTTCATGTCACTTGAGACCATTTTAAACTGGCTTATATCTCTAAGAATATTTTAAGGTTTTTTCTTTGAGAGTAAGATTTACAGAAAGGTAGACAAATCATTAAGTGTACAGCTCAAAGAATTTTCACAAAGTGAACATACCGATGTACCCAACACCAGGATCAAGAAACAACATGGCGGCACACCCAGAGCCTCCTTGTGTCCGCCTCCAATCACACCCCAGCCAGCAGGGGTGACAACCACTTTCTCAACTTCTAACACCATAGGTTCTAAACCCTGCTTCTGAATTATATTTAGATGAAAACCTTGGTGTTCCTGGCTTCTTTCTGTCAACAGCATGTTTATGAGATTCACCCACATTGCTCATTGTATGTGCTCTTTGCTGTATGGTTTTGCAATGGTTATGAATACTCCACAATTAATTGGGAGTTAATGGACATTTCAGTTTTTTAAAAATTTTTGGCTATTACCAATAGTGCTGCTTTGAACATTTCCTGTACTTGTCTTTTCTTGAACATACGTATGATTTCTGTTGTGTGTGTGATTATGTATGTGTGTATGTATGTATATGTGTGTGTATGTTTGTGTATGTATGTATATGTACATGGTGTGTGTGTGTGTGTGTGTGTGTATATAGTGAAGAGTGAAACTGTGAGGTAAGAAGTGTTTGTGTACATTAAACTTCAGCAAATTCTGCCAGTTTCCCAAAATTGTTATGCAATATGTATCCACTAACAGTGTAGGAGTGTTACAGGTGCTTAACATCCTCAATAACATGTGGCATTGTCTCTTTTTTTCACTTTAACCATTTTGGTGAATTTGTTGTGGTATCACATTGTGGTTATAATTGCAATTGTCTGATAACTAACGAAGTTGACAATCTTCTCCGATGCTTATTGGCCAAATGGAGACCTTCCTTTGTGAAATACTTATGTTTTATACCCATTTTTTCCATTGGGTCATCTTGCCTTTTTCTTACTGATTTTGTAGAAGTTATCTGTATATGTTCTGGATGGGAATCCGTTGTCGGAAACAGGCATTACTGACATCTCCCCTGCCACTCTCTTCTTCCTTCAGTAGAGTCTTTTGGCAAAGCGAGAGTTCTTAACTGTAATAAAGTTTAACCTACTTTTTCTTTTATGGCTCGTGCTTTTTGTAAGTCTACTGAAGAAACCTTTCCTAACGTCAGGGTCCTAAAGTTAGTCTCCTCTGTTTTCCCCATAGTACTTTATGTTTTACCTTTCACAATCCACCTGAAATTCATTCCAGCTGAAATTTATCTGCGCATGGTGGGAGATGAGGATCGACTTCCTAACATTTTTTTCCACGTGGACTTCTAATTCCCCGAACACGATTTATTGAAAAGACCACCCTTTTCCCATGTACTGCAGTGCCAGCTTTAACATACATATAAACACGTGCCTTCCGATTCTCTGTTCTGTTCCACTGGTCTCTTCACACCAACCTACAGGCTTTAATTACTCTCACTTTATAAATGTCCTGATGTCTGTGATCTAGGTCTTTTTCAAAACTGCCACAGCTATCTTTGGCTCTCTGGCCCTCCATATAACATTTAGGATCAGCTTGTAAAAAACAAACACACAGACAAACAAAAACCCGCTAGGATTTAGATGGAGATTACCACTAACCATGGACCAATTTGGTTTTGAGAAATGACTTCTTCACAATATCCAGTCTTGCGATCCAAGAACAAGGTATTTCGCTCCCTTTCTTTGGAACTTCTTTACTGTTTCTCTTCAATGTTTTGTCATTTTGATGTAGCTGTCTTGCACATCTTTTGTTAAATTTATTCCTCTGTATCTGAAGTTTTCAGTTTCTTAAAAATTTCTTATTGTTCTATTGTGGTTCCTCAAAAACTTTTCTCTTAAACTAGCCTAATCTGAATTTTGAATTGCTCTATTAGAAAGTACCTTAGAACTATTTTTAAAAAAATCTATCTTGCTGAAGCTAACGGCCACTGGTCCTGGTTCTCTACCTGAGTGAGCTCATACAGAAGAATCTATCTACTCCACATGAAACATTTCAATTCCTCAAATATTTTTTTTTAAATCCATCATGGTACCTCTTTCCACATTTCATTCAATAAATCTCATATAACTGTTTATAAGGTTTTAGGCCTTCATCCTTCTTTACTGAACATCTGTTGTGATACACACACACACACACGTGTGTGTGTGTGTGTGTGTGTGTGTTCTTTTTAAATTTCCCAGAGTTCAAGATGCTTTTGTTTAGCATATATAAATATGGGGTAACTTAAAAACATTCCTTAATCTCAGACATTCCCGGAGTTCAGCCAATTATTTGAAATACAATATTTGTAAATCTTTCATGAGGCAGGCTACTGTGAAATGGTGAGACTTCCAGGCCCACACCAGGGGAGAACTCGAGAGCCTACTCTGTGACTTGTGCTCTGATTGCCACATAAGCGTCAGTCTTCTCCAAAGCGGTACAGTTATTATATAACTTTGTATTTTATTAACACTTGCCACTGTTCCCTCCTTCACTGCAGCTCCATTCTATTTCCTGCTAAAGTTCTCTTATTCGCGGTTCATTTCTAATGTTGCTACATCATTATTCTCTAGAAAAACAACCGAGCCATTCTAAAGAAATGACTAAAAACCCTAAAGCTCCCCTATTTCTGGTGGCTCCTGCATGACTTTGAGGCGGATACTACGAACAGGCCTAGACGCATACATCATTCTAAACCTAAAACCAACTTTGCATCTTTCATTTAAGACTTTCCTTCCTTTTGCTGATTCTTTCGGACTGATTGATTTCCTGAGGACCAATGGTGTTTTCCGATGAACGAGGCAAAAGTAATGTTTACCAGCCACAGAATATCCCATCTCTTCGGTAAATAATAGTGTGTTAGCTATGATCCCAATCCCAAAAGCAGAGAAACAACTTTACTTAAGTGAATGTGTATCTGAGTCCTTGAACTGCACAGAAATGTGACTCCAGGTTTTTATTTTAACATGCAATCAGACTGAAATAAATTCAAAAGACTTTGGCTCAAGTAGCTGGCGCAGTGCCAAGCGTAAGGAAGAGTAGGTTTGAATGTGCACAATGCGCTTCAGAAAACGAAGCCTTGGGTCTGGAAGACAATTCTGCTACCACCACTTTATTACTAGGGTCGTATTTCTTACTGCCCTCCTCTCAAACTATTTATCTGCATGAAAAATAACACTTTTACAGGAGTTTTCTGAATGTCTGAAGTTCCCTGAAATGAAAATTTCCCAAAGGCATACAGTCAAACATCCTTCTCCCCCTCCCCTTTGGTTTTGTGCTTCCACAGTTTTTTTTTTTTTAGATTTTTTAACATTTATTTATTTTTTAGAGAAAGAGCGAGACAGAGCACGAGCAGGTGAGGGCCAGAGGGAGGGAGAGACAGAATCCGAAGCAGGCTACAGGCTGCGAGCTGTCAGCACAGAGCCTGATGCGGGGCTCAAACCCACGGACCGTGAGATCATGACCTGAGCCAAAGTCGGATACTTAACCGACTGAGCCACCCAGGTGCCCCTTGTGCTTCCACAGTTCTTCAGTGCTACTCAATTCTGTACCATGGGGCACAGAACTGCCTGGGGAGGATTTCCAAGTCTACTTCTTACTAATCCTTGCAAAAGTACAATATTATGAGGAAAGGTTATACTTTGTTTAGAAACTGTCTAAATGGCTTTTATTGTTTTATGACTGTCAAGGATATGTATTTCTGGTGTAATCTGAAAAAGTGAAGGAAGGATGACCAGGGAGGTGCCTGGCTCAGTTGGGTAAGCATGTGACTCTTGATCTTGAGGTCGTGAGTTCGAGCCCCAGGTTGGGTATAGAGATTACTTAAGTCAATATTTTTTTTAAATTTGATATTTAAAAAAAAATATTTTTTAGCACCTGGGTGGCTCAGTCAGTTAAGCGTCTGACTCTTGATGTCAGCTCAGGTCACGATTTCACGGTTTGTGGGACTGAGCCCTGTGTCAGGCTCTGTGTTGATGGCATGGAGCCTGCTTGGGATTCTCTCTCTCCCTCTCAAAATAAATAAATTAAAAAAAAATAAAAAACAAATAAATAAAAAATATTTTTTAAAAAGTATTGAAAAGGGGCACCTGGGTGGCTCAGTCGGTTGAGCGTCTGACTTTGGCCCAGGTCATGATCTCGCAGTTCATGGGTTCAAGCCCTGCGTTGGGCTCCGTGCTGACAGCTCAGAGCCTGGAGCCTGCTTCTGAATCTGCGTCTCCCTCTCTCTCTGCCCATCCCCTACTCGTGCTCTGTCTCCACTCTCTCTCAAAAATAAACATTAAAAAAAAAAAAAGAAATTGAACAGGGAGGAAGGAGTAGTCAACAAAAATAAACAGGATGCTGAACTTCACTATTTTCTCTTATTTTTTATTATAATTATTTTTTTAGTGAAACATGTATATATGTAGG
This sequence comes from Cryptoprocta ferox, assembly GCA_028646485.1. Classification (NCBI taxonomy): domain Eukaryota; kingdom Metazoa; phylum Chordata; class Mammalia; order Carnivora; family Eupleridae; genus Cryptoprocta; species Cryptoprocta ferox. The sequence goes on from CM053577.1 coordinate 33,048,101, forward strand.
AGAATCAGATTGAGACAGACACTGAAGACCTTCTGGTCATGTAGAGGTGGCATAAGGACCAGAATGTTTCATCACAAAAGAGACAAAAGGAGAAGGTTTTGTAATGCCAAATTTGAAGAGTGAAATGTAGGCAGAAATCAGACAAGGGCCAGCTGAAAGTAGCTGTCAGTCTTAGACTACAGCAGTATGAAGATTCCTGACTCAATGAGCAGTAAGACATTGCATAGTATGGGGCTGTACTGTTAAGGGTCTCCAAGTACACTGTAGTGTCAAACATTCACTCCCTACACAGAACTTGCACCCGCAAGGTCAGCAGGATGCTCTGTGTTGGTAAGACAGCACCTTTTGGTGAGATAGAAGAATTTGTTTTCCATTCTCATCATCACCATCACGGTAAAGTAACTACAAAGCACTCAGCTCTGATGAAGCTGGGGCAAGTCTTTTCTCTCACTTGAAACAGGTTCCCTGTGAGTTATTATCCTCTGACTCAGGGGATTCCCAGTCTCAGAGTACATCGTAAGGACCTAATTAAGTATAAATGTTACCAATCATTTGTAAGAAAGTCACTGTGGAGGTTCTCTGCAAGGTACATAATTGTATCCAGAATGAAGACTACATGTCCCAGTCACTCTTGCAGCTAGATGTGGTCACATGACTAATGGGATATAAACAGAAGTGGTATCTGCAACATCTTGGAAATGCCCTTAAAGAATGAGAGCCTGGTAAGGGCACCCACTACTACTTCCGTGCACTGACCCTCCTTCTGACTGGACAGAATGGTAGCTGAATGACCAGCTCTCCAGAACCACTTCTGACCAAAATATGGCCTTGGGAGTAGACACTCCGCAGGACGGAGCAACAAAAATAGATGGAGCCTGATTTCCCAACGCTGTTGAGTACCATTAAATTCTGCACATCTACCTCTAAACTGGCTCTGTATGAGACAGAAGTAACCAGCTCCTACTGTACGTAAGTCACTTATAAGTGTTTTACGCCACACTCATACACAGACTTAGTCCTAATCGTGACTATGGTTTATTCCTCCAACACTGTATTATAACAGTGAGAGAGGGGAAACTACTACTAGCCTAGATATCCCACAGAGCTGGGTTCATTAAATGATGCTATATTTATCCATTGAGAAAATATTTAATATTATCTTTTTTAATTTTTTTTAATGTTTTTAATTTATTTTTGAGAGACAGAGAGAGACAGCGCAAGCAGGGGAGGGTCAGAGAGAGAGGGAGACACAGAATCTGAAGACAGGCTCCAGGTTCTGAGCTGTCAGCAAGAGCCCAATGTGGGGCTCTAACTCAAGAACCGTGAGATCATGACCTGAGCTGAAGTTGGATGCTTAACTGACTGAGCCACCCAGGCGCCCCAATATTACCTTTTAATTAATATAAATATTTATGTGAAAATGGTTGAAATATTATAAAGTTAATACAGGCTGCAAAGTAGTTTGTGTGCTACTTCAGATACCAAATGCCCTGCAAAACAGATACCAAGATTCAGAAAACGGTATCTTAGAAAATAAAATTACAGGTGGTTTCCTTTTTAATTCCCTGTATTTGCTAATTATTCTATAAAAATGTGTTATTTTGATAATAAAAGTTATATAAAACCAGAAGCTGATAATAAATAAACTCAAAAAAAGTAACAAAAACCAGAGGCTACTTTGATGACTTGGAAAGCAATTTAATGCATTTTTGGGAATGTATTGTTAAAACATCATCAATTGCTAGGCTTCTTTAATATCAGAAATAAGAAGGGGTGCCTGGGTGGCTCAGTCAGTTGAGCGTCCGACTTTGTCTCAGGTCATGATCTCACGGTTGGTGGGTTCGAGCCCCGCATCAGGCTCTGTGCTGACAGCTCAGAGCCTGGAGCCTGCTTTGGATTCTGTGTTTCCCTCTCTCTCTCTGCTCCTCCCTTACTCATGCTCTGTTTCTCTCTGTCTCAATAATAAATAAACATAAAAAATTAAAAAAATATATCAGAAATAAGAAAATGTTAGGTGGCAGCAGTGTTAAGAGAAATAAGTTGGTGGCTATATGAATGATTTTATTGCTATTGCATCTGTCTAGACAATTATCAAATGAGGAATATTTTTCTTAGGTTGCTACCTGGAGAATGGAGAGTGAAGGCCTGCCTCTACTATTCATGATCACGATTTATTATATGGAATTCATATTTAGCACTTACATTGTATCAGAAACTGTGAAAAGTTTGCCAATACAGCATATCCTTGCAGACTTTATTTTAAAAAAACGTTTATTTACTTATTTTGAGAGAGAGGGAGAGAGTGAGAGCACGAGGGAGCATGAGTGGGGTAGGGGCAGAGAGGGAGAGAGAGAATCCCAAGCCCCGTGTCAGGGCTCAATCTCATGAACTGTGAGATAATGACCTGAGCCGAAATCAAGAGTCAGGTACTTGACCGACTGAGCCACCCACACGCCCCCACCTTGCAGACTTCCCTGAAATGAAGTTTAATAAATAATAATGTAGTTATCCAAAGTAGAAACTTGCAACTATAAATTTGCCCACCAGGTCTCTCCTCTCAATTCTGGTTGAGAGCACAGGTATTGAAATTCTTGCTTTGGCTTAAGGTAGGAAAAAGTGAAATGAAAGATTAACCCTGTAAGAAGATATTTCTGATAAAGGTGATCCTGAAAGAGGTATCTTCCAATGTTTCACATAGAATCAAGACAATAAATCTTCAGTATAAGGAACATCTTCTAAACCAGCTGAAGTCTCCTAGGAAAAAGAGACATCCTCCCCACCCGTCAGGGTGAGAACCTGCTTTCTACAGGACCGTTCTATTAAGACCCAGTAGAACCACTGTATGGTGGGCTGACGGAGCAGCACAAGTGCTAGAGAAAAGAAGTCCTCATGCTCTCTGCTACTTTCAGACTCTGCTACACTCTGAGTGGGGCTCCTATTTCCAAGTCTGCAAATGCTAAATCGACAAGCCAACAGCATACTTTACCACTGACCTCTTGCTTGACTCATTCCTATCCCTTTAAGCCAATGACAGAAGTGAGATCAAAATCTCCAACTGCCTTTCTTCATTTTAGTTTCAAAACAGTGCTGGGAGGCAACTATCTGTGAGGTGAGGAAACTATCCCAAAACCACCCTTTGAGGGAGGGGCAGCATGGATCTTTCGCCTCCTCATATAGAGTATAGGGTCATAGTCAAGCTGGCGAGTTTACAAGTTTGATAAATGTGGATTCAAATTCCTGCTCTGCCACTGGCTAGCTCTATAATCTTGGTGAAATCAAGGTAACAGGATCGCTATGAGGATTACCTGATATTTTTAAAATGCTTATCCCAATGTCTGGCAAACAGTAAAGTCAGCAAATGAGAGAAATTATTCCTATCTTGAAAGAAAGGCGTATCATGGAGAGTGCATTTGACATAGAGAGCAAAAATGAAAAGGAGTCAATATGCTTTCAGGCTAATATTCCGTGAGTCTATAAAATGTGCTCTTAATGTGAAAAGAATATGGCCAGACAGGAGAAATGGAATACATCTGTCAACCAAAAAATAAATTTTTTTAATGGAGTTATTAACTGATGACTAAATACAAAAAGATGAACAATAGCAGTGATTGGGTAAGATAAATGGATCATAGCATCAGGAATGGAGATAAAATTAGCTCCAAGATACTTAACTCAGGCATGAAAGATACTGAAGGGTCATGTCAAGGTTAACAACCAAAATAAAAACCCAACTGCTAGGGAGGCAAAAAGCAGGGCTGATTTTTCACGTGAGAATCTAGCACATTACAAAATGGAATTCAACTCTTTCTGCATTATCAGCAGCCCATGAGAAAGAATGCTTGCAGGAGAGGAAACAAAACTATACCTTTCCCAGGAGTACAAGAGTTTAAACATGAAGGCCAATTTATAGAATCCTTTATTAATGGTCTTTCCTACTATGATGGGAATGAGTTATTAAAAACCATAAAAGTTTAAAAAAAGAAAAAGTGATAAATTATATTCAGTAAAAGTTCCCAAAGGTCAAATTCAGTTGCATGGTGAGAATCATAAAAAAAATAAAAGAGCTCAGGGATGCCTAGGTGGCTCAGTTGGTTCAGCATCTGACACCTGGTATCAGCTAAGGTCATGATCTTACAGTCGTGGAACTGAGCCCTGTGCCAAGCTCCATGGAGCCTATGTGGGATTCTTTCTATATGCCTCTCTCCCATTTGTGCTAGCTCTCTCTCCAACAAAATCAGCTTAAAAAAATAAAGGGGCTCATAATAACACATATTGCATGGAATTAACTGGAGTTAACTGAAGAAACAGGGTGGGACGATTTTTTATTTTTAGGAGGAAGTTTGTTTTTTTCTCTTTAAATATCAATTTGCCTCCTGACTCCAAATAAAATAGTTCTTATGGGCCTACTGAGTCGTAAATCCTATTGGCATTTTAAAGAAACGTAAGGTGGCTTCTTTTCAGTCTCCTCTATCCTAAATAATACACACATCGAATTGGACTTTCTCTCCTATCCCTTGCACCACCCCCTAGCCAGGCTAGATTTGGGAAGGGCTCCTTCCACCACTGGAGGGATGCGACTGGGAATGACCACTGGTGAGCATCCACGAGGCTCAAGCATGTAGATCCAGAGTGGGGTATATCTACCTGACCTCTATGCTCACGTTTGAAAGAGGAATTCTACTGGTACCCAAATGGAATGATGGATAAGTGTTCTTCACAAAACACCTGGGAAAAATTCTTTGGACTCAAAAACTGTTAAAATACGAAACAATCACCACGGGGCCTCTGATAAAAAGTTCTACAAAACATCAGAAGAGGAGCACTGATTTATTTGACAGAAGAACTTTGTGATTTTAGTGACGCACAAGGGGATATGATCTCTACAAAACAAAAACAGGCTATGAAAGAGAACAAGCCAATGTAGGGAATTAAAGGGAAATCAAAACTGCCGCTGTTGAAATTCATGTTAAAGGCAGTAAGTGGTAGACTTGACAGAGCAAAAAGCTAAGATATTTCAACTTGAGAAACATGCGTAGAACATCAAAAAATGTTATTAAAATACTTCTATATTGGTTGGTATAGTGTCCCCCGCTCCATCCCACTTTCACCCTCCCCCAATGCAGCCATGCCCTTATTGGACTTCCAAAAGCTCCAGCAACTAAGCATGACTCTTGGTGTAGCGGAGAGCTTCCAGAACTCTCCTCCAGCACTAAGATCAGTGTTCATTTGAATTGTCTTGTGCAAAAACCAACTGTTAAATATTTTGAACATAAATATAATCCCTTGGCTCTAACTTAAGAATAATTGGTATTACGAGACAATAGAGAGAAAAGATACAGCATAAGTAATAACCAAAATTAGAACTGAAAGAAGGTTCCTGGATTTAAAGACCAGCTGCTAATCACAACATGATTTCACTATAGATGAAATTAGTTTTGTGGAAGTTTTATATAACATGTTTCAAAAATTTGATAATGAAGGAAAGATATCACGGTCATTTTAAGATGCTAAAAATGGGTAAGCTGTTAATAGTCAAATCTCACTTAGGAACATATGAGCAAAATTTCTCAAAATGAGGTGCCTGGGTGACTCAGTTAAGCATCCGACTCTTAATTTTGGATCAGGTCATGATCTCACAGTTTGTGAGATTGAGCCCTGAGTTAGGCTCTGCTCTGGTAGCTCAGAGCCTGCTTGGGATTCTCTCTCTTCTTCTCGTTCTACCCCTTGCTTGTGCGCTCTCTCTCTCTCAAAATAAATAAATAAACTTAAAAAAATTTCTCAAAGCAACTTATTTTATAAGGCTCCCTTCCTTTTACTAATAAAACATAAGATCATAAATAACATATGCATAAGATCATAAATAACTGTAACATAAGTTACAGTTATAACTGTAGCTTTTGTAGGTGTAAGCAATAATTAAGAGCTATATGTGAACCCTAGTAGTGTTTCTGGAAAGAATAAAACAGAAAAACTCAGGCAATTCAAATAGAGAAAAAAGGACCAAAATATATAAAATTTGAAAACATAGTACCATGCATGTCATATGTTAATCAAGCCAACTTCTCTCTTAGGGAATAATAATTCTCCAGACTATTTCCAACAAACAATTATTAAAATCGGCTTGGCAAATCAAATAAAAAGTTAAATCAATCACCAAGTTAGGAAGAGACTGAAAGGCTTATTAAATTATTACTCTCCCCAAAAAGTTCAGAGTCTAGGATTCTAGTATGAATCTATCTGAATTTTCAGTGAGACAATTCCATGCAATAAATACTCATTCCACAATACTACTGCCCTAGTACCACTATCACCAGCAGCAGCAGCACCAGCTACTACTTCAGCCACTGATGCGTTTCATCCTCATGATAATCCAATGATGTGGCTACTATTACCACGTTAATTTTACAGAGGAGGAAACTGAAACACAGAGCCAGTCACACAGCCAGTAAGTGGTGGAGCCCTGACAGGAGTTAAGGCTGTGATCCTAACCACCAACCACAAGGAAAGATAAACCTTTGTTCAAGAATCCAATATACCCTGATGACAAAACCCTCACAAAGTAAATGTTTTTCTTCCTTTCTAAATGGCCAGAAACATTTAAAATAATCAAATAGTTGCACAGTGCTTATACGTGCCAGGCACTGTTTGAAGCGAGCTGCAAATGCACTTAATTGCCATGACAACCCCCGGAGGGAGTTACCATCATCATTATTCTTCTGGGTAGATAAGAGAGCAGAAGCACTGAGAGGTATTCAGTGAAATGTCCACAGGTGCAGAACTAGCAGGTGGCAGAACAGGGATTCAAACCCTGGCCATCGGCTGGGGTTTGTAAATGGTGCTACATTAAACACAACAGAACATGCTGAAGACAGCAGAGAATGAAACTTTTAAATTAATCACAAATTACTGCCTTCTAAACGTCAGATATGGAAATCAAAGCATCACTTATGGAATAGGTCCTGGCACACAAACCGTTATTAGGGGCCATTCTCAAATCTTACATAATAATCTAAAGCAAAAAATACACACGAAAAGCAAAGTCCCCAGGGACAATCATTAAAATCACAGTCAGGCTAACACTTTCTCATAAAAAATAATAATTATGTGTAAATTATAAATACAATCTATACTATGACTAACAGTCATTATGACTTCATTACTTAGTTAAGCCATCAGAATGTCCTTTTAGCAAAGATGTAAGACAAATTACTTTCTCCAGTACAACTTAAAACTTTGTTCAAATTATTTTCTTTTCATTTTGTGGTATTAGATTAAGACCATACTAATTCCATTTGGATTTCAATACACATTCTAAGATCAGCTTTAAACATATGAAGCAATGACATGAACAATACCAAAAAATATATATGACAAGAATCAAATGGAATATTACCCAAACTTTATATATTATATATATTGTACAGATACGTGAGAGACTGTAAATATAGATCACAGATGAATCCATATCATTATGAATTACATACCATAGCTGACTCTTGAACAATGCAGGGGTTAAGGACACCAACCCCTGGGCAGTCAAAAGGCTTTGTAAAACTTTTTTTTTATTTTAGTTTATGTATAACTTTTGATTCTCCCACCCCCCAGTTTAACAGCTAATAGCCTATTGTTGACTAGAAGCTTTATCAATAACCTAGCCAGTTGATTAACACATATTTTGTATATTATATGTATCTAATACTACATTCTTACAATAAAGTAAGCTAGAGAAAAGAACACATTATTAAGAAAATCATAAGGAAGAGAAAATACATTTATAGGACTGTACTGTATTTACTAAAAATAAAATCTGTGTATAAATGGACCCACATAGTTCAAACCCATGTTGGTCAAGGTCAACTGTCTCTCCTAAACAGTAAACTTTTATAGGCTGTGATAACAGAACAAATCAACTAAATGAAGTTTATCTTTAATATAAAAGTGACTGACTGTTGAGTATTCATAGTAATATGCATCACTAATAAAAGGTGATTATGGCTACCTCTGGCTTCATGCGACGTCCTCATTTCACTTTCTGTTCTCTCTTCTAAGTCTTCTTTGACATCATCAGCATGCTGGTCTCTGAAAAAAATAGGTGTTGCCATATTTTCAACGGTTGCACTTTAAAGGATGGTTCAACACTGCATCTCACCAACTGTCTCTCTTAATTTAAAAACAAATAGTACCATTACTGTGAGAAAGGATTTTTAGTTCTAAGATGTAACTCCTTCTTATAACATGTATAAATATCCATTTTCATCATTACCAATTTTCATTTACTGTTCCAAAAGGAGATTTTAAAGCTAAGAATGGTATGAAGGTGAATTATGCTAGCAAATGCAGCTACTGAATAATTCAACTTCAAATTGGGACATGTTTTCATGAAGATTCGCTTGTTACTGTACAGTAAAACTACAATTTAAGGAAAGAAAATATTTGAAAGTCCGTACCATTTAATCAAGTAGCATATATACCACCTTAGCTCTGGGATTTGGGACTGAGACTGAGATTGGCCCAGGAGAATCAAACTCAATTCTGGGAAGCTTTTCCTTGCTTAATCAGGTCAAATGTGTAGGCTGTATTGATTCCAACTTTTTGACCAGGAATGACCTGATGCTTAGTCTAAACATATCAACAATGCTATCTAAAATGATCTTAATTCAGAGCTTTATCCTTAAGTCAGGGACAAAAATGGCGTTAAAAGGAACCAAGCACAGACTAACTAACTCGATTTTCTTAAAGCTAAATCTCAAGTATTTGAAAATTTTCAGCCTAATCTATTCCATTCTCGGAGTTCAAAATATATCCCACTTTCCAATTTCCTGGGACTATCCAGAGGCTATGATACTTGGCTTACATACTTTAATGCTTTACAAAACTCTGTATTTATGATGTCTTATTGTTTCTTATGTGTTGTTACCTTTATAAATATATCCTGAGTTTCTTAAATACCCTGATCATACTTCTACTGTTAATTTTAATTAAGAAAAAGACAAATACACATGAAACCAAATGTCCCATCAAAATATAAAGAAGTTGTATTATCTTAATAAAAGGGCACTAACTTAATTCTCTAGCTGAATGGTGATAACATAATGATGCTAACACATTGTAAGTCTGTAATAAATACATGTTCACTGCTTCTTAGAAAGATCATTTCCAGGGACACATGTAAAATTTCATTGAGATCTGAACTCCCTGGCTAAGTTATACTAAAAACAACTTATCACAAATGCTAAAGAATACTTGCTTATTTGAGAATGGGGAAGAATTACTGTTACTACAAAATAGGAACAAACCTTTTTCCAAGAGTAATGAATTAAATGACTACAGGGGCTCTTATTCCATAGAAGTTGGGAGAGGAGGTATACCACTGATGATTGGAGAAAGGACATTAATTGAAATGGTAATAGAAAAGTTTGCCTTCTCTGTAAAAACTGTGCTAAAGTTATACTTGGTAATTAGAACACGTTAAAATCAGCTTACTATGCTTAAATCAGCTTATGTGATCTTCTAAACTGGTTTTATTCTAAATTAGAAATAATATACTTTGAGTCCATAAATCTATCCCACTATTTATTGTGACCACTGAAAAAAGTTTCTGTGGATAATTATATTAATATTTATTAGGAAAATCATACAGTGCAGTGGTATGATTTAAAATTGGCATTTTTCAAAGTAAAAAAAAAATTCCCAATTACGTTAGTGTAGATTTCCTAAAAGCTTCAATGGTTTGTTAAAAGAAAGAAAGAAAAAGAAAAGAAAAATTGAGGTCAAAGGCTAAAATTAAGTCTCAGAATTTTCTGAATATTTTAGTTTTCATGATCAGAATTGTCCACTGATGAAAGTTTAACATTTTTGCGGTTTTAATAAAGCACAGTTTTCCTTTAAAGTAAGCTTTATTAAAATAAAGTGGTAAGACTTAAGTATGAGGAAAGTTCTGTTGCATTCTTATGCCCAAATACAATGCCAATCATTTACCTTATGAAATGTAAGAAAAGGACTATTTTCAAGAAGAGAACAGAGAAAGAAAAGGAAAATAAGACCTTTGACCCAAAAAAATTCTTCATGCCTGGATTCACCATAATCCATCCCAAGAGAAGCAAAATGGGAGCTATCTATTCTTACATTATTTATGTTGCTTCATTATAGGAGACTGTTCAGTTTCCATTTTCTCTACTTTAACTCATGACATTTTATTGAACTGAACTCCTATAAACTTGGGAATATATAAATGTGAGTATTTATCTTTACCAAACACAATTCAAATAAAGGACTGTAGAAAAAACATTTATTGGGTGTTTTTATTTCCAGTTAATATGTTGATTCTGCTAATTCCTTAAAATTAAAAGTGACTAAAAGCCCCTTGGGGGGGTTCTACATGATACTTCATTTAGCTAGAAAGTGGGAGGGGTGGGCAGTGGGGTCATCTGAGCAGTCTACTAGAACAAGCATTATAAAATAGATGGATGAACAGAATCACTGAAGTAAACAGAATCCTAATTAAGCACATCCAGGAATGTGGAAGAAGTTAATAATAAGAAGAAAAATTTTAAGAACATACTATGCACCAAAGGCTGGCTGAGCTCTATGTCCAATATTTCATAACAATCATTGTAAGGAGGTTGTTAACATTATAACCACTGAAACTTAAAGAAGTCAATGCCAAATCTCCAGGGCAATAGCACCAGGCCTTACTGACACCATAATTAAATTCAATTACCTTGAATTAGAGTCAAAGTTTCTACCCTTGCATTTCCCCAGAAAATAGTACATCAGTCTCCTATTGACAAGGTCAGGCATGAAGAATCTTACTCATTCTTTTTTGTTCTGTATTTTATTTAAAACAAAAATTCGTTTCTCAATTGGGCAACCAATATTTCTCTCTCCTTCAAGGTTGGAATTTTCATTGCTAATTCTGACTGACTAGGTGCTGTGATTGAGCTCTTTCTCTGTGCAAAAATGAAATCCTGATCTAGGATTCAGCTTCCTAAGCACAAAATTATTCTAGCTGCACAGGTCTTCCAATTATGGACAAAATACTTCCATATTACAATGTGCAAGCTCTGTGATAACATCATAATACTCTCTGTAATATGGTACAAGACACACTTCTTGACAGATTTTCTTCAAAAAAAAAGACAACCAAAAATATTATGTTGTATTTTAATACCACTGTTTTGTTCACATAAAATCTCCTCTGTTTTCTTCTCTTGATCCACACTTCCCATTGCCAACAGTTTCATTTATGAAGGAGGTACAAGCATTTTAATACCACTGTTTTGTTCTACATAAAATCTCCTCTATTTTCTTCTCTTGATCCACACTTTCCATTGCCAAAAGTTTCATTTATGAAGGAGGTACAAGCTGATTGGGCACGGGGTAGTTAATCGTAACATGGAGAAAGCGGTGGGTACATGGAAGGTCTTTGGAAGTGAACAGGCTTGCTTGCAATTTCAGCTGTGCTACTTAATTCTAAATGATCTTTAGCAAGCTACTGAACTTCCCTACTTCCCAACTGCACCAACCGTAAACAAAGATAATTCATCCTTGTCCTCATAGGCATCTCAAGGACTCAATAAATGGACAGAAAGTGCTACACACACAGCAGCTTCCACTATTTACGAATTACTTCTATTTGGGGATAACATTATCTACTGTCACTTGTTTTCTTTAAGTAACCTGTTTGCTTCAAGTTTTAAAATAGCTTGTAGAGTAACTGTTACCAGTCTGACTACAAGCAGACTGCCCGGGTTGTAATCCAGGTCTGTTATTCACTATTTGTGTAATCTGCAACCAAGAGAGGTTCTACGTTTGTGGACCGGGTGTGTAATAATAGCACCACCTCTGCATAAGGTGCTATGAAGAGTAAGTGAGCTGACGTAGGTTCAAAACACCTAGAAAAGTGCATGGCATACAGCAATTCCTCTTGAGATTTTAAAACTGTGAAGAACCAATTTATTTCAACATTTCTTTAGCTTGAATTGAAATACAATCATAGCTGAAAACCTACTCAAGAATACTCCTTAGGCTTTTAATTAAGACAGTGGAATCCACTCAAGTGAAAAAATGTATTCTTTATGAGTCAGCATCCTCTTTTTCTCTGTAATTAACATGTCCTGCTTTAGCTGTCTTACTATCTTACTCTAAATATGCTTTGTAGTAATATTAGCAAAACAAACATCAGAAGAGTAAATACACAGTTAAGAGGATGGCATTTGAATGCAAATAGCTGTATTTCTTCAAGTTTGTTTATTTTTCATTTAAAAACAACCCTTACCCAATTAATGTCTGTCAGTCCCCAGTATGTTAAAAAAAAAAAAACAAGATTGAAAAAATGTGAAACAATGATTTTGCTTCAATTCAGGGATTTCAGCCTTGTCTCTAAATCCAGCATGAGTCTGGTTTGGCTCCTAGCTTGAAATCACAGCACCTTCTCTCTCTGCAGAGTTTATTCTAGTCTCACATGAGTTTTGTTAGAGCTGAAAAGTACCTGCACTCCCTAGTAAGAGAGGAGACACAATGAAAGTAGCAAGAACTATAAAAAATGTAGGGATTTCTGTTTTAAATGTGAAAAGGAGGTCTCTTCGCATGCCCCCAGCATTCATTTGCTTTTTTTAGATTTCTGGGCCCAGGTCACTCACAGGTAAAAAAATCAGAGAAAGAGAATCTCAGGATTTATACTTTAGAGGAATCCTAAGGGTACCTAACGGTCTCCAAATGCTTCCTACAACTGAAGAGGCAAGTGTGCTTGTACAGCTTCAGGACAAAGAGGCTACCATCTTCAAAAGGACTCAGAAAAGATGGCAAATAAAACAAACGGGATAAAACTTTTACGTCTATGGTTAAGATTTGAATAGAGAGTCTTTATTTTATTTTAGGTTTATTTATTTGGGGGGGGGAGGGGAAGAGAGAGAGGGAGACAGAAGCAGGCTCCACACTGTCATCACAAATGGGGAGATCATGAACTGAGTCAGAGAGCATGACCTGAGCCGGAATCAAGAGTTGGACACTTAACTGACTGAGCCAAGCGAGCCACCCAGGGGCCCCAAATAAAGAGTCTTTAAAATTAAGTTCCTTTTGGGGTGCCTGGGTAGCTCAGTCGGTTAAGCATCTGACTTTGGCTCAGGTCATGATCTCACAGTTCGTTAAGTGTGAGCCCCGCATCGGGCTCTGTGCTGACAGCTCAGAGTCTAGAGCCTGCTCAGATTCTGTGTCTCGTTCTCTCTCTGCCCCACCCTGACTCATGCTCTCTCTCTCAAAAATCAATAAACATTAAAATTTTTAAAGTAAATTAAGTTCTTTTTGAGATTATACATTCGTAGTGGTTTTTGTTTTTTTAATTTAAAATTACTTACTTTTATTTAAATCCAAGTTAGTTAATGTACAGTGTGATCATGATTTCAGAATAGAATTTAGTGATTCATCACTTATGTATAACACCCAGTGCTCATCCCAACAAGTGTCCTCCTTAATGCTCACTGCCCCTGCCAGCAACCCTCGGTCTGTCCTCTGAATTTAAGAGTCTCTTATGGTTTGTCTCCCTCTCTGTTTTTATTTTTGCTTCCTTCCCCCTATGTTTATCTGTTTTGTTTCTTAAATTCCACACATAGGTGAAATCATATGATATTTGTCTTTCTCTGACTTATTTCTCTTAGCATAGTACACTCTAGCTCCATCCACATTGTTGCAATGGCAAGATTTCATTCTTTTTGAGATGATACATTAGCAGTGGTTTTAACAGTGTTTTCATAAACATGGCCTAAGAGAGGCAAACATGGTCTACTATTTAGTGACTAAAAATAAAACATTTTGATTAATAAGCCTATTAAGTTACAATTTAGCATAAGGAACATATGTTAGGGAAGAAAAGTAATAAAATGAGTCAATACAGTGGATATTATCAAAATGCCAAGGAAAAATCCCCCAGAAAAAAACTAATTCAGCAATCAATCAATCCTCTTATGAAATGAGAAGTCCTAACCAATAAGGTGAGCATTATGGAATACAGACCCTGTATTATAGGAAGAGCAAAGCTGCATTACTTTCATGGTGTAGTAGGAAAGAGAACAGATGTCACTGCTTCTCCGCTATATATAAGAGTCTCCTGAGTCAGGAATTAATGCTATTCGAGGAGATAAAATAAGACCCTGTTACACTACTGTTCCAACAATTTTGCGGGCACACAATAATTACACAGTCATACACCTTACGCTTTGAATGGCTGCCCTGGCGTCACAGTGGTTGGCCTAAGAACTGTGAGTGGTTTTTCTTAAATATAATTTATTGCCAAACTGGTTTCCATATAACACCCAGGGCTCATCCCAAAAGATGCCCTCCTCAATGCCCATCATCCACTCTCCCTTCTCCCCCACCCCACATTAACCCTGTTTGTTCTCAGTATTTAAGAGTCTCTTATGGTTTGCCTCCCTCCCTTCTCTGTAACTTTTTATTTTTCCCTTCCCCTCCCCCATAGTCTTCTGCTAAGTTTCTCAAGATCCACATGAGTGAAAATATATGATACCTCTCTTTCTCTGACTTATTTCACTTAGCATAATACCCTCCAGTTCCATCCACGTTGCTGCAAATGGCCAGATTTCATTCTTTCTCATTGCCAATTGAGAAAGAGTATTCCATTGTATATATAAACCACATCTTCTTTATCCATTCATCAGCTGATGGACCTTTAGGGTCTTTCCATGACTTGGCTATTGTTGAAAGTGCTGCTATAAACATTGGGGCATATGTGCCCCTTTGCATCAGCACTCCCATATCCCTTGGGTAAATTCCTAGCAGTGCTATTGCTGGGTCATAAGGTAGTTCTATTTTTAATTTTTTGAGGAACCTCCACACTGTTTTCCAGAGTGGCTGCAGCAGTTTGCATTCCCACCAACAGTGCAAGAGGGTTCGTGTTTTAACTCAAACTGAGCTTCTCTCTGGTGCGCACTAACCACTGCATAGATTTGACTCCGATTTCCAAGAGCTGGACTATTTTTAAACTTCCAAAGCTCCTGATTTATATCTGGTAGCCCACTGGCTGACAGGGGAAACAGGCTTTACGCAGCCAGGTAATGCCAAGTCCTCGAAATGACTTTCTCCAATTGTGAACACCAAATCCTTGGGCTCAGAAAGCCTCAGAAAGCAAAACAAAGTTCTTAAAGATTCCTAATCAGCCTTTGTAATATTTTAGAACTTTTGGTTCTACATTACTGTTATTCTACTTGATCTTGCAGTTCTGCAAAGTGAAGAGATTTTTATACGCTTATAGTCTCATATTTATGTTAGCTTGTTTTCCCATCTGTTTAACAGAGCCCTCCTCAAGTGTACAGACTCTTAGTGTGACTAGCAAATCTGATTCATCCTCGAAATATAAATCAGATTAATAGTTGCAATTCCTACAACTGCTCAATGTACTTCTGTGTAGAAACGCTGGTCCTCTGACTTAAGAACCCATTTTAATGGCCTATAATGAACTGAACAGACAAATTTTTCATTGGATTTAGGTTAGCGACGGGCATTTGCCTTGTAAGGTAACACAAGCATTTGGCAGACAAATTTAAAACATGCTTTATTATGTTTCTGGGGTTATGTCTAAGCAGGCTTAAACAACATGGGAGCTTGAAACATTCCATGATTTTTAATAGAGATAGCACCTAATTTAGCAACACAATTACAAGCAGCTGTAGAACAGATTTCACGAGAATAAGCCTATGTGGGATAGATGCCCATGTTCTCCAATTGGCAACACACTGAATTATCACTCCAGAGAAAGGTCTTTATATTCAACAATAATTCTCAAAACCTAATATATAGGTCACCTGCACCCATCTCCCGGGGGTACTTGTTAAAAATGAACTGGGATGCACCTTACATTTCCTGAATTGGTATCTCTAGAGGTGATAGTTTGAAAGCTGCGTTTTAACAAACAGCTGATGATTCTGATGCAAAATAAAGTTTGAAATCCATAGGTTTTATTAAGATATGGAGAGATGTATACATACTTTTTTACTCAGCGGGAGACTCGCAGAGACTTAAGGTTACCAGTCTCCAGGCAAAGTCGGCCACGGACTGGGAGGGCCCCTGCCTCACCATCCGGCTGCCAGCAGCGCCGGGAGGGCACAGATGAGCTGCTGCCCCTCCCCAGCGGGGAAAACCTCTTCCCACTGAAAACACCAGGCTCAACAGACACTCCTTACACTTCTGATGAATCAATGTAACTGGAAAGGACTGCAGAGACTCTTCACACTGGGAATTTACTCCTAACACAACCATCCATTTGACAAACTGCTACAGGAAAACAGATCTAAATATTTAGCATGCCGACAAAAGGACTCAAGGTGATGCCACCTTCATGTGGGGCAGAGCCTCCCAGCTCGGATACCCTGAGTCCCTGGGAACAAGTGTTCTGAGTTCTATGAGTTCCCCGCAGCCCTCCCAGAAGCCAATGCCACCATCTGGTCACCCAGAGGTGGCCCCATTCACTCCCTTGGTGTGCCATAAAGTGTCGTCATTTCTGTGGTATTTTCCATGTGAGGCAGGAATTACAATGACAACAGTTTTGAAAGCACTGCCTCATTCATAAGAGTGCCAGTGCGTATTTGGAGGATTCATCTCATCATTTCATCATCACCCCAGAAATATCTGGTGTGGGAATCTAACAAAGTCGAGAATGCAGGTGTTTTACCAGAATGAGAACGTTTTATACAGTTGGTGCCTTTTAGGTTAGAAAATTCCTATGTCTCCTTTGAAGGCAGGATGATTCAAGGTCACCCTGCATCCTTACTGTGTGCCAGGTGGTACACTTGGTGCTGAGGGTATCCCAGGACCAGAGAAGACGTGGCCTCTGGCCTTAGGGAGCTTATTGTCAAGCAAAGCACACAGACTCCGAAGTATTTACACAAACTGTCAACAGCATCAGGATGTGTGCTCTGAAGGCACGGAATGAGGAACCTGACCTACTCTAGAAGCCCAGATAAAGCTTCCCTGAGGAAATGACAGTGACCCTGAAGCCTGCAAAAATGAGAGACCAGCTAGGAGATGGCAACATGGAGGCTGTCTTCAGATTCTGTGTCTGCCTCTCTCTCTGACCCTCCCCTGCTTACGCTGTCTCTCTCAGAAATAAATAAAACATTAAAAAAAATGTTTAATCTAGGAATGTCAAAGAAATAGGCCAGCCGTTCTTTTACTCTTCTACAGTTCTTATACTGTGCAACAAATAAGTAACCTATTCCTCTTACAACATTAATACAAACTACCATTTACTGAGGGCTAACTACTTACTGTTCTTAGCATTGCACAGCTATTTCATCCCTAAATCCAGGTTAAAGAAATTATAATCCAAAACTTCTATATTCACTTTTAAAATGAAAAAAAAAATTAAATATGTTCACACAGATTCACTTAGAGCAGAGAAGCCAGCTAACTTTTACCCTGTTAATTCTACCTTAAAGCAAACCATCCTCAAGCCAGGAGATACACTTTTTGTTAGCAACTTTTCTTTTATTAACATCTATGATATGTTGCCATCTCATGATCATTTATATCTAAAAGACCAAGTGCCATTTTGATTGCTGTAAGAACTAGTGACTGCCTGCAGTAGAAAAATATCAAATAATCTGAAGTCAGCTTTTTCAAGAATTTTAAAGAAATTTAAAATGTAAATAAGTAAATAAATCTGTGTTATTTTGAAACATATTGTTTTTTCAAATATGCATAATGAAGCATTTAGGTTGAAATATCAAAATGTCTGCAAGCATCTCTTAAAAATACTTCTGCATAAAAAATACAGTGAGAAGAAAATCTAGGTCAAAAATGTGCCCCCTCAAAAACTGAGGGGCCATTTTGACTATCTCCCTCATTTCCTTTCCTTTGCATAGAACTAATCAAATCTCTCAGGTTACTTCTAGCTATGAAAAAAATAAAAATAAAAATAGTAAATCTGGAAAGAGAAAGGCATGAAGAAATCTGAACAAAGTCTCTGAAATCATGAATAAGGAAACACTCATTTACCAAATTCTGGCACCCAACAATGAAAGCAGACCACTTGAAGAAATTAATCTGAATACAAATTAGTGTAAGTATTCATTTATGCAAAGTAATGACAGGTCAGAATTCACAGGCTCAAAAGACAGTATGGGCTAAGAATCCATGACATAGAAGAGTATTTACATAGGAAGCATGTATGATAGGGTATATACAGAAAACTACAAATGTCGCAGGTGATTACGTGGAGAATTATGACCACACCTCATACAAGACAGGTCATTAGAACGGTCAGATCTGCTTTGTGGTTTTTACATGACTTTTGAGTTAAAAAAAAAAAAAAAGACCTCAGAAAACCAACCCAAGAAGATTCTGCTTTGAGGAGACCCTGGTCCTAGGAATCTGGCCTGGAGCCCAGTCAGTGAAAAGCCTGTGACATAGACCTGCAGTCACTTCAGAGTACTCTATTGATGTTTTAAACATTATCTTGGCTTCTGAAATCTAAATACTAGGTCATCTTACCACCTGGTGAGTCAGAATCAATGAACTCCGTATGTGTAATTATTACTATGAATTAGTACTTTATTTGTCTTAAATTTCCTCATATGATATGACCTCATTTTGGAGTGCTGGGTTGGGTAAAATGAGTTTATGTTTCATTAGTCATAGTATTAAGGGTAAAATAAAAAAAATCCTCTTCTTGTTATGAATTAAAGAAGTTATAGCTCCCCTCATCCAGAGGATAAAACTGCTTTTCTCCTAAGAATACGGAGACTGGAAATGCCATTACTCCAATAGCATTGCTGTGAATTTAGAATAAGATTCATTAATTCAAATGCCCACTTGGTTCATCTATAAGAATGGAAGCTACAAAATATTTAAATAAAAAACTATGTAGCCTTAGGCTTTAAATAACTCCATAAAAGAAACTCCCAAAACATAAGTGCTAAGGCATATCATTCCACTAATCTGGTTTTTTTTAAGTGCTATCCCCAGTTAATGTAAGGGCGCAGACCTTTCACTTAAAGATCTATCAAACAAAATTCAGATTTTTGCTTATGGATCCACTAAGCTTAAAACATACCTACTTAACTCTACAAGTGAAATCAAAACTAAATGCCTGGGCTTATACAGTTGACCCTTTAACAACATGGGTTTGAACTAAGTAGGTCCACTTATACATGATTTGTGGTTTTTTTTTTTTACAATAAATATACATACACTATTGTAAATGTATTTTCTCTTATTTATGATTTTCTTAATAACATTTTCTTTTCTCTAGCTTACTTTATTGTAAGCATTCCATATGTATACAATACATATGACATACAAAATGTGTTAATGAACTCTTTACGTAATTGGTAAGGCTTTCCGTCAACAGTAAACAGTAGGCTATTAATAGTTCAGTTTTTTGGGACTCAAAAGTTATACTTGGATTTTCAACTGTGTGGGGGAGGAGGTCAGTGCCCCTAACCCTCATGTCATTCAAGGGTCAACTGTACTACAATTAACATCTTAATAATTAAAAGCAATAAATAACATATATGCAAGTACTTGGCATGAGCATGAAAAAGAAATAACATCCAATCTTCACAAAAAATTGGACATCTTTTTCATGAAGGATGGCTCTATATATTGATCAGTTCATTTAGAAATATGAAGTAAAATGATTGGAATTTCTAAACTTCTAACACCCCCAAAGTCCAACTAAAAGATGAATAAGTAAGAAGAAAGCCTGTCTAATTTAGATATGCTTGTATAAACCCTCTGCTTATTTTAAGTCCAACTACTGATCTTCACCATCATTTTACATGAAATGAAATGCATTTTCAATAATGCCCAAGAAAAGATAACCATAGAACAGAAAGCATCTGAGATAGAAAACCTCTTTCAACCAGAATACTTCTAAACAACACTATTATTTCTTTAATTACCTGATTTCAGGAGATGAAGAGATTTCATTTGTGTCTGCCCTTTTATTTCTTGGAAATGATGGACTAGCCGGAGGCATCTCACCACTTAAGCGATCTGGGAAAATTCGGTCTTTATTCAAATTGATTTCTGAATAGGGACAGTTGGCAGCACTAAAATATTAAAAGAAAAAGAAAAGCACATTCTTAGAACATCCATTAGAACATACTTTAATTAAAATGACAGGCTCCAGAATATAAAACTCCAAAATTTAACTGTTATATTTACATATGTGTATATGTAGAATTAAAAATACAGTATGAATTTTTTTGTTGCTGTTAAGATTTTGAGAGAGAGAGAGAGAGAGGGAGAGAGACAGAGGGTGCAAGTGAGGGAAGGGCAGAGAGAGGGAGAGAGTGAGAAGAAGAGAAAGAATCTCAAGGAGGCTCTTTGGTGTCAACATGGAGCCCGACATGGGGCTCAAACTCACAAACTGTAGAGATCACAACCTCAACTGAAATCAAGAGTTGGACACTTAACCAATTAAGCCACAAGGTGCCCCTAGTGTATGAAATATTTTATCTCTAAGACATAATTTAAGTCTATTCTGATAGAAAATGTGTCTTTGCCCTAGATGTTCAGAACACAATCTGATGAAATCTTTGAAACTGTGCAATGATCACTGAAGGATTCTCTCTGTGCATGGTCCCAGGACAGGGCCTGTACAAATCTATAGAACAGTCAGTCAGTCCCATAGGAGGGCTGGTGACAGAGGTAGGACAGAGAGAGACTGAGGGACGGCTGGAGCAGATCTGCCTCCTAAAGTAATCCTCCAGGCTCAGGGTCCCTTCATTTCATTTCCTGTTGGCCTCCAAAGGAAGGAGGTTCCCCCATGTTCCTGGCTCCAGGTCCAGATGTACACCTGATATCCTAGGCACTACATATATTTATCTGTAGTTAATCCTGTTTCTGATATGAAAGGAGATGAGATGCCAACCTGGATAATGACTCATCTAGCTCACTTCCCTTCTAGGGGTGACCCCTGGACTCTCGGTTGGTCTCTCAGGTCCCATTTGGGGATCATTCCTGATATCCAAGCAAAGGAAATCTCGGTCACTAATTGTTAAATCAACATTAAGTCAGTAGAATCCTCTGCCTAGGCCTCAGCTTTCCAGTCTTGAGAACAACTAGGCAACCTCCATATCTCAGGCCTCTAATACGTAATGAACCCCTCCAACTAAATGCGCATCCTGCCCCTGTTTTTAAGAAGCCTCCATGGATCTGGAAGTGGTCTGGATCTTAGATGAATTATATTAGTGTCTTACATGTTCTTTAGATGATAATCACCCAGGGAAAATTTTTAAACAATGTATGTCTATTCTCCACCAAGAGAATCAGATGCACTCTCCTAGGAGGAGGAGGGAAGGGTTTGAAAACGCTAAGTGATTCTAATAACAGCTTATGAAACCTATCACAGATATCTTGAAAGCTAAAATACAATCTTAATTTTACTTAACTAAATCTTACACACTGATACCTATGCAAAAGACAGAAATAAATAACATTTGATCACGTGTTGACATAAATGTACATAATGCTAACCTAAAAATAAAAAAAAATAACCAGTAATATTTATGGAGCACTTACTGTATATCAAGCACTGTGCTAAGTACTTTCCATTCAGTGTATTACTTAACCTTCACAATACCCTATAAGGAGGGGTTCTCATGAGACAAACTAAGGCTTAAAATGGTTAGGTAACTTGTCTTTTAATTATTTTCTCAATTTGTTCACTCCTCTTGATGGAAGGACCTAGGTGGCAGCCTCTGCCCAGAGACATTTCACTTTTCTGCCCCACTTAACCTGCCACAGGCCTGAGAAAGGGGAGGAGCCTTGTTCCCTGAGGCTCTTCTGAGGGAGGTGGCGCCCTGCCTTACTTTTATCTTGATTTCAGGCAAAATACATCAAAAAATAAATAAAACTGATAACAGATTTCAGGCAGAATATAAATGTCCCAGGGCTTTGTTTATTATTAAACATAATAAATATGTTTAAAACCAAATTCGTCATCTTCAATGAACTCCCTTCTTCCAAAGAAAAAAAGCTAAGAAATAGATCCAGCTCCTCCTGCTATTCTCAGATCTTTGTTTCTGATAAAGAAAATATACTAGCCAAGCCTCGGATGTCATCTTTAATTCTGTTCTATTCTTTCTTCCTCATATTGTGTATTTTTATTGCAAATTTATCCACTTAGCATTTTGTGAGCGCAGGAAAAAATCCAAATACAATTCTTTGGGTTCTTTTGTCAAACAGAGAGTACAGTGCTATTCCTAGAACACCCCAGCCATCATGTTTCACTCACGGTGAAGCACCTGACTTTACTGAATATCTATCTGTACATCTACCTTAAGGTTTTATCAGATACGAAGAAAATGAAGAAAATGAGAGTCCTGTTCTTAACCCCGCCCACTCTCACGCTGGGAAGACCCACGGTATTCTTAGATGGGCTACATCTACATCCCCAACTACAGACTGGAGTGGAGTTACAGTTTAGAAGTCTTAGAATGTAAGATCTAAGAGAGCAGCCCCTTCATCTATTTGTTGAATAAGGAAGAATCTCTCTCTAAGATCCCCAGTTATAAACTTGGACAGCTCACAGACTGGCAAGACTGCAGACCAGAAGAAGACTTACTATCTAAATAAACTGCCTCTTCTGGATTTTTAGGGCCAGAGAGGACTTTAGAACTCTCAACTTGAAGTAGGGGACATGATCACAGCCCTCCACGCAGGGATTTACTAATGGGCCAGGAGGATCTATCAAGGCTGTCCCACAATGATCAGCTATCGATTTTATAGTAACACCTTCTCTTCTTTTGAACCCTGAGAGAGGTAAAGTGGGCTTATATACCTAGCATCCTTACAACTACTGTGGGATAGAGAGGGAAGCCAGTGGGTTCCCAAAGTGGAAGATTAGAAAAAAAAAGGAGGGGGGATGCCACAAAATGCAAATGAAGTGTGCTCCAGTGACAGGGGATGACCATCCAGAGGGAGCACCAGTGCCCTGGACAGAAATCAGGAACCCGGTTTCTGAAGCTCCATCCATTCCTGGCTAATGAGCAAGCACCACTTGTGAGACTCTGTCTTCTCACTCATAAAATGAAGATGAAAACGACAGCAATTTCCGTGAGTTGAGCACATCACACATGCTAGGTGCTTTTCTTGCATTTTCTCATTTAACTGCCACAACCCTGGGAAGTTGCTCCTCATCTCATGATCGTTTTGCAGATGTAGAAACTGAGGCTTAAAAAAGGGAACTTGCTCAGTGTTGCTCGATCAGTTCTTGGCAGACTCAGATGATGAACTCTGGCTGCCCCGTTGCACCGGCTGGGGGCACACAAGACCTTGCAATAGCGAAGAATGCCCTTATCTTTAATCTGTGACAATTCAATCCATCTCAGGACCGTCTTCTAGCGAGATGCTGCTGTCATAGAGCAGGTATGTATTCCTCCAATAGTTAACCTCTTGGCCAGTTTCCGTGTTCTTACATTTACAGAGTTCATACAGTTTTAAAAGTTAATAACTCAGCAATGCTGATCAAACTGTGGAGACAGTGGGTTCCCATCAGGCTTATAATCATCTCCAGTTTCTCATGTACTAAGCTGTGTATGTCACGTATACATGGGTACACACATGGATACATACGCATGCAACTCTTTACCCTTACATAGCTCCTCAGGGAGGAGAGGAAGAGATTCACATAGGATTACACAACTATCTACCGTAAGAATTGTATGAGAGTACACCCTGTTCTGGTAGCAAATAATTCCCTATCAGTTATACACACAAATATCCCACCAGCCCCTCTAAGGAGGCAGTTTTTCCCAGGAAAGACAGGTCCAGCTTATTAGGAAAGGCGGAAGCACTGCCTTGTTCACTGCTCCCCATGTCACCTTTAAAATCCTTTTAATTGTGGGGTGACTGAGTGGCTCAGTTGGTTAAGCATCCGACGTCAGCTCAGGTCATGGTCTCATGGTTTGTGAGTTCGAGCCCCACGTCGGGCTCTGTGCTGACAGCTTGGAGCCTGGAGCCTGCCTTGGAATCTGTGTCTCCCTCTCTCTCTGCCCCTCCCCTGCTCACCCTCTGCCTCTCTCTGTCTCTCAAAAATGAATGAACGTTAAAGAAATTTAAAAAAATAATAATAAAATTCTTTTAATTGTGAATACATTTATTTAAACAATTAGGGAACACCTTTGGTTTTCTAAATGATCACACACTCTTCACACTCTGTCATGACAAAAACCTGTAAAAAACATGAGGCAGGCTCTATCAGGCCCCTGTGCTTTACACGAGAGTCCAGGCATTATAGGTAGAGACTTAAGCCTGGGTTGAATTCTGGTTCTGCCACTGTCTGATCCTTGGGCACCTACGTAACTATTCCAAACCTGTCTCCTCGCTTGTAAAACAGAGATTAGAAGAGTACCTGCTTCACCGAGCTGCTGTGAGGATTTAGTGAGATCACACAGGTAAGTCCTAAAACAGAGCCTGGAATATAGAAGTCCTCGATGAACCTTACCTGTTCTCATTATTCAAAAAAGAAAAGAGTAACACTTAACCCCTACGGTGTACAAGTGCATCAGCAAAAATAAACAACATTAAGGACTCCGTAACATGATTCATTTATGGAGGCTCTCTGCTTCCCTCAGGAAAGGGTGCTACTCTGTTCATGCCTTTACAAAAATCTGTTTACACCAGGTGGGCCTCCTTAGAAGTAGGGACCCTCCCTCTGGGCAGCCCATCACCTAACCAAGCACCTGGCATGAAGCAGGCACTCAATCAGTGTATGTTCGATGCATGGATGGATGGATGCCGAAGTAACATAATGTTTATAGAGTTTGCAGGTGTGTGTCCAAAGGCACTAATTTTTAAAACTTTCCATAGACTTTACAATTACCTTTTAGAAGCTGTTGGAAATACTCTCCACTTTTTTCTTGTTTATTTTTTCCAAGATCAAATCTTACCTGGAAAAGACTTACTCCTGAAGGCACTAGATGTGCAGAATATCTACTTTCATAGAAGGTTAGTTCTCTTTTAACCTCCTCCCTTTCTTTGATCTTTCGGCAGCCCAAATGAATGAATCAAAAAGGGAAACACCATGATACAACCCAGATTAATGCTCCCTTGCTAGAAAGAGAATTAAGCAATCTGACTACTGAATATCCCTAGAGATAAGAATAACGTCCACATTCAACTCACTCCCTGATTATTTACATTTCAACATCTGAAAATATAACATTCTCAAATTTCATTGCTGAGACACATGTTCTATTTCTAACACCTCTTATGTCCAATTCAACTATTATAATTTTTCGGAGAGGCCAACAACAACTGCTAGTCAAAACATCGCCTTTTGCTTATGTGTTCGCAAAATTGATTACTCTTGCTAAAAGAACAACTTTCCTTGTTACAATCTAAGGAAAGAATGCATGTTTTGATTTATGCAGTTTCTCAGTAAATTAATCCAAAGAGAATTTTTGCATTATGCTTTCCTAAACACAGCATTCTCAGCAAGGACAAAAATAAGTGCCAGTGAAATGAACCTTTCAAAAAGTATCCATGGTGCTGCAGTTCTTCCGCATCTACTAATGAAATGGAAAACAGGCTGTGCCTCGTAAGGATTAATATCCCACCACATAAGGAGCTTTGAGTGTTGTAAACAGGACAGCTTCGTCAGGGAGACTCAGGAGAGGCAGGTGAAAGGGCCAAGAAGAACGGAAGAGACGATGCGGCAGGAGCTGACAGTGGCTGCTAGTGCTTCCCAGCATCCCTGAGACTCTAGTCAACCAATAACTGTGGCCCAGACTCACCCACAGAACTGCTAGTAATGCCCTCTGTATGACGTGGAAACAAATAGTGCTTCTTTATCAATACATGTCTTTTAAGCCAGGAGGTCTCCTCCTTTGAGAGGAAGAAGGATTAGCTCCAGTTCCACTGAAAGATTTCTTTTTCTGTAATGTGTATTTTTTTATTTTGAGAGAGAGTGCAAGTTGGGGAGGGGGAGAGAGAGTCCCAAACAGGCTCCAGGCTCAGCGCAGAGCCCGACATGGTGCTCAATCTCACCACGGTGACATCATGATATTAAGAGTCAAACGCTTAACTGACTGAGCCACCCAGGTGCCCCCACTGAAAGATTTATTTACCAGATTTCTCCATAAAAATCTCCCATGATTCTCCCTGTAATTTCCCCCCCTTCTTTTAACAAATACAACACTGCATCTCTGAAGAAATGCTCCAAAGATAAATCTCTTAAACTTTGTGAAACAGGGGTGGCCCAGCTGAGGAACCCCCGGAGGTCAGTGGCATAGTTAGGAAAAGGAGGCCATAATGAGTGCCAGTATCATCAGGCAGGGTACAGGACTGTCACTGAAGACCTTGCCGTGACAGCAAAAATCTCTGCTCAGACCTAAAGCACTCTTAAAGAGACAATAGACATTGCTGTAAGGCGGGTTTCCTTCCCAGAAGGCCAAAACAATTCTTTTTGTAATTTTCAACTGAACCCCAATAGCGTAATATCAATATTGATGCCATTTTAAGACTTCTTTATTCTTTTCCTTCATAATTTGAGCAAACTACCTTCAGTCCAATGAACACCTTGGGGTTGTGCAGTAGAAAGGTACTTTTGACAAAGGTTCGATATTAGTTACTTGTTTGTATCTTATGTTTAAATTAAATTATGCACAGCTTTTATATTTCCATTAGTCCCTGAGTTCTTTGAAGGTTGGGTCTATAATTAATTCATGGAGTGGTGCCTTGAGAGGCAACAAGAGAGCAGTGGTCAATAGCACAGACCCTTGCACTAGACTGGATGTTGTTCACTGTTCCCCTGTCTCTCCAGTGCCACGTTGGCCTCATCAAAAATTGGAAGAGGGGCACCTGGGTAGCTCACTCAGGTCAGCATCTGACTCTTGATTTCAGCTCAGGTCATGATCTCACAGTTGTGAGCTCTGGTTCCACATCAAGCTCTGTGCTGACAGTGCAGAGCCTGCTTGGGATTCTCTCTCTCTCTCTCTCTCTCTGCCCCTCTCCACCACGCACACATGCACTCTCTCTCTCAAAACAAATAAATGAACATTAAAAAAAACAAAGAAAATAATACTAAAACTAAAAGGTTTTTTTTTTGAAGGTTATTTGAATAATACATGTAAAACAGTTATAGCAATATGCTGTGCAGAGCAAGTATGTGTTCAATCAACACGAGTTATTATTGAAAAAACTCAAAAGTATTTACGGACTGAAAAAATTTCTTAATATATAATGGAAATTTAGCATGCTAATGAGTTATTTCTGGCATGTACACTTAAATAGTGTCTGAAAATAATCTAGCCACCTTCACTCAGCAATACTGAGCAAACTTTTAAGACACAATAGTTTTAACTCACTTCAAATTAATCATATAACTCTGGGTTTGCAGTTATACAAACACGGAAAAGGATTTTAAATGGATATCTGCAAATGTAATCACCACCCTCTGTTCACACTATTTACTCTGAAACAGACTGAATCCCATACAAATCTCAGGCCGAGTGTTGCAGAAGGAAGATAAGCAATATTTGAGGTTGCAGAGATGAAATGAAGAAAGAAAGATGAGAAAATAATTACACCCATTTTACAATTCCTATGACCTCCTGGAGGCACAGACAGCACAATTTTCAGGTTTTTCAAAAGACCTAGATTCACAACATGTACAAACTAGATAAACAAGGGATCCTCTTCCTCACTAGGCAATTCAGTTAATATGCAGTTAGAACATTTACACTGACAAATGATTATTTTAATACTTCTTGAAACAGGTGATGCATTTGTTTCTTGAAAATCTCAGTGAAATCACAGGAATTTGTAGGTATTTCAGTAATATATCTTCAAAGGTCTACAAAGACCCCCCACATTGCCTAAACCACATATCAAATTTCAAATGTGTAAATTTGGTTTCTTTTTGAAGCTCCTTAGGGGTAAGAGAAAAATATTGAAAAACATTGTTTTGAATCAATACATCATTTGGCTATTCATATTTGTGCTTCTTGTGATCTGTGCTGGTAATCTATGATAATCTCAACTTTCATTATTCAAACTGTTGAGTCCCCCAAGCATATCATATTCTACCAAACAAGGACTTTCAACAGGGCCTGCCCTCTTCTCATTATTAACGGTCAACCCAGAGTGACTCTTTCAGAAGGTATCTATACAACTAGTCAAGCCGTCAAGAAAAGGCAAAGAGCAAGAGCAAATCTATTTTAAACTGTGAATGCATTTTCTCCCAGAAAGACTTAACTATAGACATACTCCTCGGTTTTCCAGGATCACCATGGCAACCACATTTTTTATAGAAAATTACCTCACATCTGAGTAGTATACATGGCAACCATAATCTTATACATAGGTGGGACAGGAACCCTCTCTCTGACCATGTAAGGAATTCCCATTTGGGTAGCAGCACCACATACCTGTGAGGACCCAGGTGTCTCACTCTCTTAAAATGACCAATCCCTTTACATCCTGGGGTTGAGCATCCGCCATGTTCTGAAGCTTCCATTAATTCTACAGAGCCTGTAAGAAAGGAAAAGAAAAAAAGGGAGGGAGAAAGGGGCATAAAGTTAACCAATGGCTGTAAAATAAAAATTACAAATATCTTAAAAGTCTTCAATTCTAAAGATTTTTCCCTGTGCTTTTGGACACACTGTTGATTTTATCAATAATGAAATGGTACACTTTGATCTAACCCTCTAGCAATGTTGCAAACTCCAGAAATATCTAATTGTGAATTAATGAGGAGATTCTGAACAATTTTCATCAAGTAAATAATAACATAGTTTACAAACACTTGTACACTGTGAAAATTTCAAACACCACACCAGAAATATAGAAAAACAGTTACAAGTTCCACTCACACTACCCCCCCCCACCATGTTTCATACGCTCCCTTATCCTGACCACTTATGTCCCTGTGTACTGTGCTAGACCTTGTTCTAAGCATTCCCCTGTATACCTATGTGTATATATAAAGACGTGTATCAAGTCTTTGGTCTTGTTTCATTTTGTCACAAACAAGGGATAGCACCAATGTGCGCTATTCTGAAACATGTTTTTTCTTGGGTCTTTAATGTGATGTCCTATAAATCGTTCTATCTCAGTGGTAACATTCTTTATGATTAGTGCACAGTGTCTGTATTATGAGTGCACCAGAATTTAACTAATCATTGCTTCCAAGGTTATTTGAAATATACTGTAACAGACAGCACGCATGTGGATTTTTGTACCTTTATGCAGCCTGTACATGAATATGGAAACAAGTGAAGCCGCTAAACACTAAACTTCTTAAAACCCCACAATAATCTACTGTATTTGCTACATATTTTCTGCTACAATGTATATGCTTTCCCTCAAAGTTGAAATCATAGTATGTCAAATTCTCAGTGCACATTTTAGAAAATTGTATTTAAAGGGACTTTGTACTGAGGTTATTGTAAATCACATGCAGTTTTAAGTAACAACAGATAGGGAGAACCTTTGGACACTCTGTCCAGTTTCTCCCAATGGTAACATTTTGCAAAACTCCAGTATAAAACCACTACTGATACATTACACTTTAATAGCCTTTCAAAAATTCAGTATCAATTTTGAAAGGTGATGAGTACTCCTAAATAAAAGTTAAAAATCTACATAAACTTTGCTTTTTCAAACCTTATTTTCTTTTATATTTTTGTGACTACCATGTAACTGAAAATGTGGGAAGAAGAAAAGGATGTCATAGAGAATAAATGTACATGGGGAGAAAACAGTAGAAAGAAAATAGTAGGAGAAAAGAAAATATTAAGCACCCTACATAAGAAAATAGAAACATTTATTTAAGTTATTAGCCTTGCATCTCTTACTCAAAGGAGGCTGAAGAGGATGTCCGGTTTTTGAACACCAGCCCACAGGGTGAATATCTGGACAATCTGCATCTACCCAGTAATCATAGCAACTATTCCAGCCATCAAAGTGAACCTGGAAACAAAAGGAAATTAACAGTACAATTCAGGTCACAAAAATTCCTACAATTAAAGTTCTAGCCACCATATAACCATTTTTATTTTCTTCTAAATTATACAGATTTAATACCAAATACATTTTTTAATTTATTTAAATTACTTCATTTACACTATGACAGAAAAGGTACTTCGGACCTATCTTCAAATTAGGTGCTCATCCATAAATGTCTTGCCAAAGGCATTAGTCCAGGAGTACTTCTATAGAGAGATGTATACCTTCCAACACTAGCACAACTTGAGTGTGTAATATCTTCATATGAGCAACACCAAACAGCCAATAAATATTACTTAAGTAATGAAAAACTCAGGGAAGGGAGGGAGGATGGGAGAAGAGAGTGGAGAGGCAGGAGGACCTTTCACTTAAATGTCAACTATCCCAGAATTATGCTAAAAAGGCTGTTTAAACAGCAGCGCCTGGGTGGTTGACTTTGGCTCAGGTGACGATCTCATGGTTTGTAAGTTCGAGCTGCCATCAGGCTCCATGCTAACTACGTGGAGCCTGGAGCCTGGAGCCTGCTTTGGATTCTGTGTCTCCCTCTCTCTGCCCCTCCCCTGCTTGTGCTCTGTCTCTCTCTCTCTCTCTCAAAAATGAATAAACATTAAATTTTTTTTAAAAAGTCTGTTTAAACAAATTCAATGTCCTATTAGAAGTACACCCAGTTTTCAAAATATCCCTTCATCAAATGCATTTCTAAGTATCATTTATTTTCTCCGAATTAATTACACTATCTCTCAAAGAGGTTTTATAGAGTGGTCAGAGCCATCTTTATCAGCTACCACGTTAAAGAGCTATTGGTCTTTAAGGCAGGGTCACTAAGGACCAGCTATGTATCTTTTAAGTGTTAGATGTATTTTATCTTTTAGGATGAAAGATATACTGAAAGGCTATACATATTTTACTCTTACATCAAATTTGCCAGCTAGATCTCCTTTTTAAGACTGTGAATCCCTTACTAACAAAACAACAGAAGCTAGATAAAAAAAATGCAAACATTTAAAACTGAACAACAAAAGTTCTAGAAGAATGCATGAGTGAACGTATTTGTAATCTTAGAATAGGATAACCTCAGTAAGCAAGATACCAAACTCAAAGCCCATAAAAGACTGTTCTATTTGACAAGTACATTAAAAAATATTTTTTAATGTTTATTTGTTTTTGAGAGAGAGACAGAGTGTGAGCAGGGAAGCGGCAGAGAGAGAGAGACAGAATCTGAAGCAGGCTCCAACCTCTGAGCTGTCAGCACAAACCCCGACGTGGGGCCTGAACTCATGAACTGTAAGATCATGACCTGAGCTGAAGTCGGACGCTTAACCGACTGAGCCATCCAGGTGTCCCTGACTACATGAACATTTAAAACTTCACGGTGGCAAATATTACCACAGAAAAGATGGAAGACCCATGAGAAACGCGAAAAACACAGTTATTATATATGCAACAGTGTACTCTGTTCCTTAATTTATCCAAATATCATATGTCAACATAAAAAGATTAAAAGCCGAGTAGAAAGATGAAAAATAGATATAAATTGCTCTTAAATAAGAAACTAAATATAGATGGTTAGTAAACATATAACATGATAATCAATTTCACTTATAACTAAAAAAAACCTACAAATTTAAACCATAAGATGCAATTCTTTCAACCTGCCAAAGATGTTCCATTTTGGTGATTCCTAGAGCTGGTGAGTATGAGCATAAAAAGCTTTCTCAAGGACTGCTGACAGGAGTATTAACTGGAAGTATTTCTAGACAGTTATTTGCAATAACAGTCACTTAAAATAAATCACTTTTGACTTGATAACTTCAATAACTCAATTCACTGTAGTAGAAAACAACCAGAGAATCCACCATAAGGAGACTGGCTAACTAAATTATGGCATATTTGTATGGCAGAATAGAACAGAGTTTTTAAAGAACACATATATGGGTTTAAAATAATATCCTTTGCAACAAATCTACTTTCTCAAGCTTAGAAATCAATTAATCCTAGAATCAAAGCCCACTGAATTCCACACCTAGAAGAAATCACAGGTATTATCTTAAAGAGATCACGCAGCTAGTTAGGAGGAGTAACCAAACCTAAAATTCAAGGATCCAAATAAAACTGATCACCTTCACATACACTGGATATAAAAGCAGCACTTAAAGAAAAGTACTTAGGGGTGCCTGTGTGGCTAAGTTGGTTAAGCGTCCGACTTCAGCTCAGGTCATGATCTCGCAGTTCGTGGGTTCGAGTCCCGTGCCAGGCTCTGTACTGACAGCTTAGAGCCTGGAGCCTACTTTGAACTCTGTGTTTCCCTCTCTCTCTGCCCCTCCCCTGCTCGCTCTCACTCGCTCTCTCTCTCTCTCTCTCAAAAATAAACATTAAAAAAATATTTTTAACAAAGTACTTAACTCAAAGTAATCCTTTGCTTTTCTCTGATCAAAAGCAATGTTCAACTAACACTGAGAATGACATTCATGATAATTTTCTAAAAATATCCATTTATGCTATCAATACCACCAATAAATGAGCAGACATAACTCAGAATGTTTAGTAAGTTTAAAATGTTCTAATTCTCAACTAATCAAGTGATTATTTTATTAGAAGCATGAAGCTCTCATGTTTTCCAATCTTGCTACTCCTAAATTCCATTTCTGTTATACTGGAATCAATGTTCACATAATTCATGTTCCATTTGCTGTATATAAGCCACTAAGTTTTTTAAAATTTAGGTATCTTCCTACAGCAAACATACTCAATTCTAAGAAATAAATAGTTCTCCACCCTGGATACATAGCAGAATTACCTCTGATGAAAAGGAAAAAGAAATAAAGGAAAAAGAAAAAACCAAAAAAGCTGAGCCTACCGAGATTTTTAATCCACAGCTTTGTTCTATGCACACAGATGTCGTTTACTCAACTTCTAAGTAACTCTGGTATACACTCAGAATTGAGACCCATGGATATTAAACTGTACCTTACTGGGGCACCTGGGGGGCTCAGTCAGTTGAGCATCAACTCTTGGTTTTGGCTCAGATCATGATCCCAGAGTCCTGGGATTGAGCCCCATGTCAGGCTCTGCATGGAGCCTGCTTAAGATTCTTTCTCTCTTTCCCTCTGCCCCCTACTCCCCTCATGCACACATGTTCTCTCTCTCTAAAATAAAATATAATAGTACATTACTGTACATCAATGTAGTCTCTGGAAATCTTGATACCATCAAAAGTAGAAGGGTTCTTTTTAAGGTTTCCTCACATATACCTTTAAAAATGTTTATGGTGGGTCTATCATATCTGGTGATTCCACAATGTTTCCTAGTTTTCATTGAAACTGACATCTCAGTTTGGCAATGAGAAGTCATCTATCCAGGATTAATATACTTTAGATACCACAGATAAACCTAATACCTTCTATAATTTAGGTTGGTAGACAACCTGGAGGACTCTGATAGTGTAAGGGCTCAATTTCAGAGATAAAATTTGGTTTAGATATTATGAACAGAGGTAACAATAAAATTCTCTCTGAGAAGTACCAAATACACTTAAAGTACTATTTGAAATTATGTAAAATTCATATATGCAAAAACTGGTATTAATCCTCATCAAAATTCTCACTGTAGAAGCCCAGATGAAATAATTTTATTAAAACTTCATCTTTTGTAACTTTTACTACTTCAGCCACTGACATATTAAGTTTTAAACAAGCAAAAAATCAGACACTTGAGTAACGTTAAGTGGTAGTTTTAGTGTTGCTGGGGGCTATTTTGAAAAGAAATCAAATGACAAAGAACAAGAAAGGAAGATAAACATACAACATGAAGTATTTAAAAATCTTACCAAATCCCAAAGAGACACACAAAGTATTGATAATACAAATGTTCCACTTTAAATACAATTATATATAAAAGGAACTCAGCAATAATGCTGTATTTAACAAAAAGTCTAAAGAAAATAAGATGATTATGGATCAAAGTATAGTGAAGAAGACTTAACTCACACATATTTAAAATAATAGCTTAGGAAACTGGATACATTTTCACCCAGAAGCATTATTTGGACCCTTTACAGAACCTTAATACATGTTACTGACAACTTACCGAGAATGAGACAGATAATATTTTAGAAAGCACACTATTCCTTTAAAAAAAAAAAAAAGGAGAGAGAAAAAACACTTGGTCGGATTTTCTGTTCAGGTGAAAGGCAACTCAGGAAAACACATTTTAGACCCAGGTGCTTATCTCCACTCTCCTCTGAAATTCAAGTTATATTTGAAAAGATATAAAGCCAGAAGGACCAATGGAGACGAAGAGTGGCTGACAGGTGAGAAGTGACAGTGATGTGTGCGGGGGACGGAAATAGGAGGAGTACTGATCTACGGGAGAGGAGAGAGAGGGTGGGTCACAGCCCAGGTGCCTGAGAACAGACAGGAGAGGAGGTGAACAGGGAGTAGTCAGATGCCCTTGGCCGCTCCCCTACTCCACCCACCACGATACTGCCCCTTCAACAACCCAGCCAAAGAGCAGCAGACGTTTAGCTTGTAGAGAAATAAAATCCCTAAAGCTCTGAATTCTAGAACACACGTGAGCAGGCAGTGGGGCTGGACAGAAAGCACAGGAACTGCAAGCAAGGGCCATATATTCCAACCCAGTCCTTGTCTTTTTCATAAGCGAACACCAGCTTCGCCCTCCCCCAGGGAGGACTCTGGCAGAAACTGAAAGGCTCCAGAGAAGGACCCAGATGCCAACAAATGGGGATGTCCCTGTGAAAAAAGCTAGCTCTTTTGCTTTCTTATGGTGAAGTCTGCTAGTCTGTAAGTCCCACCCATGAAAAACAGTTAACTTTGAGTGCCTTTTTCATAACGTAGACAGCCAAAGACTTGATATTTGAGGAAGGCTCCAACATGACGACAGAAATTTGGAGGAAATAAGCAAGGGACAGAAGAAAAACAATCACTAGTATCCTCAGATAAGAAACAATATTGCTTCAAGAAATAAAAAGATGATGCCATTTAAAAAGGGGGAGGAGACTAGAAAATAGGAAAAAACTTTTGAAAATTAAAAAATCAGAGTTGTAATGAAAAATGCAACATAAAAATATTTTTTTAAAACGTGGGGCGCCTGGGCGGCTCAGTTGGTTAAGCGACAGACATCAGCTCAGGTCAGGATCTCATGGTTTGTGAGTTCGAGACCTGTACTGGGCTCTCTGCTGTTAGTGCAGAGCCCCTTTTAGATGCTCTGTCTGTCTGTCTGTCTCTCTCTCTCTCTGCCCCTCCCCACTCACGCACTCTCTTTCTCTCAAAAATAAATATTAAAAAATATTTTTAAAAAAGCAATGTAACTTTTGAAAAAGACTAGATATCTCTAAGCAAGTAGAATGAAAAAATCAGAGAAGCATAACAAGAAAGTATAAGAAAATCAAGGGGTCAATTCAAGAGGTTTAACAATCAGAGTAGAAGGACTTCCAGAAAGAGAAGACACAGGATGACAAAAGGAAGTCATCAACTAGTAATACAAGAAACATTTGCAAAAACTGAAGGACACGAAACTCCATAGTAAAGAGCCTGAGTACTCTGCATGAATACTCACCCAAAGCAGAGGAATTGGAATGGCCTTAGAGGTCTAAGGTCGGTCGATGTGGATGTGAGAAGACCGGAGAACAATGCTTTCAATTTCTGAGGGAAACGGCTCCCTACCTAGAATTCTACACCTCGTCATAGTATGAATCAAATGTAAGACTAGTAATATTGATATTTCCAGACATGCAAGAAGCCAAAAAAGATACTTTTCATGTACCCTTTCTTAGAAGGTTACAAAAAGATGTGTTTCAGCATGATAAGAGAATACACTAAGAAAAACAAGTATGTGATTCAAAAAAGAAAGAAAAAAAAAGAAATACAACATAGTCTGCTAGCAAAGAGCAGTCTCAGGATGAAAGCTCTGCATAAGGCTTAGAGAACTACCCAGAATACCATAGGTGACTGTTAAGCTGTAGGGAAAAAGAGTTCAAGAAAAACAAGATACGGACAGAAGGCTTATTAAAAATGCACTTGGGGGGCACCTTGGGTGGCTTGGTTGGTCAAGCATCTGACTCTTGATTTTGGCTCAGGTCATGATCTCAAGGTTCGTGGGTTCAAGCCCCATGTTGGGCACTGAGCTGGCAGTGTGGAGCCTGCTTGGGGTTCTCTCTCTCCCTCTCTCTCTCTGCCTCTCCCCTTGTTCTCTCCCTCCCTTCCCCCCCGCAAAATAAATAATCATTAAAAAAAATGTGTGTGGGCTTTTGACAGAAAGACACATCAGATTTATTGGAGCACTTGTAAATGTCTGATACTATCAGCAGAGAAAATTTAAAAAATCAAAACATAAGAAAATTACTGACTCCACAAAAAAAAATGTCGTTCAGAAAAAAACGGTTCTGCTCAGCAGCGAACAAGATTTATTTACTCATGAAAACATGAACACAGAAGACTGAGAAAACTTTTTAAAAACATGTAAAGTAACTACTGAAAGAATACAGGGAAGGAACAGATATTGTTATGAGCTCGATCCTGAACCTTCCTCCTAACAGAAAGGAAATACACTGGACCTAAAATTGATGGGACAGAGAAAACAGCAGAATGCAGATATTATTTCAGAAAACTAGTGTAAAATGTCAGAAGCAGCAGCTAAAAAAAAAAAAAGAAAGAAAAGTTCTTGCCTATGAGGAAGCAAGTGAGGGTGAGGAGGGACGGGGGGTGGGTGGGGACCTGTATTATGTTCTAACTGTCCCCAGAACATACAGATGAGAGCAATAACATTTTGCTTTTCTTTCAGCATCTGTGTTTTAAAATGTTTACCTGTAATAACTTAAGGCATCAAATATATTATGTGACCTAAAAGGTTAGTCTTATTTAGCTGAAGAGTTGATTTTATACCCGAGAAACTTAAAATATTAAGCTACGCTAATGACTTAGTCTCTGTATACTCTTTCTCTTCCAGAATAAGAAAGACAAGCATTCTTGCTCCATCATCTCCTATAGCATTAGAAAAACTCCTGCTAATGAAAGCTTTTTATAGTCTCAGAAGTCTGATGAGTCCTAAAACTGGGTCATTGACCTTCTGGGGACTTCATAAACACACAGGTACTTGTTTAGTGGTTCACCTTCAGCTACGAAATTTATACCACTAACTGTGAAAAGATAATTGTTAACGATGCACCTCATAGTCAGCTCTGTTTTGGGTGTTAAACAACCAAGATGTTTTATTAGAAAGAGAATCCGGCCAGAAGCAAAAAGAGCAGGATTCCTGTCCAAACTTTCCCTATTAACTACCTGAACTACCCACTTTAGAGTACCTGATTTCTCTGGGCCAAAAACTGTCTCACATATACAATCAGAGTTAATCTAATTTTTTTACTATAATAGCAATTAATATGTGTTCCTGAAGCCAGGCAACTAAAAAAAAAAAAAACTAATCATTTATAATTCATTCATTATAAAAAAATCATTTATAATCACTCACAATTCTTTGCACCCCAAGAGAAGTACTGTCATATTTTGGTTAAGTTTCTTTCCATAACAGTCTTTAAAAAACAATACCAGACATCATACAGAATAGTAAGCCTGAGTTTTTTCACTTGCCAATATTAAGTATTTTTCTAAACTATTTACCATCGTATATGGTAATTTATTTGACCTATATCATACTGTGCTCGTTTGCAATCTTAAATACTATAAACAGCTATATTTTCCTTACAGTTTTTATCTCTGCATATTCTCTTTGGTTAATTCTCCTAACATACATTCCTAGGACTGAGATTCTTGAATTAAAGGTTAGCAACATTCAAGACTTTTGATGCCTTCACCACACTGCTCCTTAGTGCCCGAGACACTTTCTACTCCTACCAGCTACATAAGAGAGTAAACTTTTCATGCACCCATACCAAAAAACTTATTTTTTTTCAATTCTGACCAATTTCATTTTTAAAAATAATATCTTGCTTTTAGTTCTACATTTCTTTGATCACTAGCCTAGGTTATTCAAAAAATACTTCTAGTCCTAAAATACTCTGATTGCTTTATGATTTACATTATCACACCAAGAGCAATTAATAGGAAAATATGTTTCAATGAAAAAGGTTAGTAGGCTCTGTGGTGCTTATAATTTCCAAACCACTGCATGATTATATAATCTTAAAAATAGCTAATTACACATTAAAGTTTCTGTTTTATATAAAACCACATTTATACATATTTTCCATGTTCTTTTATAACTTTTTATATATTATCTCATTAGAGATAGCTGAACATGCGATTTATTTTTTTAAAGAGCATAAATTTTGACTCCTAGAGCTGAGGGCTGTGACTTAGTTCTGTCGCTGCCAGAATAAGTAATTTGTTAACTCTTTCTGAGTCTCAGCTTCACAGATAAAATAATGATCATCACATAAACCTCCTGCACTGTCACCACCACATATGTCGAATAGTGTTAGAACGCTATTAGCCGATAAGACACCACATAGATGTAACATCTCGTTGCTTTTACAACGACTAGTATTCTGAAGAGGAAGTCCAACCAACCCTGTGAAGTAAGTGGAATGAACAGTGCTCTGGTTTGAGAGTGAAGGTAACACAGGAGCCAGGAGCCAGAAACAGAGACAATTTCTGGCTCCTCACCTGGCCCTGCTGTTACACTTCACTTCATCACCCGTGGCCATGACAGACCAAATCCACCTTCCAGAACATCTGCTTACCCTCTGAGAGGTACTTCCTTCGCTTTTATGAATCCAAACCTAATTAAAACCTGACTTTCTTTATAAAATCAGTGCTCTTTCCTTGTCCTATATTAAAGGGCTATATACTTCTGCACTTTTCTTCTGAAAAGTCTACATCTAATAAAGCCCCAGCAAAAAACATTAATCTTCAAATTTTCAAAAGAAGAGCATTCAATTGGAGAATGATGTATTATATTCAGAAGATATCCTTTTCTTATTTATGACTTTTAATATTTTGAGTGTGTGCTGGGAGAAAGAAGGTTGATACAACATAATAAATGCCGGTTGTAAATAAAGAGAACTTCTTGCATAGATTAAAGGAAAAAACTGGAAAATACTGACAAAGATGTACAGCCACTTTATTTTCATATTCCTGTTGTCTTACCGATTTAATTCTAGGACTTCACAAATTAAGTATCTGCTAAAGTTTCCAACCAAGTTATCTTGTAACAGGAAGACAAAACAAAACCACAAGAGAGAATACTCACTTTTATTCGGTGATCATCTGTGTCTGCAACTGTTGCTACTCTAATAAACATAGGATTTCGCTTGTCTATGACTTCAAGCTTCATTTTTTTCTGGAATCCGTGTGGAGGTTTCTGCCATACAGAAAATTTTACATGGTAAGATTCAGAGGAAGAGGAGGTGGGCTCTGTGTCACACAGACAGAATAATAAGATGAGCTATTTAGAGAATCGACCTTCAAACTCCCAAGTTCCTACAGTAGCTTTGGACCTCATCATCCGTATCAAAAAAAACACAATCCCAAATCACATGGCCAAACCCTGAAGCAAGAGAAACAGCCTGAGCACCCAGCCACAGGAGGAAACAGAAAGAAAAAAGACCATAAGATAAAATGCAAAATATTGTGGTTATTTGATTAGGCATAGGGAAGGCAAGAAGTTTTTCTGATTAGTTAGAAGGAGGTGTGTTGGCAATAATCAACAAGCAAAAAACTATTTATAAAAAGAGAGGAAAGAACATTAAAGTGGCAGAGATGTGACACAGATTAGAAATGGTCATGAGAGCAAACGGGCAGAAGATGTCTTTAAAAAAAGAAATCTGCAGGGTGCCTGGGTGGCTCAGTCAGTTAAAGTCTGACTTTGGCTCAGGTCATGATCTCCCGGTTTGTGAGTCCAAGCCCGGCATCGTGCTCTGTGCTGACAGCTCAAAGCCTGGAGCTTCCTTTGGATTCTGTGTCTCCCCTTCTCTCTGCCCCTCCCATGCTCATGTCTGTCTCTCTCTATCTCTCAATAATAAATATACATTTAAAAAATAAAAAAACAGAAAAAAAGAAAACTGGCCATCAAAACGTATGAGGCGGAATCACTCTTGTAAGAACAGGAATGAGAAAAGGAGGACCTTTCCTCCTATACCTTAGCTAGCTCCGCCTCAGAACTCAGCAGATCTGTAAACCTCCAAAAAAGTGGCAGGTTATAGAAGGCAAGGTGA
Organism: Cryptoprocta ferox; assembly: GCA_028646485.1. Lineage (NCBI taxonomy): Eukaryota > Metazoa > Chordata > Mammalia > Carnivora > Eupleridae > Cryptoprocta > Cryptoprocta ferox. The sequence goes on from CM053577.1 coordinate 33,088,257, forward strand.
TTGGTATGTGAGGTACATTGTTTAAACTACCAGAGTATCACTTCCCTGTTCTGCAAAGTGGGTGTAACAAAACCATGACGCTGAGAATTAAGTGTGAAAATTATGTAGATGATAAAAAACAATCAATGCAAGGCACCTAAAGGCCAAACTAAGGAAATCATAGTTTTCTCTCAGATATCAGTGTGACATGAGATATGCAGACTGATCTCAATATGATTTAATCCAGTTCAAAACAGAGAGCAATGCAGTTCTTCTTTGTAATAGCTTGAGGTGAAGTTAGAGAGTCAGTAAAAATTCTTTAAGGCGTAACTCTCTATCCATTTTTAAATCCTCAATTTACTATCAGCTGGAATCATCCACATTCTTTTATATGGCTTTTCTTCGTGTAATCTACTTTTTGTCTCAAAAATTTTTGACGTCCTTTTTTTCTATTATTTGGGCCCATACCTCTAATTAATTCTATCATTATAAACCCAGCAATTTATACACAAGAAAATCATTTTGAAAAGTGTTAAGATAGACTAATTATGTTACATTAAAAACATTTTTAAATACTTAACATATTCTTCTTTAAATTTATGAAAAAATAGAAATAGTTAAGCAAGTTGTTAGAGATGAAAAAAATTTAAAATGCCTTTCATCACTTATTCTTCCCTTGCAAAGAAATGAGGTTTCCTTTGAATTTTAACAAGTTATATGTATGTAAGATGCAAGGACTTTGGGTTAGAAAGATAATATAATAAAAGCAAATGGCCTTGTATTTTGATAATTAAACATGCTGATTACGATCAATAAAATGAAAAACAGCATTTCAGCTCGCCATAAGCAAATCCAAAGGAATTCTCAACCACAATTTTCATTAGAAAACAGTATCCTGTCTTGTTTTGGTTTTTCAGAATATCTAGCTGGAAAAACAGAAGCTTGCTGTAAGAACACAACTCATTCCACACCAATTCAAGCAGTTACTTTCCAAGGAGACAAATCAAAAATGAGGCCAACAACAAAAATCCCTGTAACAATTCTGACTTTCAAAAACATCTTGTGTGGTCTTCTGCTTCCCTCCCCTTCCTATTCTGGTTCACTAGTACTATCTCTTTCTGTTCTGAATTTCAATGAATGAACACTATCATCAACACAAATTAATGAAATAGTGTAAAATGTATTGACTCACCACTTTGAACGCTCTAGCAGGAGCAGGTAAGGAATTGGTTTCTTCTAGGTATTTATCCCAAGAAAAATGTTTCACATTTGGATAACCTAAGAAAGAAAAGAGTAAACCCTGTCACGTTTAACCAAAATGATAGTCAGAACCACAAACTGACCTATATAATTATGAGATATTGTTATCATAATCTAGGAAATTATGTTCATATGCCAAATAACTTTAAAGTGAATAACACACTCAGACCTAACTGTAATAATTATATTACTTTCATCTTGATCAGGACTACTCCATTACCTTTTAAATGAAAATATAGCATATGTGTATATGCTTGTATATGTATTTATTTACATTCTTGGGTAGGTCCTATATACAGATCATATACACAAACAAAAATGCTCTTTAATGTCCAATTCCACTTCTCCTAATCTAAGAAAATCTCATGCACACATAGACAATGCACAGCTGTCAATGAAAAAATGTAAAAACAAGTTTAATAACAATCTAGAAAATGTGCAAATACATAGTACATATGAAATAGAAAGCACTTATTAAAAAGAATGAGGCAGATTTACATATACTAATATGTGAAATATTCCAGATACGTCATCATATTGCTAGGTCAAACAAGCAGAACCAAGTCATAGAACAGTATTCAGAAAATAGGTAGAAAGAACTATCCCTCCTTCCTCCTGCCCCCTTTTGTTTCCTCCAGAGTCCAAAATCCATTAGGCAGACATGAGCAGAAATTAACAGTAACTCAGTGGGGTGGGAAACTGGCTACACAAAAAGAATGCAAATATTTGTAAATGTACTGCAGATAAAGGAAGGCAGGTTTCTCACTGACCGGAAAAATAAAGAAAGTAGGACACTAAAATCAACTTTGTGGTCTTGGATACGAATTGGAGCTAATTCGTTGTTTCCAATGTCTAAGTAGGTACAGAAATATGCATAAATATAATTTTTTTACATTTTAACATGAACGTATTCCCTAACTACACCCCCCGAGAGGACAGAGGCAGCATCACCCAGTAAAAACCAGCACATCTACTGTTTAGATTTTAGTTTGAAGTCAGGGCAAGTACAAGATGAGCCTTGCTATGCCAGAAAGTAAGATGTTCTCCAAGAACATGTCAAAGGACATAGCAACCAGCTTAAAGGGACTCCCATGGGCCAAATCTGGAAAATATGGACATGAAAGTAAATAATGCTGATTATGGACTATAACCCATTGATGAAAACAGTAATGTATGAATCCATGTAGACATAAGTAAATTAACCAATGAATAAACAGGAAGATAAGAAAGCTATTCTTTGCAGAATATCAACTGGTTATGTACAAGGAATGATGGAATAAAAAATTAGCAACTGTCAGAGTAATAAGTCACACTAGATATACCAATAGATGTTAAAACGCGTAAGTGACAGCGGGATGAGGTACTGGATATTTACATAATCTCAAGTATCTCTCCACAAAATACTTAGTGATTACAGAGAAAAAAAATGACTATGTTGGTGGAAGAGTCTGGCAAAACACCATCTTGATCAATTAACGGTAAAAGATCAGTAGAGAAACAAATTGATAGCATGAGCCACTGAGAGGATGCACTGAGAACACAGCACTATTTCTGCAATGTTCCTGCCCGAATACAGAACCTGGATCCAATCATGAGGAAACGCCAAGGATTATCTAAAGTCAGTAGCATTCTACGAAATGACTATTCTCTAATTCCCAAACACACTGAGGTCATGAAAGTCAAGGAAAGCCTAACCGAAGGAGAGTAGGGGGATATGACAACCAAGTGCCATGTCTGATCCTTTTGCTACAAATGACATCATCGATACAACTGATGAACGTGAATGAGTCTCTGGGCCAAGTGTATACATGACTTCCATACTATTCTTTCAACTCTTCTGTACATTTGAAATTATTTCAAAATAAAAGTTTGAAGAGTAAGATGCATATATATTTCTATAAATATAAACATTTTACAACATATTTTTAAGGAAAAGCTGATTGTACATGCACGGCTGTTTGTGTACACACAGAGGCAGAATGATTTTTCTGGATAGATACAAGTCCTCAAACAAGGACTAACGGCTGAGAGAAAACAGCCGTTATCTCTATTTTCACTCTAGATTTTTATTTATTTTTAGTTTTTTAATGTTTATTTATTTTTGAGAGAGAGAGAGCGGAAGTGGGAAAGGGACAGAGAGAGAGAGAGAAAAGAGAGAGAGAGAGAGAGAGAATCTGAAGCAGGTTCCAGACTCTGAGCTGTCAGCACAGAGCCTGATCCAGGACTCCAGCCCACAAGCTGTGAGATCATGACCTGAGCTTAACCTTAAGCTCAGATACTTAACCGACTCAGCCACCCAGGCGCCCCAAACACTCTAAATTTTTTAAAACAAGCATGAATTGGGGTGCCTGGGTGGCACACTCAGTTAAGTATCTGAGTTCTGATCTCAGCTCAAGCCATGCTCTCACAGTTCATGAGTTCAGGTCCACATAATAGGGCTATGCGCTGATGGCATGGAGCCTGCTTGGTCTTCTCTCTCTAGAACCTTCTCTCTGCCCCTCCTCTGCTTGTGCTCTCTCTTGCTCTCAAAAATAAATAAACTAAAAAGAGTAAAAAACCCAATAAAATAAGTTTTAAAAAGTATGTATTAACATATAATTGGATAATTCAAAATAAAAATCATTTTAAACAGTCATGAAAACTTTAGTTTTGGAAACAGAACAGGAGGTAAATGCTACATATTTGGGAAAAAACACGAACATGGAGAACCTAGCAGGGCCGATCCATGAAGTCACAGGAAGGCAGAAAAGCAGCTGCCTAGGAAGAGTAAGTGATTAGGTTCTTTCTCAGATGGGACCTCAGAGATCCTGCCAGGAAGCCACCCTCAGAGAAAAGGGACCGGAGAAAGGGCACCTTTTTTGTCACAGCGCCTGAGTAGTATCAGCATAGGTCATATAAACTGTTATTTGACAGTTTCTCTTTAAACTTGGGTGTGGGGGGGTGTGGAAAATATGTATCACATAAAATGTACCATTTTAACCTGTTTTAGGTGTACAATCAGTGGTGTTTAGCATACTCACAGTGCTGTGTTTGGTACTTTCGAATATGAAATTTGGATTTTGAAAATGTGTCAAAAAGCTATGTTTTTCTTCTTTTCCACTAATATCAAAGAAGATATAACCAAGAATTGTTATTCACTGGTTCTGTGTTTATCAGACCTCTGATTATGACCATGAAGGTGGTAAAGAAAAAAAAAAGGATCAATACCAAACTGGGAAATCTAAAAGAATCCTCGCAGCAACTCCGATGGTCATAGTGGCACCAGGTAAGTGTGCGGTCAATATTCACTGGCTGCTGACACGGTGTAAGCCCCAGCACACAGCAGAGCTGTACAGGAAAGCCTTCCAGGCAGCTCCACGTCTGAGCCCGAACTATTAATGTCTTCCTTTACTAACATTTTATGGTTTATGTTAATGCTCTCTCATCTTCAAAACAGCTCTATAAATCAGCGAAGGACAGGGGCTTTTGTCCCTTAACGTCGGAGAAAACTCAGAAAGCAGAAGGGACTCATCTCAGTAATCCCTGGGATGGCTGGTCCCCTGGCTGAGTAAATGATCAGACACGAAGACACAGTACCACAGAACTGGAAACGAGCCCCCAGATGAAATCGGCTATTCGAATGGAATGAGACAAGTACAAGAAGCTCTAAGCTGAGGCTCTGATGCTTCTTGCTGCCAGCAACATCCACAAATCAGCTCTCAGCCAACCAAGGAGCTATCCTTCGCCTGAATGACGGACGTTCTCCTCACTCACGTGGGTGCCCATAAGCACCAGTGCAGCTGACGCTCTGTGTCAGCCGATGACCCTACTTTTCACCCAGTGAGAGCCATGGCACCTTCAACAGTCACACACTTGGAAACTCACTGTCTTGGTTATGAAGAAGCCACTGAATCTGTTCGTCAGTACAAGAAAATAAACTCAACATGACATAAAACAAAGAAACAACTCATCAGCAGGCACACGGCTCTCCACCACAGAGAGAGCCAAGCGGAGAAGGGGCCACGGGGCCAGAGGCAGACGGCTGAAGCACCTGGTAAACTGCAGAGAACCAAGAAGAGGTGCTACCAGCATAAAGGTGCAAAATCTACTTTGGAACCTACAACCCAATAGGAAAAGGAAAACTGAATGTGTAAGTTCTGATCCAGGTTAAAAAAAAAAAATCTAGGGGCGCCTTGGTGGCTCAGTCGGTCAAGCATCCGACTTCGGCTCAGGTCATGATCTCACGGTTCATGGGCTCAAGCCCCACGTCGGGTTCTGTGCTGACAGCTAGCTCAGAGCCTGGAGCCTGTCTTTAGATTCTGTGTCTCCCTCTCTCTCTGACCCTCCCCTGGTCATGCTATCTCTCTCTCTCTCAAAAATAAATAAAACATTAACAAAAATTTATAAAAAAATCTAAAGCCTCAAGTACTCACTTAAATGTGAACATTGGGCTTTTGTCAGAATGGACTGTGACCTGTGGGTCAAGGCTTCACCCACAAACGCAGTCCCCTATGTCCACTTCTCTATATTCATTAAAGCTTTAGACCACTCACTTCTGTGGCCAGACATCTATTTTTAAAAAATTTTTTTATGTTTTTATTTATTTTTGAGAGACAGAGAGAGAGAGCGCGAGCAGGGGACGGTCAGAGAGAGAGGGAGATACGGAATCTGAAGCAGGCTCCAGGCTCCGAGCTAGCTGTTAGCACAGAGCCCGATGCGGGGCTCGAACCCACGAACTGTGCGATCATGACCCGAACCGAAGTCGGACAGTTAACCGACTGAGCCACCCAGGTGCCCCGGTCAGACAATATATTTAAATGCATATTAGTGGAAAGCCTAGAAATGAATGTCAACTTGAGAAATAAAAGATCTTTTTTAAAAATAACTTATTTTCCAAAGAAGACAACCTCTGATACTCTGCCATGGACTAAACCCATGTATATACTTTCAGGTGTATCAGGGGCCAGCGAACCACCACCTGACCAGCTGCCTGTTCTTTGCAAGTAAAGACTTACTGCGATGCAACTATGTTCATTCATTTCTTATCTTCTGGGCTGCTTTTGCATTAAAACTGGAATTGAGTAGCTGTGACAAAGATGCATGGCCTACAAAGCCAAAGTTATGTACGACCTGGCCCTTTACAGAAAAAGTTTGTTGGTTCCTGATTCATGTGAAGAATAATATTAGACACGTAATAAACACAAACCTGGAGGAGTGATAAGTGTTCTTCTATGTTCTTTACACCACCCGACTGGATGAATGTGTGGACTTGATGCTTCACACCTGTACGTTATAAAAAACATGTTATAAAAACCACAAAATTTATAACAATCAGGATAAATTCTCAAATACAAATAAACGTGTACATAAATAATCATCTACGCAGGCAAGCTAAAATGATTTCAGCATCTCTAAGGGCAAACGTGCAAGAAGCACGAAGCTCGACCACCCTCAAAAAACAAGCATGCTACCTCTATCATCTGTTAGAATGACAGCGGCCAGGTATTAAGAGGAGGTATTCCTTTCCTTTCCTCACCTCTTTCTTCTCCTCTCTCTCACCTTTAGTTCAGTCAGGCACACAATTTTTGCAAGACCTCTTTACCAGTATGCCTTAACCGGCATCTGATTCTTTGCTCCTAATCAGACTTGTCCTATGTATTCCTCATCTTAACACACAACTCATTTCATTCATTCATTTGCTCACTCACTCATTCAAACACTGAGTGCTGACAATGCACCAGACACTGGGACAGACACCGAGGACACAGCAGCACATAAAACACGTACAAAGTTCCTGCTTTTGTGGAGTTTGGAGTATTCTGGGAAGAGAATGGAAACAAATGAAGAAAATAAATACTCTGGTGGCACAATGCCATGCAGACAAGAGGTGGAAAAGAAGCAGAGAGCAAACATGGAAAGGCACTCCTTTATACAGCACAGTCACGGTGGCCTCTCAAATAAGGTGACACCTGAAGAAAGTGGAGAAAGAGAACTGAGCCACTCAAATGCGTACAAGAAAGCCATTCCACGCAGAAAGGACGCAAGTACAAAGGCTGTAAGGTGGGAGTCTGACAGCTGGGTCAGGAGCAGACTAACGGAAGCAGAGAACAGGAAATAATATCAGGAAGGGCCTTTAGGCATGGTAAGGTCTTGGGATTTTATTCAGAGAAAAATGATGTTTACTACAATATCATGTAGGGGGTTTTAGGCAGAAGAGTGGCATAATCTAATTTATGTTTTTGAAGTAATTATTCTGACTGCTTTGCAGACAACTAACCACATTGGAAACGAGATGAGGCTATGAGGAGGCTTTTACAAGAGTTGATGATGGGCAGCAGAGTGCGGGTGGTAAAGATAATAAGTGATCATGTTTTCAGGTCTATATTTAAAATTTTTTTTAATGTTTTATTTATTTTTGAGAAAGAGAGAGAGTGAGAGAGACAGCCAGCATGAGCAGGGGAGGGTCAGAGAGAGAGGGAGACATAGAATCCAAAGACAGGCTCCAGGCTCTGAGCTAGCTGTCAGCACAGAGCCCAATGTGGGGCTTGAACCCACGAACTGCAAGATCATGACCTGAGCTGAAGTCAGATGCTTAACCAATTGAGCCACCTACGCACCCCTAGGTCTATATTTTAAAGGAAGCACCAACAGCTTACGGTGGTAGATTTGATATAGAATATAAGTGATGTGAAGAAGGCAAGAACATTCCAAGGTTTGAGGCATGAGCCACCAGAAGAATGTAGGACCATTTCCTGAGACAGGAAGACCAGAGACACAGTCTATGGCATTTCAAATGGTGTACGGAGAGGTGTGTTTGTTTATCAACATATGTTTGACAAACGGGTAAAGAAGTCAAACAGATAATGAGCATGAAACTCTGGAGTTCAGAGACAAGATCAAGGATAAAGATATAAATGTGGGAGCAACAGCATTTGGGATGATGTCTAAAGTCATGAACAGAGATGAGGCCGTCCAGAGAATGAGTAGAGAGAGAGAACAGAAGGAAGGGGTAGGAGGCAAAGAAGCCCAAGGAGAAATGACTAGAAAATAAGAGAAGGAAAAAAAGAAGAAAGAAATCAACTAAGTTAAATGCTGATGCTAGATCAAAGAACAAGAACGGATTACTGGATTTACCAATGTCAAGTTCACTAACATTCTTGACAAGAGCTGTTCTGGTGGAGTTGGGGATACGACAGGACAAAAGCTGGAACAGGGTGGGTTTAAGAGAAAATGGAAGGGCAGCAAACAGAGTCAGCTTGTAGAGAAAACATATTGAAGTAGTTGTTTTAAAAGGAAACAGAGACATGTAACATTAGATAGCAAAAGGAAACTGTTTTTGTTTTGTTTTGTTTTTTTCAAGTTGGGAAATTCTCAGGGGGAAAGCTAGATGAGGAATATATGGAAATTCTCTGTACTATTTTTTTTTTTTTACAGTAAACTCTATACCCAACGTGGGGCGCAAACTCATGACTCCGACGTCAAGAGTCGCATGCTCTACCGACTGAGTCAGCCAGGCACCGAACTCTGTACTATTTTTTTTAGAATTACCTTAAAATAAATCTCTTTTTAAAAAATGGGAAGTATTACTTCATTTATTCACGAAATACATGATGAGCAACTACAATGATCAGGGCAGTGCTCTACATGCTAGGGCTCCAACGCGTATCAAAAAACCCACCAAATCCCTTCTCCTGTTTGGATGCTGGTAGGAATAATCAACGAAGAGGGATGACCTATTGACGCAGAAGAGAGAAGTGACTTAGTGAGAAAATGGAATCCTGTGCATGAGTCTGGGCCCTGAGGCTGGGGCAGGCACACCCACCGGCACAGAGAGGGTTCTATCCGTGGGCAGAGAGCAGGAATATACCCACCAGCTAAGATAGTGGGAGCATGTGGACATCTCCACTGACTTTGTCTCTTTTCTCAATAACCAGGACACAAGGCTATCAGCTGAGAGGGAGGGTGGGGAAAGGAGGTAAGAGATGTCTGAGGGAAAAAGGAGTGGAACTGAGTGGTCTGGAAGAACAGACAGGAATCTGTTTAGCAGGACTGTGGGGCAGGCTTTAGGGCTCACCAGAGCTTAGCAGTCATGAACGTCAAGTTAGATCAGTGAGCATGTCGTGCCTTTCTCTAGCTATATTCAACCACTCAGGCACAGGCATGAGGGAGGCACAACGTTATTTGAACCAGGGTTGGGGTTTTGCCAGGCAAACACAATATAAGGCAGTGGAGCCTACAGTTACAGGGAATAATTATAACAGGATCACAAAATAAATGTAGAGGCATCTAGAGACATATCACAATTAAAATCTGGAAAAAAAAAGATAGTTGGTAGAACAATTCCCATTGGTGTTCTCAATAAAGGGTATAATGAAATTAAAAAAGAAAATCAGGGCCAAATGGTCAAAATATTTAATGCATCATTAGCATATTAAAGACTGTGAAATTATACTGTAAACAATCAAGTTTCAAACTATTCAACCTAGCATTTCCTAGAGATACTTAACTATGAAAGACTGCTTTAGGGGGCAATCCATTAACATCACGTGGAACACTAGTGTTCTATAGAACACTTTGGAAAAGAGTGGTCTAATGGATGCCAAAGAGTCCGGTGTTCCTCTATTAACCAGATCTGTGGAGTCTATCCTAAAAGATCAGGAAGTCTCAACACAGCCCTCTGGATGGAAAACTAAAAGATAGAAAGCCAGAAAAGTAGCACAGTGGTTAGAGTTTCTGGTGAATAAAAAACATCTTATGACTAGTGAAAAACAAAGAACATTCTAAAAAATACTCTAGGTGAATGGAATATAGTTACTTCTTCTAAAAACAACTTTCACATTAGTGGCCCTGAACAGTAATAAGTGAGTTGATATAGCCCCAATTTAATGTTGATTTTTTCTCAGAATTACTTCAGTGAAAAATACCTTTAAATATTTATAAAGGTTTCTTCTTTTCTCTCCCTTTATTCACTTGTTCTCTCCTACCACCCTTCTCTACACTATTATTTTTCTTAATCTATGTATTAGGGTTACGTGTGCATGTGTAGGTCATTATTTTAGAAATGTAAAAGGAAAACAAGCACTGCTAGGTCAATGCCAAGTTCATACAGCAATTGGTACATTTCTAAAAATGATATACTTTCATAAAATTTAATATATAATTCCTTAAAATGCATTCTGTTGTGGGCATGCAAACTGGTATAGCCAGTGAAACACAGTATGGAAGTTCCTCAAAAAATTAAAAAATGATCCAGTCATCATACTCTTGGATATTTACCCACAGAATACAAAAACACTAATTCTCAAGGACATATGCACCCTTATGTTCATTGTAACATTATTTACAATAGCGAAATTATGGAAGCAGCCCAAATGCCCATCAACAGATGAATGGATAAAGAAGATGAATGGATAAAGATGATATTCCATGATACACAAAGGAATATTACTCAGCCATAAAGAAGAATGCAATCTTGCCATTTACAACAACATGGATGGACCTAGAGAGTATAATGTTAAGCAAAATAAGTCAGAGAAAAACAAATACCATACGATTTCACTCAAATGTGGAATATAACCAATAAAACAAAGGGAGAAAAAAAGGGATGAACCCCAAAACAGACTCTTAACTATAGAGAACAACCTGATGGTTGGTTACCAGAGGGGAGGTTGGTGAGAGGATGGGTGAAATAGGTGAAAAGGATTAGGGACACACTTGTCATGATGAGCACTGAATAATGTGTAGAACTGCTGAATCACTATATTATACACCTGAAACTAGTGTAACATTATATGTTAACTATACTGGAAATGAAATGAAATGAAATGAAATGAAAAATGAAATGAAATGAAACAAAAGTATTGTTATAAATTGTATAAACAAGGCTATGAAGCTCTTTTTCCAACTATTCTACTCTTTTCTGAAACAATCATTTGATTACAGATTATTACTGATCATGTATTGCATATATTTTAGAGAGATTGTTGTTCTTTTAGAGAAAGGTGTTAATTCACACAGGGCTCATTAAAAATAATGATTTAAAAAAAACCATACAGCATTTCTAATTTTTTTCTTCCAACTCTAACACAGCCATCAAATAGTTTTTATAATTACCTGCCGGGCTCGTGGCGATTAAAGTAAGAACATGCTGACATTACTAATTCTTTTGATTTTATTATGTTTCTCTATAAATTGCAATTTAGGAAAATACTGTGGTGTATGTCGGCCACACGTTCCTGTACTACTTGAATCTTGTGTAAGGTTTTAATGTTGCCTAAATACTGATCAAAGTCACCATCTAAAATAAACAGGAAGCCATCTCAACAGAGATAATAGAAATAGCCCTGTTTTCATCTATTGTACTCTGTCAATCAGCCAACAACACTTCATTTAGAATAAAGTTGGAAGGCTGTGAAATCCTTTCTGCTACCAATACGTAAAACAAGTCATCTCTTAGTCCCATCTAGTGTTCAAAAACAGAAATGTAACCAGAAAGGATTCTATAATGAAGGACAACTAATGGTGAAAAGTTTGGTAAACTGTCGATCACTGTGCCCTCCTTTCTTTATTTTGGGTTTTTACATATGTCATCAAAGAACTCCCTGTCAAACATTTTTTTTAAGTCCATTTCACAAGAAAGTGCAAATTATTCATGAAGGCTGCGAAGACCCAATCAGACTTAGACTGGTGGACTTTGAAAAGACCAGAAACCAAGGAAATAAATCATGAAAAGCCCATGTTTATAAGGATGAAGTGAGCAGATGCTAAGCTATCTTCATTTCATGGAAATATAAAGAGGATAAGTGATTTTGCCAAGCATTCCAGGTGAAAAGAAAGAGATCCTGGTTTTATCAAGTCTCAGCCAAAAGCTGAACAAAATGCACACACGCTGGGTTCCGCAAATCTAGGCAGCAAGTCAAACAAGAAGAGCTCAAGATGCTTCCTTCGGAAAAATATTCAAGTCCTCATTTCAAGCCATAATGGTTTCAATTCTTTGAAGAAATACAGGACCCTTGGCCTCGCCTGCTCCCTAAATCCAGGGCATGACTGTCTACCTATCTCCCAGGAACACGTTCCTGGCTCCAATATGCTAACTCTTAGCGGGTCTCCATTACTCTGTTTTTCACTACTAAACCCCAAACCTCACCAGGCTGAGTTGTCTGGTTCTTCCTTTCATCCCTAACTCATTTCCAAACCCATTCCCCACACAAGCTGGTTTTAATATTATTAATTTGCTTCAAGCTTAGAACCTGATTTTTCACTAACACACGGACTCCTTGGAAAAGATAAAGGAGATGCCACCCCATTACCCTACTCTCAAATTTTCCTGTCATTTATTCATTTTCTCCAGGCTGAGAGGGAAGGGAGCTCATTTCTCCCCCAGGTCGGCCCCTCCTACAGGACCAGGTATCCCCAAATACCCACAGACTCAGATATGTCCCTCATGGTAGCCTCATTTCTTCAGCCTGGAAACCAAGCTCAAAACTCTCTTTGTGCAGGACATCCTGCTCTGACTGTTGACTGCCCCCGCAACCCCACCCCCTCCCCCTGCCCAAGGAATAATCAATTTTCACCTTCAGGGCCAAACCTCTTTGCCTGAAGTCCCTTACAGTCATCTCTTCAACCTTCTGCAAAGCCACTTACTCAAACAGACTGGGTGCCATTCCCCAAACACCTTAAGCTCCCTTGGGGCCTAAACACAAGCAAATACTTACCTTGGCCAGGAATATTCCATCCCAATATCTAAGTACTGATTCCTATCATCCTTCATGGTCCAGCTCAAACCCCACATCTTCCAGTAAGCCTTCCTCAAGAACCTTCCAGTGAGTCAGTCAGCCCTTCCCTCCACGTGCCCCCTTAGACAAGGAAGTGGTTGGTTCTAGTACCTAAGCATAAACCACCTACCCTGCAGTCTAGACAGTGGTGTTTGTGCTTCTTCCCCTCCTCAGACCCTGAGCCCCTCAGGGCAGAAGTGTAGAGCTACCTAGGTTCCTTTCATTTCCGTAACTCATTACCTCCACCAATGCATGCTTCCTCAATGACGACAAACCTGTTAACTTTGACATTGCTCTCAGAAATTGACCACACAGGGGCACCTGGGAGGCTCAGTGTGTTAAGATTCTGACTCTTGATTTCGGCCCAGGTCATGATTCCACAGTTGGTGGGATCAAGGCCTGCATCGGGCTCTACACTGACAACATGGAGCCTGCTTGGGATTCTCTCTCTCCCTCTCTCTCTCTTGTGCCTCCCCTGCTCTCTCTCTCTCAAAATGAATAAATTAAATTTTTTAAAGTATAAAAAAAGAGAAATTGACAACATGCTGCAAACTCTTCAACATTACTTTGAGGAGTCACATAATATTGCTATTACTCTCAATGTGTAAATGTAAAGGGACTCCATCTCTAAAATTAAACTGAAGTCTGGGGTACACTTGGAGACCATCAGGAAAAGGCCCGAGCCCATGTCTGTTTCAATTCGGTAACTCAGTGTTTCTCTTGTTCACTGATTTACTTGTTGATTTTTTTTGCCCTGCCTCACTGGGACACTGGAACGAAATTCAGGAAGAGCTGAAGCTGTCATTCAGTTGTGACAGCTTCTCTGCACAGTAATCTGCTAAGTCCTGCCATGCCTTCCCAGGTCCCAAAAGACAAGATCACACACAAATAAGAATTCTCCAAAGAAGGCTCCTTGCCAGCGACCGGGGGAAGGAAGGGGTGCTCCTTCACTCAGTGTGCTCTGTGTGGAGCCCAGTCCTCAGGCAGAGAAAGGGGTGGAGGACAGCCTACGCACATTCGTGTCTTCATCTTGATGGCTGCTTTCCTCCCTATCTTTTAAGTCCTTTCTTAGTTTTACTCTGAGACACTTAGGATTATTAAGATGTCTAATGATGGTCAAGAGGATAAAATTAAGCAGCTCGCCATTACCAGTAATAAAAGGAAACCTAGAGGTAAAAAAAATTTTATTCTAAGATAAATTATTTTCTTTTTATTAAAAAAAATGACTTCAATCCTGCATTAATTTTCAGTTTTCCTCTATGGAGGGAAAAAATGTTTTATTACAACTAATCATGTGTCACCACAAAGGTACGCAGGCTTATACAGCTGTCCCTTGAACAACAGGTGTTTGAACCGTGTGAGTTCAGAGGTGTGGATTTTTTCTTTGCAATATAGTATATTATTGTAAATGTGTTTTCTCTTCCTTATGATTTTCTAAATAGCATTTTCTTTTCTCTAGCTTACCTTATTGTAAGAATGTAGTATATAATACTTATACAAAATACAAGTTCATCAACTGGTTGTATTATTGGTAAGGCTCTCAGTCCACAGCAGGCTGTTGAGTTTTGGGAGAGTCAAAACTTACACACAAATTTGCAACTGCACTCGGGGTGAGGACTCCTACCCCCCATACTATTTAAGGGTCAACTATATCCCACTAAGGTAAAAAGAGGTAAGATCACTATCCAATACAAAGGGGAAAAAATCTAAATAAATACACTTTAAAAAAGGAAAGGGGTGCCTGGGTTGCTCGGTCGGTTAAGCATCCAACTTTTGATTTCTGCTCAGGTCATGATCTCGTGATCCGTGAGTTAATGCCCACATCAGGCTCTGTATTCGAACCTACTTGGGATCCTCTCTGTCTACCTCTCTCTCTGCCCCTCCCCGACTCTCACTCTCTTGTATTCTCGAAATAAAGAAAGAAACTTCAAAGGGAAAAAAAATCTCACTTCCAAACTATTTTAAATTGGGAAAGCAATCCAATTTGTAACCTCAATTACATACCTAAATAAGTAATTTATGCAGATAAAAACCATTCCAAAATTCAAAGATCAAAGAATATAATATTTAATAAAGCTGAAGAAATTCCAGTGGACTTTAACAATTTTCAATGTGCCTTAATTGGATATTGAGAAAGAGAACACACTGTACTCTTCTTCTGACAATTAACAAAATATGGTTTCATGTCAACAGTAAAAGTAATTCCTCAAAGTACATTTCCTCAAAGTCCTAAAAATAATTAGTTTGTGCTCATAAAAGTATAAAAATCAGTGCTAAAACAGATCAATTTTTTTCTCTGCTCTAACAAAGAACCCAGGATCTTTCCTATTCCCTAATGTGACAATGTCTTCTAGACTTTTCATTACTTTTTCCAGAAGAATATTTTTAAAGGAAACACATCTCATGTCAAATAAACAACTTACACTTTTAAAACTCTCTAATGCTTCTAAGACCACAAAAATAACCCACTAACATTTACCCATTTTGTTTAAGTCAAACAAAAGCTAAAAAATAAAAATCTCCCTAAATGAATCAGAACTTTAAAAATAAAAAGTGGTCATTTAACAAATTCTAGAAATTGCTTTAAAGTATCATTCATTTTTTAAATAATAATTTAATTACATAATCTCTACACCCAGTGTGGGGCTCAAACTCATGACCCTGAGAAAGTCGCAAGCTCTTCCAACTGCGCCATCCGGGAGCCCCCAATGTGTCACTTATTAACAAAGGACTGGATGTGATCATCACTCTGGGACTACTATCACCACAGCACATCAAACACAGGAGAGGAGAAATGCATTTGACCCCAGAACAGATTTATAGTGTTACTAAATTTAAAGTTTTCTCATCCATTCACTCATTCAAGTTAGGTATAGATAATTTTGAATGAAACAAAAACCACCAATAAGAACTACGAGGAACAGGGGGCTCCAGGGTGGTTCAGTTGGTTAAGCGTCCGACGTCACTTAGGTCATGATCTCGTGGTTTGTGGGTTCGAGCTTTGCGCTGGGCTCTACGCTGACAGCTCAGAGCCTGGAGCCTGCTTCAGATTCTGTGTCTCCCTCTCTCTCTGCCCCTCCCCTGCTCTTTCTCTGTCTCTCTCTCTCAAAAATAAATAAACATTACAAGAAAAAAAAAAAGAACTATGAGGAACAGATGAACATGGTAAGCAAAACAAGAATTCAATTAGCAAATCCAGACTGTAGGAAACGCAACAGGACAAATGACCTGGTTTCTTCAATAAAAGTTACAAGGGGAAGAGACAGGAACAGGAATCTATTAAAAGAGATCAAGAGAAACATCAAAAAAATCACAAAGTATATACCTTATTTGAACCTAAAACTATCAAACCTCAAATACACACACACACACACACACACACACACACACACACACACACACACAAACCTAAGAAAATTGGGAAGAATGTTGAAGTATTTAGTAACATTATGGCATTTATAACATTACGTATTTGAAGAAAAGGAAGCCCTATCTTTATAAGATACATACTGAAATACACACAGATGAAATGCTATGATGTCTGAAAGGTGCTTCAAAACAATTCTGGACTTAGGATTTCAGAAGAAGGAATACACAGAAAACAAGAGTGCATTTTAAATAGATAACTGTTAAGTACAGTATAACGGGTGTAGGTGGGTCACTATTATTCTACATTTTTTTATTCTACTTTTGTCCATGCTTGGAATGGTCTATATTTCAATAAAAATGTTTCCTGCACACTGGATAAAAAGCCATCTTATGGGGAGATTATGCTTTGCAGACAAAAGCTGAGGAAAAACGTACCACAATATTCAGAAGTACTTGACTCTCTGATGTGTAATCATGGAACTACTTGTCTACACTTAAAAAATTCTGTAAAAAGCATGCATAATGCATAATAAAAAGCATTTTAAAAATATGAATGGCAAATGGCTTTCAATACCTCTCCTTTTTAAAACAATGTAAGAAAAACTGATGAGTACCTAAGAATCCAATCTAAGGGGTAATGGAAATTATTGATGGTTCTACTCGATATTTAAACATATGCATAAGGTTAGGAAACAAGCTTCTCTAAAATATAGCAGCACCTATATAAATATTCACTTGAAACTGTAACATTAGCCATATTTTATAAAGAGAGCTGTCACTGCTCATCGCCAGTGTTCTAGGAAGGAATTAAACATTTCAGAAATGCCTATTACCAGGTAACTGAATTGTAATGATCAGTCAACATGGATTAGATACAGGAATCATTATTTCAATTGCTTAATCAAAATATAACTTTATTTTAATTATAGTTATATAATTTTATAATATATTGCTCCTATTACTTAATGCAGTACATCCCCAAACTCTAAGGATTAAAAACAATATTCCTCAATTAATATACTTGCATTTGGCAATTATAAATGGTTAAAGTGGCTACTGGGAATAAAAGTATGAAGGAAAATTAAAATGTCTTGTCAGAAAATGATAGACGACACCCAGGAAGAGGGGGGAGGTATACACCTGTGTGCACTTGCACGTGCACATGCGCTGGGAGGAAGGTACACTACTTCCGCAGCAGGAAGTTCAGTGAAAATACAAGGCACAAAGTTAAACTGAAGGCTACTATTTAGAAATATATGCCATGCGAAATAGGGAAAGAGCTAAAAATCTGAAATGTGAAAGAGTGGGACGGAACACTGCTCTTTTTTGTTATAAGCTCTGCATTATCTTTGTTTTCCAACCATGTACCAGGTTTACATGAATACACACATGACCCAAAGTACCCAGCAATGGAAAAGGTCTCACCAATAGTCATAGCTCTCATCCCAGTTGTCAAAATGTACCAGGAAACGATTGTCCACCATATCTGTCACCGTAGCAACACAGATGAATGCAGGATTCTTTTTGTCTACAGCTTCGAGCTTCATTCCAACTCGAAAGCCTGATGGGATCACTGTCTACGAAACATGCAGATTTAATTAGAGATAAGCACACACTTAACAGCAAGATCTGCACCCTCTCTACACCTCCTGCTCGAGGGCCTGGCATCCATCAGCTATGTTCACATAATTTAAAGAGCATGTACCAGTTTTACACCAGGGTCGCTTTCCAACAAGCAGCAAGAAGAAAAACAAAATGCCCCATTGGTACATCCAAATAACTATCTGGACCCCAAGACTGAGACGCCCACGACCTCACAGAGTTTACTTAATTTTAATATGTGTTTTGGCACCGCAGTTAGACAACTCTACTAGTTAGGCAAGTTTTATCTGCCATTTAGTTCACTTTTTGTTTTTCTTGTCCTTGATTACAGACTTCACAATGAAAATGGTTTCATGCAAAATATGCACTTCATCAAGCTAGAAATGTCTATGAGTCAGTATGAGTTCACTCCCATTTCTGAAATGCTCTCTCAAGACGACTCTACTGAAAGTAGGTCATCTTTGTACATGAGAGGCTGCAAATTATTACAACTTTTACTTCACACTACAGATATTATTCACAGCAGCACCAAAAGAACCGGCTGTATACATACAGCCATTCAAAACAGTTTGTACTATAAGGAAAGTCAAACATTATCAGCCACCTGGGACGTGGAAGTAAGACAATACTAGCTCAATAAGATTTAGTGCTGGAGGTGCAGGAAAATGTAAGCATTCCCTAGAATCTCGTGTGAGGAAATCTATCTGAACTCAGAGAAATGTAGCTGAATCAGTTATGCCAATCATAACACACGAGTGTTATTTCTATCCCTCTTTAAAAAAAGCTCTGTCCAGACTTAAGTATACAGATACTATTCTAATTACTTTAAGCAAAACAGATGTTATATCTCATTTTACTATAATTATACAGCTATCATTACAAAAATGTAGACAGCCACGTACTGAAAATGTTAGCATATGTCCTATATGAATAGAAGGAGCAGGCGTGAACACTACACAGACACTGCGACAATACATTTTAGTCCTGAAATTTTTTACCAGGATTCTGACCACAAATATTCAAATATTCTGAGGTAGAAGAATCTAGAAATAGAAAAATTAATTGCTTCTTGGATACCAAACACAGAGCCCAAGATTAAGTTGTGTGCTAGCAAGGCACAGAATTTAAGATGACGGTTCAAGGCAGTTAATCAAATCCCTGACTGAACTCAACATCAGAGATCCAGACAGGGATTAGGAAACTTGGAGCGGGCCACTTGAGTTTTCCACCTAACTGCCCTTCCTCCCCTGTCTTGACAGAAAATAGCTACTGACAATGGAGTATTTACATTTCAGCAATTAAGCTCTCCTCTCAATTAAGAGATTTTAAAAC
Source organism: Cryptoprocta ferox (assembly GCA_028646485.1). Classification (NCBI taxonomy): domain Eukaryota; kingdom Metazoa; phylum Chordata; class Mammalia; order Carnivora; family Eupleridae; genus Cryptoprocta; species Cryptoprocta ferox. Next base: position 33,107,552 of record CM053577.1, read on the forward strand.
AATAATCTGGCTCATTAGTTCTATTAGTTACCTAAACACACACACACACACACACACACACACACACACACACACCCCCCTTCAGGTCTCTTAATTCAACTGTTTATGTTTAATTTGATCAGAGAATCTTCTAGCCAGTAGACTGATGCTCAAAACAAATGATTAAAATCATTTCCCAAATGGAAGGTATTTGGAGCGGGTGAGATGGTTTTGCCCACTCCTGATACTCATTTCCATTTGGAGAGAATCCCATTACTGAAATATGATGGTCTCTTCCTGCACTCTCACTCACTCACTGTTACCTGACTGGTGAATGTGAAAGGAGGAACTGGTCATGTTCCTAAGGGTAAGCTGGTCTAGACAGCATGCAGCTTCCACGTGCCATTCCAGGGTCACGCTCTGGACCTGTGGAAGTGCAGGTCTGGCCTGCTCTAGGGCTGCTGGGCCTGGGAGATGGGGCGGAAGGGCCAGTACATCTCTTTAATTCTAGGTCTCAGAATCAAGAAGCTCATTCGTCAGCAGACGGAGGCCATGCAGGTCCTCCAACTGAGCCCTAGAGGATATTTTGGGTTTCCACCTGCTTGCTCTCTGTATTCCAATTAGATCAAACCTTGGACAAGGAAGAAGAATGGAACATGATTGGGCCTCTTTAGAGGTGCAACAGGGAACACACAATGGAGAGTGGGAATACAGGTCAAAAATGTAGGAGACACATACACATTCAGACCTTGCTCCTGTTATAGGCAAAATAAAGCCACAGCTGGGGTGAAGGTCAATCCTCTTCCCCGGCACCAAATCTGAACTGGGCTACATTTGTCTACTATGTGAATGCTATGTGAACAGTACTCCAAACAAGGGATGCTAACAATAAAATATCTCAGTCCATTTAATTTTTTATGCATTTTTACTGTAAATTATACCTAGGTTTCTATCATTCAATAAAACACAACAACCATGACATACATGCCTTTAAAACACTTATTCATGCCGATTTTAAGCTAATTTTAAAGTTTAATGAAGAGTGCTCTATTTACCGAAGAAATAAAATGTATTATAGTCTCCTATTATCACTTTTACTTTTTCCTACGAAACACTCAAAAGTCACTTCCTTTAAAAGGCAAAGTATTTTGTATGTACTTACTATATTCTGATTTTCAAATAATGACTTGGGAGCAGCTTGGGCTTTGCATGTCTTCAGATAGGTCTGCCAATTAAATTCTTCTTCTTTATAGCCTTGGATAAGCACATATACACATATTTAGTAAAATATCAAAATATTTCACAGTTAATTTTCCATTCCCATTTTCACCTACAACTCCAACATGCTGAAATCAATTGATTTTTTAAACAGACAAAATTTAACTCAAAATTCATAACTATGGATTTTTTTTCTCACATTGGCTGTGTTTCTTTCCAACAAATTGTATTATATTTTCAATTCTGAATGAATGATAGTGGATACAAAGAAAAGGTAAAGGGAAGCAAATACGTATCAGACTCAGGTCATTTCTTCTTACTGCCAGGCTATTTCTATCAGTATTTAGGCAGAACTACACAGCAGTAGACTAGTGGGCTGGAGGAGTCAAAATCTTTATTTTTCCCTCACCTATTTTATTTTGGGAGACTAACTTGCAGGAACAAGTAGGAAGCTGGAGAAAACAGTAATAAAAGAGATAAAATCTTTTTATATCACCACAAGAATGACGATTCAAGATTTATGAAGTAAGCATGCTGGCAAATTACAATAATGGAAATGTCCTTGCCTTAATGCTCACAATTTCACATTTAATGCTGTTAAAGCCAACATTTCCTTTAAAAAGGAAATTGAGCATTTTATTTTATCTGCTCATGTGCTCTCCTTCTCCTTCCGTGACAGTCCAGAAAGCAACATGAAAAGAATAGCTAATAATGTACCATATATAAGAGGTCAATTTATATAAAGGCTTATAGATTTTCTTTATCACTCTCATTTTTTCTCATTTTTCCCTCAGCCATCTGAAAATGCTAGTCTGACATTAATTTTTCACTTAAAACCAAAGGATGGCTAGTCCATTAAAAAAGTAATAGCCCTGAGACAGGCCAAAAATATCAAACTAGTCACCTGGATCTTTGACATCAAGAAAACAATACCAAACGTAACCCTTGAAAAGGAAGGAAATAAGATACTATTAAATACATTAGGGATGGACTGAAAAAGATGGTATCTGTTATTCTTGGATCTTTATGTAAACCCAAAAAAGGCAAAATCACCGGCAGACTGTAATATAAAGAACTCAACAATAAAAATGTAATTGCTATGAGTTCTATCCCCACCTAAATCAACTTTTAGCACTGTAGTCTCCTTTCTAAGTGTCTAAACATTAAGATCCATAAATTCAATTCATAATTTCTCAAGATTTTCTATATAATGAAATATCAGTAGATAAGCCCAGTCATGTAAACAGGTTAGAACAAACTTTTCAAATTTGTTTTTTCAAGGATATATATATTTGACCCCGAACAACACAGGTTTGCACAGTAAAGATCCACTTATTCATCCTTGTGATTTTGTTGGTAACGTTTCCTTTTCTCTGGCTTACTTTATTGTAAGAATACAGTGTATATACTATAAGCAACATACAAAATATATGTTTACTCTGTTACACCAGTAAAGCTCCTGGGCAATAGTAGACTATTAGTAATTTAGTTTTTAGCAAGTCAAAAGTTACAGGTGGATTTTCAACTGTGCTCTGTGTTGTTCTAGGATCAACTGTGTGTGTGGCGGGGCGGTGGCGGGGGGGCACTATATGAAAAAAATCGTAACAAATTTATACTCAAAATTAAGTATCAATCAAATGTTATTTTGTATACAAATAAGTACATGGATACAGTTCACTCTCTTAAGTAGGATTCTACTTTTTACATTCCTTTCGCTTTAATAAACATGTTTTTTTTTTCCATGAATGATGAGCCTGAATTTGGGCCTAGCTGCATCTTAATAAAGTCTGAATTCTTAAAAATTCCAAATCACCACGTAAGAAAAAAGTTTGTACAGAATTAAAGTATGAAACGAAAAAGTGACACCACCTTTTGGAGGATGGAGTTTGTGGCCAGTTTTCTCACACCACCCAACTGGGTGAATATCGAGAGCGTCTGCATTTACCCAGAAGTCATAGCAATCAGAATATCCATCAAAGTGCAGTTTTATCCGGTATCCACACACCTGAAATAGGGAAGCATGAGGACTGACTAAAAAACAAACCACCCTTCCCCCAAATACCCAGAATATCTGTGTACAAAATTTATTTACAAAATAAACATGGACATCAAGTATGACACTGCCTACTTTAATCAAAGTACCCTCGTTAACAGCCATGAAATCCAGTGAACAAACTGACAAACTCTAAAGGCAAAGGCAATGCACTGGTGTTAGGAGCACGTGGATCCCGGGTTAAGAATAATTTTCCCTCATGAACATGTCCTCTCTCCATTCTTGGTATTTGACCAGCACAAGTCACCAAGGAGAGCCGGCCGGGAAGGAAGCAGCCCAGCACGGGTGCACAGTTCCGGCAGAGTCCCAGGGTGGGCGCCCTGCTGTACGCAGTGTGAATGCTGGCTCCTATCCTTTATAAAGCTCTGCAGACAGTCATATCCAGCCAGACCAAGGCTGGTACACAGAGGGACATCAACAGATTCTCCTCTCCACCAGCAGCTGGGTTGGGAGAGAGAAAAAGAAGCCTTCCTTAATTCACAGGTTCCCTGGAATGCTAGTAAGAATCCACTTTACGGAACACATGCTGACCACTGAGGCCATACATCTGACTAAAGGGTCTCTCTTGAGGAAGTTCTGAGTTAAAAGGTCACATGGGTTTAGAGGCCTCAGCTGCCTTGGGTTCTTAAGAGGGAAGTTCAGCCTCTCAATCTACTTCCTACTAGCACAGCAGATGGATGCAAGTGGAACCACAGAACACACCAGACCTCTGAACGCTCCAGGAGCACCTGCCCTGGAACGAGAAGCTTGAGACTAGAGCACAGAACCAGGTCAGTTAACAATCCCCAAATAATAAGGCAGCTGTGTATTTACTGCCATGGTACGGTTCTCTGAAACATACTGTTAAAATTCAAGTGGTGAGGCACATGGGTGGCTCATTCGGTTAAGCATCAGACTCTTGATTTTGACTCAGGTTACGAGCTCACATGTTTATGAGTTCAAGCCCCAAGTCGGGCTCTGCGCGGACAGTGTGGATCCTGCTTGGGATTCCCTGCCTCTCTCTCTGTTCCTCCCCCACTTGCATGTGCACATGTGCACACACATGCACACGCACTCTCACTTTATACATGCACATACTTACACATACACGCATAAATGTAAATTCACAGTAATAAGAAGTCTGGAAATATATGCCAAAATATTAATAGTGATTTATTCTGAGAAGTGGGAGTGAGAAGGGAGAGGTCAAAAGGGAATGATGAGGTCTTTATATATTTTATCTCATGTTAGTATTTTTTCAATTGGAATGTCCTGATACGTTACATATGTAAGATTTACGAGTGAGCGGACTCCCCCCAGAGACTAGAGTGCCTCCACAGAGCCAAGGCGGGGTTCCAGGCAGGTACAATCTCTCGGAAAGGGTAGGTGGCTGCCCCCACCCCATGTCCACCCAGAACCCAGAAGGAGCTCAGCGGCTGCTCCTCTCCTCAGCCCCCGAGCTATGCCAAGCTACTCTGCCTCACAGGCAGCTGTCTCTGGTCAATGCCCAAGAAACAAGCTCCCTGAGTGACTTACCCCTCTAGTCTCTGAGCTTCACCTCCTGAGTCAACCTCTCCCTCCTAGCCCCACAATGTGTCCACTGTGTCTTGTGCTCTCTGGAACCCTATGGTTTGGTACACAATCTCCTATATCCTCAGTCCCCTTGTTCAAAGAACTGCTGTGGAGCAGTCTTTCTAGATGGCCCTGTCCACTTCCTACTCCCGTCCTTCACAACAGCCCGCTCACCCTCCTCCAGCTACTCCTTCACTGCCTCCACCCTCACGCTCAGTGACTGACCTTCCATGACAAAGAAGCTCCCTCACATATCTGTCTCCAAACTAGCAAACCTGCCCATGCATGTGCACACCCACCCTCTCCCCTTCCATCCTGTTAGCACCCAACAGGAGATTCCTGCTCCTGGCTAAGGTGTGGGCCTCCTCACATCCTGTCTGGACTTCCTCTTCCCCCATCCCCTCCTCATCAGTGATCTGCTCTCTCTGAACCTTCCAATCTTCTGCTCCCTAGCTGCTTTTTCAGAATTCACTCTCCAATCTCTTCCCATTGCAAAAAAAAAGGGGGCGGGGGGTACTGGAGGGGGAAGGAAGACAAAGAAAAGTAAAAGTAAATACATACTACTCTCAGGCTTAGGCAAACAAATTCTCATACAACTGTTAAACTTTTTTTGTAACAACTGATAAGCTTTTGGAACAACAAGGAGCTGTGTGCATCTAAAATTTCAATTTTAATCATGCTCACAAGGCACTGTTTGTAATAATGAGAACAGTGAGAAAGTAAAGACCACTCAATTGTTCATCCGTATGAGAGAAATTAAATGAATTAGAGAAAATAAGTAAAATGCACTACTCGATGGTGGAAAACAATATGTATAAAATATATGATACGCTGTCACAAAAGCAAGCTTCAGAAACTATGCAATTTATATATAAAAAGAGAAAAATGTACATATTTTTACAAGCAGAGAAAACACCTGGAGGGAACACAGTGAACGCATAAGAGTCATTATCTCTGGGATACGGAATAAGGAAAAGAAGGTAGTATGATACAGAACTTTTGTTTTTTAGAAGTACATATATTTATATATATATATATATATATATATATTCGTACACTAGTTGAAATTTTGATGATGAGCAAACATTACTGTTATAATAAAAAACTAGACAAACGAAAATAGATCTCCTTCGAAATCAAGAGTTCACACACACACACACAGACACCTTAAAAAGATCCCCTTTTTTTACAACTAAACTTCTCAAAAGCAGTCCACACTTACTGAATCTGCTTCTACACTTAACTGAACAATGCTGTCTCAACTGTTTGTGGGGAACTAGGGAAAGCACTAAGTGCTGCATTGTCCCATGGTACTCTCTACATAACTATGTATCATTATTTACTGTAACTGTCACCATCCAGCTAGGAGACGTCACTGTATTCCATAGGAGCCACGCTTCTTACAAATTCCCTAAGTCACTGAAAGAATACTCTGATAACTCAAACTAATACACAAGGCCATCTTATTCTTTTGGGGGGAACTTTCAAATGATACATACCCCTGGCTCAAGGGAGGAAGGAAGTCGGAGGCTGGCACAGGAAGAAAAAAATAAATTCTAAGAAGTGCTCTCGGTAATATACTAGACTAAGCTGTATATAACTAGACTTGGGCAATTTTTCCTGAACAATTTCACAGAGATACCTCGAAATGCTAAGAAGTATATGAGCTAGAGCGTATTATGCTAAGTGAAGTCAGTCAGAGAAAGGCAAATACCATAGGATTTCATTCATATGTGGAATTTAAGAAACAAGACAGATGAACATAGAGGAAAAAAGAGAGAGAGAGGCAAACTGTAGAGAATGAACTGAGGATCACTAGAGGGGTGGAGGGATGCGCTAAATGGGTGATGGGTATTAAGGAGAGCACTTATTGTGATGAGCACTGGGAGTTACGTGTTAACTGATGAATCACTAAATTCTACTCCTGAAACTTAACAGTGCACTATATGTTAATTAACTGGAATTTAACTAAAACTTGAAACAACCAAAAAATAATTAAAAAAATTAAAAGTATAAAAATATCTGTTGGTCTGTTTTTTATACTAAGGAACGACAGTATGACCAAAGCTATGGAGTCAGATGGACCTGGGGTCATATCCTGGTTCTACCACTTTGAAGCTGTGTGACGTTACATATATCACTTAACCTCTCTGAACCTCAGTTCCTTTATCAATAAAACAGGGATGAAAAAAGAGAACCTGCACAGCTTATAAAGAGTCAATGAGGTAATGTACAAAGCAATAAATATCAGGCCTGCTGTAAAATAAGCACTGAACAAATGGCACTTTTTCCCATTATTAAAATCCCATAACCACTGTTTTATTGCAAAAATAAAGACGAAGCAAACTTACCTCAGCCACAGTGAGGACACAGTACACAGACTGATGCTCAGGGTCCACACCTTCTAATTTCATGCCAACTTTAAACCCATTTTTATTATAAGGAAAGGATTGATACTAAAATGCAAAATGACAGCAGTTTTAATATTTTATCCTGAAGCCCTAATTAAAATGTGGATATTTAATATTCTTAAATAAAGACTTACATAATACGTAACTCTTAAAAATCCAAAAAAAAAAGGATTTTCAACCTCACTCGTAAGAGTCATACAAAGTAAAGTGACACTCAAATATATCATTTTACCTAATCAGATTTGTAAAGATCACAAAGTTTGATAACACAGTGGTGGCAAAGCTCTAGAGAGACAGGCACATACGTACATCACTAGCAGGGATTAAAGTGGTCCAACTTGTAGCAATTTCACAGTATCTATAAAACAGGACATTCTGTTTGTCTCAGTAATTCTAATTCTAGGAAATTATGCCACAGAGATATGCGCATGTGTGCAAAATGACAGGTGTGCAAGGTTATTCACTAAAACGTGTGTGGGGGGGATATATGTGTCCTATGCCAACACACACGTGTCAACCAGTTTAGGGAGCAGTTGAACTTATTACAGAACAGACCTAAGAGGTCATATGATGCACTATTACAAAAGAATGAAGAAGGGCATAATGAACTGAGATTTCCAAACTAAGTTAAAAACAAGCAAAGTCTAAAACAGCATGTGTGGCGTATGTTACCATTTGGTTGACGACAGGGAGGACAGGCTCTGTGCAGATCTACTGCTTATCTGGACATACAATTTTGTAAGAAGGGAATAGAAGAGCTGGGAATGGTTATCACTTCAGGAGAGGCAAATCTGGGACCTGGCGGGCAGGGCTCTGAGGGACAAACTTCACATTCTCCCGGTACTTTTATACTGTGAATTACACGACTGCATTACTGATTCCAGTAATTAGCTGCATTTAAACTTTTTTTTAAATGTGAAAGAGTCTACTCTACAAAGAATCAAAGTTACAGAAAATAATTATATAGAACAAGTTCATATGTAATTACAGTTATGTTTAAATATTCTTAATGTACATCAACTACTAGTTCACTTTTTTTTAAAACACCCTATGTTAATGCATATATACCAAGGTATCAACGGCAGATTTATTATGTCCCCTGATTAAATATAATTAAATAATTTAAATCAGAGTTCAGCAAACTATCCTCTCTGGGTCAAATCCAACCCACAACCTGTTTTTGTAAGTAAAGTTTTACGAGACTATAGCGGTAGCCCTTCATTTATATATCGTCTACGGCTGCTTTCATTACACCACCACAAGTGAGTCATTGTAACCGAGACCCGATGCCCCACAAAACCTAAAGTACACACCATGTGACTCTTTCACAGAACAAGTCTGCTGACCCCAGGTTTAGCCCAGGGCTGGCAGCCCCTACTCGTAACTACACTGGGTGTCTATACTTCTAACTAATTTTAAATCATTTATGACAAAATGTTTTTACTACAGTTAGTAGTTAGTATAATATAGTAACTCGCTTTTAGATTTTTGTTCTGATAGTATATAAACCTCAGTAACTCGTTTCTGTTTTTCCCAAAGCCATAACGTTGACACGAAATTTCATGCCAGGTTTTCTTTATCTACTAGCTTTGCAGCAAGAGTAGAGGTATCCCTCTTAAAAAGCATGAATGAAAGCCGAGTAAATGTCGAGAGAAAAGAGCATGTGTGTCTGCCTGTGGGTCCATGCTTGTGGTGCTGGAGGGCTGTGAGCATATATTAATGTCAGCCGCCCTTGAAGTTACCCCTCCATATAAATACACTCATGAAAAACAAGATGTTTGAGAAATTATCCCAAGTCACATTTCCTCAACAAATGATGGAAACGTCAATGCTAATTCCAAATCAGAATTCCAGAGCCTTCACACTTGTACACAATGCTTTCTAGAAGGGCCCGTACCTCCTTGAACAGCTTCGCTGGCACCGCCACAGCTTTTTCCTCTTCCAGGTAAGACGCCCAGCACCAGGCTTTCTTTCCTTTAGGAGGCAAGCCTGAAAAACAAGTGAGACTAAAATGATAGGATTCCCAAATCTAAGAAGTTAAAGGGGTATCCTGTGAAGTCTTACTTCCCTGATTCCTACCACGCCTGGTTATTTCCCAGCCTCTTCCCAGCCCTCCCGAAGTAAACTGTGGTGTACAACCAGTTATGACAGGAGCTGCAGAAGAACTTAGAACAAACGAAGGAGACACAGAAGGAAACCAAGATAGAGCCATATCATGAATCAGGATGATCAAAAAATGTTTCCTGAGGGGAGACTGGGTGGCTCAGTCAGTTAAGTGTCTCACTTTGGCTCAGGTCACGATCTCATGGTTCGTAAGTTTGAGCCCTGCGTCAGGCTCTGTGCTGACAGTGCAGAACCTTCTTTGGATTCTCTCTCTCTCCCTCTCCTTCTCTCTGGCTCTCCCCCCATTTGAGTGCGCACACACGCGCCCTCTCTCTCTCTCTCAAAATAAATAAACTTAAAAAAAATGTTTCCTGGGGCACCTGGGTAGCTCAGTTGGTTAAGTGTCCTACTTCAGCTCAGGTTGTGATCTTGCAGTTTGTGAGTTTAAGTCCCACATCAGGCTTGCTGTTGTCAGCACAGAGCCCGCTTTGGATCCTCTGACTCTCTCTCTCTGTCCCTCCCCCGCTTGCAAGTGTTCTCTCAAAAATAAATATACATTTGGGAAAAAAATGTTTCCTGAGATCAAGAAGCTAAGGACTGGGAAGAGGCCAGTGCACTGAGAACTTAGAGAATGGCTGCTAATTTGGGGTGGGGGCAGGGGGTATGTCAATTTAGCAAGGGCTTGATTCTGAGCAGCAAAAGAATACAGAAGTGATAAAGATACACAATCAGCCAATATCAATTTTATTTTGGATTAATTTAACAAATAATAGAAATGAAAGGAAGAGTATAATAGCTTAATGGGTAGCAAAATTGAGAGAAAGGAATTTAGGGGATGAGATTTGAACAGGCTAAGGAAGATGGAGCTTGTGAAGAGAGGAAAAAAATAAACCCTGAATACCTAAGGGGGAAAAATAAATGACTAAAGGAACAAGGTCCCAGAAGAGCCTGGGTCCTGGAGGTAGAAGAGAAGAAGGTTAAAACATTTGTGAGGCAGAGAGCAGAGGGAGAAATTTACCCCCCTTTAATCTCAGTGATGTAAGATAGAAGGTCATGTCCCCCAAGATTGTAAAAGCCAGGCTGTGTGCCTGAAGCAGGTAGTAGTCCAAGCTTTATTTGAGAAATTGAGGGATGAACAAGTGAGGAAGGCAACACAGTGAAAGGTGCACTGGGTTCATGGCCTTGATTTGCAGGGACAACATGAACAGAGAGTTTGGCAGTGGGGCTGCACAGAGTGGCATGACCTGATGTGACGGACTGCCAGGCAGATGTGATGGGTCAACAAGGTGAGACAAAACCTAGTGGAGGACACTGAGGCCTCTATGGAAATGACCTAAGGGCCATGATGCACACGGAGGTTAAGTTCATCGAGTCAAGTATAAAAAGAAACGGTCTGAGAACTGGATGTGTCAGGAAAATAAAGTGTTGTCCGAGAAACAATGAAAGAAACAAAAAAAGTTCCACATCAGGAGGTTGCAGTTGGAGATCAAACATTAAAAACTTAAAATCTTAGGGGCACCTGGGTGACTCAGTCAGTTAAGCGTCTGACTCGTGGTTTCAGCTCAGGTCATAATCTCACGGTTTGTGAGTCTGAGTCCTACATCCAGCTCCACGCTGCTGGTGCGGAGCCTGCTTGGGATTCTCTCTCCCCCTCTTTCTCTGTCCTTCCCTGCTTGTGCTCGCTCTCAAAATAAGTAAACTTAAAAAAGAAAAAAAACTTAAAATCTTATGAGGTAAGAACAAAGGTTTTAGTAAATGGTACACATGCAGAAGTAGAAAAAACCTACCTGACATAAAAACATAGGAAGACGTTTTTTCATGTTTACACTGACATTATTCAAAAGTTACGCATTTCCATTTTTTTATCTACTTCTTCAAAACCCTGATTTTTGAGGATGAAATTTAATAAAAAAAAAAAAACCCAAAACAATACCTTAATGGCTCCTGTGTACATTATAATTAAGACTTAATTGTCTACCTTTGTGAAATATTTTCCATTTCACAAAGTCACAAGTAAACCATTTCTTTCATCAACTTACCCTGCTTTATCACAGTCGAATCACCTCGTCTTTTCCTTCGGGCTCTCTGTGAACCCCTCAGGATTCTTCCGTCTTGTTTGTTCTCCTACAGCAAGAAAGGGAAATTATGATTTTAAAAAAGCTCATGAAATTGGCACAAACGAAAAGTTAGAGAGCTGTCAGAAAGCATTATTTTTTTTGTACTTTCCTTTAATTTCACTTCGTAAGTTTTAAAGAAAGTAAGAATATAGGTCATTTGAGAACTGTGTTGCTTTTGGCCTGAGGTCATTACAAAATAAGAACGCTTCCAAGAATTACACTCTGGAACTGCACAGATACCGTTCCTGCCTTCTTAGAGCACTTTCTTCTCGTAGCTCCTTGACCATTTTGTTCCGATTTTCCTCACGCCCCATTGGCTCGTCCTTCTCAGTCCCTTTACTGATGCCTCCTCCAACCCAGTCCCTTTCTCTTCTCTATCGAATACCTCTCCCTGGGTTTTAAAGATCATCTGTCTGCCAAATATCCCCAGTCCCTATCTCCTGACCTCTTCCCTGACTCCACACTCAGGAATCTGACTGCCCACCTGGGGTCTCCACTTGGGATGCCTAATGAGCATCTCAAACTCCTGATACCGAAGGACTCTAAATTCTGTACTCCAGTTTTGCTCTCTCATCCTCAATAAATGGCATCGTTATCCAGTCAATTGTTCAAGCCAAAACTTGAGTTATCCCTGATTCCTCTCTTTCCTGATGACCCTGCCTCTAACATCAACCCTAAAACCAGTGATTTCTCTCCTACACAGCCCTTTCAGCTAGTCTACTACAATAAACTAACAGCCTTCCTTGATTCCATTCTCACTATCACACATCAAAGCTAGAGCCATCACTTTAAAATGTAAATCATATCAATATATTCCCTTGCCTTCAACTTTCTAGTCCCATCCCACACAGAACAGAATGAAACCCCATTACTCTGGTTTATCATAAAGCATTACATAGCCTGCACCTCTTCAGCTTCACCTTACTCCACCCTCCCTTCACCTGTAAGGGTCAACTACATCGCCTTTATTTCCTCAAACAAAACATATTATACATGTTCTTACCTTAGGGACCCTACTCTAGCCACTCCATTGCCCACGGTGCTCCTTGCTCCTAGTTTTACAATACTGGCTCCTTCTTATCATCCAGATCATACAGTTCATGCCACCTCCTCTGGGAGGCCTCCCTGAGAATCCAGCTGAAAGCAGTGGGTGAATCTTTGAACGATCCTGTGCTTCTCAGCATAGCACTTATTGCGCAGGCTGACATGTCCCCTGTTTATTACATGTCCCTTAAAAGAACGTGATGTCCCTGAGAGGACAGACCCCCTCCTCTGTTCATCCCTGTGTTCCCAGCTCCTAGAAGACGGACTAGCAAATAACTGGTGGCTCAATATTGATCTGAAGGGAACTGCTTCACGACCTCAAAGTTCTCTTTTCATACAGGACCATTAATATGTACTTCAGTGATATTTATGTTTTAATTAGCACATTCTGAATTAGTTTCCCCTAAATATACCTGACATTTATATGCCATTTTCTACCTACTCACATAGTTTTATGAGATCTGTCTGCAATTTACCAAAATGGGATTGACATTTTTTGCCATCAAGAGGAATTTAAGATTCATTTGCAAAACTGAAGGTCGTGCCATTGCCTCTCTCTCTCCAGTAATAAATTTCGGCACATTGTACTTCCTCACCCTAAAGAAGGAGTAGTATTATTTATTATTCTCATTTTGAAATGCAGACAGTGACACACAGAAGAGCGCGGACAGGTAACCTGTTGATGATAACACAGAGAGTCATGGAACCAGCCCTGGAAGTCAGGTGACTGGCTACAGAGCCAGTACCTTTGACCATGGTGTTACTCTCTTAAGAAGCACCCCTGTAGCGGGCACCTGGGTGACTCAGTTGGTTAAGCGTCCAACTTCGGCTCAGCTCATGATCTCATAGTTCGTGAGTTTAAACCCTGTACTGGGTTCTGCGCTGAAAGCTCAGAGCCTGCTTCAATTCTCTCTCTCTCCTTCTCTCTGCCCCTCCCCAGCTTGTGCACTCTCTCTCTCTCAGAAATAAATAAACATTAAAAAAAAAAAGTACCCTGAGTTCATTGGTAGTTGTATTGTAGATACTAACCATTTCATCATCTCGATCTTCTCCATCCTCCTTGGAGTCAGCTTTCAGAGATAATTTTGGTTTCTTCTTCCGACTACACTTAGGATCTTCTTCCTCGTTGTCCTCTCCTATGTCCCTTTCTTCCTTCTGATCTCTGTTGTATTTATAAACCCAAAACAGTGACAGGAAAACAATACCTGTCAAACATCTACATGATGACTATCACGCAACTTAAAAAAAAATCACCCTCCAAAGGAAAAACATTTAACCACCAGGAGAAGAGTGTAGGCATTAGGATATCATAGCTGAGGAACACCTGAAACCATTATCACATATGACTCTTTAAGACAGAAAATGGAAACTAGCTTATATATTAATTTCAAAAGGGGATCAGCACTATATGTGAAACAGGTTCTAACAAGTTTAAAATGATTTGCCTTTCACAAATCTGCCATCCATACTAATAAAAGAATCAATTACTTAGAGATATTTTAGTCTTCGGGGCAATTTTAACTTAGAGATCTAGCGATTATGAACAATGATGAGTGCAACTATAAAAAAGGCCAGGTGTAACTTTGTAAAATAAAAGTTGGCCAACAAAAACAGACAATTCCCAGGCCTATCCTGGTTAAAATACCTGGGAAATTCCACTAAAATGTAAGTGTCAAGTCACTCATTTGTGTTATACAATTATATGAAAATATACACCTGGGTGGTAAGCTGAACTTTGTCAGACGGTCCCCAAATGCCCAAGTCACACAGCACTGTCAACCAGAGCAGACATCCCTGGTCTCCTAATCCTCAGTCTACCGAGATCTATAGTACTGTGACTCATTACGCCACCCTCTATGGCCATCTTCATTCAGCTGGTTTCCAACTTGTGGAGTTTTAGCTGAGTTACCTAAAAACCCCCTAAAACAGAAACAAAACTGTGTTTCCCTAAATATCAGTGCCATCAAAATGTATGCAGCCCAGAGAATTTTAAATACTCTCTGCTAGGGGACACTCGGTGGGCTCAAAAGGCTAAAGAAAGAGGCAGAGGTTGTACTTGTAGGTAGGACTTAAGCAGTACAACTAAAATCAGACATGACTGAAGTCAGTAGGTCCAGTAACGGGATCAGGGTCCACACATCGCTAAAGGAAAAGTCTCTGGGGGAGAAACAAGGGCATGAATGTGTGACAGATGTCAGGGAGCCTCTGCAGTCCTTAGCACCTTGGATTCTAAAACCCATTTTCTAGATGGAACAGGGCAAAAACCTACTTGTCTTTGATATGCCGGGCACAATTCTGGCTGCAATAGTTTCCTCCAGAAAGACACTCATCTACATTGCCATACTGACAACAGTTCTCACAGAATTGAAGCCCTTCTACTTTCACTGGATCCTTCAACCTGAAAGGCATCCCAGTCTTCTCTGAAAAGACTAGAAGATGAAAAGGAGAAAAAAAAAACAGAAAAAACAATTAGAACCACGACAAAAACCATTTCAAAATACACTTAAACTTTTTCTTTTAACAATTTTGTTAGCAACACAATAAAAGAATAATATTTGCTGAATGAGTGAACAACCAATCGATAGTGCTTGGGACGGAGAAGAAGATGGGCTTGGCAGGAACCACTCAAATCATTTACACAACAAAAAATACTCTGCAGAAAAGATAAAAGTTCGTCTAAGGCTTTTTCTACAGAGCTCAAAGTAACATAAAAATTTCCTTAGTTACTATATGTGAAGATGCAACTGTTGATAATCCACAGAATCCTATTTTACAGATCTGACAAAACTTAAAAAGGGTTATCTACGTTATTTCATGTTTACAACCTTTTGATGAGTGGTTTTGTTCTACTAAATTGGTTAAATCAACATCTAAATCATTTAGGAGCTCACACTTCCTTTCCCTGAATTGTTAGGCTAATCACGCATTCAGCAAACATTAGGCACCAATTTACACTAGACACTGATAATGATAGTATAGACCTTGCCCAAGAGAGCTCACAGTCTAGAAGAGAAGACAGACAAGAAAACCAATATTTATAATCAAATGTGATACATGCAATAATTAAAGCATGAACAAGTTCCAGGAGTAGTACAGAGGAAGAAGTCATTCACTCGGCCTGGGGTGAGGTCAGAGAAAGATATTCTGATATAAAGCCTCAACTGGGTTTTGAAGGCCAAGAGGAATTAACCAACTGGACAAAGAGAGGAATGGCATCCGAGCCGGAAGAAACAGCATGAGCAAAGGCAAAGGAGCATGAAACCACATGATGCGTTGAGAGAATTACGTGGAATCCAGTGCCGCTGGCATTGCCAGAACACGGTGTACAGAGAAAAGAACAGAGAGCAAGGAGACAAAGCAAGCAGGTGGGCGCGTGCCACCCAGATCTTTGTATACTCAGCTAAAGAGACAATAAAGAAGTCAGTGAAATGTCAGATAAGCAATCTACAAAAGTTCCTCTGACTTGAAGGTGCGCAATAAATTAGGTGAAATTAGAAGCAGAGTGATTCTCTAGGAGGAGTCCGCAACAGTTCAGGTGAGAGCTGGTAAGGGCCTACATTACGGCAGTGGCAGTGATCATTAGTAGAAAAAGCCAGATCTGAGACATATTTAGGAAATAAAAACTGAGAGGATGGAGTAACAGGCCATGGGCTGGGGGGGAGGGGAGAACAAATTCAGGATGACTCCTAGATTTCTTGCTTGTCCACTGGGTGGATGGTGCTACCATCAACTGAAATATGGGTTACACAGGAAAGAGCAGGTTTGGGGGAGGGGGAGAAAGAAAGAGAAAATGAATCGCATTTCAGACATGTGGAGTTTGAGGTACCTGTGGGACATCCAGGTGGAGATGTCCAGTAGGCAGGTGGAAATACGGGCCTGGAGCTCGGGGGAGAGGTCGGGGCTGGAGATATAGATTTGGGAGTCATCAGCATATAGGTGTTAGTTACAACCATCGGAGTAGATGAGAAAAAAGTGGCAGGCTTTTGGCTAAATCACCTGGGTAGGCTATTGCAACACTGGATTTACTTGGTAATAATTTCCAATTAACCTGGTGCTATTACAGATCTGGCATTAGGAAAAGAAGACAGTTTATAGTTATTTTAAAATATAAAAGTCAGTTCCATATGAGTTTTGTTATAGAAAATTACCTAAGAACATGGGACATGGAAATCACCCAGGATTTTCAAAGTTCCAGCCTATTGTAAAATCTAGGTAATTCTTATTTTTAAACTCTCAACAAGAAAGAAAATGGCAATGCAGATGACCCATTCTTACCTTCTTGAGCAGTTGGTACCATCCACGTTGTGGTGGCTGTGGCTTTTTTAACATTTTCCATCTCGCTCTCATCTGTGATAACTTCCAGGGCTCCAAACTCGTTTACCCGAAACTAGCAACAACACGGTAGAAAGAGGCAAAATTTACAAAAGTGCTCAGAACAGCATTCATCTCATGGTGGACATAAAAAGTCTTCAAGCAAATTAATTATACTTTAAAAGTTCATTTGAGCAATTGTATCTAGATAAGCCCTCTACCAGTAGTAAGCCCTTTGCATTTTCCTCATTTTGGGATTCGGGGAAGGGAAAACAGAACAAAGCAGCAAGGTACTTAAAGTACCATACGACCAGCCCTGCACCGTGCCCTAGAGATGCCAGCTCACTTAATGTGGCCTATAGTTCCGAACACCAGTTTCTGCTAGGACTTCTTTCTTACGTCATATTACTACTTCCTTAGTAACCAAAATTAGTAAAAGAATTACTGTTTTCCTAGGAATCAACTTGTCTCGCCCAAGTTCACCTAGTCCAAGAGAAGGAAATCTCTATTCCAGAAATAATGACTTGCACACGCATAGCCTTATATTCCCAGATATAGGGAAGGAAGGCTGAAGGGTGAGCCCTGTGACCCCCAGCTCTCCACTTCTTTCTTTCACTACACTTTGGAATTCTCCATCCCATTCACCTCTAATCCTCCAAACAACTGGTAATATCTATGAGATCTGAACAAATCTACTAGCTACAGGTCAATTCTATCACTAAAAAAGTGCAGACATTTTGATCTCATGGACATTTTGACCCCAAATGTTGAAAATTTCCTCTCCCCTTATGGCAAGCTTCAAACCAACTATGTTTCTCTTAACAGCCTGGATGTACTGCACACATGCGCACGTGTTGAAAACTACCCTATCTATGTGAAGGGACCCCTTCATCCTGTTTGAAACAACTAGGGTGTACTCTCTTATTCATGAATTTCAAAGTTTTCCACATTCCTCTGTTTTTTCATAAAATGGAAAATGATATTAGGGATCCACTAATTTTGACACCTGAGGAAGAACTGGAAAGTTCACAACTCAAAAGGATAATAAGACTTTTTGCTTAAAGTTTTTAGAGATTTGCAGAAATATAGGTGTATGCAAATATATAGCAGTTAGACTTAACACTTTCTATTTTGCAATTTAAAACATCTATTTAGTCAACATGCCAACAGATTGATTCATTTAACCAAACTAGATTCAGACTACAAGTCAGAAAAAGCTGAAAAAAAAAACTAATTATTCTTTCCACCAGGTAAAAACAGCACCTTAAGTAATCGTATGCACATAGTCTACAATAATTAAAAGCTTTTCACACTGAAGAAGTTGAAATAGTTAAGGAAAGTGAAAATGGTTTCTTCTATTACATATTTCAGATACAAGTTCCCAGGTAACATGTGTATATTATACTGAGTACGTTCACCTAAGAATGCCTGGCTAGGAAGTGGCAAAAAGTTAACTGGGAGGAAAAGAGCTAAAAATAACTTTACTTTCCGGGGAAAAAATAAAGTTTAAAATGATCCACTTGGAAAACAGAATATTTCAAAATAAAGCTGACAGTACCATCTACTGGGCAAGAATAGAAAAAACAAGCCATAATGATTACTAATTAATGATATTAAAGAAAAGCACAGAAAATCAATTTGGAATCAAAGTTTAAAAAAGCATTAGGTATCCACTTTATAATTCAGTCCAGGTAAGTAATTTTACTTTTATGATATGTCAATATTAGTATTAATTTATACTTATTTGAAAAATACGAAATGTGAAAAATAGCACCATTTGCATTACACTGAGAATCTCCTGTGGTGTAAGTTTCCAAATTCCTGCTACACTGTAAGCCATTCTGCATTTCCAACCCTGAGAAAGAGAACACCACCGAGTGGAATCTTTAAATAAAAATTCAGTTACAACACTTAGAAACTTTAAGCTCAAATACTTTCAAAGTTAAAAGGTAATATTCCCACAACACAACAATTCCTCATTATCTTTTCCTTCTAATATTTATTGCCAGTAACTGACTTATAGCCAAAGCACAAATTAAAGATGTCATGACACTCAGGGACACAATCAACTCCTGTAAGTCAGAGATCCATAGTAGGACTTTAGGGGATCGATGACTCCCATGAAAGTCATACAAAATTATGTCATGGGCACAAACATATTTTTCTGGGAATAGGGTTCTTCAGTTTCATCATATTCTCAAAGGCATCCTATAACCTTGTAAAGTAAAGAACACTAACCAAAGTTACTTTCTCTCAAAAATTAACTGCCAAGTGTTTTCAAAGTGGATGCAAAAAAGACACAGGAATCAATTTTTTTTCTGGCTTCTCAACTTGGATTTACTGTCTTTCACCATATTACTACTGCAGAAAACGCTAGACAACATAGGTTGTTAGGTGCTGTTAACATTACTGGAGTTCCACAGATGGGATTCCAGAAAGACTGACACATTCCCTAACATTTCCGCCCCCCCAATAAAACACTCAGAATTTGGTAATGCTTTTATGAATGGTTTAGGAGCCATGGAAACTTGAAATAATCACTTTTATTTCTTTTTTGAAAGTTATGAGTTCTTGTTTTTTAAATTTTTTTTAATGTTTATTTATTTTTGAGAGAGAGACAGAGCGCAAGCAGGGGAGGGGCAGAGAGAGAGGAAGACACAGAATCTGAAGCAGGCTCCAGGCTCTGAGCTGTTAGCACAAAGCTTGACATGGGGCTCGAATCCACAAACCGCGAGATCCTGACCTGAGCCGAAGTCAGATGCTTAACTGACTGAGCCACCCAGGCACCCCCAAAGTTATAAGTTCTTTTAACCTAAAAAGCATAAAAAATCTATTGAGTGACTCCATTCCAAATCAAGAACATCAAAATTATAAACCTTACAAAAGAAATTTATTAAATAAGCACATCAAACACGTCAGCTGACACTATAATTTGTTCTACTAGTGGATACATCCAGGTCAATCAGAACACGATTATGCCCGAAAGAAAGAAGGGATTGCAAAGGTTCGTTTGGCTTGGCTTGAATGACCTTTAATTGATTCAATTCTCTTTATTTTTGCTGGCAGAGGCAAAGGATCCTTTGCCGATTTTTGCCTGTCTTTAATAATAGATCCTTAAGAGACACTGCTGAGGTTACTATTTTTGTTTTATTACTTTCCAAATTCTATTAAAATGTGAGTTCTACTTACCAACCTGTTTTAAGGGCAAAGATATTTGGTAACTAAACTTTTTTGAACATTAATCACAACAAGCAAAACTGTCCACTACGAGCACAGTGGTTTCCAGTTGGGCTTCTGCCTTGCTGCTACGGGGTCTTGTTCTCAGTTAAGTGGCGACTATTCTTACTAGATTAGATGCTTTCGCTCTCAGGAGTATATCTGCGTTTTACTGAGGGATTCCAAATGGCTAAATCCTTATGACCCAGAGAAATAATAATTCTCTGTGGATAAATTTCAGACGTCATCATAAGTTCAGAGAAAGAGATTGCTTAGGGACAGGGAGCCCTAGCATGCACCTTCCCACTACTGCTTATCACCTGCCTGTTCTTAAGGCTGGCCCTGAGATATTAATCTACAAATACTAATTTGCCATTTTATAGAATAATTAGGCAGTGGTGCAAGTTTCCAAAGCTTGCTTGAACAAAAATGTCTTGTTAATGACTAATATTTTCAAGGGGGCCCCTGGACATTTGTTGTTCTCCCCCTAACACTATACTTTCTTATGCTAGTCCTTCTTTTCAATGCCCTTCTCTTTCTTGCCTGCCGTCCCTGCCCCACTAAAGTCTTCACATAGATGCCGACCTATTTTCAGGCACCTGAAGCTCATACGACAACTACTTCTCTGAAGCCGTCCTAATCCCTCCAGCTAAAATAATAGTTCCTATAAATTGCTGTAACATTTTCTCTGTATCTCTTTTGATATGAAAACATTTTCTCTCTTTAGACTATAGTATAGGAGTGAGAAGAGAATCGATTTCAATACCAGAAAAGCCTGGCTTTAGACCAAGTTCTGCCAATATGTCGACCTTGAGCAAATGATTTAACCACTCTGGGCCTCTGTTTTCGCATCTGTAAACTGACAACAGTGATAGGAACTACCTCGAAAGGATTAAATGAAAGGATTAAATAAAAGGAAGCAGACAAAGTGTTCATCAGAGACTAAGCTCTCTGTTCTTTCCCCTACTGCACCCTAATGAAAAAGGTTTTGCATTCTGTTTCATATAAAGGTTGGTTAGCGCCCCTGAAAAGGGGCAAGGGAAACAGAATAAACAAAGGAAGGTCTGAAGCCTTCAACTAGACACAGTTGGGCTAGAAAGGAAACAAGACGGCACTGAGGAGTGAAACGAGATGCAGCCAGAGCAATGTAGGGGCCAGCCCACCAGAAACTTTTGGGGTAAACTTAAGGGGCTTGACTGTGCCACGGAAGACAGGAAACTGCTAAAAGATTTCAAACAGAAGAGTGATAAAATTTGACTGGCCAGCAGTCATGAGGCTTTTACAGAGAAACCTTCTTTCAAAATGGCAATAGACTAAAGCATATAAAAACCTGTTCCCGTGATGAGAAATTGACTTCTATGTATTAGCTGATTGTATTGGCTAAACTTGAGCTCCTTGTCTTAGGATAGCACCTTGTTTATTAGGAAATCCACAGGCCTACGCCCTTTACAAAAAAGCGGTTTCGATAATGTAAAATAGGCAAAGCATGATGTGAAAGAGTATATCTCATGCTTTATTCAAAGTTCTTTTTAATATCTTAACTTTGTGAAAAATCAACTTCTCAGTCAGATCTCTTAAGCAACTCAGATATTAATTTTAGGAGCAAGTGATTCAGAAATCCTAAATTAACACAATCAACTGACTATCTGAATCCTCTTCAGATAAAAATGGTTATAAAGTAGAAAATATTTTTTAATTATTTTTTTAGAAGTGGGTTTCAAACCGTCTACAGCACATAAGTGGACTGGATACATGGAAATTACCCAGATAATTAGAAGAGCCTAAAAGTCAAATAAAATAAACCAGATTATAATACTCACTAAGTGGCTTAATTACCTGATTACCTTAATAAAAATAATAGGTTCATTCCTAAGATCCATTGCTTAGAAAACCTTCAGGCAATTTAAATTTCTTAGGGATTGAACGTTCAACATCTAACTGAACAAAAGTTATAAATTTCATAATCCACCTGACACCCCCCCAAAAAAAAGCAATTGAGAAGGGACAAAAATGCAAATATGAAAATAAAGCAATTTTAAAAAGGCAATTTACATAATATATCACAAAGCCAGGAAAGATACAATTTGTTAAGTGTTTTCCATATGTTATACTTTTCACTCCTTATAACCACCTTGTGACATAGATTCTATTTCCTCATTTTATACATAAAGATTCTGAAACTTAAAGAATTTAAATAACTTGACAAAGCTCATGTAGCCACTATGAGGCTGACATTATGAGCGTCTGGAACAGTTTTTCTTTCTGAAAAATTTCAGCACTCAATTCCCATCATATCTAATCCAGATGAACATTTGGAGAATGTTAGAGCAGATAAAGTGCTTAGTATTCATTTAATTCCTTATTTCACCAAAGAGGAAACTGGCCCAAAGAGACTGACTGACTTGTTCAAGGACACACAGAACTAAAACTAAAAACCGTATCTCCTTTTCAGAATTCACTGAACCTCGCTGCGATATTTTTGTTAAGCTAAACTCAGACAGATAGATTATGTTGGCACATTGCCCTTAATTCAACCTAACCCAACTGAAAGTATTTTTCCAATGACAGACTGTCCAAATCTCACCACTGAAGAAGATGAACTAGGTTGGGCTTGGTTGAGATACCTGTCAAGTAGCCACTAAAAGGTACTGGATTCCAGGAAGCCAATTATTAGAGGGCAGGAATTTCTATTCAAGCACTACAGAGGAAGGCCAACTGACAGCCAGTTAGGGTGATTAGAAGCTCAAACACCTGAGTGACCAAGTACAAACACAAAGTCTAAAAGGCCACAGACAGGTTCAAGGTCCCAGAGATAGGATCAGAACAAAAGCAAACTAGAAATGAGAGGTGGGGTTGACTGGCTTCCCCGATGAGTGCTTGCATAAACTGTTCAGAGGGCAGCAGATGTAGGCCTGGGGTGGGTTTAGGGAGGCTTGGGAAAAGGGGCAGGGTGAGCACATAGTACAGAGGCACACGGAAGCATCCTTCTCTGAAGAAAGTTCTCCTCTATATAAAAACAGCCTGGTTTACAGGAAGGACCAGCTTGTGAACAACTGATTATATAAAAATCCATATTTATAGTATAAATAATTTAAGGGAGAATAGTCCGGTCTATTCAATATTTTAACATTATCCAGTTTTCAAATGAGAAAACTAGGGCACAGGGAACGTGGTTATTCATTTAAAGTTCTAAAATTCATTATTACAAAATAGATGAAGCTAGGTCTTCTAAGCCGACCCACTTCCATATTTATTGTCCATCATGATAAAGTCAAACCAAGGGTGATCCCCGGAAGCTATAATTCGACTTCTGCAAAATAAGCACGTACTGCCAAAATATTCCTGTCCACTACCCCAAGTGACAAAGACTTCGGCCAATTTGTCAGCATTCCAAATTGTCCTGAAAATTTACTGTAGAGTTCCGAGCATCATATAAAACCTAGAGCATTATGCTGAATGCTTTTAATTCTTATTTCACATATGTAAAACTCATTCTAATAAATACACACAGGTGACCAGATAATTGTATTTAATAAAGACTACTTACCTTCAAGTCACTTCCTGGTAATGTGCCTACTCCATCTTTCCAGTCCATAACACTGAATACATCGAACTCTTGACCACTTGTGCTAGAGGCAGATTCAGTCATGATTTATTTTTGAACCTGGAAGGGGGAAAAAGGCATATCACTAAATATTGTACATACAAATCAGTTTTTATTTTAGTGGTCACTGCTTTGGCTTCCTTAATTACATAATTTTCTTGATAACAATATCTGATATCCATAGATCTAGAAATAACTGCTTTGAAAATACCACTAACATTCTTTCCAGTACAATCCCTGGTAAACTTGTATGTATTTGTAAATATTTACTTTGAGAAAGACAGAGTGCGCGTGTCCAGATGAGCAGGGGAGAGGCAGAGACAAGGAGGGAGAGAATCCTAAGTAGGCTCCGTGCTTTCAAGTGCACAGCCAGTCATGGGGATCCATCACACCGATCATGGGAACATGACCTGAGTCAAAATCAAGAGTCAGACACAACTGACTGGGACATCCAGGCGCCCCAAATCCCTGGTAAATTAAAGAGGATAGAATATACCTAAAATTTCTAAGTTAAAAAGTGTCCATTTTTCTATTCTTAAAAAAGCACCATTTCATAGCACATTCACTTAAAACAAAAAACCATGATACATATGAACAGAATTTCTTGCCCACTAAGTAGGGTTTTTGTTGTTGTTGTTGTTTAAAGATAATGAAGACAGAGTGAGTATGGATAAAGGACAAAACAATAAATGTTAGTAAACAAAATGAAACCATTTAGATAATAAAAAAAAAAAACAAGAAAACTCCAGTCCATTAGGACTGTCATCTATGCTATATTTGTCAATTAAGTTTGTTGTATCAATTCAACAAATACATGATGTGATTAATTCTTTCAGTAAATTGATTTATTGAATTCAGTTGAGATATCTGCCAATTTGATGTTCTGGAGAATAGGAAAACAGTCTTAAAATATACAGCAAACACTAATAATTAGGCTATGTTAAGAAAACCAAGTCAACTAGCTCAACTGTGATAATCCTTTTAATCTTTTTTTTTGTTTAAACTGCAAACAGTTTTCCACAATCCCATTGTTAGTAATTGTATTGATACTGTTATTCTGAGACTGCTGTCTATGTGGTATGGGATAAAAGATATAAGTAATTATGTTGGTGTCATTGATAAGCAATGAAAGATGGATTAAGTCCTAAATTTGATGCATTTTTAAACATTTTTTTTCTATTTAGGGGTGCCGGGATGGTTCAATTGGTTAAGCGTCTGACTTTGGCCTAGATCATGATCTCGCAGTTCATGGGTTCAAGCCCCGCATCCGGCTGTGCTAACAGCTCAGAGCCTAGGGCCTGCTTCAAATTCTGTGTCTCCCTCTCTCTGCCCCTCCCCCACTCACACTCTGTCTCTCTCTGCCTCTCAAAAATGAATAAACATTAAAAAAAATGTTTTTCAAGAACTTTTGGGCATAAGGGGTGGAATAGCAGAGAAAGATGGAGACTGAGGCTCCAAAGCAGGATCTGCGATGAGAGCAGAGGACCGATGTGGGGCTCAGAGTCACAAACCATGAGATCAGGACCTGAGCCAAAGTTGGATGCTTAACCGACTGAGCCACCCAGGCGTCCCTAAATTTGATGCATTTTAATCTTTTAAAATTTTGCACATTTTCTAGCTTTGCCCACTGACAAAATCTAGAAACAATCATCAATCTACAGTGATGAGCTGCCAAGTGCTCAGACTGTGGTCTCTAAACACCATTTCTCTGAGGTCTTCCCAGAGAAGGGGCTGATTTCTGCTCAGTGGCAGGAGATGTGCAAGATGAGTCTGGAACATCTCGTCAAAAAAGAAACAAACAAACAAAAAAGAAGCAAGGAAGCTATCAAAGACAATGGAAATCATATCAAAAGAACTTAGAAACCAATCTGAAGAGGCTCCGGCTGGCCAAAGTAAGGATAGTGGCTACAATGAATTGAAACACATTATAAAAGTTTAAATCCAGGAGTTCATACTGATATTGAAAACAAACAAACAAACCAAGAACACCTACTGATCACCTTTGAGACTACACGGGAACCAACTCGTTATCTGGAAAAAGAAAACAAGGATTTATCCTGCCTATACTGCATGAGATCCATGCAAACTCTAACTCAGGGTAACGCAAATCAATGGTTAAGAGGAAGTTACAGTTTATAAAGAATTCCTGCTAATAAAGAAGGAATGACAGAACTGAATGAAACATTACTATTTTCCATCCTTGATATACTAATGACTCTAGGCAATGGCTATCAATGACTATTAAGAATAGTCACTGTCATTCACTGTCTATGAATTAGTCTTGCCATGAAAAAACAAAATCAAACCTAATCTGATCAAGTCCATTTGCAGGAAATACCAGAGACAAAGAAACATGTAAAAAATCACACCACAAAAATATAAGAAGTGGGGCACCTTGGTGGCTCATTCGCTTAAGCGTCCAACTTTGGCTCAGGTCATGATCTCATGGTTCATGAGTTCGAGCCCCACGCTGGGCTCTGTGCTGACAGCTCAGAGCCTGCTTCAGATTCTGTGTCTCCTTCTCTCTCTGCCCCTCCCCCACTTGCACTCCGTCTCTCTCTCTCTCTCTCTCTCTCTCTCTCTCTCTCTCTCAAAAATAAACATTAAAAAAATTGTTTTAAATATAAGTAAAATTCAGACTGACTGTCAGAAATTCTTCAGCAACATTTCTCAAAGGGTCGTCCACAGACTCTGGGAAGGCCTGAGACTCTTTCAAAAGGTCCAAGAAGCCAAAATCATTTTCATAAAAATACTAACACATTATGTGCCTTCTGCACTATGCTGACATCTGCAAGGATGGTACCAAAGCAACAGTGGGTAGAACTGCTGGAGTAGCATCACCCAAGTGGGCAGCAGTCACTGCAGCCTTTACCTCCAGGTACAGGCAGGAAACAATGCCAGTTTTGCTAAAGAGCATCCTTGAGGAAGCAAAACAGTTAACTTTCGTTAACTCTGGATATTTGAATACATGTCTTTTTAACATTCTGTGTGATGAAACAGGAAGTACCCATAAAGTGCTTGGGCGCATCAAAGTACCAAGGGAGAGCACCTGTGAACTCTTTGAGATGCACGCTGAACAAGCTGCTGTTTTCATGGCGTGCCATTTTTATTTAACAAACTACCTTTCTTCGGGTTTGGCAAATCCTTTGTCAAGAATAAATGAAGTGAGCCTGTGGGCATCAAGGAAAACACTGACAGCATTTGTTGCTGAAGATACATTTGAGCATTCAAGGGAAAATCATGATTCTGGAAAGCACACATCTACCACTAAGAGCCTAAGAGCTTCCCAGTAGCTAAATACTTTTCTAAGGAGATGGGTGGTGATATTCATGAACAGGATTTTTAAAATATTTTATTATTTGACATACATCAACATCTGGGAGATATGCATAACCCGGTGAAGCAGTGTTTTCCAAATAACCAAAGCTTGATGTCACAAAATTATGCATGAGTAAAGGATCCAATCAAAGTGCATGACGGACCAATGGATTTTAATATAACATAGTATGAAAAGTTCATTGTTAGGGTTTCAGACTGCCCACTCAACTTACCTTTAAGAATCTACCACTTGTCAACTTTTGGTGTAGTATCATAGAAGAATGTCCACCATTAAATGAAAAAACTTAAAACACTCCTCCCCTTTCCCAAACTCACATCTGTGTGAAACAGATCTTCTTCATACACTTCAACCAAAACAACATACTGCAACAGACTGAATGCAGGAGCAGATATGAAAATCCAGCTCTCTTCTATTAAGCCAGGCATTAAAGAGATTTGCAAAAATGTAAAACAGTGCCACTTCTCTCATTTTGTAATTTTGGAAACTATGATTACATTCCATTTAAACTGTGCGGACACATGTTAATATGATGGGTCTGCTACACATCCCCAAAGGCAAGGGAATCAAGAACCAAAATAAACTATTGGGACCTCATCAAGATAAAAAGCTTCTGCACTGCAAAGGAAACAATCGAAAAAACTAATAGGCAACCGACAGAGTGGGAAAAGATAGTTGCAAATG
>CM053577.1:33135679-33202131 GCA_028646485.1 Cryptoprocta ferox
GAGGGAAGGGGAAGGGGAAAAGGTAAAGCGGGGTGATGGTCTTGGTGGAGGTCACTTGTGGGGAAGAGCACTGGGTGTTATATGGAAACTAACCTGACAATAAACTATAAAGTTTAAAAAAATAATAATAAAAAATAAAATGTGCAATAGAATTAAAAAAAAAATAAAAAAATAAAAGTAAATACGTAGTTTAAATGATCTATTTTAATGCTGAATACAGTAGGTATTAATAGATAAAACCCATACAAACAACAACTCCTTGGGGTTTCCAATCATTCCTGAGAGTGTAAAGGAGACTTGAGACCAAAGAGTTTGAGAGCCACTGCTGTAGAGGATAAAAACTGGCTTTTTGCCACATGGACACATACAGGCACACAGGGCACAGAGTAAAAAAAAAAAAAAAAAAAAATTGATGGAAGAGGAAATCTGAAATTCAGATTAAGAGATTTAAAAGACATATTAATAAAATCACAATATCATAATTCATAGATCTGTTTGGACCCTGATTTAAACTATATTTTTTTATATTTAGGTTTTTAGAGAGCGAGCGAGCACACATGTACAGGGGAGGGGCAGAGGGAGAGAGAGGGAGAAGCTGAAGTAGGCTCTATGCTCAACGTGGAGCCCGACACAGGGTTCGATGCCACAACTCTGGGATCACGACCTGAGCTGAAATGAAGAGTCAGAGGCTCAACCAACTGAGCCACCCAGGCACCCCTAACGTATTTTTTAAAAACAAGATGATGGTTAGACAGGAAGGGAAACATAAATGCCAAGTGGCTATTTGATGATATACAAAAATGCTGATTTTTCTTAGAGGGATGATCACGGCATGTACTTTTAAAAGGGGACTTCATGCTTGTCAACTAAAATTGACAGATGGAATGATTAAGTTAGGAATTTGCTATAAATCAGTCGAGTGGGTGAAGTGGTAAAATAAAGAGGCAGCGTGCTGGTAATTCTCAAGAAGTGTCAGGGACCCATACCAGTTTATTATACTACATCTTAGTTCTGTATATGCTTGAAAAATTCTGTAATAGAAATACATTTTAAGGGCAGTCTCTTTAGATACAGAATATACATTTATTTTTAAATGGTCAATAGAAAACCGTTTCTATGAATTATAGCTATCTTTTGTTGAAGTTTGTTAGACACCTCCACATTCTTTATTTTTTTGTCCCCTTTAAATTAGAAAACGTCCAATGTTATATATTAAGTCTATTTCTGACCACTTCAAAATGTATACAGTCTGAATTTGAAGAAGTACTAGAGTTCGCTATCATTAGGGCTTAATCCTTAAAAGAGGAACTAAGAGATGAAGGCTTGAAGAAAATTATTTTAAGAAATAGTGAAAATATTAAGTGAATTAAGACTGTCCTTAAATTCTTTATGACTCCCTACCTCACTAGAGATCAGCAACAAAACTGACTTCCCCAGTAAATGCTGGAGGAGGGGCAACTTTTTCTTGATAGACAGTAGGGAGACAGAATAATTTTTTCCCTGGTGGATAAACTGCATAAAACCTGAATGATCCGTTGAAAAGAAAAGTTTTACTGTTCTTTTCTAATTACAATAACACTTATTCACCAGGTACTCAGTGTCAGACACAGTACGTACACTTTTTATTAATTCAATCTCACCTTCTTCCAGAAAAGGATTCAAAGCAGCAATTTATATAAATTACTTATTTCTTTCTCACAAAAAGATGGATTCTATTGTCCCTCTAGTATACACTGAAAAAAGTGAGTTGATGAATTCAGTAATTCACCCAAAAGCATATTTGGTGGCACAGCCAAGATCTGAATCCAGGTCAGGCTGATTCCAATCCTGACCTTCTTTTCCCCCCAACCTTGTCTTGTCTTATCCCTCTAAGAGCCTAGCTAAACCTACTTTTCCCTATGTGTCTCCTTAGACATGGCAAATCCAGAAACCAGTCTACCAGGGCCAAAGTTCTCAATTTATGTACATCAGTACAATGTGTATCCTTTCAATAAAATATTATCAAATATATTCATGAAGACACGCAACAGAAAAAGAATTTCAGTCGTTTCCCACCTAAAAAACACAAGTGCATAAAACTCACAACAGCAAGGTTCTATCTGTGACTAGGAGAAAGAACAGAAAATAGAAGAAATTGAAAAGTTGGCACTGTACGAATGCTCACGACCTGTTTTGGAAATACTTAGAATATGCTTTTGCTACACAAAGCACTGGTGATGTTATACACTGTACCCTATGTATAAGCACATATCTAAAATTTATTAAAAAACTGTTTCCATTCATTGTTCTCAGGTTTGTGAATATTTTGTGTAGAATATTTTAGCGTTAAGAATATTTACCATGTGGTCTTTCCCATTATCTGATACTGAAGCCAAATGGCTACTTGCACTATCACAGGAAGTCTGAATGGCTCGGACACATTAGGTGTTTTTCTACCTCCTTTTCATCAGACAGAGCAGCCACCAACCAATATTATTTGCACAGAAGCTGCCTCTTCATGACAGCCTAAGTCTCCCTCCCTGATTTTCAGCCTCAATAAGTGTGCACACTTGCATACATACAAAGTCCTTTCACCGCAATTAGCAGGGTTCCTAAGAATGAAGCACATTTTTTTTTAAAGTCAGAAATGGTTTGTTTTATGTTTTCTTTAATTATCCCCTGGCACTATTCCATAATCCCATGTATAACCTATACCCCATGGGCCATAAAAAGCAGGTAGGTCATAGAGTCACTCACAATGCAGGTCAGACAGCATTTCTCGTTCTCCAGAAAATCTCATCCCAAATCTCTTGTTAATGATGCTAAGGTCCCCTAAGAAGCACCTTAAAAGTGGAACAATGATGGATCCTCTGTGCCATCAGCTAAGATCTACCACTTTCTTCCCAATAACCTCTTCTAAATTCTAATGGCCTCCAGCTACTGCAGATGTCAAAAAGAACCACTTTGGCGTTCACATATCCAGCAAATACACCAATGCAGCTTTTGATTCCCACTAGCTTTCATATCATGGCTGGAAGTGGCTAAAATCAAGACTTCTGATGTCCAATGTGCTTCTACCAATGCCCACTGTGAGCTGTTTACTGAAGGCAGACGCCATTACCGCTGGCACCAATTCAAATGTATTCTACTTCTGAAGCCCCCTTCTAAGTGAAACAGTGCACTGTAGCTTTTGCTCATTTTTCTTGCAATCTTCTTGCCCTAAGCCTCCAACAAAAGGGCTGGAGGACAGATTAAATGACATGCAACACTGTACTCAGAATTACCTCTGTATCTCTCTCCTGCAGGATTCCTGGTCTCCAAACCAAAGCTGTGCAACTCGCCTTTCCCTTGGGTCACTGTATCTAACGGATGAACTTCCTGAATCTCTGGAAGCCCCAACCTACCATATAGCACTTGTTTTCAAGAAACATCAGGCCGTGAGGAGATTAGTTAATATATTCAAAAATTCTATGCTATGAGAATAAGGGGAACCAGGCCCCCCTGTGTACTGATAGTGGCATTATAAGTTAAAACAACCTCTCTGGAGCTCAATTTTCCAGAGCATACCTACAATTCAGTAGTTCTACTCATAGAAATGTATTCTACCGATACTCACACAGGTCTGCTTGTAATGTCAAAAAATTGGAAACAATCCAAAAGCCCATCAATTAAGGACAATTGTGGTACATCAATATGGTATATAATGCCACGGTAAAAAACAATGAGGAAGCTCTTAACATTCAGATACAGAAAGAGCTTCAAGACACTCCTAATACTCTAATTTTATGCAAAATATAAAAACTGTGTGCTACCATTTTCTTTTTTAAGTTTATTTATTTATTTTGAGAGAGACACCAAGAGAGAGAAAGAGAGAGAGAGAGAGAGAGAGAGAGAGAGAGAGAGAGAAAGCATGTGCGTGCACTTTTGTGGGAGGGGCAGAGAGACAAAGGGAGAGAGAGAATCCCAAGCAGGCTGTGCACTGTCAGCACAGAGCCTGATGCAGGGTTCAATCTCACAAACCCCAAGATCATGACCTAAGCCAAAATCAAGAGTCGGATGCTTCACCAAGTGAGCCACCCAGGCGCCCCTACCGTTCCTATAAAACAAAAGGGGATGTGTGTGTGTGTGTATACATATACACGTATATATATGCATATGACTTGTATATGCATACATTGTCTCTGTAAGGATTCATCAAAAACTGGTAACACTGGCCGCCTCCAGGAAGGAGCAATCGTTTGCTGAAAGACTGTCATGGGGAGAAATTCTCTGGACATTCTTTCATACCAGTTGACTGTTTAAATGTTTTTTAAAAGAAAAAAAATTAATGGAAAAAATGTTTTAAAATCCTTTTCCAGGTTTATATAGAATAGTCCGTGTGATAAAAGGCACGTCTTCCCATGAAAATAATTAAGTTTTCACTGCTGCCAACAACAGAAGCTATAGCACAGAAGTCACTAAGGGAAGTCAACTTCCCCAAAAGCGCTTGGGTAATTTAAATAGTAGGTATTTAACTATATATGCAAATGCATCGGCTCTACAGATGGGTAAGAAAAGGAAGGATGGGGTTCACGTCTCCACAACTCAGGTATCAGAAATATACAGTAGGTCCCTGGCATTCAAAAACCATTTATGGTTTCCACCATTCCTGAGCAGCATCTGAAGTTCCCATGACATTTAGTAATTTGTCATTTTGCAGAGACACAATTCTGAATGAGACAAGCAGAAAGCTGAGGGGCAAGGCCAAGCCACTGGACCAGCCAACGTCCAGGTATGCTCTTACTCGGAGCACTCAGTCTTAGTCCACGGCCACTGTGAATAAAGAGATAAAACTCTGTTTCTTGTTAAGAGATGAAACAAACAAAATTAACTGCTGCTTGATTCTAGTGTTGATGACAGAATGAGGGGCGTATGGAAATGTTTATGAAAGTGATAGGCCCTAGCCACAAAATAGAAATTTCAGATAAATTAAAGACTGAAATGTCAAATGCAATGATGACTCAGACACATTGTGTGAACAAAACTACCAAATGCTCCAAAAGGAAGTAAGTAGAAAGATGTGTGAATTTGTTTCAATAAGTGCTCCAGACAGTACAAAAATTGCTCATCAAGCAAGATAA
Organism: Cryptoprocta ferox; assembly: GCA_028646485.1. Classification (NCBI taxonomy): domain Eukaryota; kingdom Metazoa; phylum Chordata; class Mammalia; order Carnivora; family Eupleridae; genus Cryptoprocta; species Cryptoprocta ferox. The sequence continues at coordinate 33,140,779 of CM053577.1, forward strand.
GTAGTTAAGGTCTAGAGAGATCATTTACATTTTTCAGTTATACTTTAGCAATCTGAAGGAAGGAATTATACGTTACAATGATTTCTTTCAATTTGAGAACTGGCGAGTGCCTTGGGATATATCCTTCACAAACGTCAAGAATCTACCGTTATCTTATTTTGACAAGAGATAAACAGAGTTTGTGTGTCCTTCATAATCCCCCCTTCATACAATCCCTTCATTCATCTCTGCCATGAGTAGATAAAATGGTGCCTGCGAGTGAGGGACCTGGACCCCCCAGTGCTGAGCTCCTACAGCACGGGCAAGGTGAAGAACCTACCTGGGGCTGAGATGAAGACGAGATTAACAGTCCCTGAAAGATAAACCACCCGATCTAGGAGGCTCAATATAAAGGGAAAGAGTGGGCACTGCCTATCAACCAAAAGTCTGGATCTACAGATAAGGTGGGAAATGAAGATTATTAAGAAAGGCAGCTAACTATAGCCGGGTCATTCCTGCTCAAACCACAGTTTCAAAATATAATTTCTAAAAGAATGGCTAGTTAATGTTCGCTGAAAGCAGTTAAATTGTTTTAATAATGCTATATTTGCTTTTTTAGAGTTGTATTTTGTAGTTTTACAGTTAATAGGCGCGTTTTTCAAACATAAGGCATAGAGATGATACGGCTAGGGGTTGGGAGTGGTTATGAGGATAAATACCATCTCAAAAGCAGAATCGGATTAAAATTCTCTCAGATGACAGAACTGAGATAGCAGCACCTGGCGTTAATCAGTTTGGGTTAAGAGGGCAACCTATCTTCTGTAAAGAGACAGGAATGTTAACCCTAAAATCATTACCAGGAACCAAACAAAAATGCAAACTATGAAGATACACAGCAAAGAGATACAGAGCAACGTGCATCAGTGACAAAAGCCAATCTAACGCCTTGTTGCTAAGATGCCCACTTTAATGCCATCAACTGAAGCTGACTTTTTGTTTACTTTGTTTTTTGTTTTTTGTTGTTGTTGTTGTTGTTTTAGTCATCTCCACGCCCAGGACAGAGCCCAACTCGGGGCTTGAACTCAGGACCCTAAGATCAGGACCTGAGCTGCAAATAAAAGTCGGATGCTGAACCGACTGAGCCACCCAGGTGCCCCTGGCTTTTTGTTCACTTTGGAGAAATCATCAGTCGCCAACCAAATGTTCTCTCTGGCACACTGCGACCTACAAAAAGCCCTAATATCATTATTTGGTAACATCACCTAAAAAGCCTCTTCCCACTGCTAAACACCCTCTTAATGGGGCTCGGGAAACTGCCCTGAGCCTCCCCAACCCCATCTACCCCGCTCCTGGTCACCCCTCACAGGTGCTCATCAAATACTTCATGCATCATCCTTAACACCTGCCATCTTCTCACCGGTCCCCCCTTCTATCCCTCAGCCTTTCCTCAACCACCTCCTTCCCTCCGTCTTCTTCCTGCCACTTTGCAAAATCTGATAATTACCTAAGGGTAGCTTCTGAGCAGTTAACCTCTGGAAGTCTCAATTCCCCCACCTATAAAGTGTGGAGAATAATGGAAACTTTCTTAAGCGGGCAATGGTGAAGACTCCACGGATAAATCGGGTAATACCTTAGCATAGTGCCCATGACATAGTAAGCAATCAATAAAACGTGAGTTTTTTATTATGATTATCTGGTTTAACAATTACTCGAGTTCACCAAAGCTGCTCAGGTGACCTTAAAAAAAGCTAGCATTACTTTCGTTTCTTTCATTTAATTTTATTTCTATACTAGCTCTTAACGTAGAGCACCTGTTCAAAATCTGCATCACAAGATTCAAGAACACTACATCAAAGTAGGTATTCTATTGTTAATAATAACAATATCTCCTATTTACGTAGCTCCAGAAAAGACTACTAGCTCTTTTTTTTATACCTCTTAATCCCCTTCATCTCTTTTGCCCATCCCCTCACTGTTCTTCCCCTTTGGCAACCAGCAGTTTGTTCTCTATTTATATGAGACTGTTTGTTTTTTTATTGGTTCATTTGTTTTGTTTTTTAGATTCCACATACAAGTGAAATCATGTGGTATTTGTTTTTCTCTGTCTGACCTGTTTTACTTAGCATTATATTCCCTCTAGGTCCAACCACGTTGTCACTAATGGCAACATCTCATTCTTTTTTATGGCTCAGTAATATTCCACTGTATATATCCCACAGATATCTTTATCTGTTCATCTACAGATAGACACTTGGGTTGCTTCTGTATCTTGGCTATGATAAATAATATACATGGGTGTATATTAGCTTTTCAAATCAGTGTTTTTGTTTTCTTTGGGTAAATACCTGATAGTGAAATTACTGCATCATAGGGCACTTCTGTTTTTAATTTTTTGAGGAATTCCATACTGTGGCAGCATCAACATGCATTCCCACCAACAATGCATGAGGGTTCCCTTTCCACCACATGCTATTTCTTGTCTTTGTTATACTAGCTATTCTGACTGGTAAGAGGTGCTATCTCATTGTGGTTTTGATTTGCATTTCCTGAATGATTAGTGATGTCAAGCATATTTCATTTGTCTGATGGCCATCTCGTGTCCGCTTGGGGAAAATGTCTAGTTAGGTCCTCTGCCCATTTGTTAATCAGATTGGGATTTTTTGTTGTTGAGTTGCAGAAATTCTTTCTATACTTTGGATATAAATCCCTTATCGGATAGATCATCTACAAATATGTTCTCCCATTCAGTAGGATGTCTGTTTGTTTTGTTAATGGTTTCCTTTCTTTGTAAAAGCTTTTTATTTGGTGTAGTCCCAATAGAATATTTTTGCTTTTGTTTCCCGTGACTATTACCTTTCGTAACAAACAAATACCTCTGAAGTGATGGAGATGGATGTGTCCTAAGCAGAGAGGGCTGGGCCTGAAGGCTAGGCTCTCTTTGCCACCACTCTGGTCTGACTACACACAGCAGACCAGGCTAAGGCTCTGAAGCAAAACTAGACGAAAGGCCAGGAAAACGTATCCCAGTCTGTTCCTCAAAACACAGCTTTTGGGAGACCATTTATTCCTGCCCTGTGATAACAAGTGTTTTGTTGAAAGAGAAGTGGGAGACCCTCAGGGTCTTCAGATGTACAGAGGACTCAGAGCACTGCGGTAATCTGTGAAGTGCTGTCCAAGCCAAAGCTTCTCACAGTCCCTTGGCCTTGTGACTCTTTTATCACAGGACATCGAATTCCATGGAATCCCCCATCCCCCATGTGTCTGGCCTTTGGGAAACTGCTGAGCTATGGAGAATAAATTCAGAAAATAACATGAAAGTAGGTAGTGTTTTGCAGGGTAAAATGTATTCATCCTCAGGTTAGATTCAACTACAGACGCTACCTTCTGACCTAGTTCCCAACCTGCATCCAAGTGTTGAGATTCATCGGATCCACTACTGGAGAATGCCCTCGGGACCTCTAGTCCTTGAAGTCGAGGCTGGAGAAAGCGATTCAGAGAAAGATAGAGCCTCTGACTCCTCAGGCCTGTCTACAGCTTTCTGATTTACTCTCTGATGGCCTGTACCTTCGTGACATTAGACAGGTACGCAGCCTGCAAGGGGAGAACGCACATACTCACAAATGCAAGGCTACAAAGGGGTGATCGGACGAATGCAATCAGCCTAATCTGCAGGGGATACAGACGTACTGGAGCAGACGGTCTCTTCCATGCTTTGTCGTTGTAAAGGATCTCATTAATACCAACTTATTTGATCCTCACAACTACCTCCTAAGACGGCTTACATTTTACAGACAACAAAATTAAAGTCACTCAGTCTAGAAACACACTTTTATCTCCTAAGACAGTGTCCCTCAGACTATACCACAGTGCCCGGTGTGTTGTATCTTAGTCAACACAGAAGCCGATCTAGGCTGACAGGCGCGGGTCCTGGAGACAGAGGACCTGTGTTTGAATCCTGGCTTCACAATTTACAAATTACTGCAAAATCCTGGGTGGGGGACCTAACCTCTCCTGAGGCTTCAGCTCCTTCATCTATAAAATGGAATAGGAATAGCTACTTTACAGAGATGTAAAAACTTTTTTTTTTTAAATTATGCAAGCTGAGTAGGAACACCTGGGGAGGTTCAGTTGGTTGAGCATCTGGCTCTTGATTTTGGCTCAGGTCATGATCTCACGGTTTATGATACTGAGCCCCTGATAGTGCAGAGCTTGCTTGGGATTCTCTCTCTCCCCCTCTCTTCCCCCCTCCCCACTTGCACATGCTCTCTCTCTCAAAATAAATAGATGAACATTAAAATAGAATTATGATGCTGAGAGTGTTTTGCACGTGGTAGACACTCAGAAGACAGAACTGCAGTTATTCTGAAGAAAAGGAAACAAATTGCTCCCCAGTGTCCATATTCCCTCCAAGTACCAGTTTACCCAGTATCTGAAGCATACCAGGGCAGAGGAATAACTGTGAGGGCCAAGACCTTTGCACCACCAAGCCCTACTTGATTTCTCAGGAGTCTAGAGGTAAAAGCAAAGTAAAATGGGAGGTTACGAACAATGGCAACACTCTGGATTTCATGGACATGTACAATTTCCAAATGAATTTGTGAAGCTGATACAAGGTCAATAACTATTGCCACACTCTTATAAAGGAAAGAACATTTTAACAACCAAAAAAATGTAAGAGGGACGTAATCTCCGAATAATGACCCAAGAGTAGGCCACTGGAACCCTACGGATATTTTTGTTGAGGAAATATAAAAGCTTCCTCACATATCAACTGCAGTTCCAGGACCCACAAAACGCTGGTAGGAGAAAGAGACATGAAAACGATGGATCCCCTCCGCCCCCGCCCCGCAAAGGAGACTAGAATGAGTCTCTCTCTGTACAAGTACTGGAGTATGTGTATACATACCAGAAGTGGGACTGAGAAGAGAGAATCTATACCCCAATCACAATACTTGTTACATTGTATCATGATCATCTACTGAGATGAGGCTTTAGAGGAAAGAGACCTTGCTTATTCATTTCCTTACCCCTTATGAATATCCACTGTAGGTATCAATGAAATTTATCAAATGAATGAATAAAAAGAGAAGGGGAAAATGCAACAGACTAGTTGTGGGAGGGAATTAGGGAGCAGGAAAATTAGAAAAAAGATCTTCATTTGTCCATCGATCTCATATTCTCCAGTGAAATTCTAACTAACAGCTAGGCTGCTAAGTATTTATTTACCTTGTTGGCAGGAGCATAACATTACTGCTCCAAGAAACTCTCCTTATTTAAGTGTCAGTGGAGAATACATCAAAAGAAGTTTAAATTCAAACCTCTTAAACAGGATTATTCAATAAGGATAAGAGAAAAATCTAAACTCACACTTGAAGCATCTCTCAACAAACACACATTGCTACAAAGAAAAATTTTCCTTTCAAATCAAGCATGACAGATACTAGCTTTGATATCCTACTCACCCACCTGATAAGAACTCTGAATCGCACACATACTGGAATTGAGATTCTTTGTGGAGAGATGTGAAATTTTGCCCCCAGGGCCCAAGTTCATAGATTTGAAGCAGGCAAAACTCTAGATCATTTCAATGTGAGAAATGAAATCTCCGTACCATCAAGAACAAATCCTTGAGAATCTGGGTCTCCTGCCCACATCTATCCTTATATAGCAAATGCCTGAGTGGCACCAATCGACGCTTCCTTTAAACATGAAATTGGTTATTAGGATGGTTCCTTCTTATTGATGTTTTCTCAAAACCTATATCTCCTCGTCATGTTTTAATGAGAACGACCCTATGTATGCAGCCATGGTTTATCTGATTTGCTACCTTTTCTGCCATGAAGATTATATGCAAAGGGGTAGTCACTGAAAGCAAACTTGACAAAATCTCAACTTCCTGCCTTCCCACTTGTTACTGTAAGAAGGATGAATTATTTGAGATTCTGTGGCCTAACCTACTTACTTCCTCTAAAGGAGGAACAGAAAATGAAAAATGCCTTTCAAGAAAAAAAAACGTACATAGAAAACGAAATCGCAAACTGACATTAACTGGTAAATATGGCATATATACCATACTCTCATCAAACACTTTTATTGGTAAGTTCATTTTCAATGCACAGAGTAGAAGACATCTCAGTTTGAGGCAAAAACATCCTGACGGGTGCGATCATGCCATCAACGCCACTACACTAATAGGGTCACACTAGAAATTTTACACCCATTAAACGGACTCAAAGGGCATAAAAAGAACAAGAACCTATCTGACACAGATATGTCCATGGTTATGCAAAATATGCATGAACCCAAAAAAGAAAAACTAAAAGTAGTATCTTGTTCTTTTCTCTATTTCATTTCATAATTTTTAAACGCTAAAAGTAGTACCTTCTTTTTTCTTACTCTGCTTCATATTTTTATAGAACACAGAGCTAAAATTAAGATTTACACTTGATTTTCCTTTTGTATCTAATAAAGTAGATGTGACCAGATTTTACTTCTTTCATAGAAGTCCAGTCTACAGGTTTATCTTGATAACCATTTGTAGCTAACCTCCTTATCAATTAGACTGAACAGCGAGGCCCCAAATCCACCAAACAGGAACACTAAGTGGGTCTCAACCACCTGACCAGATTGACCTCTTAGGAATTTCAATTCAGAGTTCAGGGTTCAGTCGGAGTCACAGATGGGGGTGGTGGGAGCGGGGGGATGGGGGGTGATCAAACGATTTTGGTGCCGGAACAATCCTACTCAAGATGTTGAAGTAGTTTAATTCTGCAAAATTACACGTAAAGCTATTGTCTAACCTTAAAACAGCCTGGCATGTAGTAAATGCTCAAAAAAGTTAAAGGCTGATAGAGCTTCATTAAAGGAGGGGTGGTCCATTACTCCATCACGAATGAAAGCTCCGCTTAACGGACCGTATCTCATACACCAGAAATACTATCTGATTCCCATTTAAATAGAGACTTCATTTGGCAAACATGAGCATACTCTTTTGGTTAAAGAGTAGAACAGTAACCATAGCACATAGAATATATTATTAGTCATATTTCCTGTTTTTTTTTTTTTTTGTAATTTTGATTCTAGTACTCTACATCCATCCCTGCCCCAAGTTTCTCACCACCAATTTCTCTATCCCTCAATTAAATTTTCTTCTTTCCTTTTATAATCCTGCCTTCGGAGTAAATTCCATCACCTTTTGAGCTCACTTTTAAAAACGTAGGTCCCATTCTTTCTATTGACTGATTGATCTACATTTTCTGAGAACCAACCCTGCTGCCTCATCTAGGCTCTTCCTACAGAGAACAAGTGACCCTCTTTATAAATGAGCCCAGTGATTTTCTGGCTCAGCTATGTGTTCTTAACAGTTTGTGATCATCTCAAGGCCATGAGCTAGACCAAGGTGCTCTTTTCAGTATAACTCAATAATTGGTGTTTTTCTCAATTCTTGGTTTAAAAGAATAAGGGAAAGAGAGTTTTCTCCCCCTTATTTTTTCTGATACCTGCTTGCTATTGCTTATCTTAGTAAACGAATGTATAAGAGTAAATATATTAATCTGGAAATGTGTTTTTTTTTAAATACTCAAAAAATTGCTCTTCTGAAAATTAGAAACCTCAAGACATAACAAAACAATCATAAGCCAGTATTATTTTCCATGGCCCCACCCCTTTCAAACTGCATGTTACGAACTTAGACAAGTTACTAAGTATCTCTGAGCACCAGAATGCTCCAAAAGTGAAATAATAATACCAAATGCTCAAGGTTAGTGAAAATATTAGAGACAGTACTCAGTGCCTAGCAAAGTACCTGGGCAGACAGAAGGCACTCAGTATTTGTTGGATGCATGAATGAATGGATGGATGAATGAATGAATATAAAAAGTGCCCAGCTCAATTCTTGACATTCAGAAGCATTATATTATACCTAAAATTATAGCTAATATAGCAACACTTGACACTGTTTTGCAGAGGACACCCCACCCCGCAGGTCCTTGCCTTAGCAACAGGTTGGACAGTACATCCAGTGGTACTACCAAAGTACTTACCACATTCACCTCAACCTTTCCCAAGCACTCAACCGCAGTTTGTTCGTCATCACCGTATGTGTGTGGGATCTCTCCTCAACCAGAATTATGAACATACGGAGGCCAAGGACTGCCGCTTTCTTTGTAGCCCCAACCCATTCGTTCATTCAACTCTAAGTGTTGATTATGTGAAGCACTCCCCAACTGAGACTTCTAAAAATAGGCACTCAATAAATATTTGTTGACGGACACAGAACACTTAACAGAAATAATAAGAAGGTAAGCATTTTACTATTATGTCTAATACACAAGTAATTCCTCCAATCAGTGTTCGAGTCACCAATTCTAGGTCTACTTCTGAGGAAGAAACCAAGGCTCACGAGAAGTTCTCTCAGCCAAGATCAACCAACTTCACTCAAGGTCTTCTCAAAAGTCCTTGTTCTTTCCCCCAAAACACCTGTCTCCTAAATGGGGGAGTTTTTAAACGCCTTTCTCCATTTGACTTCATAAAGTAAACTCAGTTGCATTGGAAGGGTACCTTTCCTGGTGTTTTGCTTTCATCCACCTGCTGCATAGCTGTTGCTCGAATCAATGCAAACTAGTTCATAATCCATTAGCCCCTATTTACTCATATCCTCACGTGTCAGTGAAACAATTTAACTTAGTAAAAACACAGCCTGAAAATACTGCACTGGATAATGAAGTCCTTTACAAAATATATCTTCTACAGATGCCCTGAATTTCAGTAGGAAAGAACAAAGGCAATTAGCCTAATATGCACGAAGGGGATACAGACATACTGGAGCAGAAGGTCTCTTCCATGCTTTGTCGTTTTAAAGGATCTGACTCAAAAACGGATGGGCTATACTGTGCCATGTATATGCAATTATATTGTCCTGCATCAATCAACCCAGGAATCTGTTTCCACACTCTCTGGCTCCCAAGAGTGCTACTGGTACCAAATGCAGCTGCAATACTCTTATTAACAGAGCTTAGAGTTATGTCCACTCCTGGGGTTAGGATCTAGGGAACTCATGGGCAAAGACCTAGTCTTTTGGTGTTCAGCACTGTAAGAGCTCAGTAAAAACTGGTTAACTAGTAGAAACATTGCAGGAGGGATCACTAAGGTTACCCACCCTTAGGTCTCCAAGGGTACACTTGTCCCACACCACATGAAGCAAGTTCTCTTATAAATTTCCCATCCTAACCCTATCTGCCTCGAAGAGCCTTGGTTGAAATATACATTCGTTAGAAATAAACTACCAAACAAACCAGTGGAAATTATTCAAGAATCAATCCTCAATTACTCAAGGACTAATTAAACAGGACACATATTTCTTCTCTCCTCCAGTATTGGGTTTTTGAATTCTTAGAACATTGACTGGATAGTCTACAAGAGAAGAGAGATGAACTAAAACTAACAAAAATGTGTCAGGGTTTGTCAAGTTCAGTATCAGCAAATTTAGAATAATGACAGAGAGTACTTGTGATTTTTTTTTCTATCTAGATAATAGTTGGTTATAATTAGAATAAAGTCGCAAAGGGGTCTAGAAAACGTAAGTGAGGTAAAGGGAAGCCCTGTGATGACCTTTCCCTAAATTCACAGTCATGGGCAAGGCCCATTTTCCCACCCCTAGCGTGTAAATCCTTTCTACCCCAGTTACCTATTTTCTCATCTCCATTTCCCAGCAGATTCATGCAACTAAAATATTAATTACAGCACAGGAATTCCCCTCACACCAACCCGTCTACTATCACCATCCTCCCATTTCCACAATTAGGCATCATTTTAAATTTGATTTATTTCACTTACTCCTGCCTATTAAATGACTAGATTGGGATAAATAAATTTCAGTTTATATTCAGCACCATGTTAAAACACAGTGCCTTCCTGTAATGAGCCGACGCTATTAAAGATAAACTACGTTTTTCCTAAAGAAAAGAAATATCCCCTGGAAGGACTGTGACAAGTCCATATAATATACACACCAGAAACCAACCTAATAATTTTAACTAGGAATTAAATCACTCGGTTCTGCCCTTGACAACCTCCTTCCTGTCCTTCACAAAGCCTGACTAAGGTAAAATGGTAATGACTACCAAACATTTGAATAACTCTTTGTAGTTCTCAAACCCTTATTTTATTTTATCCTTTCAACAAAGGAAGTGAGACATGCACTGCTGCTCCCATTTTCCAGATGGGGAAATCTAGGCTGGAAGAGGTAACGTGACTTACACAACGTGATATGTTTCCAGGCTAACTTGTCTTCTGATTCCTACTCTACCACTCCACAGCCATGACGACTTCCCAAATGGAGAAAAATGGTCACTGTCTTCCACTCAGCATGCCTAAACGCACCATCCTAGGAAACACCTTTTACTCTGCTTGCTCTCTACTTCCATCTGCATGATCTTCTTGGGGTTGCTCCTGCCCCGCTGTCACTGTTGCATCATCTACATGGACCCCGACTACTTATTTTGCTAATTACGCCATTCAAGACCATCCACAAGCAGAAAAAGACAATAAATTCCTGTTAATGATCATTTTTACATCAGTAATTATTCCGTTTTGACATCTAGGTCATGCCTAGCCTGGTCAAAAGATAGCCCAATGAGGGTGATTAGTCCTACTCGTAAAAAGTAAACTCGTAAAAAGTAAAGCTAACTGATTCTGTGTTGTTTTTACCAAATAAGAATGAGCAACTCCTTTACTACTTAAGACAGAGAAACAGAATGAAAGGAAGCAAAAAAAAAAAAAAAGAAAAAGAAAGAAAGGAAAAAATTAAAAGGGAAAAAGAAAACAAAAGGTAAACAAAAGGTATAAACGGGGCGCCTGGGTAATAACTCTGTCGGTTGAGCATCTGATTCTCAATTTCGGCTTAGGTCATGATGCCATGGTCTTGGGATGGAGTCCCACTTCGGGCTCGGCACTCAACATGGATCCTGCTTAAAATTCTCTTTCTCTCTCTTTCTCTCCCTCTCCCTCCCTCCCCCGCTTACACGTGCTCTATCGAAAATTAAAATTTTTTTAAAAGGGTATAAATAGAAGAAAGCAGTAGAATAGCACAAATATACTTTGATGTTTTATTTACAGAGGGCTGACCCTTTTGCCTGAGGACAACCTTTGTCCTGAAAGTAGGCCCTGCCTGACTGGAGACAAACCAGCACCCTCCAAAATTACCAAAGAGATCTTATTAGACAGCAGCTATATTCTTTGTGGAGATATGTTCAAAAGTTGACAAGTCTGTGCTAACATACTGAAAAGTCACTGCAAACCTCTGACATGATATTTGGCACAAGTCAGCCCATGTTGGATTTGAGCCATAGAAGTTAAATTACTTAAATGCCCCCAAAGCTCTCATTGTAAATTTCACCTACAGAATTTTAACAAGTTCCAGAATCTTCCATATTAACTGTGTGACAACAGTTACATGAAATTAGAAGTGCTTTGTTCTAGTTTTCCCATTTTTTTCAATTCCAAAGAATAAAACTATTTACTTGACGTAAAAAGCAGGTACAATTGAGATGCAAATTAGGAATCTAGTAAAAGAGCCTGTCCAAAAATTATCCAGGACAATCTCAACTTTTCTTAATGTTTTATTTGAGCCTCAATCACACTTAACTTTTATGCATTCAAAGCAGCGCCCACAAAATGATGTTTCTCTGCCAACTCTGTTCCACGTTCTGTTTCCTGACCCCCAAGTGCAGCTTTTAACATCTGCAAGTACGTCAAGCAATTTGTTCAACAAGCAAAACTTACCGAGTGGCAGTGAAGAAATAACTGTCTGGTGGTCTTTAGGATTGCTGTCCTCCCCCAAGACTTCCCCTAAAGGTCGGGCATTAATTTAAAAAGAGGAAAAGTAAAATCAATGCATTGTCGTAAAAAAGAACTCTTTAAATCCACAATTAATATGTTTACATTTTGAATCATTGACTCATTGCATAATTTCACACAATACCACTGAGAATACTAAAAACAAAATAGCTCTGGATGAGATGAAATGGATTTTATCATTCACATTATTCCCTTATCCTAAATTCCTAAAGTTTCCCCCCACTGTACAACTGGCAGGTGAAAGTTACAGGAATCATTTGATTCAACTTTAATTTCTCTCAGTGCCTTTGTCTCTAAAACTGAAGTTACTTTGTAGAACACACATTGGCAAACAAATAGATATTATGTAAGCAGTTTTTCCCATATATGTAAATATTTAAATCGCGACTTATACAAAGTATTCTGAAATAAGGTCTTAATCAGCAAAACAAAATTACACTCTTAGAACTAAAAGATACTATTTATTTTGTGACTATATGAAACCGCACGGTTAAAAAACTACCAGCCTTTAAGTCTACTTATTGGGAAATAAAATGATCAGTTTATATAAAAGACAAATTTCAGCCAAAGGTCTTTTTCATTTTTTTCAGTTTTAACACTTGGTATTTTTACTAATACTCAAAATGAAACGACCCGCTGTGACTCCTGACTGAAAGCTGATCAAAGATAAAGATAATGATAAATATAAAGACAATCGTTTGTAACCCAGTTATAGACCCATCTCAACTCCCAGAATAACAGCAAAGTGTTTTTCCCATATAAACAAAGAGGGATGGGAATTATAGTCTCTGGGTCGTCAGAACTTATCTGCTCTCCGATTTACTAAAACCTTGTATTTCGGATCGGCATCCATTCACACAACATCTGGCTGCTCGCTCAGGTCGTCTAATTACTTCCACGTCTGAACGGACTACGTAGCTACAAGCAAAGGCCAAACTTTGCTCTCGGCCTTCCGAACTTAAAGAACCGTTTAACCACTAGAGGTCTCCCCTTGGCCAGTTTTGCATGTTCGCTATTTTGCTGCACTTGAAACTTTCCGGAGAAATGCTCTACTCGAGTCGGTGTTTTTCTAAAAACTTGCGCAAAAATCCACGCGACCGACTAGCCACTACAGAAACTCTCGGGCTCCCAAAATCAATAAAAGATATCACAAACAACGCTCTAGGAAAATCAATATTAAAATTCGACGCACTCGCCCCAGCCGTCACCCCCCCCCCCCGCCCAAAATCTTATTTCTCATCTCAGTTTCCCTTAACTTAAACTTTGAACAATTTTTTTTAATCTATTTTTCTTTCCGTGGACTTCGCATGATTTCTAATGCATTTTTCCGGCGGTGGACCCCAGGTGGGAAAGGAGCGGGCCAAGGGATGCAAGGGAGGGGGAAGGGCCGTGCTCACAGCGCCCGAGGAAGTTGCATAAGGAAAGAGACTCCGTTTTTTGGGTCCCCTCAAAAAATCGGCCGGGAGGGGGAGGAAAAGGAAGCGGGGGGGGGGGGAGAGGCGGGGAGGAGGGAAACTGAAGCGACGTCTATCTTCGTCTCCCCGTGGAAGGGTGGGGTAAGGGCCACGGTCTTCGCGACCCCGGAGGACGGCTCGTTACCCCCACCTCTCTCCGAGCGCAGACGGACAAACAGATACCCCCACCCCATCCGCGGACAAGGCGGGGAGGAAACCGCCTGCTTTTAAACTTTCTCTCACGGTCGCACTGTGGGCCATGCTTTGACCAGAAAGGAGGGGGGGGGGGAGACGAGGTAATCAAAAGGCCTTTTTCTTTAAAGGTAATTAAAGTTTTACCACCAGCACAAAAGTTGCGTCCTCCCCCCGCCCGCACCACCGTGCCCCCCCCCACCGCCTCCAGGGCTCACAAGTTTTCCTCCCTCTCTCCGCCCCCCCCCCAACACACCAGCTCGCGGGGCGCGCGGCGGATGCCTCGGCTCCTGCGCTTCCCGATCCCCACCCCCGCCGGCCTCTACTTCCCCCCCGCCCGGGCGCCGCGGCGCGAGGACGGCCCGCCGGGCCCAGGACGCGAGTGTGCAAAACCCATTATTCCGGAACGGCACACGCACGCGGCGCGAGGCGGGCGGCGGCCCGCCCCGGACCCCTCTCTGTCCCCCAAATAGAAGGGCGGCGTAAACAAGTTGCAGGAAAAGCAGCCCTGTGCCGCCCCCCCCCCCGCCCCGGCGCGGCCGCCGCCGCCCGCCGCTACCGCCGCCGCCTCGCGACACACGCCCGCGCCCGCACCCCGGCCGGCGCGGCTCGGCACGGAGCGGGGCGAACGCCGCGACGGCGCGGGCTCCCGGCCCGGCCCGCGGCCCGCGCCCTCCCCCGCGCGGACGGCCGCGCCGGGCCCGCGCCGCCTTGCTTCCCGAAGCACTTTCCTGCCTCGGGCAGAAATAAACCGGAGGGTTTATTTTTGTGCAACTTTCCCAAAATGGCGGAAATTGGAGCTGATCTATATGAAATTCTCACACAGTCGGTCGGGAAGGGGGAGGCGGCGAGGAAGAAAACGCAAACTCTCGGCCGCCGAGCCCCGCCGCGGGTCCGCGAGTGTGTGCGTGCGTGTGAGTGTGCGTGTGCGCGGTGGGAGTCGGGGAGGCCTTTCCGCCGCGCACACACACAGCACACGCCGGGGAGACGCGCCTGCACATTCAACCAGTCCATTCTCCGCAGCCCGAGCGGGGAGAAAGTGGCCCGGCCTCTTTTCCCACTGCCTCGGTCTCCCGTACTTGTACTTCTCGCGCTCGCTCGCTCACTCGCTCGCTCTCCGGTGCGCGCCCGGCACAAAGGCCACACGGGCGGAGGGGGCCGCAGGGGCGGCGCGCGGGGCTCGCGCCTCCCGCCGCACCGATCCGCCGCCCCGGCCGCCCCCGCGCCCTCCCCCCGCCGGCAACCCCCCCCCCCAACCCCAGCACAGCCTCGGCGGCCGCGCTCGCCGCCCGGGGCTGCAGCTCCCCGGCGCCCACTCGGGCACGCACCCCGGCGGAGCCCGGCGCCGCCGCCGCGCTCCCCCACCCCGCGCCCGGTGTCATGAAAGCGACCAAAGTGACAAGCTCGGGGGGCGCGGGGGAGGGGGCCCACACGCATCCCGCCGCCTGCGCGCCGGCGAGAGCCCGACGCGGCCGCCTCGCCCCGGCTCCCTTCCGCACGGCCCCCCACACCCTTCCCCGTGTGCGCGCAAAGAAAAAAATACAAGTCTCTCCTCCCCCCATTTTTTCCTTTCTCTTTTCTCTCTCTTTTGTTCCTCTTTCACACTCGCACTCACTACTTGAGAGTGAGATGCCCAGAGACTCCCCCTCCAGCCGTTTCCGAGTCACTTGCCCACTTTTTTCCCCGGGATTAAGTTTTCTCCTCTTTCCCAGAGGCGCAGAGAAGTGGGGGAGAAACCCCTTCTGTCCTTTCCCCTCCCCTGATCTGTTTCACAAGACGAGGGTGCGCTTCCTTCTCTCTATAGGTCTCTTAACTTTCATCCGCACCCAGAAAAATAAATGAATGGCTTTGGCACGGACAAATCTTCTGATTAATTAGAGATTAGATCCGATCAACCGCTTCTTACCCCCAAATTTTCTCTTTTTTTTTTCTCCGTCTCACGAGTAGTCCTGACAAATGGTCCAGGGCTGCGGGCGCAGTGCGCATGTGCGCGTAGAGTCAGGGCTGGGGAGAGGGGAAACTGCGCTGGTGCCGCCGCCGCCGCCGCCGCCGCCGCTGCCGGGGAGGCTCGCTCTGGCTTCCCTGTTACTGCTGCTGCGCCTTCGCCGCTGGAAAGCAGCAATAAAGCCGGTTGGCAAATGCAGCTGCCCGCAGATACTGTTTCAGGTGCATCTTTTCAATATCCTTGTCACCGGCTCAGGGCTGGTTCAGGAGCAGTCAAAACAAATATGAAAGACTGTTCAGGTTGTAGATTTCTTTGTCTATTTTTCACTTTACTTTTTTTTTTTTTTTAAGGCAGTTCTCAGAGCAGCTAATCCAGCATGCACTGTACATGTATTCATTCGGCCATTAAAGACTGGGCCTTAGTCTCCTACCAACGCTACCCACAGGCTAAATGCATGCTACAGGTCATGAAAAATAAGAAATAAAGTTTGAAGCTTTTACGCGGTGGAACGTCCCCCTATTTGAGGACTGGAAGTATGCATAGTAACGTGTGCGTGCAAAACTTGCTTGATCTTTCGGTTCCTGGAGTGTTGGTTTTTATTGATAGCTTCAACATGTTAGGCCTCTATTGTGAAATATCTTGGGATTGGTTCATCAACTTAGAAGGCAGTTTTACTGTACCCTGACAATAAGCCGATGAAGGACTTACTCTCTTCTTCGCGTACCCCGTCGAGATGGCTGAGCCGTCCTAAATAGCAAAACCTGTCTTTGTTAAGGCGTCAAAACCAGATCGAGAGTATTGTATTTCAGTATTGACAGCTTTCCACTTATTGACTGCAGGCCTCCTTTCGGGCAGCTCACCTTGCCCCTCTTCTACTAGATACAAGTATTGCAAAACAGTTTGAGTAATTGAAGTTGTGATAGCCATTTTCATGTCAATAACAGTTTGCGTTTTGACAGGGAAAAAGAGTAGCACGTGTGATTTCAAGAATGGCAGAGGCAAGTCTTAGATTTTGCAAGGGTGGGAATTTAAGGGAAAGGCTCCACCCCTCCGAGTGGACTATTTATTTCGCATCTCCTAAAAGGTAAAGGAGGCCTTTCCCCGAAATTGCTGCCTGAGGCCTAGAATTTAAATATATCACAGATGGAAATTCTGTGTTAAAAAAATTGTTCTTCAAAATGTAAGTAATATTATTTCTTGATTGAATTTTCTTACTTAAGGAATGTTCCTTGAACCCGTTTCAGAAAATAAATTGTTAATTTCTTAATTTAGGACCATGAAATTACCCTAGAGAAACTGACCACCCTAAAGTTTCTTCTGTTGGTATAGTGACCAAATTCTCCAAACTGAAAATCAGGACATGTGGCTTGCCATGTACTCAGGAACAAAAGAACAAACCCAGGAAGCTAAAATGAGCTTATAAAACATGCTTCATATGTTGGGCAGCCATTGGTTTAGGGGTGTGAAGTGGGGCAGGCTGGGTTAGTGAGAGCTATAGATAATCTCAGACCGCCGGTTAACTATTGATTTCACCCACCACATCCAACCCTTTTCAGAGCTGCTCCCAAATAGCCTAATTAACTGATCTGAATTTCAGCTTCTCTCCTTTTTCTCCTTAGCTCTTGAATAATAAGCAGTGAAATGGCCAAAGGCAGGCCATAGGAGGAGCAGAAAAGAAAGGCCCTGAACTATGTGGAAAACTAAGACCACACAAAAAATAAAAATCTTAATTTTGAGATTTTTCTTTCTGAAAAAATTCATTTTCAATGTATTTCCTCTCTTTAAGTTCTGGATGATATTTCTGTTTCCCATATATTTTCAGTGATGATGGTTCATCAGTCTGTAAACGTATATTAACGGCCTACCTGTGCAAAGCACTCTGCAAGGTGCTAGGGAATCACAGCAGACAAAAACTAGGCCAAGGAATTCAGTCTGGCGAGAGACGGTCTGGCGAACTGGGCGTTGCGTTCTAGTATGGTGTGTTGTAGTAAGGTATGCAGAGCAAGTACAGTTGAGGGGCACCTGTGGCAATAAGGACAGGCTTTCCAGAAAAAGTCATAGCTAATCTGATTCTTGAAGGACAGCCATCCTTGCTGTGTGGTTCCACTTTTCCTCTGGGAAATTGACCCAATAAGAGGAAGTCTGAATGTTTAGAGAGCAAGGCTTGGGGGCGCCTGGGTGGCTCAGATAGTTAAGCCTCCGGCTTCGGCTCAGGTCATAATCTCGTGGTTTGTGAGTTCAAGCCCCGCATCGGGTTGTCTACTGACAGCGCAAAGCTTGCTTAGGAGATTCTCTGTCTCCTTCTGTTTGCCCATGCCCCTCAAAATAAACAAACAAACAAGCAAACAAACAAACATAGAGAGCAAGGCTTGTCTGGGACCTGTGCACTTACTGAGATTCACTAACAAAAATAAAGATGAGTTGAGGCTCTCTGCAATATATTGCCTTTCTTCTCCAGAGATCATCAGTAAAACCTCAAAGATTTCATCTCTGTGGTTCCCAAGGTGTAGTTCAGGGGTAGGAGATATTTTGAAGGTACTCGTATGTAAAAATAAAACTGCTACCACATTTTTCTACAAAGAATCCTTTAGTGCCACCACCTGAGATAGAGGCAGAATGCAGTATTAGAATCTAGAGAACTGTGATATTCTTCGTATAAACTGGTATTATTTACAGGACCTCTCTCCATCTGCTCCCTAAATGGTAATATACTAGTAGAAGCTTCTTTGCTGTTCCTTCACCCTTCCACCATTCAGCCACTGGTTAATATTTCATGAGGAATCCCTTCTCTCCAGCTTCACTTAAGGTCATCATCCTCCACCATTCCCCCCCTTCCCATACCCCCTGCTATATCCCCTCACACCTACATACCAATCTCAGATGAGATTTCAATTTCCTTCACACCTCAAACTAAAGTATTAGCTTATTCCTTTAGTATTATTTGTATTGATTTATCTAAACCCAGACTTGGTCCCCCAAAATGACTTCAGGTTACTCCATTCCTGAATATTTTGAAGCTGAGGTTATTTGACGTAAAAAATATTGTAAACAAATCACTGCATTCATTCTTCAGAGACTTTTTGAGACTCCTCGCCACTGCCCAGTGAAGGTCATCTAAAGCCTCCCTCACTGTCCTCCATTCTGTTACCTCTACTCTGTGTAAACTTTAATTTAAAACCTAGACTCCCTTTTCCTAACACTAAACTTGTCCTGCATTGATAGGAGTCACTCTTCCTGTCCTGGAACAGTTCAAGGATCACCTCCTCCATGGGCCAATCCCTCACAAATTGAAATTGGAGTCAAGTCCAAGAGATTTGTGTTCTAATCCAGTTCTACTACCACCTACTGGGAACCATTAGACAGGTCACCTCACGTATCAGGGCTTCAATTCTCTCACTCGTTAGACAAAGAAAACAGAGTAATTGATTTCTGAGGCCTCTTTGAAAGCTGTTCATTGTTTGAAAGCCATGTCCTTCCCTATCTTTCCCACAGAACAGGAACATTGCCATATTTTGGTACAAATAATATGGACCCAAGACAGGAATTTCAAGGAGTGAAAATCCATCCATCCTCTAGGTATCAGAACGTTATCAGTTTATAGCTCATTCCGTTGGTACTAATGAAATGAAGGTCATGGGTTCCATTCCCTAAAGGCTAGTTTTGATCTGCTTCATGGCCACAAACTGCTTTTCTAACACCAGCCCCCCATGTTGTAATGTGTGTGCCATTGGTCACAAGTCTTGAGGTAAAATTGACTCTTTCCATAGAAATGTTCTAAATGAACAATACTTGAAATCATCCTTTTAATGTATTATCTTACTTTTAAGTATGAGTCAAGTTATTGATTTTTTTTTAGCCTACATAATCGTGTGCTCCATGTTTTTCCGAGTATAAAAATGACGTTCACATTGATTTGGCCAAGATTCTCATGATTGATATTTGTAAGAGCTGAGTTTGATGTTCTTATTAGCGTTCTAGATAACACTGAAATGTTTATTAGGTGCTCTCATTTGAATCCTGGTTATCCTTATTGTGACACATCTGTGTACATTCTTAGCACAGGGCTTGGGATGGTAATTGAAATGCTGAGGGTGAAAGCAAAAGGGTACATTACTCATCAGGTAAGGAAAGGATTATAATGTGTATCACATTCTCAATATCCTAAGGAAATTAATATAGAAAGAGCTTCTGGGTAGATGTGAATATTTATTATCGTTTTGTTTAGATTCAAAAGTAAAGATAGAAATATGACAGACATATCTTAAACAGTAGAATAATATGGAATGGTAGACCACCCTCTAAATTTAAAGGAAAAAGGCAATTTATAATTTTTTCAGAATACACTTACTCATTTAAAGCCTAAAGCCAGAAGCCTTATAACTAAGCAATATTAGAAGACACAGGCCAGACTTCAGAACATGGCTGTGCTGATAGCCCCCAATACCCTTAGAGCCTGGATCTAGAATGTTCTTTCCATTTGACCTGGCCTCCTGACCACAGTTGATTGGGCTAGGTTGGGCTTTTAATCCAAGGACTGAATGGAGTAGCAAGGGGTGGCCTATGAGTCAGCAGGGAGTCCTTTCCCATGTGAATAAAAGTGATGAAATGGACCAGTCATATTTTTAAACTTGGCCATATGAACTGGGAATACTGAAGATAAAGTTACTTGATAGGTATTATAAAAACTAAACGATTCACAGAGGGAGCCAGGTAGAGTGCAGGCTCATTTGCTATTAGGCAGTAGAAACTATGCATTAATAGAAATCATAAGGTAGAGCAGAGCAGAAGTTAGCCAGCCAGATAAAGATAAAGTTCCTAGAGCTTCAGTGGGCTCTGAATGACCTCATATTTCCAAAGGTCATTCTAGTCTTGGAGAGGCCAGGCCACTCTGTGGTCACCATGAAGACTACCTGCATAGCTACAATTTCTGTCTTCACTACTGCCGCCATAATAACTCCCCATCCCTGAGGTGCCTGGGTGGCTCAGTCGGTTAAGCGTCTGACTACAGCTCCGGTCATGTTATCCCAGCTCAAGCCCTGCATGGGGCTCTGTGCTGACAGCTCAGAGCCTGGAGCCTGCTTCAGATACTGTGTCTCCCTCTCTCTCTGCCCCTCCCCTGCTCATTCTCTCTCTTTCTCTCTCTCAAAAATAAACAGTAAGAATTAATAATAATTCCCCATCCCTTATGGAAGAGTGAGTCCTTTTTTGAATTAAGTAGATAAAGAGAAGAACGCAAGCAACAGCAAGATGTATGACTTGTTCCCATTAGACTTGCAAAATTAGAGGGGAATTCTACCTCACTTTCTAGATCTGTAAAATGGGGATATGAATGGCACCTAGCTCATAGAGCTGTTATAAGGATTTAATGGATTTATGCAAGATTTATGGTTTAGTAGTCAGAAATGTGAGCTTGAGAGTCAGGATTTTACCCAGTTCTTGTTTCCTGCAGTATTGCTAGAATCCAGAATTGTGCCAGCACACAGTTAACTATGAGAAAAATATTTATTGAATGACTTAAGGAAATACTAATACACAAGTTATTACATCTGCTCTTTTACTTGCCTCTTTCCCAGCTGGTTACTGGGCCATAGGTATCATGTCACAGACATGCTCGTCCTCCCAAAAGTTCCTAAAAGCATGTAAACAGAGAGTGCTAATGGAATTCATAGGCCCTATTTCAAAGGAGCCTGCTGTTCAGAATATATTATCTTTATTTAGCATTTATATTACACTTTTACATTTCCAAAGCCCTTTTCAGTTTTTTAACTAAATATTTGTTATACCATTCCTACATTATCTTTCATAAGGGAGGTAACAGAGGCACAGTTCCAATCATTAATACCTATGTCTGGAATTGAATTCATCACATAAATACAGTAAGTATAACTGTATATATATATATAATCTGGAACCTTTCTTGGTTCATGTAGAATGCCGAATGGAATGTCAGTGTTTGAGAAGAAGACAATCTGTCACTTTAAATTACACCAGCTACGCCTTTCCCCTGATTCTCTTTCAGAAACTACAATCAATAGGAAGGCGTTTAAACTAGGATTTCTCAATGGGTTTGAAGCCTTTAAAGAACAAAATTTTGAAATTCAGTATCGAAATATTTTACAATATCTCAGTACTTACACAATCTTTTTCTGGTTTTTGGTGAAAATCTCTGCAAGAAAGGGTTCTTTCCAAGTGTCAATGTGTTGAGGGTTTCTGTGTGTATGCTTTTAGAATTTGTAGACAGTGAGGACAGAAATGGGTAAAAAAAATCAGTATACCATTGATGAAATCAGTCAAGAATAATCTAAGGGTCTACAAGAAGGCTAAGGAGATTTGGAAAACACCAAAATCCAATCAGGTGTCCCTGTGGAGTTTCAGGAAAGTCTGAAATGTATTGGACCAAAAATAGATACCGAGCTTTTTGGTCGCTATTTCAGTTGATGGAGTACAGAAATATAGTCAAGCATTGTATTAACTTTGTAATACTTTGTATGGTCTTATTGAAATATTTCATATCGTAATAACTTTGTATGGTGACTGATGGTAACTACACTTATCATGGTGAGCGTTTCACAATGTATATAATTGTCAACTCAGTATGTTATACATCTGAAATTAACATTGTATATCAACTAAACTTTAATAATAAAAAAAATACCAAAACAAAACAAAAAATCCTAACTCAGAGGGGTCTCCAGTTAAGCTGGATAATTTATTCATCTGTCTTTAGTTGACTCAGCCTTTCATGGCCGAATCAGCTGTTTACTAATATCAAGGTCAGACTCCGCTCCCGGGTTCTTCTCTCCTAGTGCAAGCGCCTTCAACTCTTTCCTTCAACTTCCAAATCTCTCTCCTTTTCTCTCCTATCTCCAGAGAAAAACCTCCCGACTCCTTCCCCAGGCTGTATCTCTAAATGCTCTCGGTCTCACTGTCCCTAGTTCTTCATGAATTTTCACGAATCTCCCAACATTTACAGTCCATTATTCTGCCCTGGCTTTTTCACAGCCAAAAAACATACTCATGCTTATCTTCCCAATCCAGAAAAAGAAAACCTTTTGTCAACTCTACGCCCTTTCAAATACTGTACCATAATTTCTCCTTTCCTTTGCTGCCAAACTTCTTGAACAAGTAGTTCACATTCGCCTTCTTCATTTGTTCCTTTCATTCATTCTTCAATCCACGGGCATTGCTATATATTCTCTCTTCTCTGTAAAGTCTCCAATGACTTCCTAAATGTCAAATCTAGTGACCACAGTCCACTTCCTATTTAAGATTCTAGATTTGACAGTGTTGACTAATCCCCTCTTTGAAACTGTCTTTTCGTTCAAGCTCGTTGCCAATTCACTGTTCTCAATGTTCTCTTGTCCTTCAGACCTAGTTCTTTTTTTCCCTCCCACTTGATAAATATGAGTGCTTCTAGAATTAGCTTCTGGGCTTCCCTTCTGTCTCTACATTCTCTCTTGAGTGAACTCATGTACTCACCCAGCATCATTTGAAGAACTTATCACTGTGTAAAGAACTCCTAGACTACATTTTTGTATTTGATCATTCTACTGAGCTACATTTATGATTTCTTTAGAGTTAAATCCACATGGATACTCTATGTGTTTGAAGACAATGGAATGGCATGGGGTTTTATAAGAACGAAGGCTTCAACTTTGGAGTTCCAGCTGGGTCAGGGTCCCAATTCTACCACTTAACCAGCTCTTTGTAACTTAATCTACCTAAACTGAGTTTCCCCCCAAGTATAAAAACCCCTTCTTCACTGGACCATTATCAAGATTAAATGAGATAATGCATGAGGGGTACCTAACCCATAAGCACTTAATAAAGGGTAAATATTGTTTTCACCTGCTTCCTCCTTCTGCATTCTTCATCCCAGTTTATAATGTCATTGTTCTCTCAGTCACTGATTGAAGTGCAACTTCCTCTTCCTGCCACCCACGTCCAGTTGTCAACAGATCCTACTGATTTTTCCTGTATAATAATCTCTCCTCTACACCTTCTACCGCCTTTTACTACTTTATCTCCTGCCAGGATTATTACCCTATATCTCTAACTATATCCTTTCCACTACAATTACCTTCCTCAAGTATAGAGTGGGTAATGTTACTGCCCTGCTCCTAATCCCTAAATGGTTCCTCACAATTTAGAAAACATTCATGTCCCGTGTGGTACTTAGTGCCCTTCTAGCACTGGAATAGATGCATCTTTCCATCTTCAGCTAGTATACAACCAGAAAACCACGAGGAAGCCATACCAAGAAAGCCCAGTGCCTTGTCACTTGTCTTTGCTTTGACTCATGCTATTTCTTAAGCTTAAAATGCCCTGTCTCTGCCCCTACATGACCTATCAAAATTTCTAACTCACTTGAACAGACATTTGTACATTCACATTTATAGCTGCATGTTCACAATAGCCAAAAGGTAGAAACAGCACAAATGTCCATACACAGAAGACTGGATAAATAAAATGTGATATATATATACAATGGAATATTAATAAGCCTTATAGTAGGAAGGAGATTCTACACATGCTGTAACATGGATGAACCTTGAAGACAAGCTATGTGACAGAAGCCAGGCACAAAAGGACAAGTACTGTAGAAGTCCACTTCTATGAGATACCCAGAGTAGTCAAATTCACAGAGACAGAGAGGAGAATGGTGATTGCCAGGAGCAGGGAAGAGGGGGAAATGGGGAGTTATTGTTCCATGGGTAGAGAGTTTCAGTTTTACAAGATGGAAAAAACTCTGAAGATGGATGGTGGTGACGGTTTTGCAATAGTACAAATTGACTTAATACCACTGTATACAATTAAAAATGGTCCAAATGGTCAATTTGGGGGCGCCTGGGTGGCTCAGTTGGTTAGGCGTTTGACTTTGGTTCAGGTCATGATCTTACAGGTCATGAGTTTGAGCCCCACGTCAGGGTCTGTACTGACAGCTCAGAGCCTGGAGCCTGCTTTGGATTCTGTGTCTCCCTCTCTCTCTGCCCCTTCCCCACTCGTGCTCTGTCTCTCTCTCCCTCTCAAAAATAAACATTAAAAAATAAAATGGTTAATTTTATTTTATGTGTATTTTACCACAATTTAAATTTTTTTCTAATTCATATTTTTAGTCACATATATTAAATACTAAGGACTATTCTGGGTACTGGGAATTCAAAAAGCAAATAAATAAATAAATAAAGTGCTAACTGTCCCAGAGGGGCATAGAAATTGGAAAAGGCTCAAATTCTACCTCTACCATGAAAAAGTCCAGGTAATTGGGGCACCTGGGTGGCTCAGTCGGTTGAGCATCCGACTTTGGCTCAGGTCATGATCTCATGGTTCGTGGGTTCGAGCCCCACATTGGGCTCTGTGCTTATAGCTAGCTCAGAGCCTGAAGCCTGATTCGGATTCTATGTCTCCCTTTCTCTCTGACCCTCCCCTGCTTGCTCTCTCTCTCTCTCTCTCTCTCAAAAAATAAAATAAAACATAACAAAAATGTGGTTTGTTTTTTTTTTTAAAGAATAAGTCCAGGTAATTACACTGGAAATATAAGGCTTTCTTCTGTCTCTGTTTCTATTTTAGCACTTGCCACATTCTGCTCTATATTTTGTCTGGTCCTTGTAAGCTTTTGTCTCTCTTTTCAGATAATAAAATACCCTAAGGTCAGGAGCTCCATCTTATCTATTCATTTTTTTAACCTATCATAGCCCTTAATGCAGTTCATTGTGCATAACAGGGGCTCAATAAATACTTGTGGAGGAGAATTGAATGGAACGGAAGTTAAATTCAGCCATCGGTGATGTTCCAGGCTGGAAATGACACCACCCAATTAGATGGGCCTTCCTCAGAATGGGTTTACTGACCAATGGCATTCACCAACTAAAGGATCAAAGGAAAGCCCACCTCAAAAACACCACTCCCTCAATACCAGGTACTCACAGCTGTTACAGATTTTATTTATGATCCTTAGTAAATGTGGGTGTCACCTCATATCTGAATTAATTTTCTAAAATTTCAAATCGAAAGCCATAATTTAAACATGGATGGTTGGGCTTAGATACTGTCCAGCATATTTACAATCAGAGCTGTGAGCCAACCATTAAGAGTTTTGTGAGAAGAGATACAGCCACCATCAGTTGGCTTTCCTCCCTGACCCACAGAGTTTGGCGCAGTCTGTCTCATACCTGGTTTGGTTTGAGTACATGGCAATAATCAGCACAAATAGCACTTAGGAATCTAGAACTTTCTATCCTCCGATAACCCTTTAATTATAAATCATCAAGGTAGCAACAGGCACTTAAGCCTGTCTTCTTGAGTGCTAGGAAAATTTTTCCCTCATCAAGATGGGGTTTCGTTTTCATTTTCAGAGACAGTATTCTTAATTTTACTGTCAAGACAAGGTTCAGGCACCCTGGTGCTTAATAATTATGGTTAAAATTCACTGAGTGATTACAGGGTGCCAAGAACTGTGTTATGCACCTTATTATCTCATGTCTTCTTCTCAACAAAGCTATAGGGACCAACGTGGATTTCTTTTGTTTGTGGCTTCCCCAAATTCCTTTTCCATCCTTCCATTTGACGTTATCACATGGTCCCTAGGGAGCTCTAGCCTCATTCCATGTGGTCTTGAAGGGCCTGTTAATTCTAATGCTTCGTGACCTCAAGGAAGGGTGGGTAATGGAAGTGAGGCCAATTAAGGTGTCAGGAGAATCTGATTCATGGATCAAGTGACAAAGGTATGGTGGTTGGAGGTAGGTTATTTCAAAGTACACCCCCCACTAAATTTCTGAATAATAACCTCAGAGTAGCTCTGGTCCCTGTGTCTCCAAGGCCTGATCATCTAACTACTCCTTCAACTCTTGACATACCAAATTTTGTTCCAGTGTATTCTGCTTTAAAAAAAAATCTAATGTTAACCAGAATCAGTTGCTTATAACCTAAAAACCTTCTCCATAAGGTGGCCTATTTGTTTCCCTTTGTTATGTAACAAGTGGCCATGAGTGTAGCTGGTGACAAATAACACATGTTTATTATCGCAGTTTCTATGGGTTAGGGCTCTGGGCATAGCTGACCTCATTGGGTCTCTCAATGCTACAGTCAATGTGTCAGCCAGGGCTAAGCTCTCATCTGGGGTTTGGAGTCCTCTGAGGTTTGCGCGGTTGTTGGCAGAATTCTGCACCTTGTGATTGTAGGACTGAAGTTCCTTTCTCTTGCTGTCTGTCAGCTGAGGACTGCAGTCTCTGTTACAAGACCCCGTCCCTAAGCCTCTCACAACAGGGCAGTTTGCTTCTTCAAGGAGGGCAGCAAAATCTCTTTCCCTTCAGGAAAACCCTGGACTCTCCTTTTAAGGGTTCACCCAGTTGGGTCAGACCCACCCAGCATTATCTCCCTTTTTGATTTGCTCCATGATTAGGAGCCTTAATTGCATCTGAAAAGTGTCTTCCCTTTTGTCACACACCACACTCTAATCACCAGAGTAAAATTCCATCACAAGTCCCTCCCACAGTCAAAGAGAGGAAATTATAATAGAGTACGAACCAGTTGGGGGGGACATGGGGCCATCTTAGAATTCTGCTGAACATAGGGGGTTGCTCCTATTATCCTCATTTTACAGATGAATAAACTAAAGTTTAGAGAGGTTAAGTCCTCCAGCAAAGATTACAAACTTACGTATGTTAATGTCAAGATTTGAACCAGGTCTGTCACCAATGCTTAAGCTAAGCTGTGATGTTCTTGAAATGAGTTTTACCTTCTTCATTTAAATCCTCTTGTACTTGCTAAACTTTTCTGTATTTTTAAGAGTTTTTCTGGCCTCATATTTCCACCTGTTCTGAATACCCTCGTTCCCTACCTCAGATGTCCACATAGACAATAGGGCAAGTTGCTACAGAGATGCTAAGGCATCTGACAAATATCTACGGACCATCAGCGTGTGTGAGTCACTGTGCTGGATGGCTCAAGAAAACTCAGGGTGGACCCCCCCCAAGAAATGCATTTTCTGTCAAAAGACACAAGATTCAACACAGAATTAGGAACATATGTGAAAAACTAGTAAAGGAGTGCACAAGAAAGGGAACAATGTGTTCTGGCTGGAATGAAAGCCAGACTGGAGAAGTCCTTTCAAAATAAATGAATAGGATTTGGCCTTTCAGAGAAGTGAAGGGGTAGCAAAGAGCATCTTCCTGACACTTCCTCTTTTCAAGAGTTTCTCCTCACTTGATCTTTGATCATAGTATGTTGACACATGGGAAGCTTTTTCGGAATTAAAAGATGATAATAAGTTACCCCATATCTTGAGGTCCTGTTTTCATTGGTTGACCTAAGGTAGTTTAGAAACCAAACCAAGGAAAATAAATCAATTTGGGTCAATATAGAAAAATAATCTCATACTTAATAGTGCCATCTAAAGACTGTTTTCACTGGGCTGTTATGTGTATATTATTACAACTTATTGATTGCTACTTTTCTTAAGTGATTTATCCTGTTGCTTCTTGCAGAATTCATTTTTCCCTTCTTTGGCTCAAGGTGCCATTGATGGCAAGTAAGGCAAATGGCGCTAATATCACTAGGGCAAGTAGAGACAATGGAGGAGAAAATAGCTTTTTTTTATTTTTAAAAAATGTTTATTTATTTTTGAGAGAGACATAGAGAGAGTGGGGGAGGGGCAGGGAGAGAGGGAGACAAAGAATCCGAAGCAGGCTCCACGCTGTCAGTATAGAGCCTGATGGGGACTTGAACTCATGAGTTGTGAGATCATGACCTGAGCCAAAACCAAGAGTTGGAAGCTTAACCAAATGAGCCACCCAGGTGCCCCCAAAATAGCTTTTTATATTATATCACACCATAGTATATCCACATTAGAAATATTATGTCTGTTTATTTTGCCAGAAATTTTACATGAAACAGTAAAACAAATGATGTGAAATATTGCTGTTTAAAGTAGCTGCTAGGAGGAGCGTCTGGGTGGGTCAGTCGGTTGAGCATCTGACTCTTGATTTCAGCTCAGGTCATGATCCCAGGGTTGTGGGTTTAGGCCCTTCATCAGGCTCTGTGCTAAGCATGGAGTCTGCTTAAGATTCTCTCTCTTTCTCCCTCTGCCCCTCTCCCCTGCTCACACACACTCTCTCTCTAAAATAAAAGTAAAATAATAAAATAAAATAGTTGCTAGGAGATTTGGGGCTTTTAAATGAAAATTTCCAGATACCCTGAGCCCATATTCTAGGTAAATTAATCCTTTTATTTATTCATTAATTTGACAAATATTTATTGAGTACATACTATATGCCAGGCACTATACTGGGTTCTAGGAACAAAGCATTGAATAAGACACATATCAGCACTCCCATTAGGATGTAAGATGTAGTGTAAATCTTGTAAATAAATAGGCAATTATAATACATCATAATATATGCTATGGCAGAGAAAGTAAAAAGTGCTGTGAGACTATGAAGAAAAATAATTTTGTTGAGGTCAAGGGAAACTTGGGAGGTTTTCTGGAGGATATGGCATTTAAGTTGACATCTGAAGATGGAATGGAAGATACAGGGCATGCTGTAATGAGCAAAGGATCAATAAATACCAAAAGAAAAATTGTGATAGTTATTTTAGGGACAGAGGGGAGGTAACTAAGAACTTTCATTTCTTTAAACTATTTGAAAATGCCAAGATTAAAAAAAAATCCATCCCCCCCCAGAGATATTTCATTATATCACTTACTAGCCCATATCTATGAGCCATAAACAGTTACCTGCAGTATCCAAGCAAGAACACAAGAACTCGCCTTGTCTGTCTCTGTCAGTCTTTGCCTAGAATCCATCTCCACCCAGCTCTGAAATCTTGCCTCTATAATGCAAGCACCATCTCCTCCACTGGCCACCATGAACTTGGAATTTACAAATGGTGAGGGCTTATGGTCACTGGTGCCATCAGTGTCAGCTGCCTCAAGGCCTTACGCAAAAGTTGCCAAATTGTGTCAACTAAATACTGAACAAATGCTGAAAAATTATGGCTTCCCCAAATTACTTTCATGATATAGGAGACTAATGGACAATCAATATATTTTGTATATTATAATAGACTTTACGCCTTTCTTTTTTAAAATTTTTTAATGTTTATTTATTTTTGATAAAGACAGAGTGCAAGCGGGAGAAGGGCAGAGAGAGAAAGACACAGAATCCGAAGCAGGCTCCAGGCTCTGAGCTGTCAGCACAGAGCCCAATGCAGAGCTTGAACTCACAAACCATGAGATAATGACCTGAGCTGAAGTCGGACGCTTAACTGACTGAGCCACCCACATGCTCCAACTTTACACCTTTCTTAATTTTTATTCTTTTAGATCAACTTTTGCTCCCAAACATGTAAGTTGCATATGTGTGTATGTACATACCATTCAACTCTGTTATATTTACCTGATCACAATTTAATATAACATTGAAGCAATCAATTTTTATAAAGCATTAATAAATTACTTACTTTGTTTAAAAAAAGCATGAGTTTGTAAGTTTTGCAACATATATCAAAATTACAAATCCACTTAAATTTTTGACTAGCATTTCTAGTTCTGTCCTATGGATTTGCCCATACATGTGTGACATGACATAGCCATGGGGTCACTTACTGCAGCATTGTTTAGAAGAACAAAATAACTTGAAAAAAAGTATCAGTATGGGACTAGTTTTAAAAATTATAGTTAATTCTTACAAAGAGATAATATATAGCCCTAAAAAGAATAAGGAAGATATATATGTACTGATATGGATTAATGCTGAAGACATGTTAGAAAGCAAGATGCAGGATCGGTGAGTGCAAGATGTTTTGTATAAGAAAAGGTGAATGTGGAAAGCATAGATATATGTGTGTACACATATGCATGTACATATGTATTTAATACATGCTATTATAAATTGAATGTTTGTGTTCCCCTAAAATTTATGTGCTAAGACCTAATCCCCAATATGATATTAGAAGGTGGGGTGTTCGGGGGGTGATTAGATCCGGAAAGCAGAGCCCCCATAAATGGGATTAGTGTCCTTATAAAAGAGATTTTGGATAGCTCCCTCACCCCTTCCTCTTCTGTCATGGGGGGCACACAGCAATAAACCCATTACATTTTAACATAAATAACATACTTTTATAAAAAAAATCACTAGGTTTTCCAAAATAGAAATTAAGAGTGGTATTTTTTGCAAATCTCTTGAATGTCTGACTTAATAGAAGACACTTAAATTCTCATACCTGCTTCTGCATTCATTCCACTGTGATATGTTATTCTGATTGAAGTATGAGAAGAAGATCTGGTTTCTCACAGATAAGAGGTTGGAAAGCAGACAAGTACTTTAAGCTTTTCCAGATAACTGTAGGCATTCTTCTTTGATATTACACCAAAACTCAACAACTAGTAGTTTCTTAAAGGTTAATTGCAATATAGTATCTGAAACTCTATCAAAGAGCTATTCATACCCAGTTATGTTAAAATCCATTGGTCTGCCTTCCACTTTGGATGGTTCTTTTACCCATGCATGATTTTTTTTAAGATTATGCATTGGTCATTTGGGAAATATTGGTCCACTGAGTTATACAGATATTTTCAACATGAATACATCTCATTTTACAATATCAAAAAATTGCATTTGCCAATTCAGCAGCAATTCCATCAGAACAGTTTATAGATACTGAGAATCTATGGAGCTCACAGTGGTGGATACAAGTTTTCCAAAATTCTAATTTCTACTTACAAGCTCAAATTTAGTAATTTGCAGCTCATACCATCATTTGTTTTTCTTAAACTAACCAGTACATTTTGTTCATTTTTAAGGAAATGTTCACCAAACACTTGTATGAATAACCATAGTTTGTCTGTCATTCTTTCAAGTAAAAAATGGTGTTCCATGAAAAATGCAGCTAGTTGAGTTTGCAAATCAAACAGCCAGCAAGTGCATTTCCTTGAGCTAAACTGGTACTTTGGTATGCAGCAAAAGTACTTCCCTTTTTCATCAGACTGACTCAAGAGTCAAGATTTAATAAAATTATTAGCTTTGCTTGCTCATCAAAGACAGTCTTAAGTGAAATTTGAATATTTTTATCTGTGAGTATGTGGCGGGGAAGATTATAATGATTCCTAGTACAGTGTAGCATACTGTCTTTATTCATGTCAAAGTGCTAGTGATTTTATCCACCACTGCTTTTGCATCACCAGGGCAAATGCCAACAGTGAAAATGGCAAATGATGTCTCATTATCATTACGAAATGGTTTTGATCTCACAGACTCCCTCAATGCGACGTGGGAACCCTCAGGGGTCCACGGATCACACTTTGAGAAATATTTGCATAAATAATTCTTGAAGTGATATATTAGAAGCTGGTAATATTATTTCCCTTCAGTGAAGAGCACTAGATAATTGAGGGACAGGTGTGGGAGGAAGACGTTTCACTATATACCCTTTTTACTTTTTGAATTTGAACCAAGGGAATGTATTAGTCATTCCAAGATAAATTTAAAAATGATTTTAAAAACTATAAGAAAGTTGAAAGCTGGACCAAGAAAAGTGAGGTGACAACTCATAAGGATAATATCTCGCATGACTGCATAGTTGCAAAGTGGCTGGCTCGTATAGAACTCAGATGATTTTGGAACAATGGCTCATAAGGAGGCTTAGCCTAGAGTCATTGGTGAAGCTGATGCACAAACTGCTAATTGGCATAGTAGTTCAGGCATGGAGAGTAAGCAGGGAACTTAGAATAATTACATCATAATTTGATAATAGTCGAACTCAGAGAGGAAAATCAGAAAGCTATATGTGACTGCAAACAATTAAAGACATCCAATAGTCCCTGATTACCATCGACTTCCCCCCCCAACACAGGAGTCTCATCCCTACTCCTAAGCATCCCTACTCCTCCATGACAAAGATAAGTACTGGTGACATGGGAGGAACTGTCCTTTCCTATATCTAACCATCACGTTTATGTATATCCTGATCTTGATCTGCATAATCCACCTTGCCCTCCTAAAGCAACAGTCATAAACTCAGGTGCTCAGTGCTTCCCATCAGGTGATACCAATGAGTGAAGGAGGCTATGAAAAAGAAATCCATTATCCTCTCAGTTTATCTTGCATGTCTTCACTTATGGTAGAGGTAATGCCTAGGAAATAAATAGGTCATGTTCCTCTTGACTTTACTATAAGAACACAAAAGTTCCAGTGTAACCGTAAATGGAAACTGACCACTGGCCTCTGTATCAGGAGGATAATAACTGGTGGGGACCCTGGTGAATTGGGGAGCACAGCCCCATGTCAAAAGGACACCTGCTTCTCAGCTCTCCTTAGCACCTCTGGATCTGGTGTTGCCATTGGAAATGTATACTTGGCTTGACTGTCATATCTCACTTTACAAGAAATGGTGGAAATCTGAATTTTTACAGGCCATTTCTTAATTTTTTAAAATAGGTAACTAATTTCTTATGGAGTCTTTATATACAGGCAAACACTATGTTGGTCAAAGAAAATGTGCCCGTGGGCTGATTTCACACTTATAGGCTCATAGCTTGACATTCCTGATCTAAGTTCACTTTCTAATATATTTGTGAATACTATTTGGTCATAAAAAGTACTCCATCATAATTGACCTGTTTCTCTTCATCAGGGAAGCTCTTTCCAGCCAAGGCTAACTCCCCAGTGAGGGAAAAAGAAGTACTAACATTCAAAGGAACTCTGGCAGTACAGTAAATTAAAGGGGCTCAATAACCTGAGATACGTCCACACCTCACTTACAGGCTGTGAGTAGCTCATACACACTTGAGAACTGATCCTGCTTCTGTGGAGGGGAGCTCTGTGTTGCTAATGAGAGGCAGGAGCCCCAACAACCACAAAAACACACGGCTGTGTGACCAGCCTGTCACAAGAAATATTCCAACGCAAACCCTTTGTGATCTTTCAGCCTCAGTCAGAGTTAAGGAAGACAATCCAAGGGAAGCCAACCAATGCCTGTATGCACAGCACTTGCTCAGGATCCAGAGCCCCCAGCAGTATGGTCCACTGATAGATGAGAGACTCCTTAACCAAACCAACTATATACATGTTTTGGCATGAGATGCATACCCACAAATGCTGTGCTTCTGCCAGGTACAGCCACTGTGGCCCACTAAAAGCATTTGAAATGATCCTCTGGAATTTCTGGTGACTCTAACTTTGCTAAATTTGTGTCCAATATACACACTCTTATGTCACATGCATACAGGCAGAGTAGATCTAAGGACCCAGAATAATTACTTTAAGCCCCTTGACCCACAAACACCTCTGGGATAATATTACCTGATATTTTATCACTGGATGTTCCCCTTTTCTTTCCTAAGATATAAAATCATCTTGGTGGAGTAGATTCCGTCACCAAAATGACACATATTATTTCTGCATGGGAGGTCTATGCAGAAGTATTTTGCCTTCATGGACTCCCAACCACCTCATCTACTCATTCTAGAAAGAAAATTCTGTTCAGACCCTTCTATCCATATCTATCTATCTATCTATCTATCTATCATCTATAGCAAATCACAGACCATTGGCCAGGCAGAAAGAATCTCGCAAAACTCATTTCCAGACAATACATCTGGTCTACTGCACTTGCTATGTGCAGAACTCACTACAACCCTCCGCCAAGAGCACTCTCCTCCATACTAACAGTAATTTCTACTCCTGTTACTTCTTTACATCATCATCTTTCCAGCAATTGTTCAGTGCAGGGAATTACTTCAAGCTACCCAAGAAGAGCCAAAGGACTTGCCTGAACACAAGAAAGAACAAAACCCAAAGGGAACGGACCTAGAAACAAAATCAGAATCAGAGATAGCATATGGCATTCTTCTTGACACGCTCATAACCCTAACTTTTCAAAGTTGCTGGAAGACTGTTTCTCAGGACTGCCAAAGTCATGAAAGCAATAATTGTACCTCAAGTTGTAATAAGAATAAGGATAATTAGATAAGGAATTCTCAGTTCCAGGAAACTTCTGGTTTACTTGTTGAATTTGAAAGTATTGAAAGTATAAAAATGAATAGTCAGATGAATGGATGAAAGAAGATATATGTATTTATATTATATATTATAATTATATATTATAAAGATACTATCGCACCTGACCTGTTTTTTTTTTAATTTTTAAATGTTTATTTTTAAAAGAGGGAGGAAGACAGAGCATGAATAAGGGAGGGGCAGAGAGAGAGGAAGACACAGAATCTGAAGCAGGCTCCAGGCTCTGAAATGTCAGTACAGAGCCTGATGCAGGGCTTGAACTCACAAACCATAAGATCATGACCTGAGCCGAAGTCGGACACTTAACCACCTAAGCCACCCAGATGCCCCACAGCTGACCTGTTTCCTGTTTCTCTTCATCAGGGAAGCTCATTCCAGCCAAGGGTAACTCCCCAGTGAGGGAAAAAGAACTACTGACAATTTATATATATATATATATATATGTATATATATATATATATATGAATATTACTCAGCCATCAAAAAGAATTAAATCTTGCCATTTGCAAAAACATGGATGCAGCTAGAATGTATTATGCTAAGCAAAATAAGTCAATCAGAGAAAGAGAAATACTGTATGATGTCATTCACATGTGGAATTAAAGAAACAAAACAGATGAACATATGGGAAGGAGAGGGAAACAACTCATGAGAGATTCTTAATGATAGAGAACAAACTTAGGGTTAATGGAGGGAGGTGGGTTGGAGATGGCTGATATGTATTAAAGAGGGCACTTGTGACGAGCACTGGGTGCTATATGTAAGGGATGAATCACTGAATTCTACTCCTGAAACCAATATTGCACTGTACATTAACTAAAATTTAAATAAAAATAATTAGTTAAAAAAAAGAATAGTCTAATATCTAGGCAAAAAAAACCCAAATAATCTACAAAACAACAACAACAACAACAACAACCAAAGGCTGGCGTCTCACTTCTGTCCACAGCAATATTCAATGCCAGCGACCATGGAGAAATATAAAGAGTTCTGAAGTAAGGAAAGCAGGACCAAAGAACATTTTTCCCGGCATGGTGTCATGTAAGTAAAAGCAAACATATTTACACAAGAAAGACCTCAGGGAATATACTTAGCTTTCCCTGTAAAGAAAAATATATTTATTTGATGACAAAAATTGAACTGTATAATAAAATGAATCAAAAAAACTGAGGAATGGATAAGTAGATGGCAAAAGAACGTGTTTTGAGCAATTAATCCATCTCCATTACAGAATATTGGAAAACAACCACCAAGTATAACTACTAGAAGTCTTGACAGTATAGAACAAAAACAACGCACAGATATGGCAAAATTGAGAGGAGCAGATTACAAGTTTAAATGTGCTCAAGTTCTCATGTCTCGTAGCACTGAGTCTACTGATACTAACACCAAACACTTAGTTGATACAAAAAAATAACAATTTTGGAGGGGGCGCCTGGGTGGCTCAGTCAGTTAAGTGTCTAACTTCGACTCAGGTCATGATCTCAACGATTGTGGGTTCCAGCCCCGGATCAGTCTTTGTGCTGACAGCTCAGAGCCTGGAGTCTCCTTGAGATTCAGTGTCTTCCTCTCTCTCTGCCCCTCCCCTACTCGTACGTGTGCATGCTCTCTCTCTCTCTCCTTCTCTCCCTCCCTTTGTCTCTCTCTCTCTCTCTCTCTGTCTCAGAAATAAACACTAAAAAACTTTTTGGAGGGCACCTGGGTGGCTCAGTCTGTTGAGCAGCCGACTTCAGTTCAGGTCATGATATTGCAGTGCGTGGATTCAAGCCCTGCATCGGGCTCTGTGCTGAAAGCTGAGTCTAGAGCCTGCTTCAGATTCTGTATCTCCCTCTTTCTCTGCCCCTCCCCCACTTTTTCTCTGTCTCTGTCTCTCAAAAATAAATGAATGTTAAAAAAAATTTAAATTAAAAAACAATTTTTAAATAACAATTTTCATCTCTTATTTTTTTAACGTTAGGTTTTTTAAAGAGGAAATTATGTATTTTGTGATGAAGAAACATCTTTGAAGTCATCAATTTCTTTAACTTTTTCTCTATTGATTAAAATAAAAACTGTTACTTTTATTAAAATGAGGCCATTTAACAAAAGTCCATCCATCCATCCATCCATCCATCCACCGTTGTTATGTGCATTCTATCTGAATGGTGACCTCTGGAGCAGCAGAATTTGCCAGTCCAGATGCTTCTATCTGTAAACCTGTGTACAGAGTTGGTTAGAAAGATGTTCCCCTACTGTTAATGGCTATTTCATAGGGGCAGGATTTGAAGCAATTGTTTAAACTTTCTTGTTTGCGTTTTTCAATATTGCTTACATTTTTTAAATTATATACTCTTTTGACAAAGAAGATTTTTCTTTAAATTAAAACAAAAAAATAAAATTTCAAATGAACTAATTAACCTTGAATACTTCCCCATGTATGAGGCCATCATCTTCAACCTATGCTTTTTTTTTCACAATCTTTGGCTTCAGTTCCATCTGCCCAGTTACAAAACTCTTGATCCACACTCTTGAGCCCACCCCTGTCCTCTCTCTTCCCAGTATATGGAACCTGACTTTTTCCTCTGAATTCCTATACCTTCTCCAGAAGTCCTGGAAGGAATCTACACTGCAGCGATTGCTGCCTGAAGACTTGAGTCTGATGTCTCAGTATGTAGTGAATGTTGTTATTTTACTCAGGAATTAATTTAAGAGAACTCTAGGATTTTAATTAATTTTACCATTTTATAATACTTATCAAATTAGAAACAGTGGTTTTTTTTAAATTGTCTATCCAGTGAACTCCTGCCTTTATCTGAAGAATTCTCCAAGGTTTGAACCTTTGCTGCACGTACAAAGTCCAGAAGTATGCTTTCACTGCACTGTCTCTCACACACACCACGACCTAAACCTGTCCAGTCACTAGAACCCTTCTGAGATTTGAATCTGGAGTGAGGGATGCAAGGCATAGGCCAAGTGGAGAATTCATTTTAGCAACAGCAGCCTCAGAAACAGTTTCTAGAAGCAGTGCCAACAGCATAATCATGCCCTGTGCTGGTAGAGACAGGTGTAAGAGCTGCAGCCTCCATTGTTCAGCAGTGGTTGTGATTCTAGCCGGCTAGCCTTCCTTTGTTCCTGCCTGTTTCCAAAGGCGGGTATTTTAGTCTTCCTGGAAATTCTGTGGGCTTCCCAATAACCTTTCAATACATTTCTTTTCCATTCCAATCAGCCTGTATCAGTGTCTATGACTTGCAATTAAAATTTTTGACTGACACTGTACTTACACTATGATTCTTTCAGTGTATATCGGCTTGTATTTTAAATTGTTGTTAGTATAGGACCTCCAGCCTTAAATTCACATTCGGAGTGTTGTTGGTATTGTTAGATCTGCCCAGGCTTTTGACAACCCTGTTTACTTAATAATGGACTCCTCTGTTTTCATTTTCTAGTAATGCTTACAACAAACATTTATTATGCAAAACATTGTGCTGGAATCTGGGGATAAAAAGTAAAAAAAGGACGTAGTATTTATCATCAAGGAATTCAAATTCTAG
Source organism: Cryptoprocta ferox (assembly GCA_028646485.1). Lineage (NCBI taxonomy): Eukaryota > Metazoa > Chordata > Mammalia > Carnivora > Eupleridae > Cryptoprocta > Cryptoprocta ferox. Next base: position 33,178,751 of record CM053577.1, read on the forward strand.
TGGGGAAGTCAGATAAGAAAATAACAAGGTGGCAAATGGTGGAATACGGATGGGTAGGAGGTGTTCTAGAAATACAGAAGAGCACAGAAGAGTGACACCTGAAAAGTCAGGAGCCTCCACCCTGTGAGGGGACCTTGAGGGATAAGTAGAAGTAAATCAGGTGGAAAGGCACAGACAAATGATACAGTAAAGACATGGCACAGTGTAATTTATTCTGGAAACCTCATGCAAATTGGCTTTCTAAAATGACAAGCAAAATGGGCGTGTCTGAAGGCTGGGTTTCTCCATCTTATGAGATCAGCAGAATCAGCTAAGGCTTGTTAAATATTAGATAGCTGCGGCTCTTCCTCCAGGGAATATGGTTCAGGTCTGGGGAGGGGTCCCAGGTGACTCACATGAAAGGAAAACTTTGTCCTGAGGAACTGAGGCTGGAGGCAAAACTCATGAAGGGCTTTGCATGCTAGATTTGAATTTTATGTGAATGGTAAGACGGAGCCATTGAAAGATTTTAAGCAGAGTGCTGATAACATCAGATTTGCATTTCCTAAAGTTCATTTGAGCAGTCCTAAAGAATTGGAAGAAAGTGGAGATTAGCAGTCAGGAAACCGGCAGGCAGAGAGATCAGCTGGGTTATTAAAAGGACTCTGGTTGGGAGAGAATATGGATCTGAACTAGATTATATTCTGCAAAAAGGAGAGAACCAATGGGCTAGAATTTAGTGCAGCAGACTTAGTTACTATTAGCTGTGGGCTTACGAGAAGAGAATTCAAAGATGGTGGCTGGACTTGGGACTTGTACACCAGTGTAGATGAGGGTGATACTCACCTGGATGAGGCAGAGAAGAGAAATCCAACACAAAACAAAAAATGATGAATTCAATTTTGGCCATAGTTGAGAATAAAGTGTACATGAGGTAACAGCCAAATGTCTTTGGGATCTTATAGACATGAATTGAGCACAAAAACATGGGTCAGAACAGAAGCTATAGACCGTTCTCAGGATACAGGGGCCAGTTACGTTATGGAGCCATTCAAAAACCTGGGATGAAGACAGTAGTAATCCAGCCATAAAGGCCCACCTCAAGCTGCATACATGGCAGGAAGTCAGTCTCAGTATCTGTTCACCCGGTGACTTCTACAAACTCAAGATAGCTGGGTCCCATAGGCAGAGGCCTAAGGTAGGACTCAGAAATCCATTTTTTTAAAAAAGAAATTTCCTAAGTGCTTCCATTGAGTAACTGGGTGTGAGAACTACCGAAGGGGATAGTAGTTTCCAAATTTTGTTGCAAATTAGAATATATGGTAAGCTTTTTAAAAAAAATTTTAAATTTTTAAATTTATTTTTGAGAGAGAGAGAGCAGGGGAGGGACAGAGAGAGAGGGAGACACAGAATCCAAAGCAGGCTCCAGGCTCCGAGCTGTCAGCACAGAGCCAGCCCAATGTGGGGCTCAAACTCAAGAACCGTAAGATCATGACCTGAGCGGAGGTCGGACACTCGACCAACTGATCCACCCAGGCACCCCCATATGGTAAGCCTTTTCAAAGTCCAGTGTCTAAGTCCCATCCCATGCTAATTAAATCAGCCTGTCTTGGGTAGAGACAGAGTGTCAGTATTTTTTTTAAGCATACTTAGGTGATTCCAATGTGTTGTAAAATCTGGGAACTACTGGGAAGCCTGGGTGGCTCAGTCGGTTGGGCGGCTGACTTTGGCTCAGGTCATGATCTCGCCGTTCATGAGTTCCAGGCCCTGTGCTGACAGCTCAGAGCCTGGAGCCTGCTTCGGATTCTTTGTCTCCCTCTCTCTTGGCCCCTCCCCTCCTTGCACTCTTTCTCTCCCTCTCAAAAATAATTTTAAAAAATCTGGGAACTACTGATACAGATTACTAATAACTAGATTGGGCCACATGAAGTGTTTACGCATAGTAGCTGAAAGCAGTGCAAAAGCCTAGGCATGAATGCAGTCAAGGAGCCAATCATCAGACGTGCTGAGAAAAGGAAGTAGGTAAAGTTGACCCATGTGACCTTCTCAGAAATGAGTTGTAGCAAAGCTCTATGAATATTATAAGCTTAATATGTTCTCCTGAATGAAAATAGTGAAATAAGTAAAGAAGTTTAGGTCCTCTGATTTCTGTAAATTGACCACTAAAAGGTTCTAAGTGAATTTATTTGAGATTGTACCAGAAGCAGATAAGGGAGAATCGAAGGATGCTGAACAAACCATGGGCACATTGGTCCTTTAAGAGGCAGGCCGGTGCAGGAAAAACCATGTTTAAGAGGAATGGAAAGGCAAGTTAGAGAGGTAGGAGGATGTCACAAGCACGCCAGGAAGGCGCACACACGAGTTGTGTCTTTCCACAGTGTCAGCTTTATTCAATCATTAAGCAAGGTTAACGTAAAGCAGTCCAGGATTCCAAACTCAAGGGCATTTCTTTACGCATTTAACTTGGCTTCATATATGTCATACCAGGCAAAGCCCAATACAAAGTCATTCAACAAACAAGAGACAATGAGGGGAAAGAAGTTAACAAACCAAACACCAAGTCAGTTGGTAAGCGCGCAGTTGGGATGAAGCCTGGGTCAGGTCTGGGGATGCTCTGGGCATGTGCTGCTTATTATGTTCAAGCAGTGGAGGACCTCTGCTATGTTCAGAGATCAATCGGGCAGAATCTTCAGTGGTAGTTGCTTTTAGCATGTCATCAGACACACAAGGGTCAGCGTCTGCAGAGTCTGACAGTTTGCTGCAAAAACCCTTCCTTTTTAAAGGGGTCTAATCAGTCTTGAGACTTTGCTGTCATCCTCTGGTTCTGCTTGCTGGTTATCAGTTCTGGATGTCATCAGCCTGTGACGCTTTCAACAATATCTGGTGTGAGCTGCAATGCCCTTCACTGCTTACGTCATGGCTTGACATAAGTCCATGCTTGACGTGAGTGATTTTATCTCGCTCTCCACAGAGGAAAATCAGCAAGACTAGGAAGGTAAAAGTTAGTAGCAGAGAGGGTTTCAAGGACGGGATCATCCAGTGTCAAATGCTGCAGAACAAGTGTTAGGATATCTGGAAAATATGTCAGTAGGACACAACTCTTCATTCTTGTTAGAAACTATTGGAGGGTAGGAAGCTATTTCTCTTGCAACCTGCCTGATACTCACTACCCTGATCTCATATGATGGGTGCATGATTGAGAGAAAGAGGAGAACTATTTGATCTGCAACGCTCACGAGCATTGTCCTTCCTCAAGCCCATGCTGCACAAGAGTGATTGCGAAGCTAACAGAAGCATCCTGAAACAGGTCTCTAAAACAACCCAGATGAAAGGAATGTAAGGCGACCTGAGAGCCGTGATTTTTTAGTTTAGGGAGGCGAAGGCTGAGAGGGCTGTGATTAAGGCACCTAATTAGTCCTCGGGTCTTTTCTATATCCTACCTCTGCCATGTGTCTCATTCCTGCTCACTCATTTGGCTCCCACCCACACCGGCCCTGTTAAATCCCTAGTGAACAATTCCCTTGCTGGTCACCGTGCTTCCAGAAGCTGGCCCATCCAAGAACCATCCTTTATGCTAATTCTCATGCAGCCCTCTCCTCTTCCGATGACTTTCCCCATCCTGTTCCCTCCCACAGGAATCAACAAAGGGGTTCTGTATCAGATTGCCTCCGTGTGTGTCCCTGCTCTGCCACTTATCTGTCCTGGGACCGTGAACAAATTAAGTTAGGTCCTCCTTATTTTTATCACCTGTAAAAGGGGTAATAACAGTACTTAGCTAAGGGGAACATTAAGGTATATGGCAACAACTGTGTGACATTAAGCAATTAATCTTGCTCAGATTCCATTTTCTTATTTATAAATGCCTATGCAATTCTTATCTACCTCATATTGTTATGGAAATTAAATTAGAAGATGCACTTAAAGTAAATCGGCATAGCATGTGGTACACAGTACGCATCAACAAATTGGAGCCGTTATGTTTTTAAAATCCCAAGTAAAATGGCATCTGTATTGTGAAGACTTCCCTAAGCCTAGTGGAGATACATTATTTCTTCCTCCATGCTCTGCTCTTCATTTTAATTTTAGTATGAAAATTATTTCTCCTTCCTTTTCTTCTCTTTCCTCTTTGTATTATTGTGGCTTGTTTACATTTTCTTCTTCCCCTCCGGATTATTAGATTGAAGGCAGAGACTGAGAACCGTATTTTACCAATCTCTCTGTTACACATAGTGTAGTACCATGTCGTGATTTTTCTTTTCTTTTATTTAAAGTTTCTTTATTTATTTTGAGAGAGAGAAAAAAGTGTGAGAGAGAAACAGACTCTCAAGCAGGCTCCGCACTGCGGAGCCCGATGCAGGGTTAGAACTCATGAACCATAAGACCACGACCCCAACCAGTCAGACGCTTAACCAGCTGAGCCACCCAGCTGCCCCTACCATGTCATGATTTTTAAGTTCACCTAGTAGTTGCTCATTAATTGGAAGTTGAATTACTTCATTTACACTTTTAAATTGGGCTTTTTTCCCCTTTTAAATATATATTTTAAATTTTAATGACAGTATGGATGCAATAAAAATGTGGGAAAACTCTATAAATTGGAGTGTAAATTGGAACAATTTTTGGAAGAAAATATGGCACCCAGAGTTCCCAAAATAGGGTACTTGTCAAATAAATTAGAATATATCAATATGATGGAACAATGTGGAATATTATCTGTCATATTTTTAAATGTGTATATAATATATACATATATATGCTGATTATTGAAAGAGCTCTAATGCATCATAAGTATAAAAAGTTATAAAACAATGTAAACTATATACTCTTTTGTGCAAAATTAAAATAAAGATAGATGTGAATTTATGCAGATTTATGCCTTTTAAAATTGGGAAGTATATAAGTAATTGTTCATATGGAGAGGGTAGTAGGGGAGAAGAAGGAGGGAAATAAGGCTTTCCTTTCCATTTTGTAACTTTCTGCATTGCTTAAATCTTATAACCTTCTATAAGCATTACTCTTTATTAAAATGTTGATGGGAAGGGAAATTAAAGGCTACCCCATTTTAGTTGTTTTATTCTTTGTACCTCAGTGTATTAAAAAAATGTATTGCAAGAATGTCGCCATATTAAATGTTTTCAAAATCATATTTTAATAGTTGTTTAAAATTCCATTATATGATACATAATGATGATATATTAACCCTTTTTGTTGAGTTTTTAAGTTGTTTACAATGTTTGGGCGATTATGGTACTGAAATAAGTATTTGGTTATTTAGTTCTGGGAGTAGAATTGCTGAGGTAGTAGTAAAATTTGCCCTTGATAATAACCTTCCAGTAACAGTAGGTCTTAGAATACTCTCAGTGGATGCGCTGAAGGGTTTAATATGCAACTATGGAATTAGAAAATATGGAGGAGCTGAAATGCTCTGCACAATAGAGAATTTTAACCCCCCTGAGGTAATCAGAGGTGAGGACTAAGAGAGAGAAATAAGATGTAAGACTCTGTACTCCAAGGATGTGATCCCCTCCCTGTTAGTGGATTTCTTTTGGAGACTCTTGAAGAAGCTGAATTGTTGGAAAGAGAAACAAAGCATACAAACAAACACAGGAGCCTGAGGCCAGTTACACCACAGAGCATAAACCTAGGAATTAACAGGAACCAGGGGGAGGACCTGGGAGTTTCACCAATCAGGGAGCTGGGGAAGGAGTCAAATGTAACTAACCAGCAGGACTTTCTACACCCCTCTTTACAGCACACACGCCTCCTCTGAGGACCTCTGTGTTACTGGCATAATAAAAGCTTGTGATTCATATGACCAATTGCCTCCTGGAGAGGATGTATACGTTCTGCTTTCACCAGACATGGAGGGATTGGCCTGATTCACTAGCCATTGCCAATAGTGGATATTATAGTTTTGAAATCTGTAGCAAGTTAACAGAAAAAAAAAATAGTCTCATTGTTTATTTGCATGACTCTGAGTTTAGAGAAGTTAACAGTGTTTTTGTATTTGTCCCATTTTATGGAGTGAATAGAAGTCATCAACAGGACCTTCTTTATCATCCCCACAATGACACAGTAATAACTACCACCTGTGCTGGATGTTTTTTAAGGACTCTTATAAATGTTAACTCACTTAAAAATTCACAACACAAATCTATAACATAGGTAATACTTTCCCTCTGTTTTAGAGATGAAGAAATTGGAAGTCCAGAAAAGCATAACTTGAGCAAGCTAGTAAATGGAAGCAGTTAGATTTGAGCCTGTCCTATAGTCTGGCCCCTAAACTTTCTACCCTGCTGCCTCTCTCCTTTATCCATCCTTTACAAACCTACCACATAGTACCACTGCTGTTAGCCTCTTTAAAGTGTCAAAGACAAATCTTTCCACTCTCCTTTGGATTACATTGCTCAATGTCTATGAGCTTTCATCCATCAATTCTCTCCTCTCTTGTTCATCATCAATCTACCTTCAGCCCTGATATCACAAAAAAGTCACACTAAGCAGACAAACAATAGCAACAAAACCAGTCAAACGTTTATTTCCTTCCAACTACTACAGCTTTTCTGTATGATATTGTCCACTTACAGTCTCAACTTGTTCACCCACTGTTACGTCTCAACAGCTTTCTATCTTGCTTCAACCAGCCCGCCAAATCTGTATTTGCCAAGTGCATCAATGACCTTAGTTTTCCCAAATTCAGTGGCCCTTTCTTTCACTTAATTTGTATTTGATACAGTTGATCATTCCCTTTTCTCGGTATGCTACACTCTCGTTTTCATTCTATCTTTCCTGTCTCTTTTTAGTCTGATTTGTTAGCAACTCTTCCAATGCCCAATCTTTTAAATCTTAAAACTTTCCTAAAAATTTAGACCTGTGATTTCTTTCCCTCTCACTGTATATGCTCGTTCAGCTCGACCACATCCAGCCTCGTGGATTTAAAGAATATCTATCTGGTGATATCTCCCTATGTTATCTTACATGCCAGTTCTACTGGGCTGTATCTCAGACATCACCTATAAAAATGGAATTCTTTATTTTCCTCCAAAATCGAAAGACTTTTTTTCTTAACTCCTATGCCTAGTAAACTCTATGAGGTCAGGGACTAAGATTGACGTTTTGTGTGCTTGTTTTTTATTTTTAGGGACCAAGATTGTTTTGATTTTCACTTTATATGTAGAACTTAGCATAGTTATTTATACACAGATGATGCTCAGTGAATATATAATGAGCGAATGAATGAATAATTTTTTTTTTTAGTTAATAATTCACAATCCAAACTGTTTTAACCTACAGACTTACAATTGCTTAATAATGCACACCCAGAACTAGTGGAAAGATTAGTATATGTAATTAATGATTTTAAAAACCAGGAAAGGACTTAGAATTTTTCCATACATAGGTCTCAGAGTAGAAAGGTGACATAGTTCAAATCTCTTGTTCTATAGATGAGAAAGCTAATATTAGTTCACTTGTCCAATATGGGATCAGTTTTGACAGAGCTTAAAGTGGAATCCTAGGGTCTTGTTACCATGAAGAATACTCCAAGATGTTTCAAATTATTTGTCACTTCACTATACTTGATTTGTGTGTTTGTGTGTAGATAGACAGACAGACAGATAGATAGATTCACACAATGAGTGTACATACCACGGACTAAAAACATTTTAGTTTTTCCCTATCTACTCCCCCAACAGTATCCTCAGAAACTAGAAGAGTGCTTGATACACACTGGGTGGTTAATAAATATTTTTGGCTGAGTGACAAACGAAGTGACAACTAAAATAAACCCTAAATTTCTCACTTCATAAACATAGTCACCTATTTTCTTACACAAATACATAAACAAAATCCCAGGATGCATAACATGAGAAGTCTGAATGAGATTACAGGCATACCTCATTTTCCTGCATTTCACAGATGTTGTGATTTTTACAAATGAATGTTTTGCAGCAGCCCTGCACTGAGCACGTCACCACCATTTTTCCAAAAGCATTTGTTCGCTTCATGTCTTTGTGTCACGTTTTGGTAATTCTCACAATATATTCAAACTTTTTCATTATTATATTTGTTACAGTGATCTGCGATCAGTGATTTTTGATGTTACTACTATAATTGTTTTGGGACACCACTGGATAATGGTGTGTTCTGATTGCTCTACCAACCAGCTAGTCCCCATCTCTCTGCCTCTCCTCAGGCTTCCTCATTCCCTGAGACACAATGATATTAAAATTGGGCCAATTAATAACCCCACAATGGTCTCTAAGTGTTCAAGTGAAAGGAAGAGTCACACATCTCTCCTTTTAAATCAAAAGCTAGAAGCGATTGAACTTAGTAAGGAAATCATGTTCAAAGTTGAGATGGGCCAAACACTAGCCCTTTTGTGCCAAACAGTCAAGTTGTGAATGCAAAGGAAAAGTTCTTGAAGGAAATTAAAAGTGTTACTCCAAAAAACACACTAATGATAAGAAAGCAAAATAGCCTGATTGCTGATGGGAGAAAATTTGAGTGATTTGGATAGATCAAACCAGCCACAACATTCCCTTCAGCCAAAGCCCAGTCCAGAGAAAGGCCCTAACTCCCTTCAATTCTATGAAGGTTGAGAGAGGTGGGAAAGCTGTAAAAGAAAAGTTTAAGGCTAGCAGAGGTTAGTTCATGAGATTTAAGGAAAGAAGCCATTTCCATAGCATAAAAGTTACAAGGTAAAGCAGCAAGTGCTCTTGTAGAAGCTGCAGCACATTATCCAGAAGGTCTAGCTAAGATCATTAATGAAGGTGGCTACACTAAACAGTAGATTTTAAATATAGATAATACAGCTTGAGATTGGAAGATGATGCCATCTAGGACTTTCATAGTAGAGAGAAGTCAGTGCCTGGCCTCAAAGATTCAAAGGACAGGCTGACTCTCTTGTTAGAGGATGATGTAGTTGGTGACTTTCACTTGAAGCCAATGCTCATTTACAATTCCAAAAATTCTAGGGCCTTTAAGAATTATGCTAAATCTACTCTGCCTGTGCATTATAAGTGGAACAACAAAGCCTGGATGACAGCACATCTGTTTACAAGATGTGCTTTATTTTAAGCCCATGATTGAGACCTACTGGTCAGAAAAAAAGATTCCTTTCAAAATATTACTGCCCACTGACAATGCACCTGGTCATCCAAGAGCTCTGATGGAGATGGACAATGAGATTCATGTTGTTTTCATACCTGTTAACACAGCATCCTTTCTGTGGCCAAGGATCAAGAGGTAATTTTGACTTTCAAGTCTTATTATTTAAGAAATATATTTATTAGTAAGACTATACCTGCCATAGATAGTGCTTCCTCTGATGGATCTGGGCAGAGTAAATTGAAGACTTTCTTGAAAGGATTTATCATTCTAAATGCCATTAAGAACATTTGTGATTCATGTTCACAATATGGGCAAAAGTCAAAATATTAATATTAACAAGAGTTTAGAAGATGTTGATTCTAACCTTCATGGATGACTTTGAGGGGTTCAAGACTTCAGTGAAGGAAATAACTGCAGATGTGCTCACATAGCAAGAGAACTAGAATTAGAAGTGGAGCTTGAAGATATAATTGAATTGCTGCACTCTCGTGATCAAACTTAAATAGATGAGGAGTTGCTTTTAATGGATGAGCAAAGAAAGTGGTTTCTGGAGCGGCATCTACTGCTTGTGAAGATACTGTGATGATTGTTGAAATAACAAAAGAATTTAGGGGGCCCCTAGGTGGCTCAGTCGGTTAAATGTCTGTGACTCTTGACTTAAGCTCAAGTCACGATCTCACCATTCATGGGTTCGATCCCCACGTTGAGCTTCACATTGAGTCCCATATGGGGCTCTGTGCTGACAGTGTGGAGCCTGCTTGGGATTCTCTCTCTCTCCCTCCCTCCCTATTCCTCCCCCTCCCTCCCTCCCTCCCTCTCAAAATAAATAAGTAAATTTTAAAAAATTTAGAATACTGCATAAACTTAGTTGATAAAGCAGTGGCAGCGGTTGAGAGGATTGACTCCAGTTTGAAAGAAGCTCTACTATGGGCAAAATGCTATCAAACAGAAAAATCATTCCTGAATGGAAGAGTCAGTTGATGCAGCAAATGTCATTGTTGTCTTATTTTAAGAAATTGCCATTGGGCTCACCGCTGTCAGCACAGAGCTGGTTTTGGATCCTCTGCCCCTCTCCTGCCCCTCCCCAGCTCATGCTCTCAAAAATAAAATAAACATTTAAAAATATATATTTCTATCATACATGCACTTCTATTACCTCTTTATTCCTGGCTCCAACCAACCACTGATCCACTCTCTGTCATTTTCTATTAGTTTTGATTATTCTAAAATTTCATATAAATGAAGGCATATATTCTTTTGCGTTTGGCTTTTCCCACTCAGTATGATGTTTTTATATGTTTTACATGCAAGTATCAGTGATTCACTTCTTTTTTTTGCTCTTAGTGTTACATTTACTGAACATACCATACATTTTGTTTTTAATCCATTCCCTGAACTGTTTTTAAACATTTAAGTTAGCTCAGGGTTTGGAGTATTTTTAATAAAGCTGCTTATAATCATTCACCTACAATCTTTGTGTAGGCATTTGTTCTCATCTCTCATAGCTAAACTTCTAGAAGTGCAATTGATAGACCATAGAGTAGGTATATATTTAATAGAAATGGTCACATTGTTTTCCAGTGTGGTTGTATAATTTTACCTGAGAGCTGCGTTTGTTTTATATCTTTCTAAATGTTTGATGTGGTCAATCTTTATCATTTTAGCTATTCCAAGGGATGTGTGTAGTACTATTATGCTATGGTTTCAGTTTGTGTTTCCCTAATGCTTAATGATGGTGAGAGTTTTTGTATGTATGCCGCCTGTCCATCTTCTTTTTATTGTTATATAATATTACATTGCATGAACACACCATAGATTTTTGTACATTCATATATTTTGAGGTTCAGTTATTGGGTGTGTACACATATGTTTCTTCCTAACCAAATGTCCTTTTCATCATTATGAAATATTTCTCTTTATCTCTGGTAATAAACTTGTCTTAAAGTCTACTTATGTTATCAACATAATCGTTCCAGTCTTCTTATGCTTATTCTTTGCATGGTATTTTTTTCTACTTACATTTGACCTAATTTTATTTTTATATAATATACTTTTATATTTTAAATGTGTCTCTTATAGGTAGGATATAGTTGGATCTTTTTATTTATTTTTGAGGTCCAATCTGACAATATCTTTCTTTTAATTGGAAGTGTTTAGGCTTCAATTAACATCTCATATAATTACTCATAGTTATATAATTATATCTCAACTAACATCTCATGTAATTACTGATATAGACGGATTTAGTCAGCCAATTCATTGATTCTGGGTTGTTTTCATACTCTTTTTTTATTCCTCTATTCCCCCCTTTCTGCCTAATTTTGAGTTATTTCAATATTTTTCAGTATCCCATTTTAATTTACCTTTTGGTTTTTTAGATATACTTTGCATATTTTTTAGGCTTGATCTAGGGATATCTATCATCATTGTTCACAGTCTACTTAAAGTTAATATTGTACTAACAACATCATGTAGAATAGAGAAGACTTTCAACAATATATATTGCTTAACTTTCCCCTTCATTCTTTATGTTACAGATATTATTTGTATTATATTTATATACATTGAAAACAACACATGACAGTATTATATTTTTTCTTTAAAAAGTAATATATATTCTAAAACACTTGAGAAAAAATAGACTTTTTTCATTCAGATATTTATCACTTCTAATATTTACTTTTGATCTGAAATTCAAATTTCCTTCTAGCATCACTTGTTCAGGCTGGAGGACTATTTTTAGCGTGTTTTATAGTGCAGGGCTGGTTTGCAACAAATTCTTTGTTTTCCTTTATATGAAAATGTTTTCATCTTGCCTTAATCCTAAGGGATATTTTGGCTGGGTATAAAATTCTGGGTTGATTTTTTTCCCCCCTTTCAGCTCTTTGTAGATGTTGTTTCATGCCATCTGGCCTCCATGGAAATCATGAAGATAATAAACCTGCAATCTTTAAAATCACTGATACTCCTTATGAATATGTCTTTAAAATTTTTTTTAAGTTTATTTATTATTTTGAGAGAGAGACAGAGAGAAAGCAGGGGAGGGACAGAGAGAAAGGGAGAGAGAGAATCCCAACCAGGTTCCGCACTGTCAGTGAGAAGCCCAATGCAGGGCTCGAACTCACAAACCATGAGATCATGACCTGAGCCTAAACCAAGAGTCTAACCAACTGAGCCCCCCAGGAACCCCTGAATATGTCATTTTTAAATCACTACTCTTCAGATTTAAGAAGCAAAGTCTTTAGTGTTTATGGAGTTTGATTATGCTGTTTCTAGAAATGGTTTTCTTTGAATTCATCCTATTTGAAGTTCCCTGAGCACCTTGAATCTGTTTATGTACATGTTTCACACAATTTAAGAAGTTTTTGATCATAATTGCTTCAGTTATATTTTCTATTCCAAACTCTTTTTCTTATCCTCTTTGGATTCCAATTATATGTACATTTAACCTTTTGATATTTTCCCACACATCCCTAAGTCTCTTTCTTTTTTATCTTTTTTCTCTCTGTTCTTCATATTGAAAAATTTCTATTGATCTCAAGTTCAAAAATTTTTTTGTCATCTATATTCTGTTATTGAGCTTACCCAGTGAAATTTTTTATTTCTGTTATGTTTTACTTCTAAAACTTTCCATTTTTTGGTAATATATTTATCACTGAGATTTCCTTTATTTCATTAATTTCAGATAGGTTCATTCTTTATTTCATTGAAAGTTATAAGTACTACTATAAAAGTCTTGTCTGATGACTCCGATATCTTGATAATCTCAGAGTTGGTCTCTGTTGATTGTCTTTTCTCCTGAGAATGGATCATATTTTTCTGGTTATTTTTATGGCAAGTAATTTTGGATTGTGTCCTGGACATTGTTACTCATATGATGTGTAGATTTTGGGTTCTGTTTTAATCCTCTGGAGAATATTGATAGTTTTATTTTAGCAGACAATTAACCAAGTCGGGTTCAGATGGTAACCTCTCCTTACTTTCTTTGAGTGGTAGTCCAAATCTCAATTTATTTCTTTAAGTTTTTGTGATACTGCCCTGGATCTGTTTCATGTATATGGGGATTGGCAGAGTCTTCATGTATTCATAGGAAAAACTAAGTGATTCTATTTTCCAGCTCTTTCCTGCTCAAGATTCTTCTTCACTCTCTAGCCTCCTTAGGCTATTTTCTAACTTTCCTTTATCACGAAATATGTCAGAGTTTCTCTGGGAAACTTAGCTGCTCACAGTGTTCCATGACTATGTCTCTATCTTGGGAAAACTGCAAACAATAACAACAGCAGCAACCATCACAGTAACCTGGTCCCTGTGCCAGGTACTTATTGAAGTTTAATTCCTCTCCATGCTATGCTTGTTTTTCTCTTACTATTCAGAGCTCTCGGATAGTTGTTTTAAATATTTTGTCTATAGCTTATCATTGCTATCAATGGGAGGGATTTTTTTTTAATTTTTTAGTGTTTATTTATTTTTGAGAGACAGAGAGCAAGTGGGGGAGGAACAGAGAGAGAGGGAGACACAGAATCCAAAGCAGGCTCCAGGTTCTGAGGTATCAGCACAGAGCTCAATGCAGGGCTTGAACCCACAAACTGTAAGATCCTGACCTGAGCCGAAGTCAGACACTCAACCAACTGAGCCACACAGGTGACCCGGGAGGGATGGGTTTTTAAGGGATTTACATTGTGTTGGTAGAATTGGAACTGACTTGAATGATGCTTTTTGAAGATCAGAAGATTATAATTTTGATGATTTCTAAATTATAATTATTTTTAAATTTTATGGTTGGCAGGTTCTATACCTTATCTTATCTTTGCCTACCTAAAATATCATGAAGGCTTGCGCTTATGATTTCCTTCAGAAGATGTGTGTTTTGGGGTTTTCTTGTGATCTGTTTCAAGTTAATATCTATATGTGGTTCAGTGTAAGGATCAAGATTAATTTTTACCCCCACATGGAAAATCAATTTTTCTTTTTTTCCCCTAATTTTTAAATATGTATTTATTTATTTTGAGAGAGAGAGAGAGAGAGAGAGAGAGAGAGAGAGAGCAGGGGAGGGGCAGTAAAAGAGGGAAACAAAGAGAGAATCCCAAGCAGACTCCATGCTGCCAAAATCAAGAGTGGGACTCTTAACCGACTGAGCAACCCAGGGACCCCAGATATTCCATTTTTCTAACATAATTTTTTGAAAAGACTCTTCATTCTTCATTAAACTATTTTTGGAGCTACTTTGGGAACCTAACTGATCATATTTATATGGATCGCCTTCTGGACTCTATTCTGTTCCATTCTTCTATATGTCTATCTTTACACATATTCCTTCCATTTTGATTAATTTAACTATTATTAAATCTTGAAACCAGGAAGTGGAAACCCTCCAATTTTCCTTTACTTTTCAAAATTATTTCAGGCTATTTTAGGTCTTTTGTATCTCCATAGAAATTTTAGAATGAGCTTACTTATCAAATTCTTTTTAAAAATTTTCAAAGCATTTATGGGGACTACTTTAAATCCATAGATCAATTTGGGGAGACTTAACATAATAATAATATTTGTTTTCCCAGTCCATTAACATGGTTTATCTTTACATATATTTAGGCCTTTTAAATTTCTTTCAGTAATGTTACACAGGTTTTAGTATGTAGGTTTGGCACATATTTGATTAAATATACCCCTAAGTATTTCACTTTTAAAAAAATCTTTTTAATACTTATTTATTTTTGAGAGAGAGAGAGAAACAGGGAGCCAGCAAAGGGGGGGGAGAGAGCAGAGAGAGGAAGACACAGAACCTAAAGTAGCCCAAACACAGAGCCCAACACAGAGCCCAAACAGACAGAGAGCCCAAAGCGGGGCTTGAACTAATGAATTGTAAGATCACGACCTGAGCCAAAGTTGGATGCTCAACCAACTGAGCCACCCAGGCACCCCAGTATCTCGCATTTTTGTTACTATTGTAGACTGTATTAAAAATTTTTTTCAAATGTTATTGTTAATATAGAGACATTTTATTGAGTTTTGCATATTGATCTTGTATCTTGCAATATGGCTACATAAACTATTATTTCTAATAACTTTTTTGGTGGGTTCTTTAAGGATTTTTGCATACGTGAGTATACAATCATATCATCTTTGAATTAAGACTTTATCTTTTTAATCTATATACCTTTTTTCCTTGTTTTATTGAACTTGCCAATAAATGTAATATATTATTAAATAGTAATGGTGAGAGTGCACAGTTTTGCCCTGTCCCTGATCGTAGAAGGGAGGCATTCTGTCTTTCAGCAAGGTATATGATATTAGTTGTAGAGTTTTATAGAAAACCTTTATTAATTTAAAGAAATTCCCTCTTGTTGCTAATTTACCAAGAATTTTTTTCCCCTAGTAAAATAGGTGTTGAATTTTGTCCAATGCTTTTTCTGCATATGTTGAGATGATCATATGATGTGTTCTTAATACGATAAAGTATCTTACTGATTTTGAATATTAAATCAGCCTTACATTCCTGAGATAAACACTAATTTGTCATGATATATCTTTATTCTATGTATTACTGCTTTTGATTTGCTAGTATTTTTGTAAAAGAGTATTAATTTGGGGGAAGTTAGGTTTAAAGGCATATCAATGTGTAATTTTCTTATCTGGTAATGTCTTTGTCTGGTTCAATATCAGGAGAATACTTTCCTCAGAATATGATTTAGAATGTGTTCTTTCCTCTTCTGTTTTTTGAATGAGTTTGTCTAGAATTGTATTTCTTTTTAAATGTTTGATGCAATTCATAGTGAAACCATCTGGCTCAGAGTTTTGTGGAAAAAGTTTAAATTACATGTTTAATACCTGTAACAAATATAGAGCTATTTGGAATTTCTATTTCTTCTTGAGTCACATTTGGTAATTTGGATCTTTCATGAATTTATTATATATATATTTTAAAATAAATGTTTGTTCATTTATTTATTAAATAAACATTTAAAAGTTTATTTATTTTCAGAGAGACAGAAGTGAAACTCGAGGAGGAGCAGAAAGAGAGGGAGACAGAGAACCCCCCATGCTGTCAGCATGGAGCCTGATGCAGGGCTTGAACCCATGAAACTGTGAGATCATGACCTGAGCTGAAACTAAGAGTCAGACACTTAACCAACTGAGCCACCCAAGGGCCCTTGTGCTTATTCATTTTTGAGAGAGAGAGAGAGAGGGAGCACACGTGAGCATGCACGTGAGGGGGGAGGGGCAGAGAGAGAGGGGGACAGAGGATCAGAAGCGGGCTCACACTGACAGCAGTGAGACCAATGTGGGGCTCTAACTCATGAACCATATCATGACCTGAGCAGAAGTCAGATGCTCAACTGACGGAGCCACCTAGGCACACCTGTTCATTTAATTATCAAATTTCTTCTCCTAAAGTTGATCATTAGATTTCCTTTTGTATTTTTTAAAAATCTACAGTCATTTTTCCTCTTCCACTTCTGATATTGGCAATTTTAATTTCTGTTTTGGTTTCTTTTTTTTCTTGGTCAGCCAAATAGTGGTTTGTATATTTTGTTGATTTTTTTCAAAGGACTAGCTTTGTTCCACTAATTTTCTTTATTGTTTGGCCCTTTCCTATTTCATCGCTGTCTGTTCTTATTGTTACTATTCCCTTCCTGCAAATTTACTCTTGACTTAATTGTTTCATCTTTTACTAGTTTCTTAGGGTAAAAGCATAGATGATTGATTTTAGAGCTTTTTTTTTTTTCTTTTCTAGCATGAGCATTTAAAATTATTTCTTTCTAAGCATTGATTTAACTGCATCATATAAATCTTATTTGTTGTATTTACATTTTTTATTCAGTTAAAATATATTGTAATTTCTCTTATGGTTTCTTTTTGACTATGAGGTATTTCTGTGTTGTTTATTTACAAATAACTTGAAGTTTTCCAGATATTTCTGTTACTGATTTCTAATTTAATCTCATTGTTATTAAAGAATATACTACGTATGAGTTTTTGCTGTTGTTGTTCTACTTCATTGAGATATGATTGACATATCACATTGTGTAACTTTAGGGTATTTAATATGTTGATTTGATAAACATACATTGAAAATGATTACCACTGCAGCATTAGCTAACATACTATGTATATTTTCAATCTATTTACATCACAGAGCCTGCTTTTATGGCTCAGCATATCATCTATTTTACTTAGTATTTTTTGTACACTGGAAAAGAATGTGTATTCTGCCAATGTTTGATACAGCATTCTCTAAATATCAATTAGGTCAAGTTGGTTGATAGTGATGTTCAGCTTTTCTATATTCCTGCAGAATGTATTTCTATTTAATTTGTCAATTCCTGAGACAGTATTAAAGCCTTCAACTTTCATGTATTTTAGCTATTTCTTCTTTCATATCTGTCAGTTTTGGCTTCATATATTTTAAGTTCATTAATATTTACATACATATTAAAGATTTGTATATATTTTTGATAATTTGCTCTTTTTATCATTTTGAAATGTTCTTCTATCTTTGACAATATTCTTTATTCCATGAACTATTTGTTCTGATATTAGTATTGCTACTCCAGCTTTCTTATGATTAGTGTTTGCATGTTATACCTTTTTACTTTCAACCTATCTGTATCTTCATATTTAAGGTGCTTTTGTTCATAGACACCACATAACTGGGTCTTGCTTTGTATCCAGTCTGACAGTGTCTGCCTTTTAATTGCAGTGCTTAGACCATTTATATTTAATGTGATCAATGCAACAATTTGATTTCATTCTACAATGATATGATTTCTTTGACTCTTTGTTCCATCTGTTCTTGGTCTTAGGTCTCTTTTCCTGTCTTCTTTTGCATTTTCACTACTTTGTTTAATCCCCAATGTTTGTTTTTTTACCTACACCTCTTTATTTTATTTTTAAGTGATTGTTCTATGAATTACCATATACATCTATATTTTTTCACAGTCTTCTTTCATATAATATTATACCATTCCACCTTTAATGTAAGAACTGTATACTACTTCTATTTCTTCCCCTGTCCTTTTTATTATTTTCATACATTTCACTTTTGCCTGATTAGATACGTTATAATATGCTGTAATTTTTTTTTCTTTACTAGTTGATTATCATTTGATAACATTAAAACATGAGAAAAAAGTCTTTTATATTTACTGACATTTATAATTTTATCATTCTTCTTTCCTTTGTATAGATATGTTTCCTTTAGTGTTAAATATTTTTGCTAAATGTAGAATTCTAACTTGTTAGTAAGTCATCTATCTCTTTTTTTTGTTAGCTGTCTTTTTCTCAAACCTTTTGTCCATTTTAACCCTTTGTCCATTTTGAGCTTACTATCCTTTAATTATTAATTGTAGGAGTTATTTATAGATGATGATTACCAATCTCTTATATGCTTTGCAAACGTTTCCCCCCAGTTTGTGGCTTTGCCTATTTTAATAAAGTCTTTTGTTAAAGTTATTTTTTAAATTTGGTCAAATTTTCTTTGATGCTAATTACTTTCTATGACCTCAGAAAACATTGCCTACCATCAAATTACAAAGATATTGTCATATTTTGGGGTGCCTGGGTGGCTCAGGAAGTTAAGCAGCCAACTTCAGTTCAGGTCATAATCTCACCATTCAGGATGAGTTCGAGCTCCGCATCAGGTTCTGTGCTGACAGGTCAGAGCCTAGAGCCTGCTTCAGATCCTGTGTCTCCTCCTTCCTCTGCCCTTCCTCCCCTCCCCCACTCACATTCTGTCTCTATCTCTTTCTCAGAAAAAATAAACATTAAAAAAACAAATACATTGTCATATTACTTTTTCTAAAAACATACAGATTTGATTTTTACGTGTAGTCTATGGTCCATATTAGCTAATTTTTGTATAGAGTGTGAGATAGATATCTATTTAGTTTTAATTTTGCTTTTTTTCAGTTGTGGAGAGTCTATTTCATCTTTTCAAATCTATAATTTCACTTATAAATTTCTCTCTTTACAGATATACCAAGTTTTTTTTAAATTTCTTTAAACATAGTGAGTGTTGTTTTAGATTTGTTGTTTGATAATTCTAATACCTAAAATCTTTGTGCATCTGTTTCTGTTGTTCGTTGTTTCTGTTGGTTCTCACTCATAGAGTTTCATTTTCTTTTTTGCCCCTTTGTCATTTATTATGTATTGAATATTATATTTGCAAAATTTTTGTAGAAGTAGTCTGAGACTTGTGATGAAGTTACCGTCTTCTAAAAAGGATTTATATTTGCTTCTGTCAAACACTTGGGGGCACTGCCAGACTATGGCTATATTAAACCACTTCGAGTAATTTGAACTTGGGCTTTAATTATACTTGGGAGTTTTGTTTTAACTTCTGGTTCACCTTACCCTGATGGTATAGCCCAATGGGGGTACCGGCTTATTTTTGGGGAAGCTCTAGTCTTGGATGAGTTATAGGTTTTCGTTTCCTTTCCCCTCACCCCATGAGTTGTCAAAATGAAGCTACATTTTAAGGATCAGAATGTGATCTAAGAGCAAAGGCATTTTTGAGTTAATGAAATTATCTTGGTTCATATTTTTTTTCAGTTTGGGCCTAGAAATTTTCACTATCTCATCATATCTTCTATGCTTTGAGAAAGCTATTTTTTACATTTTATTCAGACTCTTTAGTTATTTCCATCAGGAGTTGATCTATTCAGAGTTTGTCTGAATAGCACAGTCTGCAATTGCCGTCTGACCAGTTTTCTTCCCCAAATGTTTAACCACTTAGTTAACAACATTTGTTGAAAAACGCATCTTTTTCACACAGGTTTCAAATATCATATTTATATTTTTCTCAGCAAATGCAGTGATCTGTTTCTGACTCTTTTCTCTATTGAGGTCATTTCTCATTATTCCCAGCAGAGACCACCACAGGAAGCCTGCCTATCCCAACTCCTTTTCTTGGTTTTCTTTAACTAATAGACTAGATTTTTCAGGTGATAGGAAAATACCTGTCTCAAATGTTGGCCTACGACAATCTCATATATTGCTCATGGGAATGCAAAATAATATATGCTTTATAGGGGAGAATTCAACTATATCTTTAAAAAATTATGTATGGGGGCATCTGGGTGGCTCAGTCGATTAAGGGGCCGACTTCGGCTCAGGTCATGATCTCAGGGTTCCTGGGTTCGAGCCCTGCATCAGGCTCTGTGCTGACAGTTCAGAGCTTGGAGCCTGCTTCGGATTCTGTGTCTCCCTCTCTCTCTCTCTGCTCCTCCTCCACTCATGCTCTGTGTCTCTCTGTCTCTCAAAAATAAATAAACATTAAAAAATATTTTTAAAATTAAAAAATAAAAATTTTTTACAGAAACACCACTTATAAGAATTTATCTCAAAATTACAGCTCAAAAAATTAAAAAAATACTTGCAATATTATTTATTGCAGCATTGTGTGTAATTGGAAAATATTGAAATGACCTAAATGCCCATACATAAGAAATTGGTTAAATAAACTATCATACATTCATGCAATGAATGCTGCAAAGAGTGAGAAGGATCCCTATGAACCTACATAGATTTCTATGGAACATAGTTTAATGGAAAATGCAAAGTGCAAAAACGTTTATATAGTATGCTACATTTTGTATAAGAAGAAAAATAAGAAATATACACATATGTACCTATTTTTGCCAAGAGGAACACAGAAAAATAAACTTATAAAATTGGTTTCCTTTAGAGATTGATGGGAACTGGGTGAACCATATAATATTTTAAATATTCAAAACATTAAAGTTAAAAGGACAAAAATCACTAACTAACCTGTAAACAGAAACAAATAAACCTAAATGTATGTCAAAATAATAAAATGATCATTCAGATAAAACATAATTCAAGAGGCTTTGAACACAGTCCTTTGTATATCTTCAATAGGATATAGTCTATTAAAAAAACATAAAGAGTTTTTAAACTTTACTCAGTAACAACTTTGTTGCTGTTAGTGGCATTAGTGTTAACCGCAAAATTCTATTGCATGTGTTTATAGGATAAAGCAGATAAGTAAACATGTTGGTTTTGTTGGGAGCAGAGTTTTCACTGTGGGAGAAGGGAGATATATAAAACGTGATATTGGGAAAGGGGAGAAACAGGAAAAGTACATAGTCCAAGAGTATTTCCCCAGATACTTATTAATTACAAAGAAGAAAAATGAAAACTTTATATGGAGAAACTGACAAACACCAATTTAAGAGATTAAAATCAAGATTACCAATATTAGAACACACTTATATCAGAGGCCTTATGATATTACAATACAAGGCACTGAAAAGAACATAACACAATTTCTGTACGAGTTCTATCAAAAATGAATAACCTGCATCTAATAATAAGGAAACATCAGACATACACAAGTTGAGAAAGAATGTATAAAACAAATGCCTCGTGTTCTTCAAAAATATCAATGTGAAATACAGACAGAGGCTGAGGGACTATTCCAGATAAAACTCGCTGAAGAGACATGACCACTGGGTGCAGTTCATGTTCCTATATTGGATCCTGGATAAGGGGAAACACTGGGGACTGTTGAAATATTGACTATATTTAAATTGGCTATATTTAAATATTGACTACAACAAAATTTATTCTTGTTAATTTTCCTATTTTATAAATGAACTTTACTATAATCACAGAAGTTATTGTCCTTGGCTTTAAGTTATACACACGGAAATATTTAGTGCTAAAGAAGTGTGATGACTGTATCTCACTCTTGAATAATTCTAGGGTAATAAAATGTGTATAATATGTATGTGTCTATTTATATAATATATATGTAAGCATACCTACATGGAAATATATATGTAAGCGTACTTATATGGAAAAGAGTGTGTGCTAAAGAAGTGTGCAAAAATGTTAACAGTGGTGAATTTGAGGTTTTTAAAATATAAGCCATAGGTAATCAGATTTGGGCCTAGAATTTTTAGTTTATGAGGAACATGCCTCACTGCTTCAATGTACTTTGTGTAGTATATTGTCTAGAAGATGATTAACTAAAGCCCAGAGGCTGGTATACCAAAACATGGTGCAGATACTACTTTAGGAAATTGGTCAAAAGGGACTTCTAGTTAGAAATAGACATATTAAAGATTCAAGGAAATATGATTTCAAACTCATCAAATGGACAATGATTAAAAAGCTTCCAATTCAAAGAGCTGAAGAAGTAGAAA
This sequence comes from Cryptoprocta ferox, assembly GCA_028646485.1. Taxonomy (NCBI): domain Eukaryota; kingdom Metazoa; phylum Chordata; class Mammalia; order Carnivora; family Eupleridae; genus Cryptoprocta; species Cryptoprocta ferox. The sequence continues at coordinate 33,201,010 of CM053577.1, forward strand.
TTCTCATATACTGCTGGTGTAAAGTGGTAAATTGGTTCAATCATTTTGGAGATTCAATTAGTTATGTATCAGTCTGAGTCTAAACAGGATACAGACACCACACGGTTATGTGAACAAGGCAAGTTTAATAGAAAGAATAGTTACTCCAATCCTCAGTTAGAATTAATAAGGGCTTTGTAGTAAGAAGTGAACGCTAAAGGAACGGCAGATATAGGAGCAGCCACTACCCTTAGGGCTGAGATAGATGCCCAATGAAGAGCTCACACCCTTGAGACCAGGGATCAAGACCACGCTAGAGAGGACATGGTATGGGTAATGGATGGCAGAGGATTCATTGTGATGCCACACCAGTGGAACTTGCTAGAAATTTGCTCTCTGGAACTTGCCAGAAATCCACCTTGAGAGCGCTCAGAAAAGCTGTTCATAGAGAGAGATGTCTCACCAGAGGCAAAAGCACCTGAGGGGTCTTGCAGGCAAAGCTTCTGGCTACTAGGTGTTGCAGGCTGCAATCCACAGCAGGAGTCTGGGGCTAGAGAAGGTATCCATGCTGCAGAAGCCAAATGCGGGAGAGGTTGCCTGTGCATGAGGAGGTTGGTCTTGGAGAAGCTGTCTACACTGCAGCAGTTGCCAAACAGGCACACCAGAACCAGGAAGCAAATTCCTTTCTTCCTGCAATGCCTCTCTCTTGCTGTCTACTGACAGAACTTAATTAACCTTAAGTACCAATACTTTTGCCAGTACCATCTGGCAAAGAAAAATATGTCAAGATCCATTTTCATCGTGCAGGCAAAAATTATGAATTTGGACTTCTGTGATAATAAACAAGTTGGCACGGAAAAGCGTAAGAAGTGTATCTCATACTATTGGGAGGTAATTCTCCCAATGAGAATGATCTTATCTGCTTCCTGGGTCTAAGTAGTGGGAACTATTGGATGGTCTTTTTTGGGACCACCACAGAGAAATATGTGTTCTAAGTCCTTAAGTCACTTCACCCAAAAGCCAAATTTCTGGGAGAAGATGACCCAGCTTGGTCCACCCTTTGTCAGGGTATCACCGTATTCAGGGCCCCACTAAGACTGCAATAAATGGAAACCAGGGCAGTTTCCCTCTACTGCCTCCCCC
>CM053577.1:33202631-33326092 GCA_028646485.1 Cryptoprocta ferox
TTGAGGTTGTCTTCTTTCTGGTGTCTGTTTCTTCTTTCCCCCACTTGCAAATCCAAGTTTTATCCCTTCAGTCCTTCTCAGTTCAATCCATATGGGCGTGCTCGGATTACAGAGCTCCCTGCTCTTCCGCCATCTTGTCCTCCCCTCCGATAATTATTCAGTTTCAACCTTTTTAATGGTTGAAAACAAACAAAAGAAAAATAATATTTGGTGACGTAAGAAAATGATATAAAATTCAAATGTTAGCGTCCACAAATAAAGTTTTATTGGAACAGATGAACATTTCTATAAGTATTGTCTATGACTTTGTGCTTTTCATGTTACAATGGCAGAATTGTACAGTTATGACGGAGACTGTATGGTTCCCAAAGGCTAAAATATTTGCAATTTGACCCTTCACAGAAAATTTTCCATATCCTGTCCTCCTACTCTAGAGTATTTCTACTCAAAGTATGATGTGTATACTAGCACACAGGCCCCACTCCTGATATACTGAATCAGAATCTACACTATTACAGGATCCCCAGGTGATTCACATGCACATGGAAATCAGAGATGCACAGTTTTAGATAAGATAAATTTAGCGGGGCTTGTTTTATTACTGTATTTATTAGCATTTATCCACTGCCAATATGAGTGAGGCAATACGCTTCACAGTCATTGCTAATTAGGTTCTTTCATTTTCCAAAGTCACAAGCATGTTAAACCTAACCTAGATAATAGAACTTTATTGTAAGAATATTGAAGAGGGAAGGAAGATCCATATACTATATCAGCTGGCCTCATGAAGGTCTGTCGGGGACAGTTATTCTAGTTTGGAGATCCCAAAGTAGCCCTACTGGTCCCTAGAAGCTGTTGTAGATTGACATGATGCTTAAGCCTCAGCTACTCCCTCTCCTACTCCACCCTTTGGTTTATGCTGACTCAGAATTTCTACATTCTCAACTCCTGACCATCTTTAGGGCTCCCAGAGGAGTGTGGATATTTTCAGTAATAGAATAGAATTATCAAACACCAGCATGTGTTGTATATAGAAAGAAGAAGATAAGTAGTTTCATGGAATTTTTACTTCAGGGGTGTATGTGTCTGTGTGTGTGTGTGTGTGTTCTGGGTTACAGTGTCAAACATAATTTTACTGTAGTCAAAAGGTTTGAAAGCCCTAAGAGACCATAGAGACTAATTTTGCAAGGCTCTACATTTCATTACACAGCCAAGCTTTTGAGACCATCCCTTATTATCTCTGGGATTCTCATCTGCATATGACTCACTAATTTGCTCAGTCTTCCACCCTTCCCAGGTCCATCCACCTATTTTATCCTCTGGTACTCATAATCTGTCCTCAGTTAGATACACTGTCTTTGAACTTTTCCCTGAACCTTCTTTCTCTCTATATAGCCCGACTCTCCTTTGAGGACTCAACTTCCTCTGTAGTCCTGACAAGTGATGATTGTTTATTTGTCTGTACATCACAAGCCACTTGGTCTTGAGGTAAGGTGGAGGTCCAAATCATTGCTTCGCGTTGCCATTTCTAGAAAAAAAGGAGATCCTGTTCCTTAAAACAAATATGTAAAAATACCAAAAAGCCTGATTTTTGGAGAAATATATGCCATCTGATTCACAGTTACAATAATGTTGGGTAGGCAGAACCTGTACAAGGCTCTGTGGATGAGGGTGGTGACCAGAGGAAAGGAGTCATTTTCTAATTTGTACAGAGACACAAACCATTTGCCAAGCCTAGTTTAAGCAAGGCTACATTCATCCAGAGGGTAATTTTCTAATTTCTGTGAAGGCACCCACAGTATGGGCTAACAGTCACGCTGATCAGACTACATCACCACCTTATTGTAGTCAACTGCAATATTCCCCTCATTCATTGGAAGTTGTATCTGATTTATTACCTTTCTCTCAACCACTACCCTGGTCGTCATTATTGGTAACATCAACATGCATAAAGGGTCCCATTACCCATAATGGGCAATTGGTCCCATCACCACTTCCAAAACTTCAATTTCAAACATCTTGCTGTTAAACCATTCCTTATGACTTTCTAGATCATATTCTGTAGTTAGTCTATTTCAACAGTTCTTCAGGCCCACCAAGATCTTCCTTCAGCATTCCTACCTGGGATAAAACTCAATCTCCTAGTTAAATCTGATTTTCTGCCTCTTCCCCTTTGTACCCTAGTTGCTGAAAGTGGCTAGAGAAAGATGAATGACTGTATAGACTGTTGGTACTTTATATTTATGTCCAAATATACTTGAATATGACTTGGCAATGTTGTTATATTTCCTTGATCTCTTCATTCCTTAAGATGTCTATTTCATGCTTTCTCTTCTGTCTTTTAACCTTCGAAAACCCTCCCCCATCTCATTCTTAGCTTATGACTTTGCTTTATATTTTATCCAGCAGAGTAAGTTCTCATTATCTCATCACCAAATTTACCACTGCATATACCAAGGACTCTAGATGGTTCCGGATTTTATCCTACATGCAAGCTAACAAGTTAGCCTAGCACAGCGCCGTGAAAGCCAGCAAAAGATGCAGGACTCCTGGGTCAGAGACAGGGAATTCTATTCCTCATAACACAGCAGGCAGCATGAGCACCAGCATATTTACTGTGTATTTCCCCTGCCCCCTCTCGCTTACAGGTGGGCCCAGATGGATGCCTGTACATGCTAGAAGCCATGCTATAGGAGAGGAGCCCTGGAACCAGACATCCGTATCTTTTATCATAGGCAGTTAGCAGGTCTACTCTTTGCTCCGAAGGAGACAAATATCTCTGTTTTCCAAGGTTGTTCATCCTCAGAAAGATATTTGGAAACAAAATGAGTCAGTGCCTCTGCTTGCAAGATGTGCAAAACCGCAAAAGAGTCTTAAATTTTCTCCCAGTATTACTTGGACCTGGACAATAATCAATCACTTTCCTCTATGGCTGGACTGTCTGTGCTCCTATCTATGGTGACTATACAAGTTCTCCACTTGTAGATGGAACCTCATCTTTTTTTGCCTACTCCTCAGTATGTCTCTTTCAATGTCTTTTCTCTACTAAATTATTCACATCATTAACCACTACTGTGTGCTATAATAATTTCTCTAGTTATAATTTTTAATTTTTTAAGATAGTGCTTATTTATTTTGAGAGAGAGAGAGAGAGAGAGAGAGAGAGTGGGGGAGGGGCAGAGAGAGGGCGAGAGAGAGAATCCCAAGCAGGCTTCTTACTGCCAGAGCAGAGCCTGACGTGGGGCTCAAACTCACGAAACTGTGAGATCGTGACATGAGCAGAAACCAAGTCATACGCTTAGCCAACTGAGCCACCCAGTCACTCATAATTCCCCTAATTAAAAAAATAGAGAAAGAGAAAAATGTTTGGCCTCACATCTTCCTCTGTCACCTGACCCATTCATTTCTCTTTTCTCCCTTGAAAAGTCACCATTTATAATATTTGTTTCCACAGTCTTATTTTCTTCACCTTCCACCTCTCATTTTCTCTTGAATCTACTCTGGTCAGATTGTATTTCCACCTCTCCACTGAAACTGTTCTCATCAATGCCATTGATGACCTTCACATTGGTGAATTCAACGGTCAGTTCTCAAGTCCTCATCCTAACTGACCTTTCAGCAAGTTTGACATGGTTAATTAGTCTCCTCAAAACACTGTCTTCATTTGGCTTCCAAATCCTCCTTATTTTCCCCCGAGTCACTGGCTGCCTGCCTTCTGCAGTCTCCTTTACTCATTCCCATGGTGAACTCATTCTATCTAATGGCTTTAAATACTATCCATATTCCGATGATTCCTAAATGTATTCGTTTCTCCCCAACCAAGGATTCCTATATATGACTGTGTACTTACCTTCTCCTCTTAGATGTTTAAATGTAATAAGTCCAAAATCAAAGTCTCAACCTTCTAATTCCCTCTCTGACACCCTCCAAAGATTCTATTTCTCCTACAGTCTTGCCTATTTCGGTAAGGTCACCACCATTAATAAGGTGTTCAGGCAAAAACCTTGGAGCCATTTCTGATTCCTTCTTTCTCTCACATCCCCATATTTAACCCACCAGCAAATTCTATGATTTGTACTCAAAATCTAATCATTATCTTCACCACAAATATTCTAATCTCCATTACAAGCTGCCATCATGTTTTCCTTGGATTATTATAAGAGTCTCCTAACCTGCCCTCTATTCTCCATGCAGTATTCAGAATGTTAAAAATCCTCAATGACTTTCATCACACTTAGAATAAAAATCCAAGGTCCGTGCCATGTTCTACAAGGTCTTCCATAATGTCCACCTCCCACTAACTCTCTGACTTCGCTCTCTCCTTTCCTCACTATGCTCCAGCCACAGGAAACTTTCTTTGAGTCCTCAAACACTTTACACATGCTCTCAGCACAGAACCTTTGCTTTTGTAGTTTCATGTGGAAAAGCCCTTCCCTAGATAACTGCACGGCTCACTTTCTCACTTCTTTCAGATTTCTGCTCAAATGTCTCTTCAGTAGAAAGGCCTTCCTTGAACACCACATCCAAAAATAGCATAAGCTGGCCATTACTCTCTATCCCCTTATCTGCTTTATTTTTCTTTATGGCACTTAGCACTGACATTATATAGCTACTGAGTTTCAGCAACTCTGAGATCTTATCCGTTGAAACATGTGCCATTATTTTATATGCCCATCAAGAAAGAGAAACTCTGACAAATAAAATTCACATCATCTTTCTTATCACTTAGAATTTTTATTTTATACTCATTGAAAGAACTCTTTCAGACTTATTTAGGCATGGGTTTTTTTTTTAATCATATATCCTTCACACACAAAAAGAAAACTATAAGCAAAATAAATCAGTTAAATTATATCTAAGACATCTTTATATTCAGAATTTAATATTCTGATATAGTCTTCAACTCATACTCAATGTCAGTGACTCTCCACACAATATCTCACTAATAAAATGTAACACAGCTTCATCTACTTGTGGGTGCCTTCCTTCCATCAAATCCATAAAGCAAGAAATATGGAATTGTGGTCATTCTTTAAATGATATTACTTGTTCCCCCAATATCAAATTTGCGTCTCATTTCTCTATTTCTGAGCCTGGCTGTCTATACAGTAACTTCTTTTTCAGCCATATAAGAATTCCATCTTTTGAAGACATTTTTAAGCAGTGTCTAAACTCCTCTTATTCAGTACCATCAGTGCACATAATTCAATCGTGCTTATAGTTATAAACAGATATAACTAAGATCATGTAGGAAACTGACTCTGTGACGGCAGCCTACCCAACTGTAGCTATAAGGTGCCAGCGACTGTAATATGCATTCCATTTTCAGAAATCTAAAACTGTGGGGAAAAATGCACGTCTTCAAATCAATTAATTACGATAATGTATTTGTCTCTCCCACCAGAATGTGAATATTAGGAGGGAATTGGTTCATTTTGTTCACTGGCTATATTCCCATCATCTAGAAAAATATTTGGGAAATAATAGAAGCTCAAGGAAGTGTTTGTTGAATAAATGAATGTATAAATTTCTGCCTCCATTACTAAGAGTTGACTCCAATACTTCATAATTAAAATCCGTAAGACAGAGAATTCAATTGGCTTAGTCACTGTCCAGTAAAAGGTACCCCTGCTCTGGGGGAAGATCTATTTCCAGGCATCTGATAGATTCCTAACTAGCCATCTAGACATTCACACGAGTAGACAGCCACCTTTGACACCAGCACCCGCCTCAGAACTTTGCCTGCAGTAATCATGATTTCTAGGGAAAACCTAGAGAAAGACAGGCAAATGCAGCTCTCAGTAATTCGTGAGATTTTATTACAATTACCTGTGAAGCCTTCAAAGAAGGCCATGGACAAGGCAAGCACTTCAAAGCCTCAAAAGAGAAAAAAAAAAGAAAAGAAAAGTATAGAGAAACTGGAAGGAACCTCCCCTGGTCAGCCTAACAGCCATTTGTTTTTGTTTTTGTTTTGTTTTGTTTTTTCATTTAATCCCCATGACAACCTTCTGAGGTAGAAATTCTTTCCAGTATTTTAGAGATAAGAAAATTAAATCAAGAAAATTAATACATCTCTTATTCAATGGCAGATTTTAATGGAGATTTTGTGTATTTCTACTTTACTACGCATTTTCCAGGTGCCAAGCACTGGGCTAGGTGATTCAAGGGTGAACAAAAGCAACCATTAAACCTGAGCTCACTGAATTTTGAGACGGTGATCAAAGGAATCTTGTCAACATAGTCAACATGCATACAAATATGGTTCTCTAAATATACTTACTTCCGACCGCAAGCATTTATCTTACGAGGCTTAGTCACTTCAATGTCTCTCTTCCTGACTGCATACATTCATACACCAGCCACAGGTTGTTAGAGTCTAAGGTGGCACCAAAGCATTTGGAAGCCCTTCCAGTCCTCAGACTATAGTGGATTTTGTTCAAGATATTCATTACCTTCATACATCTGGTTCCATTCTGTCAGAAAATTCTACTATTATCATGAAGGAAGTACCAGTATCTTGCCTAAGCTACAAACCCATGACTGGCATCCTTCTTCCTTAGGCACGTCATGTAGCCACACTTTCTTCAGACTTTCACCTCCCCTGAGAAGCTGCCAGAAACTCACAGGCCCCTTTCTCCTTCACGTTCTGTATAATTTCTTGCCCTTCTTGTCAGTCCCTCCAAATCCCTCTCCTTCTTCCCTGTAGCCACACTGCAAAATCTCTTCAGTGAGTCTTACCAAAATATGCGTGACCTCAGCCATCTTCTGCCAAAACTTCTGACTGAGGGATTAAAATGCTTGACTACTTACATGAAATAGGGTAAAAAAAAAAAAAAGGACTATAAGAGAACCAGAAATTACTATTATTATTCTGCTAGTTTCTTCATCCAGGTGTCACCTGAAAGGGTGGATCCTAGTCCCTTTTCCAAATTGGGCTTTCCACATTTTCACATAGGAAGCAGCACCTGATTTGATACTAAGCATTTGACTTTATTCCTACCTGTTCAAGTAAGATGTCTCCCTTGTCCTGCTGCTTAATGTTTCTATGCAGTATAGAGATCCCCGGGCCCAAAGGTATGTAATAGTCAGAGGAAGAAGGTCAGAGGTACAAGGATTATCTGATATTTCATATAGTTATCTAATATTATGTTTCCTATAACCCACATTAAGGTGGAAGAATGACATCTTTTTTAATTTGATTTCATTCATATACTGATTCCAAAAGGAATGCAAAGCAGCTAAGGAATGCAAGGAAGATATTTAATGACAAACACTGAAACAGAAAGGGCTTGCTGCCTAAACTGAAAATTCAATTTAGCAGAGTGGTTCATTCAGAATGTTGCAGTTAAGTGAGATTTAATTATTTTTTATGTTTGTATTTACTAATACTGCATTTGTTCTTACTTATATAGTAGAGAGAGCTCTTGAATGATTTGTCAAGCTGGACAGAAAGAGGTCTCGGTTTTGGTTTTTGTTCTTTTGCAATGAAATAATTGGCATTCTCCTGTTACTTTTCTAAAGTTTCAGACATTTACTAAGCCATAAAAACGATGGGGAAAGAAGGGAAGCAAGAAATGTCAATAGCATGATTTCAAATACATTACCTGGGCCAATCATTTTTAAAAACAATATAAACTAAAATATTCTACTTCATGTGGAGAGAATTGCTGTTAACAGCTTTATTTTTAATAGTCTTAGTGTTGGCTGAAGTAACAAAGACCAACAGTAAAACAGTGATTTCTAAAATCCCTGTGTTCTAAGGGGAGGTACTGGGCCACCGCTATAAAAACCAATTATTTAAACCCTTATGCCATTACCCACCTGAAGGCATAAACTTATTGAAGTTATTTTTGAGGACTCTCCCTACTGTTTCCATAGCTACTGCACTATTTTTGCTTAAAGTTTTATTTTATTTACTTTGACAAAGAGAGAGAGAGAGATCTGGAGATGGGGGGGGGGGAGAGAGAGAAAGAGAGAGAATCCTAAGCCTCGATGTAGGACTTGAACTCATGAACTGTGAGCTGAAATCTAGAGTCGGATGCGCAACCAACTGAGCCACTGAGCCACCCATGCGCCCCATATCTGCTGCACTGTTTTACATTCCCCTCAACAGTGTAAGAGGGTCCCAGTTTCTCCACATCCTCGCCAACACTTGGTGTCTGTTTTTTTTTTTAATAACAGCCATCCTAACATTATGCTAAGTAAAATAAGCCAATGATAGATCAATAAATATTGCATGATTCCACTTATATGAGGAATCTAAAATAGTCAAACTCAAAGAAGCAAAGGAATATGGTGATTTGAGGGGCCGAGGGAGAAGGGAAGTGGGAGTTGGTGTTCACTGGTTCTAAAGTTTCAGTTATGCTAGATGAATAAGTTCCAGAGATCTGCAGTGCAACATAATGCCTTTCGTTAACAGTACTGCATTGTGCACTTAAACATTTGTTAAGTCTTCTTAACACACCCACACATGAGGGTGGAGAGGTGGAGGGAATTTTGCAGGTGATGATATGTTTATTAACCTTACTTGTGGTGTATGCGTACATCTAAACGTATCAAGTTGAATACATTAAATATGTGCAGTTTTTTGGATGTCAGTTATCTCAATAAAGCTAATTTTGAAGAATGAGACATACTTAGAATGAACTCTGCAGACGAATAGGAAAACGTTCTAATCCTACTCTGCTTCCCATTCATACCAGAGAACTGACACGATCTCCTTGAAACAATGTCAAATAGCCTTGAATGACTATATAACTATATAATTTCTTCCCTTTGCTCTTTTTTCTAATTAATTGTTTTAAAATGCCCAGGCTTTTTTCTACACAAAGTTCTGTCTTTTGTGGCCCTCATCTGCATATTGTTTGCCACTATAACCTAAAACGTAGATAAATTTTGTTTTTAAAATATGGACTTTAGTTTTTAGAGCAGTTTTAGGTTCCAAGCAAAATTTAGCAGAAGGTACAGAGACTTCCCATATACTCCCTGGAAATTATATATTATATACAATATATGTATGTATGTATAGTGTATACATATAAAATATATTATATATACATATGTATGTATGGTGGTAAAATATACATAATAGTATTTATCATTTTAACATTTTTAGGTGTGCAGTTCAGGGGTTTTAAGTGCATTAATACTGTTGTGCAACTCTCACCATCATCAATCTCCAAAATTTTTCATCATTCTTAAACTGCAATTGTACCCATGAAACAGGAATTTTCCATTCTTCCTCCGCCTAGTCCTGGTACCACTCTTCTATTTTCTGTCTCTATTAAGTTGACTACTCCAGGTACCTCAGGTAAGTGGAATCAGACAATCCTTGCCCTTTGGATCTGGCTTTTTCACTTAGCATGTTTTCAAGCTTGTTGGCTGTAGCATGTGTCAAGATTTCCTTTGTTTTAAAGGCTGAATAACATTCCATTGACGTATATACCGCATTTTGTTTATTCATCTAACGATGGACATTTGGGTTGTTTCCCCCTTTTGGCTGTTGTGAATAAATTCTGTCACTCAAATTGAGAGTCTTCCCCTGATGAGTTTCCCTGAAATAAAACCTTCCCTTACCCTTTCATCCCTTGCTGTCCTTATTACTGGGCTGGCTTTGGGCTCACTATGGAATATGGAATCACCACACCACACTTACTTGTTCTTAACTCAGAACCTTTTAATATTTTCTTTCCTCATCCAGAGTACAAAATCCAAAGCCTTACTTTTCCCACAAGACTATACACCATGGGATTTTAGAAGGAAGTTAATGCCTCTAAAATGACAGTCATCCAAAGTTTCTCTTTATTCTTCCTTGTCTGGAAAGGAGTTGTTTGCTACTTTTCTCTAACAGAAAAATTCTGTTCTGCCTCACACCATTTGATGGATTTTCACTGCTCCTTAGATCCTATAGCCTGACCTGCATGGGTGCTGAGGAAACCCAACACCGCAATCAGGCAAACAACTCACTGTAGGATACATTTACTGTTGAGAAGCAAATTAGTAGTGCAGAAAATCTACTGGGAAAATGTGTCAGAACACAGAGCAAAATACAAAGAGGAGGAATTAATGAGGGAAAAGAAAATAGGAGACAGATCCAGGAAACCCAACAAGGGATTAATTCAACATGTGGGACTCCTCCTGGAACTCAGAAGAAGGCAAATTGGGAGTAACAATTAAATTATGAGATGAAATTTCCCTGAGTAGCAAGAAACTTGAGTGTATGCATGAATGGGGTTTACCAAACTTTAGGCAAGATTACCTTAAAAAAAAGACACAACTTTCACTTCTAGCCATGCTGGAATTAGAGAAAGTGGATTTACCCTCCCACATTAAGTAACTACAACACCAGACAACCAACATATGTGCAACAACAGCAATCACTGAGCAAAAGGAAATAAATTAGGTGAGCTCTGTGAATGTCCCCACTTACTGCCTAGAGAGAGTTTGAATATCATATTGAAATTCCTAAAATTTAAGAATAAAAAAATTACAAGACAGAACAGGACATGTGGGAGATTGAGGAAGTAAAAGCATTCTCAATCTCAGATGTGGGGAGGAGAGAAATGAATACCTACAAAAGGTAGGTAGGATTCGATGCAGTTGTTAATATATTCTGATATTACAACAGATACGTATAGACTTAAGTATAGCTTTAATGACCAGCATAATTTAGAAGAGAGACAAAATTCTAAGTGACCAAGTTTGAAAAAGCAATGAAGAAAAATTGTACATAGGCAGAATAGATACTAAGTAAATAATAAGTAAAATAGTAATAAGACAGTAAAATATAAAGAAAGCATATGACATAATGGAGAAATAAAATTAAGAATATCAATTCTCACTAAATTTTTTATCATGGCCATATTAAAAAACAATTTTAAAATGAAACTCATTTACGACAAGCTTGCAAAGATATGTCGAAAATGAGATATTGACAAATACGTGCTAGGTAAATACAAACAGAATGCAGGTGTGAAAATACCAATAAGCAACTTGGTCAAAAACACTAAACAGAACTGAGATATTATTTAATGGTGACACATACCATTCACCCAGACTTAAGAAAGTTTGCTCCCATAATTTATGCACTACATTTTATGCACAGAACAGCAGAGCCATCAAATACATAAAAAGGCTCTATAAGTACAGCTAGATCTTAAAAGAAATATAGTGGAAGAATTTAATATACCTTTTCCAGAACTTGATAGCTCACGTAGACAAATAATAAGTAAAGGCATAGATTATTTTAATAATACAATCAACAAGCTATAAAAAACTATGTCTTCTATCAGAGAACATATATTTTCTGCTTAGCTTAGTGAATAAAAATTAATCATGTTCTTGGATACAAAGAAACCATAAATTTTAAAAAGTAGAGATTTTACATACTTCACTTTCTGATAATAATTCAACAAAGTTAGAGATTAAAAAAATAAATAATCCCTGAAAAAATTAACTCCTTGGAAGTGAAAAATATGCTATTTTTTAAAAATTCTAAATCAAAGAGGAAATCAAAACCTAAGGAAATAAATTATCTAAAAAGAAACAAAAATGAAGACTCATAATACCAAAACCTGTGTAAACACATGAACACATCCCTTGGGCATAGACCCTGCTTAAGATTCTCTCTTTCTGTCCCTCTGCCCCTCTCCCCTGCCCCCTGCTCGCACGTGCTCTCTCACTCTCTCTAAAATAAAAACAAACAAAAAACCCCACAAAAATAAGTAAATAAATAAAAACCTCTACAAGCATTTGGAAAGACGATAAAACTTAACCATTTGAAAATGCACTGAGTCCATAGGGATTTTCAACTGATAGTAACATTTAAAAAATAGATAATATGAATCTTATTTTATGCTAATACTTATTTTAGTATTAATATTATTTCATATACTTAGTACTTATTCTAGTATTAGTATTCATAAATACTAATTTAAACTATGCCAACTCATAGGAAAAAAAGAAATCCCCTCAGTTTCTTTTATGAAACTAATTTACACTTAATACCAGCATTCATACAGAGCATATAGCAATTAGAACAAAAATCATATATGCCGAATTTACTAACAGATATATAGATGGTCCTTGACTTAGTATGGTTGGACTTACAATTTTTTTACTCTATGATGGTGCGAAAGCAATATGCACTCAATAGAAACCATACTTGGAGTTTTGAATTTTAATCTCCCAGTCTAGCAATATGAAGGACCATACTCTCTTGGCCATGGGAGTGAGCTGCCGCTCCCAGTCAGCCACGCGATCATGAGATAAACAGCCAATGCACTTAGAACCATTCTGTTTTTCACTTTTAGTACTGAATTCAATAAATTACACGAGACACTCAATGCTTTATTATAAAATAGGCTTTGTGTTAGATGATTTTGCCCAACTGTAGGCTAATGGTAAGTGCTCTGAGCACGTTTCAGGTAGGTGAGTCTAAGCTATGATGTTCAGTAGGTTAAGTGCTTTAAATTCATTTTGACTAAGTACATTTTCAACTTGCGATAGGTTTATTGGGATGTAACCCCATCATAAGTTGAAGAATATCTATAGATGCAGATTTTCTAAATAAATTATTAACAAATGGCATAGCAGTGCATCAAAAGAATGATACATAACCAAATAGTTTGTTCCAGGAACGTGTGAACGATTCAAACCCAGGGAATCTTTCAATATAATCACTACATCAATAAATTAAGGGAGAAAGCCATGAATATATCTTAGATGCTAAAAATATTTTGATAAAGAACCTCCTAATGCTAAATGTAAAATAGGAATTTAAAATATTACTGAAATATCATACAGGCTATTTACCAAAACAAACACAATTATCATATTAATCAATATTAAAAGTATTGCAAGAATAAGCTTAATGAAAAGGCAGTCTCTCTGTAATCAATAGATATTCTAAAACTTAAAAACCTCACCTCGTAAAGATTCTTTATGTTGTACTCCCCTGGACAAAGACTGTGAGTACTTTATATATCATAAATGTATTACTTAGACAGCTTTCAAAATATATATTATTAGTATCCCTTTCAAATTTCCTTTTTCAAATTTCCTAACTTATGATAAGGTCCATCTTCTCCTTCATTTGGGACCTTTATACATTTATTAGATGTTGTCACATGAAGCTGGTTGTTGAGTCAGGCTTGGTTCCTGATAATGCAAAAGTGTTAGTTTCATATTGTAGCTTAGTTGAGAAATAGAAAACAGTTTAATGTGTTAACAGCTAAATTAAAAACAGAACTTCTATCATCTATACAAAGGATTGAAAATACTAGGATAAATAAAAACACAATTTAAGTAAATTCCTTTAACCATAGACATTTGTAGCTGCTGGATCTCTCACTGAATTTAAACCAGTGGTCTCTACAACTCTTTTTGTGAATTCCACCAGGAGATAAATGAATTTTGTGAGCAAAATACAACATTATAATAGAAGTTATTTATGATACGTTCATATTCCCAGATGAGTCAAAGATAATTATACACCTACAAGTCTTTTTAAAAATTTTTTAGGGGCACCTGGGTGGTCAGTCGGTTGAGAGTCTGGCTTCGGCTCAGGTCATGATCTTGCGGTTTGTGCGTTCGAGCCTTGTGTCGGACTCTGTGCTGACAGCTCAGAGCCTGGAGCCTGCTTCAGATTCTGTGTCTCCCTCTCTCTCTGACCCTCCCCTGCTCCTGCTGTCTCTCTCTCTCTCAAAAATAAACAAAACAGAAAAAAAAATTTAAAAAATTTTTAATGTTATTATGTATTTTTTATATTTTTTAATTTGGTTTATTTTTGAGATGGAGACAGAGCATGAGTGGACGAGGGGCAGAGAGAGGGAGACACAGAATCCAAAGCAGGTTTCAGGGTCTGAGCTGTCAGCACAGAGCCCAATGTGGGGCTCGAACTCACAAACTGTGAGTTCATTACCTGAGGTAAAGTCTGCCGCTTAACCTACTGAGCCACCGAGGTGCCCCTGTTTATTATGTATTTTTGAGAGAGAGAGAGACAGAGTGCGAGTGGGAGAGGGTCAGAGAGAGAGGGTGACACAGAATCTAAAGCAGGCTGCAGGCTCTGAGCTGTCAGCACAGAGCCCCTTGTGCGGCTGGAACTCATGAACCACGAGATCATGACCTGAGCCTAAGTCAGACGCTTAACTGACTGAGCCACCCAGGGGCCCCACATGTACCTACAAGTCTTTTCGCCACATTATAAAATTGAATAGAATATTTGACCTAAAAGGGAATGGACATATCATACTCAATATTTTCCTCGTAACATCAGAGAAGGAAAATGAAATATGCCATCTGTCTGAAGTCAGATTTCTTAGAGGAATCCCGACACCTTCACTGAGCTAGAACCCTGGAGGTGTGACCACATTCATAGAACATTCACCGCAATGCTCTTCAGGAATGCACAGTCCTATCTAAATCTTAGCAACAGAAATATTGAACCTTAACCAACACCACCACAACCCAAACACGAAAAAGGAAAACTGAAAGCACTTCTCATCATAGACATTTGATTTTCTTTGGTCTTTTTTTCTGTGTATGTACTATTCCTCAAGCCACCGCAGTGTGAAGTTAAACATGGGACCACTTCAACAATGTCACCTCTGTTTGGCTGCCTGGGGAAAGCGCAGGACCATAGAACCCCTGGAAAATCTTGCCCTGTTCCCAACGTGTTTGTGTGGTTTCCAGGAGGTGTCCCTACAGCTGTCTAGAGGCCAGCCCAGGTGGTCGCCCCCAGACCCCAGGGCTGTTTCTGCAGGGCCTGTTGCTTTTTACTGCTGAGAACGCGCTGCAGCCTTCAAAGCTCCAAGCCAGGGGTCGGACCACAGAGAGGCAGGAAAGAAAGCCTCCCCTCACATGGGGCCTTACGTCCTGCCATGTGCTTGCTGAAACCGTGCTGCTGGCTGAGATACCCAAGAGCATTTTGCAAGGCTTTCCTTTAAGCAGCTCTTCCCCCTCTTTTGCATAAAGTCCTCCTCTGTTTTCCCACACCAGCTCCAAGCCCATGGAGACGGAACCAGGGCGGACGCAGGGGCAGACACTCATCCTGGGCGCCTTCCCCTAGCCAACTTTGTTTTCCCTTTACACCTAGGATGAGTTATTTTCTAGGAGGTTCTTTCGTTCCCACAAGCAAATTGAAAGCAGCCCAGAAGGCCAGCCGCCAGTTCCTTAGGCCTGCTCAGACTTGCTTACCTCTCAGAAGGAAGGTGACACACAATCGCAAACTGAGAAGCCCTCCTACACAGATGGCTTTGTTGTTCATAGAAGGCGCATGGTGCTCTCCGCGGTGTTTATCTTGCTTTCTTACATTTAATGCTGTGGCACGTGTGCTTTCCTCATCATTGTAAAACACGATTTTTTCCTGCCTACAAAAAAATTCTGTCTTATGAACAAGTCATCATGTATTTAACTAGATTCCTATTGTTAGGCATGGAAGTTTCCAATTTTCCTGTGAAACATAATTGCAACGAACATTCTTAAAAAAAAATTTTGTGTTTCTCTGTGGTTTATTTCTACAGAATAAATAGCTGGAAATTGAATTACTTTGTCATGGTTGGTGCATCAAGTTGGTCTCCAGAAAGTCTTGAATAATTTTTATTTCTAGCACTGTATGAGTGTCTAATTTTTATACTTTAGCCAATAGGGGTTACTATAATGTTTTAATGCTTTCCAGTTTGCTATAAAAATTATGTTATCTAAATGTATATTTCTTCTAACTAAAACAAATTTTAATATTTTTCCCTATAAGTATCAGTGAGCTTTATTTTTTCTTTTGTTAAAAAACATGTGCTTGCGTGTCTTAAAAAACCTTAGAGACAGAAAAGTTTAAGAAAATTTCTTAATTTTCTTAAGAAAATTAAGGGGTGCCTGGGTGGCTCAGTCTGTTAAGCCTCTAACTCTTGATTTCAGCTCAAGTCATGATCTGGCAATTCGTGGGATCGAGCCCCACAGAGAGCTCTGTGCTGACAGCACAGAGCCTGCTTGGGATCCTCTCTCTCTGCCCCTCCCCTGCTTGTGCTCTCTCTCTCTCTCTCTCAAAATAAATAAATAAAGTTAAAAAAAATTTAATATGTATAAAGGAAAACAAAGATGTAGAAAATTAAATCGACAATGTCTCGATCACCACTTTATGCTCTATACAGTCTAAGAAATAAAAATTAACAGTAGAGTTAATGTCCCTAAGGATTTCTTCCCATTCTTCTCCTTCTCTCTTCTCCAGAGAGAAGCTTTTTCACGTGCCAATGTGCACACACACACACATGCACACATGCCACAAAATAAATACATTCATATATCCATGTGAATATGTTTAAATACTTATCTTTATTAATTTTTTATTTGAGTATATTTGACACACAATGTTACACTAGTTTCAGACATACAACTTAGTAATTTGAAAAGTTTAGACATTATACTATGTTCACCACAATGTAGCTACATCTGTCTCATTATATCACTAATATAATACCACTGACTTGATACCTTATGCCGTGCCTTTTATTCCCATGATTAATTCATTCCATGACTGAAAGCCTGTATCTCACTCTCCCCTTCATCCATTTTTCCTAGCTTCCCCCATCACCTAGCTACCAGCAGTTTGTTCTCTGTATGCATAGGTCCGGTTCTGCTTTTTGTTTGCTTATTCATTTTTTTATTCCACTTATGAGTAGAATCACATAGTATTTGTCTCAATCTGACCTATTTCACTTAGCATAGTACCCTCTAGGTTTACCCATGTTGTCTCAAATGACACAATCTCATCCTTTTTTATGACTGCACAATATCCTGTTGTATATATACCACATCTTCCTTAACCACTTGTCTATTAAGGGACATTTAGATTCTTCCATATTTTGGCTGTTGTGAATAATGCTGCAGTAAACATAAGAGTACATACATCTTTTCAATTAGTGTTTTCTTTTACTTTGGGCAAATAGTGGTAGAATTATTGGATCATATAATACTTCTATTTTTAATATTTTTCAGGAATGTTCATATTGTTTTCCACAGTAACTGTACTAATTTATATTCCTACCAATAGTGCACAAGGGTTCCTTTCCCCTCACCCACTTGCCAGCACTCATTATTTCTTGTCATTTTGATTTTAGCCATTCCTACTGGTGTAAGGTGATATCTCATTGTGGTTTTGATTTGTTCCCTGATGATTAGTGATATTGAGCATCTTTTCATGTGTCTGTTGGCCATCTGTATGTCTTCTTTGGAAAAATGTCTATTCAGGTCCTCTGCCCATTTTTTTATCAGGTTGCATGTTTTTTTGGTGTTGAGTTGTGTAAGTTCTTTATATGTTTTGGATATTAACCCCTTATTGGATATAACATTTGCTAATATCTTCTCCCATTCAGTAGGCTGTCTTTTTGTTTTGTTAATAGCTTCCTTTGATGTGCAAAATATTTTTATTTTGATGTAATCCCAATAGTTTATTTTTCCTTTTGTTTCCCTTGCTTTAGGAGACATATCTAAAAAAATGTTGCTATGGCTGATGTCAAAGAAATTGCTGCCTTTGCTCTCTTCTAGGATTTTTATGGTTTCAAGTCTCACATTTAGGCCTTTAATCCACTTTGAGTTTATTTTTATGTATGATATAAAAAAGAGGTCCAATTTCATTCTTTTACATGTAGCTGTCCAGTTTTCCCAGCACCATTTATTGAAAATATTATCTTTTCCCCATTGTACATTCTTGTCTCCTTTATCATAGATTAATTGGCCGTATAACTATGGGCTCATTTCTTTAGCCCCTGTTCTGTTCCATTGATCTATGTGTCTATTTTTGTGCCAGTATCATACTGTTTTGATTACTACACACTTGTAGTATATTTTGAAATCTAGTATTGTGATACCTCCAACTTTGTTCTATGGCTATTTAATGTCTTTTGTGATGCTATAAAAATTTTAGTATTATTTGTTCTAGTTTTCTGAAAACTACCATTAGTATTTTGATAGGGATTACACTGAATCTGTAGATTGCTTTGAGTAACATAGACATTTTAACAGTATTAATTCTTCCAAGCTATAATCATGGAATATCTTTCCATTTGTTTGTGTTATCTTCAATTTCTTTCATCAGTGTTTTATAGTTTTCAGAGTACAGATCTTTCACTTCTTTGCTTAAGTTTATTGCTAAGTATTTTATTCTTTTTGATGAAATTATATACGTTTTTTAATTTCTCTTTCTGCTATTTGATTATTTAGTGTATAAGAACACTACTGATTTCTGAGTAATAATTTTGTATACTGCCACTTTATTGAATTTATTACTTGTAGAAGATTTTTGGTGGAGTCTTTAGGATTTTCTACATATAGTATCATGTCATCTGCAAATAATGACAGTTTAATTCTTCTTTACCAGTATGAACGCCTCTTATATATTTCTCTTATCTGATTGCTATGGCTAGAACTTTCAGTATTATGCTGAATAAAAGTGGTGAGAGTGGACATCCTTGTCCTATTCCTGACCTTAGAAAGAAAACCTTCAGTTTTTCACCATTGAGCATGATGTTAGCTGTGGGTTTTTCATATATGGCCTTTATTATGTTGATGTATGTTCCTTCTAACCCTGCTTTGTTGAGTTTTTATTATAAATGCATGTTGAATCTTGTCATAATGCTTTTTCTGCATCTATTGAAATGATCTGCATCTATTGAAATGATCAAATAATTTTTATCCTTCACTTTATTGATGTGGTTTATGATGTTGATTGATATGCAAATATTGAACCATCCTTGCAACCCTAGAACAAATACCACCTGATCATGGCAAATGATCTTTTTCTTGTATTGTTGTGTGCATGTGCTTTGTTAATATTTTGTTAAAGATTTTCACATCTAAGACCCTGTTATACTGTTAAGATACTATTGTGCTATTTGTCTTTGCATTTTCTTACGTTTTTGATTTACAGAAGTTATTTTCAAAACTTTAAAAGTAAACTCAACTTCTCCTTTCTTGAGATGTTTTAGGAAGATCCTTTCCACTCCAATATAAGGTATTCATCTATGCTTTGTGCTGATATTCTAATAATTGTTTTTATATTTAATTCTTCCTATGTCTAGAACTCAAAATTATGTATGTTATGAACTAATGTTCTAACAGAATTAATCCAAAAGTAGCTTCTTTGCAGGGACACCTTCAATTTTCAGATGAGGAAACAAATCTCAGAGAGGTTTTTTGCACAAGTAAAGTCTAGAATTTAAACGTCCTCCCTATTAGCTCAAGTCCATCGCTCTTACCTCCTCTCATTTTTCTTTCCAAACCATAAATAAATGGGTGAGGATCTCAATGATCTGAATAATTTCCTAGCTGTGATCTCAAAACATCATTTGCTTAAGTTGAATCTCAAATACACCAGCTTAGACTAAAAGATTATTTTCCATAATAATTATAGAATTTTTACCCCGGAAACTGATAGAATATCACTGTGTTTTAGATCAGTAGTTATAATAGAGCCAAATATAAAATACATACAAAAAACAACATAAACTCTATTCTAGTCTTCAGTGAAACAGAACAAAAGTCTCTCCAAAACCTGGTTAACAAATCTAATCCTAATTCAGTGCTTACAATATGCCAAGTACTATTCTGAGGCCTTTACATGCACTAATTCATCAAAGCCTTGCAGTAACACTGTGATATAGGTTCTTTCTTTTAAATCTCTAAGTTGCAGGTGAGGAAACTGAGGCAGAGAGAAAATAAGTAACTTACACAAGTTTTGTTAAATGTTGCAAGCAGTAGGGCTGGAATTTGAACTTTGGCATCCTGGTTATAGAGTCCGCACAAGCTGCTTCTTATAGTAATTGTAATATGTGGCCCCAAGGCAGTGGTCACAGGTGCTAATCTGGCAGAAATAGGTTTTGGAGCAATCTCGAGTTCTCCACATCTGTCAGATGTATTTTATGGTATCAGGCCAGGGGGAGATATTCTGATTTTAAACAACTCTAGGTCCTCCAGCTGCCTGACTGTCTACACACATGGTTCTCTCTTAAAAAATATATATATATATATATATATATATATATATTCAAGGACATAGTATAAAAACCTTTATAGAAAGCAGATCTCTAAAGAAAACAATTAGAATATAGAAACCACTTTTTCCACAAAAGTAGGTAAATAATGAGAGCAAGAGACAAAGAGAGAGAGGATGGAGAGCTAGTGACACATGAAGCTGACAGTTTTATTATAACCCTAAGGGACAAGGCTTATTATAGGCAATGAACTATATTGGTTTACAGTTCAAATTTTATTTTGATCAAAAGCAGATATTTTCTCAAACAATCCCCAGCCACAGCCTTCTTGGCTGAAAGACCAAATGGCTGGCTACTTCTATGCTGTTGAATGTCTGAGTATGTTTGGACAACTGAGTGCAATAGAAAAAAGTCACAAGTCAGCCTTTTTTGCTCCTATATCAGCACAAGAAATAAGCTTACATAATGAGCCCATGAGATCGATAGGGAAGACTCCAAGTTATAATGCTGCAGCCTGAAGTCCCATTTTGCATTGCCCCTCCACTGAGCTGCTAAACTTTTTAAAAAAGAAATTACAGAAAGATTACTCATCAAGAGGGGGAAAAAACAGTTACACTTTGTAGGACTTTCTAACCGCTAATACCAGATTATGCCCACTGAATTTCAAGCTTGGACTATGTTACACTTTTCAGAAAGAACCCTCTTCTCTCCAAAGCCTGTGGCTGAGTTATCTGGAGGAAGCTGTGGTTACCAGCAGCCACAGAGACCAGGATCCATTTAAGCATCAGATTCCAACCTGCCATTTCATACTGAAGGAACAAAGCAATTTCAGTATAGGTACCTCCATGAATTCGTGCAAAAATATGCAGCAGCTTACAGCCAGATACAAAGTGAAGGTGAGAGGGGGAGGGGTATGGCATCAGATAGCATCTTATTTTTATGGGTGTTCTGGGAAACTTGAGGAAGCCACTTAACTCCTCTGGGTCTTGGCTGCTAACACACAAAGCAAGATAGTTTAATGAGACATTAGTTCATGTCTGTTCTCACTGATGTAGAATCATCAAAGGAATAAAAAGGTAGTTTCCTAGTACTTAATACCAAACTTTTGTGTTCTGAGGTTCTTGTCCAAGGACAAATAAATAGCTTCTCTGGGTTTTAGAAGCCTTCTTAAATATATCCCCATTCAGATCTTAGGTGGGAAGTAGTTGGTTTTGCCCAACGTGTGGGAATTGGGGTGGGTGGCAAAGGATGGGTTCTAATACTTGGACATGAAGGCAGTAGTTTGGAGGATGACTTCACTCTGGGGCAGTGCTGGATTCCCAGATGCTGAGAAAGTAGAGGAGTGTAGTGAGACCCCAATGGGACACAGCCCAGTGTTCTACCACCAGATGGCCCAGGTTGTAGCAAGACCTCTGACTGTCAGCATGTGGCTTCCTGGGACTGAACACTAAGGGCTCTCCAAAGCAAGCATTGCAGTGGTCGAGAACAGTGTAGAGGGAGAAGATGTCAATAGAAGCAGAATGGTATAGCTTCAGATGCAACACATGGGTAGCAAACATCTCAAGGGTTTATTAATCAGTATTAATCAGGGCTCTCCAGAGAAACAGAATACATACATGTGTACATATGCTCATATTAGAGGGGCTGGTAAGTTTGAAATCTGTAGAGCAGGCTAGCAGCCTGGAAATTCAGGGAAGTGTTGATACTGTTAGCCTTGAGTCTGAAATTGTCAGATTGGAAACTCAGGTAGGGTTTCTATGCTGCAGTCTTCAGGCAGATTGATGCTTCTGTGGGAAACCTTGTTCTTCTGCTTTTATGGCCTTCAACTAATTTGATGAGGCCCACTAACGTTGTGGACAGTAATCTGCTTAATCAAATCTATTAGTTTATGTATTAATCACATCTAAAAATTACCTTCACAGCAACATATATACTGGTGCTTGACCAGACAACTGGGCACCACAGCTTAGCAAGCTTGACATACTAATCATCACAGGAACCTTTATGGAAGACCAGATGGAAGACCAGAAGACTTCTCCCAGTGGTCTCTAGTTTGTGTCTGACCCTGAATCAAGGAAGGGGCCATACTCCAAAACAATAAGGAATAGATTTTCAACAACCCTACAGGTTGAGGGCTTAGCAAGATTTGACTAGGAAAAATTAAGAAATCCCGTTTTTTCTTATGTTCAAGAGTCAGGGCAAATCCACAACAGACACACATATAAAATGGGTCTAAAAGACTTTAAGCTTATTTCCATGTGTAGACATCTTATGATTTCATAATGTTCTACTGCTCTGATGAGCCTGCCCTGAGATATTGCAGTAGGTTATCCTGTTTTCTGCAGAAGTATTTCTTGGTCAGACTGGAATTATATTCCCTATTTTCAAAAAAAAAAGTTCGATTTTTCACATACAACTCTCTAGAGACTGGTGAAAGCCAATTCTTAAAATAATTTTAAAATTTTATTGGCATCTATTTACTTAAGATGAGGTAGATATATTCAACTTTATCAGAACCTGCAACCTAAAAACATTGCAGATTTCTTATAATAGTAAAAGGAAATTACTGTATATCTCAATTAAGATTTTATTCATAAGATAATATGCCTTTTCATGAAAATCTCATGAAGGAAGGCCTTATCCATATCATGTGATATATAATAATCCATTATTATCATTCTGTGATAATCGCCTTCATATTAATCTGTAGAAAAATATGTAAGCATGAACTTCTAACTCACAAATTTAAGTGTATAGTTTACATTATAAGAAAGCAAAAAAAAGTAAATTACAACAAAAGCAAACAGAAATATTTTTGTTAAGTCTGGCCTGTTATCCACATTAGGCATATAAGCAACATATCACTGGCAAGAAAAATAACATGTATTTACCTATGGTAAGATACTGGTGAACAAATGGATTAGTATCAAAGTGTTATTTTAGAAAGGTCTTCTGTGATCACCACAATTTAGTTATTAGGTTCAAAGACCCACAGTTATTATGTTGCTGGAACAAAATAGAAAAGGACCATTTTACCCTTCTCTGGAAAGAAACAATCTTATTCTCAGAAACCAATGGCTTGCTAATTCACAGTTCTCCCTAACTCTGATGCTAAATTATAAAACAAACAAACAAGCCCTATACACATAACCTACTCCTCCAATCCACACACCCACACACACAGTCTGCCCAACACTGCTTCCTTTGCAAAGGCATAAAAGGCCAGAAATGCTAATAAAGTTTACAACATAATCAGGGAGGTGATATGAGTTTTGGTTTATTACTCTAATAAAGGACACAATAGCAAAGGAAGAAGGGGTGAAGCTATTCAGGCTGATGTCCTGACGTGCTAATGTAAGAAGTGTTGTTTATGTCACTTGTTACACAGGGTGACAACTTCTGCCACTGCCAACTGAAGTCAGACTGCTTTTCACTTCTTTGTCTAAATGATGATTGGAAGAAAGGCGTTAACAAAGCAAACAGCCTGAGAAAGTCAGTGGAAAGAGCAGTCTAGGAGAAATCAATCTGGTCCTAGTGTTAGTCTTGCCTATGTAAATCTGCACCAAAATTCCAGAGACCCTATTACTGAATTTCCACATTTTTAGTTTGTATGTAAAATAATTATTTCCGTGCCCATTTAAACAATATTTATAGAATGCTTATGTGATTGAGGCAATGCATGTACACTAAGACACAAATAACACGTAAGAAGGACACCACGATCATTTTCACAAATAGTGACTCAAATAAATGTAACACAGGTTTAATTATTGAAACAATAGAGAAAATACAGAGTGGTATGAGAGCGTAAAGAAGCTGACTAATTCAGTCTCTATTTTGTTCATCAAGTTATTTACTTCTTTGGACTATCTTCTTTAGTTCAGTATAAACTGATTTAAAAGAGACGGGCTAAAAATGGTGGAAAAGTGCTCATGTATACATTCTTTCTCACTTTCAATCTCTAAAGGGAAAAGTTGGGAAAGATTTTATTTGTTTGCGTCTCAAGAATAAAAGTATATCAGGGCTGCAAAATGAGAAAGGATGCTCAGAAAATTAAAGTTTCAAGGAAGATAAATAGCAACAAAATGGAATCAGGTTGATGAAGAAACAAGGTTAGAGAAAACCTCAGGCTAAAACACGGGGAAGAGAAAATTTTACAGTGTTAAAGGAATTTCAGTGATTTTTTCCAAGCTCACAATCAACGCATTCTTGAAATAGCTAGGCCAGTTGGGCACCTTCTTCCTCTCTCTCTCTCTCTCCCCACTTATTCTGAGTGGCAGGGATTACAGTGTTTGCCCTTGGATAAAGTCAGAAAAACCCTCTCTGAAGGGTGAATGATGATGGCTTCTCTGAGAATTATAGGAAGATGAAGGTTTCTCTGAGAATTACTCTGCTTTCAAGAAGCTGGGCAGAGCTGGGGGGGACTCCTCTGGAACTCCACTGCAGATACAGAAAGAAGAAAAAAGAACATGTATCTAAAGACACTAATGGGATCCACTCCAAATGTTGGCAACAAAATGGGAGAGGTTGCCAGCCTTCCTGATTTCTTCCTGTCTAGAATGAAATGTGGCAGTCAGAATACCCTGCCAACTTCACATAGAACACAAATAAGTCTCCCTTTTGAGAAGGAGCTAGTTGGGAAAGCAAAATAACACAATTCAGAGGACACCTTAGCCAGCTGCCTAGATACTAGTCAAGTAATGTTTGTCATCTATGATTAAGAAAAAAAGTGAAAAGACAAAATTACCAATATTAAAAATAAGTTTACTGTTTTATATTAAAAAATGGAAAATCTAGATGAAAGGGAAGGATTTCTAGAAAATACAACTTGTTGTAATTGACTGCAAAAGAGGTAAAAAACCTGGATAGATCAATAACCTTAGAAGAGACTGGAAGGAGTCAAAGATCAACCTTAAAAAGGCACCAGTCCTAGACGGTTTTACAGGTGAGTTTTTCCAATCCTTCTATAGAAATTTTTCCATGTTTGTCTCTACATTCAATATAATTCCATTACAAACTCCTATAAAAAGTTGTAAGAAAATTGGAAACGCATCGAAAAAAGATGGTTATGGAAGGAAATTGGTTGGAAAATACTTAAGTTCATCTAAAAAAGGAAATGTTTAAAAATATCAGGAAAAGTTGAAAAAAGAAGAACAAATGAATATCACAACATAAAGTTTTATAACTGAAATAGTATAGCATTGTGAACAGAATATAAAATAATAAGTAGGAAATAAGATTTGGAAACAGACTAATTATGTATAAGAATTTAATTTATAGGAAGAGTAAGTTTTCAAATCAGTGGATAATTATTAATCAATTCCATAATTGATAAAGCAACTGGTTATGAACTTAGAAAAAAATAAATATTGCTCTCAACCTACAGCATAGACATACACAAATAATTCTAGATTGTTTTAAAAGTTAAATCTTTAAAAGATATATCAATATATCTATAAATTAGAGAATTTTTTATGGTCTTGGTGTGATAAAGACTTCCTGAACAATATACAATGTCTAAAAACCATAAAGGAAAATCTAAAAGGGTTGATTGCTTAAAAAAATTAAAATTTCATATGACTAAACACCATGAACAAAGTTAAATCTGGGAAATATTTGCAAAATATATAAGGACAAATGAATAAGTTGTTCCCGAAAAGGAGTTTTAAAAACAGGGCAAAAACTCCAAGAGAAAAAAGAAGAACATATATGAATAGAAAAATTAAAGAAGAAATATAAATGACCAATGTCTAAAGAGATGCCCATTCTCATAATGATGCAGGAAACAACAATTAAAACAAGAAAAGGTTTATTTTTTTATTATTCTTCAAATTGGCAAAAATTAAGGATTGTTAATATCTAGGGTTGGCAAGGTTGTATGAAAATGGACATTCTCATACATTATTGGTGGGAATGAAGTTATTATGGCTTTTTCTTGAGGACCTTTTTGTAATATTTATGTTTTTTGATATAGAAGAAATCCTCATATAAGCACGAAGAAATATGTACAAATATATTCATCCCAATAGTTTCATGGTGAAAAATTGAAAACAATAAATATCCACTAACAAAGGAATATTTTATTTTTGATACCTCTGTAATAAGAAATGTAGAACTTAATAAGGCATGTATATGTACTGATGTAGAACCATGTACAATACAGATCAGTAAATTTAAAAGAGCAAAGTTTTGTTTCATCATTATACTTTGATCAGAATTATGTGAAAAAATAAGCCCAAATTATATATTTTTATATAAATGTGTATGTGTTATTACATAGAAAAGAATCCAGAAGTATATGTAGCACATTGTTAATGGTAAATTTGGGAAAGCAGGTTGGATTGTTGGAGGAGGAGGTTGTCAAAAGGGGATTCTTTTTTTTTTTTAACTATGCATATGGATTTTTTAAGTTTATTTACTTTTGAGAGAGAGAGAGAGAGATGCGCACATGAGTTGGGGAGGGGCGGAGAAAGAGAGAGAGAGAGAGAAAGAGAGAGAGAATCCCAGGCAGGCTCCACTCTATCAGTGCGGAGCCCCATGTGAGGCTTGAACTCACAAACCATGAGATCATGACCTGAGCCAAAACAAAGAGTTGGACATTCAACCGACTGAGCCCCTGTGCATATGTATTTATAAATAAAGTTTTTTTAAGTAATATATTTTTAAATAATTAATATATAATTATACATTAAAGTTGTAGAACAATATATATAAACCATGATCCTAATAAGTAAAATAATTCATTTGTGTGAAACAGAACTAAGTTTTTCATCCATCTGAGCAGTATTACTAGATTTTTTATAATAAAAATGCATTAATGTATTACTTATATAACTTTAAAAATTAATTCATTGAAAGTATATAGCTTTAACATATATGACATTGTTAAGTGACAAAACAAAAACCAATTGCAGAGCAATACTTATAGTGTGATCTCCTAAAGAATAAGGTGTAGAAGTTTTACACACCCAACACAAGGAAAGTGTATTCATGTACTATTAATATAATTTACAAAAAATAAAAAACAATGAGTAAAAAGAAAATCATACTTTGTATGGATTCAGAGTCTACTGTTCAGCTTCCTGGTGCAGTGGGCAAAATTATAAGCATCAGCTGGCCCCTGTCCTGGTAATCAGGGAGTATTCAGAGTGCCCAGGTATTTCCAAGGTGACTGTCCCCTGGTCACAGCTGAAGGGCACAGAGCTGGGTGCCCGGGCCAAGCTGAGATAATTCTCTGGTGTCTTAGTTTGGCCTGCCATAATAAAGTATCGTAGGCTAGGTAACTTAAACAACAAATATTTATTTATCTCAGCTGTGGAGCCTGGGAAGTCCAAGGTCAAGGTGCTAGAAGATTCAGTGTCTGGTAAGAGCCTACTTCCTTTTTCTGTACTATTTGTTTGTTTGTTTAGGAGAATCCAGTTGTCTTCTATTAAGATACACAACAAAGAGATGTACAAAATGGAAAACAATGCCACCGTACCCACTAATTTCTTTGGAAATAGAGTTATGTCTCAAAAAAACCCATGTTCTTTATGTTTAATCTATACTCATGTGTTATTGTGATTTTATTTTATTTATTTATTTATTTATTTAAATCCATAGTAGTTAACATATAGTGTAATCATGATTTCAGGAGTAGAATTTAGGGATTTATCACTTACATATAACACCCAGTGCTCATCCCAACAAGTGCCCTCCTAGTACCCATCACCTGTTTAGCCCATCCCCCCAACCTAACACCGCCCCCAGCAACCCTCAGTTTGTTCTCTGTATTTAAGAATCTCTTATGACTTGCCTTCCTCTCTGTTTTTATTTTCTTTTTCTTTCCCTTCCCCTATGTTCATCTGTTTTGTTTCTTCAATTCCACATGAGTGAGATCATATATTTGTTTTTCTCTGACTGACTTATTTCACTTAGCATAATACATTCTAGCTCCACCACGTTGTTGCAAATTGCAAGATTTTATTCTTTCTGACGGCAGAGTAATATTCCACCGTGTGTGTGCTTGTGTGTGTGTGTCTGTGTGTGTATAAAAGATGTGGCATATACCACATCTTTTTTAGCCATTCGTCAGTTGATGGGCATTTGGGCTTTTTTCAAAATTTGGCTGTTGTTGCTAGTGCTGAAGAGCCCACTTCCTTGTTTGCAGATGGTTGTCTTCTCCCTGTATCCTTATGAGGTGAAAAGCACAGAGAAGTCTAGTCCTCCAGCATCTCTTCTTAGAAGGCACTAAGCCCCACAGGGGGGCTTCACTCTCATGACCCAATTACATCCTAAAGTCCCCACCTCCAAGCACTATCACAGTAGGAATTAGGGTATCAACATTTGAATTTCAAGGGGACACATTCAGTCCGTAGTACCTTATGAATGGGAGTGAGAGAGAATCCATTCCTGTATGTGGTTGGACATGAATATATCTTCCGTAAGTCTCTGTGCTGTGGACATCATCCATCTTCCTCACCCTGTGGGCTGAGGAGCAGAGAAGGCAACCCCATGGAGAAGGAAGCACGAACTAGATGGCAGAGACACGTGGAAATGAGACTTCTGGGAGAGAAGTGAACTTCCTAGTTTTCCCCAAATCTTTGGTAATCTTGGTTTCCAAAGTTCCTGGTCTTCAAATGCATTCTCCTCTTGGGCTGGGGCCTTCTCTAACCTATTGTAAATTTCTCTTCCTTGTTGCTTCTTGTAACCAAAGGCAATGTCAGCATTTCCCTGTCTGACCATGAAGATATATTCCTGTAAATTGGGTTTGTCAGATTTTATGGTCCCTGTATCTATCCTATATAGATAGCATCTGCTACTTGATACTATTTCAAAGTTAAAATAATGGAATTATGGATGTATTTAAAATGAATAATGTCTATGTTCAGGGCACTTTCTGGCTATCATTTTTCCCTCATCTGCTAAAGTAGTAAACAATATTTAAAATGTCACTATAATTCCCACTTCCTGGGAAATTACTATAAATGCCAAAGTATGAGCCAGCCCCCCCCCAACAATTCTCTTTTAGAAGTTAGTTGTTTTATAATTGAGTTCCTACAAGAGCTCGATTACTCTATTTTAGACACACACAAAAAATGTGTTTGGTGAGGGCTAATTAGTCTGAAACATCCTCAATCAATTTTGAGTGCTTTTAGAAAACACCTGGTAAAATCAGTTAAAAAAAATGACATAAAGAAATTTAACACCATTTTAGTCATTATTTTTTGATAGGGTGGAGTAGAACTTCACAATTGCAAGTGTTAAATTAGTGTGGAAAAGACTAAATAAAATCACTGAAACAGGAAGTGGGTAATTCTTCATAAATTTACTACATCCAATCCAAATTTTACAAAGTAGTTAATGCATGGGAAGAAGAGGACACTTTTGGGGAAGAGCACTGGGTGTTATATGGAAACCAACTTGACAGGAAACTATAAAGTTAAAAAATAAAAAATAAATAAAAATAAAGGATACAAAAGTAAATTTATAATCTGACCTAAATTTTTAAAAATTATAAATAAAACAACATAAAATTTTGTAAACAAATATTAATGTTTCTCTTCTTGGAGTTTATTTAATACTTCTTTTGATCTATTTTTCAATTTTTTAAGGAAAGCATGTATTAATATAATCAGAAATTAATTCCAAAATATTAATATAAAATATTTAAAAATAAGAATCCAAGGGCAATTTCTGAATCCCTGATAGATGGCATTAATGTTTAACTTTCATAGAGCTACAAATATGTTTTTATTTATGAATTGTGAATTAAATATTGAACGTTACCTGTTTTATATTTTGTTAGATGTCTCTTGTTGCCATGGGAACATTCAGGTTAATAGTAATGTTACAGAGAAATAATCTGTACTTACTCCACATGTAAGATTCATTTCTTAAGAACATTAACATACAGTATTTAAAATGTTTCAGCATACTTTTCTATTCTATAGAGCACAAACTATTATTATTAAAATTGAGTAGCCGGAACTTTCAGAAATTATGGCATACTAAATGAATGCTTAACAACTTAATTGGTCAGCAATTTTTTTGTATTTGTATTTTTAATGCAATGTGTTTTTCAAAATAAAATAAGATACTTTATTGTATTTAATTCATATTAAGGCAATTTAAGAAATAAACAGAAAAATAATTTTTTCTGAATTATTTAATTCAGATTATGATAGTTTAAAAATTAAGCAGAACATGGGGCGCCTGGGTGGCTTAGCCAGTTGAGCTTCTGACTTTGGCTCAGGTCATGATCTTGCAGTCTGTGAGTTCAAGCCCCATGTCAGGTTCTGTGCTGACAGCTTGGAGCTGGAGCCTGCTTCAGATTTTGTGCCTCCCTCTCTCTCTGCCCCTCCCCTGCTTGCACTCTGTCTCTCTCTCTCCAAAATAAATAAACATAAAAATGTTTTTAAAAAATTAAGCAGAACAAATTTGAGGGAAACCATGAAGCACGAAAATCAAACTAGATTTTTGAAACTGGTTTAGGAAGCCTATGTATTTTGTTGTTGTTGAGAAAAAGGAAAAAAGATTGAATCATGTACTAGATCAAGTATGTCCTCTCCAAAATGATGAGGGCAACATGGTGAAGCATACAGTAGGTGTTCAGTAAAGGCTGGATGGTGAGCAACCTACCAACTCCTGTAGATTGGGGCCATCATCTGTGCAGTTTCTTGTCCCTGTGTCTACGTTCATGCTGTCTTTTCTATCTGGAATATCTTCTCCCTCCTTCTTGTCCCTCCTCCAGGGCACTCCCTCACTCCCTTCTCTCTAGTCCCCTGGACCACTTCTTTCCCCTTCAGGAAGCCTTCTCCTTCTGGAGATTCTCTCTTTTGAAACCCTATGCTTACTTTTCCCCTGACAACTAGGTTGTGTGAGACTTTTAATACAGACATTTCAAAGCCTCAAGGGACTGTGGGCACGCAGGGTAACATACCATGAAGTCTTAGTCCCATCATGCCTGGGAGGATAGAGAGCATCTCTCATGACATGTTGACAAGGCTGTTCCCACAGTCATTTTGATGCAGCCATTTTTGAGGCATCCACAGCACAATGATGCAGTTGTTGTGATTTCAGAGTCTTTGAAACAGTCATTTTGGCACAACATTTCCCAAGGCAGGGACATTTTGCTGAGGTATTTGGACAAAGTCTCAATTCAGTTTTTTCTTTTCAGCAACTGATATTACTAGGTAGTGGTAAAAACAAACCATTTTACCCCATCCATGGGAAAACTCATCCCATTTTTTCCCTCTATGAACAGCGGGTACTCTAAGATGGAGAAATTCTGGCAGAAACGTGATCACAAAACGTTCTGTTTCCCGTCCTTGCCCATCTCAGGAAAGGCCATCAATCATTCCAGGCAATGCATCTGCTCATCTCTGAGAATTCACTTGCATCTTGAATGAGCTGCATGTAATTTCTTCATCTCTCCTCTAAAGTCAAAGACATGGGGAGCAGAATGTTTGGTCCACAAAATGATCTCTTGTCCTTAAGACTAGACTACACAATCATGATCAATTACATTTCTGACATTTCTCTCAGTAAAATTAAGAAAGCATAATTACTATTGCAAACCTTCATTATTAGTAATGCATTGAGGGACAGCATTATTATTTCCTAGAAGTTCATCCAATTCTATCAAATTAGAGGAAAAAAATCTTTTTTCCCTCTTTCAAAAAGTAATATAAACCCAAAAACATTCAAACCACACTTGATGAGTAGGAAACATAAATCTCTTATAATCTTGGTGTGCCTGGCAAGAAGTGTAAGGTTCAGGGATGCTCTAGGCAGTGCTTGGGGAAACAAACTGCAAGAAAAAAAACAGATTGGACAGTTTTCACAGGGCCACAAAGTGTCCCCTGCATTGAAACAACATTTTCAGCTGTATCCTGTTCAGCTTCAGGAACAGTCTCCATCAGGCACAGAGGTTACACTTTTTCTCTTGCTCCACGCCACCCATTCCTCTACTCCCCTGACACCTTTCCTCTTCATCCTTGTCTTCTGAAGTTACCAGCGGATGCCTCAGGACAGCTGGTGTCCTACCTGAGAACAATGGTGTCCACGTTGGGATGACTACGTTTCACGGCTCCTGACTCCATCAGTCTCAAGGAGCAGTGCTGTGTTTCCTCTCCCTAGGTCAACTTTTGCCTCTAGAAGTACCTAGGAAGCTCTGTTTGTCCCCTACTCCTTCCTTCTTTGCTATTTCTACTTGCCTCATGGAGTCCCTTAGAAAAACAGCTTCTTCAGCTTCTGCCTGCTGCTCCTTTCTCCTTAAGACTCAACAATCAGTGCAGATAATCATCAAAGTGGAAGTGGTCTCTGGAGCACACCACCTGCACCCACATCCTGGCTATGACACTTAGGGCTGTGTGATCTTAGTTAAATTAATTAAACTCTCTGTGCTTCTGTTTCCTCATCTGCAAAATGGAAGTGGGAGTTGCAGTGCCCACTCCAGGGCTCCTTGTTGGGATGGGCTCTTATGAAAAGTGAATTACATACAAAGTCCCTAATACAGTGTCCAGATGCAGGCAAACACTTGATGAATGTTAATTATTGTTTAAAAAGACAAAGAGAAAAAAGCTTGTGGCCAGGGACAAGATGCCAGGTTGTCCCAGTTCTCACCTACCCCATTCATTGTGTACCTGCGCACAACACGTTGTCCTGACAGGCTCCCTTATATAAACCCTTACATAACCAGACATCAAGCCAAATCCAGGTCTTACATTCTCCATTGCTCAGGCAGGACCATCCTGCTACATTATTCAGTTTCTTTTTATTCCTCCCCTGCTATTCCCTGAAAACATGAATTTGTCTTTCCTTTCCATGTGTTGCTAGCACTGTGATGGCAGTGAACACAGAGCAGTTTTGATAAGTGGATGAATGAATGAATGGATGGACGTAGTAGTGTTTATCTCAAATACTTTGATTCAAGACCGCTTGGTTCCTGAATTATATTTGAATGAATTTCACTTTACAAAAACTGTACTCAGTCTAGAGTAGAATTAAAATAAAACATACAAGGGAACCATCTTTTAAATAGGAAATTGGAAGTAAAAATGCAGGAAAGATAAAGAATAAAAATGCACATGTTTTCCACAGAAAGGCTGAACACCAAATGAATGCCTTTTCTTCTATAGGTTTTTGTTTCGGCATCATTATCCCACCATTTAGAGGATATGATGACTTATGGTCTGAAAATGAAACAGTATATCATTAAAGCCTTATTTTCATGAAGATATTTTCTTCTAATTAAATTCAATACCATCCAGTGGAAGAATAGCTTATTCAACACGATACATAGCAATGCTTTTCCATGTAATAGAGAGCTCAAATAAAGAGTTCATGTTTTACTGTGAATCAAGAAAAAACACACTCCAGTTTTATAGGCTTTCTATGGGCAAGCATTTTCTCTTAACTGAACAGTTTGGGCTTTATGTCGTAAGTGGAAAAGAAGCCTAAACCTGATTAATTTACCATGGCTCATGATGAAACATTAAAAGTGGGGATAAAATAGTTTCCACCAAAAAACTGTAAAAGTGACCACTATTCTTTTAATTAGTGGCACAGAAGCCCTCCCAAACAAAAGCAAGCACATAAAGAACAACAAAAACAAATAAAAAGTAAAAAAAAAAAATGCAGACACATTTAAATTATTGATGGTAAGCTTCACCATGTTCTAGGAGTCTCTGCAATTTATTCAGCAAATGTTTAGGAAACCCCTGGATTGTGTCAAGCAAGGCTAAGCCCTGAAAATGTAAAGACAATGGAGAGAACACACAGGTGGTACTTTCAAGTGAATCACAGTCTAGTAATTTTGGCACATTTCTTCTAGAAATGTGATCCAATAAGAAGCCTAAAGGGAAACACCTGTATGCATATATACACGTAGCTCTGTTTATTCACTACGGAAACATATTTGTTGGCTGCTGATTTAGTGAAAAGTAAGGTAGTGAAAAAAAGTGCATACATAATTTATGATTTCCCTCCAAAAAGCTTTTATCCTGAATTCATACATGAGAGTGACAAACTGTACAAATAATAATGGAGTAGTGTTAATAGTAGCAATAATCAAAAGCAATAGTTGATAAGAGTGAATCAAATTTTGCTAACCAAACCATTCCTTAAATTTTCAAAGCTATTTAAAAATCTTCTCAACTTTGAGATGATGAAGACATGGAGAGGAAAACATTTATGCAAAAACCTACAGAAGAAAGATTCAAAGTAACCAAAAATCACACCTAATGCCCAAATCTTGGCTTCTAATACCATTCTCCAATGAAAGAAACCAGAGCTCCTTTGAGAAATGGTGAAATCTAAGACTGGGAAGAAAATATACAAGATGAGCTCGGAGCACATAGTAGCTTCAGAAAGTAAGAAAGTGTTCCCAAAACAAAATGGTGGAGCATATCAAAGGGATGCAGAAGCCAACATGAAGGAGACTCTTCAATGGCCAAAGCTAGAAGAATTTGAGCATCAGAAAAAATAACATAATATGAGATTATAACCAAAAGTATAAAATAAATATCCATGAGTCCATATGATATAAATAAATGACTGATAAACAAATGAGAGAGAAGAGACAAGCTTCTCACACAGAAGAATTCCAAATAATTTATGCACATAATTCCCAATCAAGAAGGTAAGTATAACTCTGACCCCTTAAGTGTCACTTTGCATAGTCTCTTCCTTCCAAAGAGTACAGTACAGACAGAAAAGAAAAAAAAAATGGAGAAACCTGGCAAATGCCACTTTGGCCAGATGATCAAGGTTAACATCAACAGTGATAAATCATGTAGATAGTATTACCCTTGAGAATACTGATAAGTCCCCTGATAATACTGATAAGTGATAAGAATGGCACTTACCACCTGTGGTCTTCCTCTCAAACAAAACAAAAAAAACGTAACCTCAGTCTCATCATGAGAAAAACATCATTGGACAAACACAAATTGAAAAACAGATTACAAAATACCTGGCTACTACTCTTCAAACTTGTCAAAGCCTTCAAAAACGAGGAAGATAGGAGAAATTATCACAGCCAGGAGACTCATAAGGAGACATAATGACTAAATCCAATATGGTATCCTGAATGGGATCCTGGAACAACAACAACAAAAAAGGATATTAGGTGAAAACTCAAGCAATTTGAGTAAAATATGGACTTTAATTAATAATAATGCACCAATTTTTTTTCAGTTCTGACAGATGTCCAATAGCAATGTAAGATATTAATGGAGGAAATTGAGTACAAAGCACATGAGAAATCTCTTGTCTTATCTTTGCAAGTTTTCTCAGAATCTAAAATTTAAAACTACTTAAAAATAAGCAGAAATAAAATTCCTAAAACCAATAAAAAACTGACACAATTATTTTCATAAATAATAATAGATTTACAAATGCTAGAATAAATAATAAAAATTGAGATTATACTTTAATGCTATCTGCCATCTCATTATGGGATTGTGCAATGTGCTTCAGTTTAGTGTATGTCCAAAATTTTGAAGACTAAAAAATAATACAGAATTCGAATACACTGCCTTGTAACTTTGTACCCAACTCTGCGCCCCAGTTTCTTTGGTCCCCCTCATCTCATGAGTCTAGAGACTGTAGACATTTTGAAAAGTTTTCTAGCCATTTGGCTGATAAAGCTGCTGTATGTTTTTATTGAAATACACCTCCTGTAGTTTGAGTAAT
Source organism: Cryptoprocta ferox (assembly GCA_028646485.1). Taxonomy (NCBI): domain Eukaryota; kingdom Metazoa; phylum Chordata; class Mammalia; order Carnivora; family Eupleridae; genus Cryptoprocta; species Cryptoprocta ferox. Next base: position 33,238,292 of record CM053577.1, read on the forward strand.
TTTCTCTGATTATTGTAGTTTTTCCCATTTTCTCATGTGATTGACTACCACCATATGGTAGAGAAACAATGTTAGAGGTCAAAATCACTCTGATTGTAGAGTGTGGTCATATTTTATGCAAACTTGGAATAGTGCAAAACAAGCATGTTAATAAAGTCCCAATTTCAAAATATTGTTAATTCTTCAAAGTAAAAATTGATGAAGAATCATAATTTGAAAACTGATGGTACAGTGCATTTAAAAACTGTTTACTCTGTTACCACATGGTGGCACCACATCAGCTGGTGACCGTCAAGCCTTGGCAAACCTTGGATTAGTCTTGAATTGACTGACTTTTGAATTACATGACTTCATCCAGAGCACCACCTATAGTCAAATTCTATCCTTCATTTTACAAATGATGTAACTGGAGTCAAGAGAGCTAGATCATTCCCCCAAGTCCACACAAGGGTCTACTACTGAGCCAGGAATAGAATAGAATATACTTCCTTTTACTTGGTTCTGTGCTGTACTACATATATACGTCTACAACAACAACATTTTACAGGGGGAAATAGACCTCTTGATGTCATTTTAAAATTCATGCATATAAGTAAATGTCCAAAATATATTAAAATCTCAATTAAGTCTATTATCTTTCCTTAGGTCCCTGAAAGATTCAGTATTCTGGTTTTTGCTTTGCGAAACTTTTCCTGAGGCAAGACAATTTAGGAGCCATTGAATTAGAACCATATAATGACTTAGATTTTTCACAAAGTACTGTTAAGTGAAAATATAGTAAGAAAAAAAGGATTATATTATCTCAATCCCATGTTTATAAACCAAATAATAATAAAATTAAAATACTCTGGATAGTATGCATACAAATGTAAATGTCTGTATATCTATGTCTCTATAGAATTATTTCTTTAAACTTTTTTTAATGTTTATTTATTTTTGAGGGAGAGAGAGACAGAGTACAAGCCAGGGAGGAGCAGAGAGAGAGGGAGACACAGAATCTGAAGCAGGCTCTAGGCTCTGAGCTGTCAGCACAGAGCCCGATGCAGCGACCGCGAGATCATGATCTGAACCAAAGTCAGATGCTCAACCAACTGAGCCACCCAGGTGCTGCTAGAATTACTTGAATATAGTAAAATATATGGATGATATATAAATTCTTTAATATAAGTTATCTTTGCAGGGAAAAGAAAGAGATTCACATAAGAGAAAAAGTAGAAGAGAATGAGGAGAAAGCCAAACAAAACAGGAAAAGAATTGTACACACACAAAATTAGTACCTATGGTCACATGTAGGCATTTATGTAAAATTTTACTCATATGAATATATGTATTTACACATTTAAATACTGTGTTTTACAAAATAAAATTTACCATAAATAAGGTGGACAAATAAATAAAATTTACCATAAATCAAAAGGAAAACAAAAATCTAGAAAAATTATTTGTGATAAAAATGACAGCAAGGATAGCTAATTTCTTTAAAAAAATTAAGAAAAGGGATGCCTGGGTGGCTCAGTCAGTTAAATGTCTGACTTCGGCTCAGGTCATGATCTTGTGGTTTGTGAATGTGAGCCTAGTGTCGGGCTCTGTGCTGACAGCTCAGAGCCTGGAGCCTGCTTCAGATTCTGTGTCTCCCTCTCTCTCTGCCTCTCTCCCGCTTGCCCTCTGTCTCTCTATCTCTCTCAAAAATAAATATTAAAAAAAAACTTAAAAAATAAAGGAAATAATCCTCCTACAAAGCAGTTAAAACTAAAACACAAACAATAGTCTAATAGAAAAGGTAACAGCCTAAAAGCTAAGTCCACCAAATGGCCATTTACATATACGAAAAATATAAATACTTCTACATAGAGATGCTTATTCCCATTTGTAATCAGGAGAATGCAAATTACAATCTCAATGAAATTCTATTTCAATTTCATAATATTGGCAAAAAATTAATATATCCTAATACCAAGTTTTGGCACAATCACTTTCAAAAGCAACTTCACAATATGTAATAAAGTTGAAGATGTCCAATCCCTATGGTAGATCTCCTCCCAGGTATATGCCCACCTGTATGTTGATGAAGAGAAATTTACAAGAATAATCACAATAGCATTTCCTAAAAGAGTAACAATTGGAAAAAAACGAAAAGGACAAAAATAGTATAAATTGTGATATATTTATTCAATGGGGTATAAGCAGTAAGGTAAATGAATATATGATATACATATCATATATATTTGAACGAATAAGTATCATGATTAAATTTCCACAAAATAATGTTGAGAATAAAGAGCACACTGCCAAGGAATACGTGCAAATGACACTATTTACATGAAGTTTTAAAACATACAAACTAATTATACATACATACATATCATTTGGGAATACATATATATGTGTGTTATAAGTTGGGGCAGCCACTATAGAAAACAATGTGGCTGCTCTTCAAAAAACAAACAATAGATGTACCATGTGATCCAGTAATTCTACTTCTGGGTATTTATCTGAATAAAATGAAAACACTAACTCCAAAAGATTCATGCACCCCTATGTTTATTGCAGAATTATTTACAATAGCCAAGATATGGAAGCAGTGCAAGTGCCCATCCATAAACGATTGGATAAAAAAGAGGTGTTTCATATACGATGGAAACTTGCTCAGCCTTAAAAAGAATGAAATCTTACCATTTGCAACAACATGGATGCACCTGGAGGGTGTTATATTAAGTGAAATAAGTCAGACAGAGAAAGACCAATACCATATGATTTCACTTATATGTGGCATCTGAAAAACAAATCAAATGAACAAACAACAGCAACAAAATAGAAACAAACTCCTAAATACAAAGTTTCTGGGGGACAAGGGGATGGGCAAAATATGTGAAGGGGGTTAAGAGGTACAAACTTCCAGTTACAAATAAGTCACAAAGATGAAAAGTACAGCAAAAAAACATATGACATTATATAGTCAATAATATTTAATAACTTTGTAGGGTGTCTAATGGTAACTACGCTACTGTGGGTGAGCATTTCATGATGTATATAATTCTCAAATCACTATGTTGTACCAGAAACCAGTATAATATTGTGTGTCAAGGATACTACATTTTAAAATAAAAACAAAGGGGGCGCCTGGGTGACTCAGTTGGTTAAGCCTCCAACTTTGGCTCAGGTCATGATCTCACGTTCGTGGGTTCAAGCCCCGCATCGGGCTCTGTGCTGACAGCTCAGAGCCTGGCTCCTGCTTCGGATTCTGTGTCTCCTCTCTCTCGGCCCCTCCTCCTCTCATGCTCTGTCTCTCTCTGTCTCAAAAATAAATAAAACATTAAAAAAAATAAAATAAAAACAAAGATGCCTAGGAATGATAAATATTAAATTTAAGGCAGCAAGTACTTCTGAAAGAAGAAATGGGAAAATTCAACCAGAAAGCAGCATGTAGTGTCTTCATCTGATTTGTAAGCTGAGTGGTGTGTGCTTATGTTATTTTTTATTATCATTACATCTTAAAATATATTTTTGTTTATAATTATTATAATACTATACCTATTACATATTCATATTACTTGTTAATATTATTTCATAGTATTCTTTACAAAGATACTGAACTCCCTCATAAGAAGAATATTTATTAAGGGGCACCTGGGTAGCTCAGTTGATTAAGCATCCGACTCTTGATTTCAGATCGGGTCCCGATCTCGCGGTTCATGGGATTGAGCCCTGCCTTGGGCTCTGTGCGGCAATGCAGAGGCTGCTTGGGATTCTCTCTCTCCTTCTCTCTCTGCCCCTCCCCTGCTCATGCTCTCTCTCTCTCTCTCTCTCAAAATAAATAATAAATAAACTTAAAAAAAAGAGTACTTATTAAGATGACAGTGAGAAAATATTTCTCACCCACTACAACAGTAAAGATAAACATTTTGATAGTATATGTTCTGGTAACGATGTAGGGGCACATGCACTTTCAAGAATTGTTGGGAGAGTTCATTTGTAGAACTTCTGTCTATGGAAACACTTACAATGGTTACCAAAATTAAATGCATATATACACTTATACATACACACTAGCTTACATTTAATCATATACATATTGCTTTAGGGATGTAGTCTTCAGATATATTCTAGCAAGTACACAAGGACACATATACGAAGTTATTCACTGTCGCATTGTTGATGATACCAAATGATGAGGAACAACCCAACACAACCTTCAGAAGGGGCTGGTTAGAAAAACATGGTTCCTCTATACAATGGATATTATGCAGGAGATGAAAAAGAATGAGCTACCACTCTATAAACTGATATGGAATAGTGCTTAGAATAAATAGTAAAGAGGGGGGGAAAGTGAAGAAAGGACACTTATCTGATAATCACATTTGGCCCAGCAAGTGACCTCTAACTGGGGCTGGGGTTTGGGGGACAGACAGGAGAGGTGGGTTTTGTCAGCATTTCCATTTGGATGTTTTGAATCTTGTATCTGATGCATGCATTACCATTAACCTAGAAGGGTGAAGAAGCAAGTAAACAAAAGAATAAATACTAAGATTAAAAGATTACCACCCCATTGGATGATTTTCATTTGCTTGCCTGTTTTATGTTTATAGTTTCCCTTGTTTCTTGCATTCTGGAGATAAACCCCGTTTGGTCATAATGTATCACCCTTTATATATATTTCAGCATTTGGTTTACCAGTATTTTGTTCAAGAATGCTGTGTCTATGCACATGAGGAATATTCATCTGTAATCTCTTTCTTTTTCTTTATAGTTCTCCCTCCCTCCTTGCCATCTTTCCTTCTTTTTCTCCTTCAGACTCTGTCAGATTTTAATACAAGATTTTGGTAGCCTCAGGGAATCTGCCTGGCTCACTCAGAAAAGCATGTGACTCTTGACCTTAGGGTCATGAGTTCAAGCCCCACATTAGCAATCGAGATTACTTAAAAATAAATAAATAAACTTTAAAAATATTTTAAAAATATTTTGGTAACCTCATAAAACAAGTCAGAAAGTATTCCCTCTTCCTTTATTTTCTTAAATAGTTTGTGTAAGTGTTGTTATTTCTTCCTTAAATGTTTGCTAGAATTTACCAATAAAACTCTCCAGGCTTTGTGATTAGATGCATTGATAAGTCTAATCATTTTTTCTTTGTACTATTTGAAGTCTTAGCCATACTGAGAAAGCCCTGTGCTTTAATTGGTATGTTCATTGTATTAAATTACAGATTTTAATCCCAAGAGGTGTAGATATATCAAATTTGTTCCTGATAATTAAAAATTTTAATAGATACGGGACTATTCAGATTTTGTGTTTACAATTATTGTAACATTTATATTTATTATTATATATATGTTGTTTATTAATGTTATTTCATAGTATTTTGTAAAATATTCTATTTCATCTTGTGGAAGTTTTCGTAAGCTTTTTATTTTCTTTAAGGTATTTATCCATTCCATCTAAACTGTTAAATTTATTGGCATAAGGTTGTTCATACTATTCCTTTATCATCCTTGATGTTTGTGGAACTAAAATATCACCTCTTTAATTACCAACACTGGTAATCTCTCTTCTCTCTTTCTTTTTTCTTTCTTTCTTTCTTTCTTTCTTTCTCTCCTTCTTTCTGTCTTTCTCTTTTTTAATGTTTTATTTCTTTTTGAGAGAGAGAGCATGAGTGGGGAGGGGCAAAGAGAGAGGGAGACAGAGGATCCTAAATGGACTCTGAGCTAACAGCAGTGATCCTGATGCAAGGCTAGAACTCAGAACTGTGAGATCATGGCCTTAGCTGAAGTCAGATGCCCAACTGACTGAGCTACCCAGGTGCCCCTCTCTTTCTTTTTTTAAGTACTATGGCTGAAGCTTTATCAATTTTACTTGTCTTTTTAAAGCACTAAATTTTACCTTTCTTGATTTTCTCTATTTGTTTTCTGTTTTGTTGATTTTGGCTTGTTATTATTTCCTTGCACTATTAACTTAGGGTTCATTGTACCATTCTTTTATTTTAAATGTATGTATATCTTTATGCTTAAAGGGATGGTGAAGCCATAGCTATATGGAAACTGGGTCCCTAAAAGACTACATGGAACATTGTCTACCCTGCCCCCCTTCCAACCCATACCCTTCATTAAACTGTGATTTGAAGAAATAAACCTTAATTGTTACACTCCTGAGATTTGCAAGCTGTTTTACCACAACTTATCCTGCTGGAGGCAGGATGGGTGATAGGAGACTACCACAGGAATCTGGGCATGAGATGGTGAAATCTTAACTCAGAAGGAAGCCCTTGGAAATAACATGATGAGAAAGATGTGAGAAACATTTTGAATTCAGAATCAGGAGGCTAGTGTCTAGTTAGATGTAGGGGAGAGAGAAGTCTAATATACAGTTATTATAAAGATCAAATAAAGAAAAGTACATAACAAAGTTTTTAATGCAAGATGGTGGTCACACATCAGGAGGAGATAATGCAGTGCAGTGATAAGCAAGACTCTACTGTCACTTTAGGCAGCCTTGGGCTGTCATGGGTGGTCACCTCTGGATGAATAAAATGGCCTGACTGGGAGTTTCAGTAGTGAGATATGGGCCTCTCCATGAACCAATTTTATTGGTTTTGCTGTCTTTATGCTATTAAGAAATAAAAAGTATCATGACTTACATTTCATAATTTATGTAACTATTTAATTCTGTTGTTTACTTAAGCACTTTCCCAATAGGTACTAATTTATTTTTTCCCCTGGAACATCAAGCCATTACTGATGATGTTAGAAGGACATATTCTGATGTATGTGTATGAGACACACTTTGTGACATTGAAGGTATATATCTTCCCATATTCCCTGAAACTCTACTTGTTGTCACCCTCCTTCTTTAGGACTCAAGTAACTGCTTTATTAAAACTCTCCCTTCCCTTTTCCTAGCTTCAGAAAAAAGTCTGAAACTCACTTATTCTAGGAAATAAATAATTATTAACAGTTTAAATAGGACTCCAAAAATATTTTTAAAGTAAGCTTTATGCCCAACATGGGGCTTGAACTCATGACCCCAAGACCAGAAGTCACATGTTCTACTGATTGAGACAGCCAGATACCCCTCAAAAATGTTATTCACATTAGTGAGAACCATAGCTTTAGGATAAAAAGGATAAAGATTTAGAAGCAAGTGCATTAGGAAATGGAAAGAAATAATAGATACACTAAGCAAATCTAAGAGTTGATTATTTGAAAACAATAAAATAGAGAAAAAATTAGCTAAAGCAACCAAGGTAAGAGGAGAGAAATATTCCAATTAGGAAAGAAAATGGAAAAGTAACTCAATACAGAATGATTTAAATAATTGTAAGGGGTTATTTTGTTCAACTGTATAAAAAATAATTTGAAAACCTTTTTGAGCTAGAACAAATTATAGGAAAATATAAATTGTTAAAACCAACCACTAATGAGATAGAAAATATAAATTAAAACAAGGAAAATGCACAAAAATCCATCTTGTTCTTTCTTCCCATACAAGGCCCAGTCATTTCACCAGGGTATTTTCTGAAACTTTAAAGAACAGAGAAGTCCAATCTAATTAAACTGTTCCAGAACATAGAGAAGTAGGTAAAATATCAAAATTATTTTTAGGGAGCTAGAATAAATATCATGACCAAATCTGACAGAGATATTATAAAAAAATTTTTTTAACGTTTATTCATTTTTGAGAGACAGAGCAAAAGCAGGGGAGGGGCAGAGAGAGAGGTGGAGACACAGAATTCAAAGCAGGCTTCAGGCTCTGAGCCGTCAGCACAGAACCCGACGTGGGGCTCGAACTTCCAAACCGTAAGATCATGACCTGAGCCAAAGTCGGTCGCCTAGCCAACTGAGCCACCTAGGTGCCCCCTGACAGAGATATTATAAAAACAGAAAACAGATCTATTTCACTTAAAAGAATTGATTTTTTAAAATTAAAAAATAATAAGTAAAATTGATATTTTAAAATAATAATAGATCTTGACTAGATAAGGATCCTGTCAGAAATTCAGGAGTGTTTCTATATTAGCAAACTAAAAATATAGTTCACTATATTAATAAATCAGATGAGAAAAGTAATATAGTCATTTTCACAAATGCTGAAAAAATATTTGATAAAATACTAACATTTTCTTGTGATGAAAGTTCTTAATAAAATAAGACTAAAACCATTAAAAAATTTTACTTAATAATAGATAACTCAGTAGTCATTAGCTTATATCCTTTCTATTAACAAAGAGTAACCAGATTTAAAATTTTAAATGAGAAAGGAAAATGTAATAGCAACAAAAAGAATATCTGAGGACAAACTTCATAAGAAATGTGCAAAACTCTAGGGGCCAAGTTTAAATTCCTACTAAAGGATAAAAGAGACATAAATATGCACAATGAATACCCTAGTCTTAATGGGAAATGTACAGTTTAAATATCTCTATTTTGCCTAATCTATCATTTTTTCATGGTCCAAATAATATACAAATAGATCTTTTTCACTAAATAAGATTATAAATTTCATATGTGAAAATAAGCCTACAAGAATAGTTAGGGGGCGCTTGGGTGGCACCCCCTAGGTTAAGCCTCTGACTCTTGATCTCATCTCAGGTCATGATCTCACAGTTCGTGATATCAAGCCCACACGGGGCTTTGTGCTGACAGCATGGAGCCTGCTTGGGATTCTCTTTCTCCTCTAACTGTTCCTCCTCAGCTCGCGGGCACATGCCCTCTCTCTCAATATAAAGAAATAAACATGAAAAAAATAAGTAGGAAAATTCTGTAGGAAAAAAATCAGCCGTGGGAGATTAGCCTTAATGTGAAATAAGGAAACTGAACTCAAAATTGGAGTCAGGAGGCCATGAAGGGAGAGCTCTCACAAATGTACCACTCATTGCAGCTTCTTCCAGGGAGAAGAAGCAAGATTGCCTCTTCATGCAGCAACAGCCAGCATGGCAAGTTGACCCAGGCAAGTTGCCCCTGCCTGCTGCCCATGAGAAAGTACCGCCATTTTGAACTCTCATTTTTGTCCAGTGAACTTTTGTTCAAAACAACCCCTCCCAACTTCCTTCTTTCCTGTATAAAAGGACGCTCTCCTCCCTTGTTCTCTGCACTTGCCTATGGTTCATCATATGGTTCTACTATTCTGGAATAAACTCGAATTTGCTGGCTGAATCACTTACCTTTTACTTTTAAATGGTTTAATTAAGGCAATTGAAATAGGGTTGTACTACTACGTGTACATACAAACAGACCAATGAAATAACAGAATGGGTTTATTTATTTCTTTTTTAAATTTTTTTTTTATTTTAGAGAAAGAGATGGGGGAGGGGCAGAGAGAGGGGGACAGAGGATCCAAAGTGGGCTCAGTGCTGACAGCAGTGAGCCCTCTGCAGGGCTCGAACTCACAAACTGAAGGATCATGACCTGAGTCCAAGTTGGCCGCTTAACCAACTGGGCCACCCAGGTACCCCTGGAATGGGTTTATAAATAGAATCCCCAAATAAAATTTAGCAATGCTCAAGTTGGAATTTCACATCACTGGGGGAAAATAGAATGTTCAATAATCCTGGAATAATTGAATATTTGAAAAAATTAAATTGAATTTTCGCCCAACCCTTACATCAACATAAATTCCAGATGGATCAAATATTCATAAATTAAAATAAAACTGTAACATTATGAGAAAATGTGAGGCCTTTTATGTAATTTCAAAGAGGACAAAACTTTTCTAACTTTAAATATATTTTTAAAATATGCATGTCAGAAATTCTTTAGCCAAAATTCAAGGATATATACAAACTGAGAGAAAATATCTGTGTCATGTTACAGACTGAATGTTAAAGTTGCGACAAAAGAATCTTTAAAAATTAAGACCAGGGCACCTGGGTGGCTCAGTCAGTTAAGTGAGGACTCTTGATTTCAGCTCAGGTCATGATCTCACGGTTTGTGAGATGGAGCTCCATATTGGGCTCTGCACTGTCAGTGCGGAGCCTGCTTGGGATTCTCTCTCTCCCTCTTGCTCTGCCCTTCCCCCACTCATGTGCTCTCTCTGTCTCCAAATTAATAGATAAACTTCAAAAATAACAGTAAAAATTAAGACCATAAAGCACAAAAGGAAACAGACACAAATAGTCCAGTAATGAAAAAACAAATACAACTATCAAACATTTGAAAAGATGTTCAACATTGCCAGTTAAAATGCATCTCACCATATTTCACCCTTATTCTGTCTAAGATCACCAGATTCGGTATATATGTTTTGGCGAGGGTGTGGAGTAACTCAGACATGGTTGTATAGACCTTCTGGAATCTCTAGCATCCAGTAAAATAAAATATGTGCAAACGCCAGCACATCATTTTCACTTCCAGTAATTAATTTTACAGGTATACTTGCACCTGTGGACAAAAAATATGTATGAAGATATTTATTGCAGCATTGTTTTTATTAGCAAAAGACTAGAAACATCCAATGTATCTAAGAGTGAACTGTTAAGTGAATTGTGGTGTCAGAGTACAATGGATATTTTAACAGAACCAGGCAATTCGATATTCTGTCACAAATGGTCTCCAAAATATATTGTTATAATTTGTGTACCAAAAAAGTTTCACATATGCAAATAAACTTGCATATGCAGTCGCATATTCATAGACTATCTCTGGAAGTCTATAAAAGAAACTGGTATCAGTCAAAGCCTTTAGGGGAATCCTGGGAGATTGGGGGTTGAGGTCAGAGGGAGAATTACTGCCTATTATATATTATTTGGTATCTTCTAAATGTTGTACTATGTGTATCGATTACATATTCAAAAATTAACTAAATAGATTTTTTTAATATTCAAGAGCATATCAGATGAGTATTGTTACATAGCAGGTTATTGTCTATTCTCCTTATATCAAAGCACACATAGTTATTGTCTACTTTTCTTTGGATCCTGAGTTCATATCTAGAGTAAAACTAGTATTGCTAATACAAATAGGGATTGAAAACAAATATCAACCAAGACAGGACTTTGGAAATTCTGGAGATCTACGACACATGTGTTAGTTGTCATTATCACCATTATAATTCTTTGATAAAATATCTTATGGTTTTTTATTATATAACTTTTAAGAAGAAAACCTGTTCCTAAGTTTTCTTAACTCTTGAGTTGTCTGATTCTAGGCCGCTGTGTTTGTAAATGCTATTTGAATCTTCTTCAGACCACACTAAGAAATCAGTAAGACCAGTAATCAGTGTATTCAGAAGGGCAAGAAGATGGTGTGGCATCTAAAAATCATGTCAGATGAGAAATGATTGAAAAACTTACTTTTATTCTGTATAACTTTAGAGGAGAGAGAAAGATCAGTGAATCTCATTATAGGAAGCCGAAAGATTTACTGTAAGAGAGACACTTCCAGTGATGAGAACAACTTGAAAACTTACTGGGCTCTTTTATTATTTGAGTGTTCCCTCTCTAAAAATGCTCAATCAAACCACATTATAGCAAGAAATAGCCATGTACATTAAAAGAATCATCAGTCCACAATATGAGTGTGCCTTCGGCAAACCTTTAAAAATAAAGTCCACTCCTTCCCAAAGTTTCTTATTCTATTACCTCATCTTCCAGGTCAAGGTATCCAGAATTATGACAGCTCAGCAATGAAGCAAATGTTTATCTCTTGTAAATGTAATTTAGTCTTTTGACCTAAAAGATGCCTGGATAATGTTATTATTGACACACTAGAAGTTCAGAGATATGGCCAACACTATTTGTCATTTTTGTGCTATGACCAAACATTCTGAGGTTAATGGGCTTAGAAGACAGGACATCATTTATTAAAAGTTATTTAGCAGTGAAAGGGATTTTATCTATTCACAGTTGAAATTTATTTAATAAGTAATTTTAAACTACAGTTTAATTCAAAAAGGAAGAATGCCACATTTATAATTTAGTCTTGCCTCAGGAATTCTATTTATTTACAAGAAAATACATAGAATATCTTCACATCATTCTCTAACGATCAATAAACTAACTCCCCATATCTTCCAAAACTGACTCCCCCATGCACTTTCCTCATTTGGGCTAATGATACCACTTTTCTTCCAGATAGCTAGACTTTAATTCTGAACTTCCATATAGCCAGCTGTCAGGCTGACAATAAACCCTAAATGATAAGATATATTTGGAGGCATCTGACCCTTTTCCCCCAATCTATCACTATCTCTGAAGAAAGGGACAGGTCTATACTATCCATGCTCCATATCTTGTACCTGTTACTCTTCTGAAACTACCCTGGCACTGACCTCAGCTGTTTAGAGACATGTGGTCCATCTTCACCAAGCACAGCCCATCCAGAGATTGGCCAGCGATCTGGGGAGAAAGGACCAATCAGCTGTCACTTTCAGGAATGTTAGAACTGGATAGCTAAGAGACTATTGACAATTAGTCAGGAAGTCGCAGCTGAGGGCTCATATGGCTGTGTCGGACGCGGAGAACTCTGGGGCAAACATGCAGGTAAAGTTATGGACTGGAAACTTCTGGGCAAGTATAGGAAGATGATCAGAAGAGCTAAAGAAGGGAGCAGTCCTGCAGAGAGACACAGAGGCAAGCACTGGGACATCTCCTCAGACTCATGTGAGCATCTGTGGGACACAATTTGGGTTACCAACTCCGATTGCTAGAAGACCCACCTGAATTATAGCTCCCTTGAATTCTCACCAAAGGCCCCTATGCCTTAAATCACTCCCACCCACTTGCGTTTCAGCTAGCTTGAAGGTCTCTTCCCTCCTTACAACACAAAGTCCTCATTAAAACAGTATCTTTCACAGTATTCCCAACATTCCCTGTTGGCGGCCAGCACCCTAGTTTAAGGATCTTTCACCTCCTCACCAAAATATTATAATAACCTCAACGGTATTCTCCTGAAGACTATAAACCTCCACATGACCATTTTCCTACTGCCACCACCAAACAAATCTTCAGAAAGCTCAATTAAAATCACATCATTCCCTCGGTCAGAAACTTCTTCCCTATTGTCTAGCAAATAAAGCACAAAATACTGCCATCCATTGTCATATCTGCAGTTTTGTCTTTCACTACTTGTAAATACTCTCTCTCTCTCTCTCTCTCTCTATATATATATATATATATATATATATATGTGCTATTTTTGTTATGTGGGTAATTGTCAAAGTACATTACTGTGGGTCTGTTCCACTTTGTAGGATATACATGTGTTCCGTTGCTTACAGAAGCCGCTCACATTATACTTCATTTTCCATGAGTGTCGTGACATACTTCATTATTTCATTTCAAGTGGCATAGATATTTATAAGTCTTTTCTCTCAGGCATTACTCTTAAAGAGAAGTATCCAAAATCTTTAAGTAATACTTGGTTAGAAAATAATAAAGACTTATTCAAATTAGCTATTTGAAAGTTATCTACCTGTAAAATCCATCCTAAAATTTGCCTTTTCTTTGAGACTTTCTTGATTCCTGAATTTGCTTCTGACTTCTCTATCTGCTATATTCCCATGTTTCCTTTTCTCCTATGACAGTTACTTTATTCTTCCTTACCATATGCATGTTTTCACAGGTGTCCTAGCTCTGCTTATAGACTGTAACCCCTTGGAAGGGAAGTTTTTTGTTTTATTCACACTGATGGCCCTTGAAGTACCTAACATAGTTCTCTGTCCATAATAGTAGTTCAATAAATATTCTGCATTTAAGTTTTTTAGACTCACATTGATCAAATTGATATGAGATTGGGTGGTATATTGCTAGTTAACAAAACTGATGCATCTACATCTCTGGGGATTAAAATCTTACTTAATGGGGCACCTTGGTGGTTCAGTTGGTTGAGCATCCCACTTTGGCTCAGGTCATGATCTCATGGTTCATGGGTTGGAGCCGCGCATCGGGCTCCATGCTGACAGCTCACAAGCTACAGCCTGCTTCCAATTCTGTGACACCCTCTCTCTCTCTGCCCCTCCCTTACTCACACTCTGTCTCTGTCTCTCAAAAATAAACATTAAAAAAAATTTTAAATCTTAATAGTACCAACGAAGGTCAGTTATAGCACATAGCTTTCTTTTTTATTTTTAAAGATTTTATTTTATTTTTTAAAAGTAATCTCTGCACCCAACATGGGACCCAAACCCACAACCCAGAGATCAGGAGTCACATGCTCCACCAACTGAGCCAGCCAATATGACCAAGACTTCAAATGGTAATGAGAAAAAGTATTTGGCTATCAGTGTATTTTAATTGTCTCCTTCAAAGCGTGTGTAACTGTCAGAAAATAAAAGTAGATTCCAAAGAATATGATCTGATCAACAGGGCTAAAGATAAATTCCACATTTCCTCTCAAACCTTTGCAGAATGTGCTCTCTTTCACGGACTCCAGAATTATTTGCATTTTTCATGCCAACAGACCCTTTTCTCTTGTGCTTACCAATCAGGACGGTGATACTTTGCAATAGAAATATCTGTAAACTTGCATTCTTCAAGAAATATTTATTACCTAGCAACTGTTTACAAAGCGTTGGGTTGGATCCTGTGTAGAATATAAAACATTCGAGATATCTGCTGTGTGCTGAAGAAATGTGAAATCTAATTATACAAACAAAATATAGATACCTGAAAAGTTTGCAATATAGCATAGCTGTATGATTGTTTTACTTATCTATTATGACATAATAAACCACCTGTTGTATAAATAAGCCAAAGATGGCCCTGAATATTGGCCCCTCTATTGTTTGCTTCTTTACAATATGCTGACTGTTAGCTCAAAGGCTGCTGGCCCCAAACTCAAATTTTACACATCAAATTTTTAAAAATATAGCCCAAATGAACATATTTTTAGCCATTGAGAACGTGCCTGTTATGCATAACCCATAAAGTATACCAAATATCTTCTTACCATACATAAGACAAAGCCTGGGGTTTTAAAACACTCCACGCTATTCTTGTCCTTTGGAACAGCTAAAAATATCACCTAAATGCTCTCCAATTCTCCTGTCTCCTGAATATTTCTTTGTTCTCTTCCCCTTCTGGGTGGTGGCTCCACACCAGCTGTCTCTTGGAAGGTCTCCTGCCATAAGGGACTTCCCCCTCAACTTGTCAAAGCTTCACCCAGATAAAGCTCATGGGGTGCTATTGCCCTCACATGATCTTGGTTTTTTCCTTGATAAGCCCTGAAATTCTCAAACCCACTACACCACCTCAAACATAATGGCTTAAAAGAAATAACAGCATTTATCTGAGTCAATTTGGAATTTGCAATTTGGGGCAGCTTGTCTCTGGTCTATTTGGCATGAGGTAAAGACACTCAGCCAGAGATCCCCTTCCAAGATGGCGTCTTAATTCACATGCTCATGCACTTCCCTCTCTCTCCACATGGTGTCTCATCATTCAGGGCCTTGCCCCCATGGCTTGGACTTTTCAGAGTGGTCAGTTGGCAATCTCAGAGTTGTCCATCTTATTACATGGTGACTGGCCTCCCTAAAACGAGCATTCCAAGAGGCCCAGGAGGCTTCTTATGACCCAGCCTCAGAATTCCCAGGATGACCCTCAAACACATTCTGTCGGTCAAAGAAATCACTAAAAAACAGTTCCAACCCAAAGGGAGGGGAATTAGACTCCACCTTTCAATGGAAGAAGTAGCAAAGAATTTACTGCCATCTTTAATCTATCACAGTGATTTTGAAGTTTTTCAATATACACTGACTAATACAAACTAGAATTGCCTATACTTCTACACAGGGCTTGGCAAACTACAGCCTGTGGGCCAAATCTGGCCCACTGCTTGTTTTTGTAAATAAAGCTTTATTGAAACATAGCTGCAGCCATTTGTTTGCATATTGCCTAGGGCAGTTTTTGTGCTGCAACCTGATACTTGCACAGTCTAAAATATTTATTATCCGGTCCTTTATAGGATAAATTTGCTAACTCTTGCTTTAACCTGTAATTACGTTCTGCCAATACTTGATCTGAATTCTTTTTCAAGGTATACTTGTTAACCTCTGACTCCTTAGGAAAGTTTAACTTACAAACCTACCGTTTCCACATTGCTATAGGTGCACACAGAGCTATTCTCTGGAGCTGTAGTAAGTCAGTTTTGCCTGTTGCCAACAGATGATGTCCATAGTTGTGCTGTTCACTTTAGCCTTAACTACTGTCCTTGTGTGTTTGCTGTGTGTTTGCTGAATGCATGTTTAGTTTTAAAATGTTTCCAATAGTAGTGACCCTATTGTGACCGAGTACAAAAATGCAATTAATGTGTTAAAGCATCAGTTACAAAAGATGACATGTTTATGACAAAAGGTAAAAATAATTTTAAAAAGTGAAAGTGATATGAAAATACACTTATTATTTGTGTATATAAGATAAGTCATAAAAAAGGTCAATTCTGGGGGCGCCTGGGTGGCTCGATAGGTTAAGCAACTGATTTTGGCCTCACAGTTCATAGGTTCCAGCCCCACATTGGCTTGCTGCTATAAATTGGGAGCCTGCTTCAAATCTGTTCCCTTCTACTCTCTGCCCCTCTGCAAGTCGCACGTGTGCTCTTTCTCTCTCAAAAACATAATACACTTTAAAAAGGGGGGGCCAATTCTGAGGAAGTAAAAGTGAATCATGCAACATAGGAAAAGTGCTTTGCTTCTGTGATTGACAATAATTAGCAGGCAAAGTGTAAAAATGACACATTTATAAAACATATGCGAAGCTAAAGCTGCAATCTCAGAGCCTTCTATCTGTTATTCTAACATCTGACCAGGAGACAATTGCCAGAGTTTGCAAATTCGAAGGCCAAGTAAGCATAGTGAAAATGATGGTCTTGCAACTTGTGATAGAAGAAAGATGTATTTCCAGAGGTGCAAGGCCACACTGAAATCTGCACGATATCGAAGTGAGGAGAGTGTGAATACCACAGAAATAATTCCCTACATTTGCAAATATCAACAAGAAGGAAAGTATTCCACCTCAGCAGAGTTTCAGAGTAGACAAAACTGGTCTTTTTGGGGGGGTTAGAAAATGATGTGTGACAGTGTACATGGGACAAAGGAGAGGAAAAAAAGGCCTACTTTCAAGCAGCAAAGAACAAATCGACTCTCATTTGGTGTAAGTCCTTCCATGAACTAAAAAGGTTTTTACAGCAAATCTGATCTCCAATATTTTAGAAATATATTTTCTGGGGTGCCTGGGTGGCTCAGTCAGTTAAGCATCTGACTTCGGCTCAGGTCATGATCTCACAGTTCATGAGTTCGAGCCCTGTTGGGCTCTGTGCTGACAGCTCAGAGACTGAAGCCTGCTTTGGATTCTGTCTCCCTCTCTCTCTGCCCCTTCCCTGCTCACACACTCTCTCTCTCAAAAATAAATAAACGTTAAAATTAAAAAATTTTTTAAAAATATATTTTCTGAATTTCGAGTCCTGTAGTTGAAAGAAATAAGGAAACAGACAAGCAAAACAACCCCCCACTCTCAAATGTGTGATATATCACTTTCAACCCAGTGACTGCCACCAACACATTAACTTACATTGCAAAGCATGGAGTAAACTTTTGATGCAATTTGTGATTCATTGTGATTGTAAACTCAGCTATTAAAAAGACTTTTATAAATTGAGATTTTCCTCAGATCTATGAAACCAAAATAAGACACAGAATATTTTGAGAGCTGAAGACTTCCAGTGTCAACAGTAATATTCGATTCCCTTTCGTGTGCATCAAAATAGCCTCATGTTTTTTATTAATTTACTTTACCATAAGTTCTCATAAAAGACTAGTTTCACTGTTTTTTGTTTTTTTTTACATGAGGATTCCACATAAAGTTTCCTTTGGGGAAAAGGTCTTCTCCTGTTTAAAAGCTTGAAAATCGTGACTATAAATAACAGAAAGTATTGATGATTTTGAGCAGGAAAGTTACATAATATAAGTGGTGTTTCAGGAATATATTAATCTGGCTGTATGTCATATG
Source organism: Cryptoprocta ferox (assembly GCA_028646485.1). NCBI lineage: Eukaryota > Metazoa > Chordata > Mammalia > Carnivora > Eupleridae > Cryptoprocta > Cryptoprocta ferox. The sequence goes on from CM053577.1 coordinate 33,256,218, forward strand.
GATTGCCCAGAGACCAGTTAAAAAGATACTGTGAACAGTGTCCTGTGAAAATAACCATTATAATAGAATAGAAAATGGAACTAAGACCTATTATATCTGTTGGAAATCATGAGAGGCATAAAACAAAGTGGTTGAAAAATTATGTTTACATACCAAATAGGCATACAGAGAGGCTTTTTCACCTTCAAGCTCTATGATTTCTTCTATTTTGTGTTCAAATAAAAAATTTAAAACAAGGACAGAATGATACTGCAGAAAGTGTTCAGCTAGCTCCCTAATAAAGGAAAAAAGCACTTAGCAATTGTTACCCTACTTCATCTAAAATGCCTTTGATTGGTTTAAGAGCATTGACTAGATATGAAAGCTTCTTTGACTCAAGTTTTAACAATAAAAGTCTCCCCCGGCTCCATTTTTAACATCAAAAGCATTTTTTCCTTGATTACAGAAAATTACTGTCAAAAATAATAAATATTCACTGTAGAAATGTTATAGAAATGCATATAAGCAAAAAATAGAATTACTTATAATTCTACAACCTAGATGGGGTGGGTTTGGAAGGCTATATGCTTTTTAGAGTATAGTCTCTCCAAAATTATTCTCTACAAATATATACCAATAAGCAAATAAAGCTTCAAATAAAATAGAATTATTCTCTATATTCAGCTAAATGTTTCAGAAATGGGTCTCTTATAGATTATTAGTTAAATATTTGACAATCAGGGAATCATTATTTAATAACTATCAATTGCCAGACATCTAACATGTAATTTTAAGCCAACTATCTTGTAATTTAAATTTAACTGAAATTATGGTCATCAAATGTGCATGATCTGTAAAATAAAATAAATTCCATTTGTACCCAATCATAGGTTTCAAGTTAAGTATTTACAAATACCAGCCCCTTTTTAACTTCAAAACCATCTTGGCCTCATTATAGGCAGAATTTGGTATCCCATGAGTTCATTTGAACATCTCACCACATTGGAGCCCAAATGGACTTTAGGATATGTCTATTTCATTCCAACAGATCATCAGTAGGATATTTCTGCTGTCTCCCATACTGCTCCCTCCTCAGCAACAATCATTAAGACTTTGTTTTTCTCTCAAAACGTATGGGCAAAGGGGAAAAGAAAGAGAGAGGGGGGCAAACCAAGAAGTAGACTTTTTCTTTCTTCTTCTTCTTCTTCTTCTTCTTCTTCTTCTTCTTCTTCTTTTTCTTCTTCTGAGTAATCTCTATCTCCTGTGTGGGGCTTGAACTCACAACACTGAGATCAAGAGTCACATGCTATACTGACTGAGCTAGCCAGGACCCCTACAGACTTTGGACTATAGAGAAGACACTGATCGTTACCAGGGGGGAGGTAGCGGGGAATAAGGATTAAGGAATGCACTGGTGATGAGCACCAGGGGTCATATGGAAGCGTTGAATCACTATATTATATATGAAGCTAATATTACCCTAAGTTAACTCACTGGAATTTGAATAAAAACTCTTTTAAAACCCCCAAAACTTTGTTGCTCTCCTTTTCTGTTATTATTCTTACTGATACTCCTACCATATGTGGCTGTTGAAGTCCTAGTGATTCAATGACTGGCTCAGAACACTTAATCAGTTATTGCCAGATTCGGGGCTTGACTCTTTGCTCCTACATTTTTCTCCTGGCCCAAGTTTAAGGGCTCATTCCACCACACATATTACCTTATACTAAAGGGCTAACGGTATAAATCCTGGAAGCCCTCATTAACACAGCTCCATGTATAGCACTGACTTTGTGATATGAGACCTGAGGACTCTGTGTGGCAAAGACACAGATTACACTTAGAAAACAACAACCCAACAATTAACCTCTTTTGCATGTCTCAAAATAGCACCTTTTCTCTGTGAATTCAATAAAACCAGACTATAGTAACCAATATCACTTTTTCAATTATCATCTTGGCAACAATCAAAAGTTGAGCAACATTCTGCTTCCAAGGCTAACGGGTTGTAAGTACTCTCATACACTGCTAGCTGGAGGACACAATGATATGACTCCCATGAAGGACATTTTGGCAATATTTTTAATAGTTACAAATATATTTACTCTTTGACCCAGCAATCTTACTTCTGGAAATGTATTTTACTGACACATTTGCACACATCAAAATGATTTATGTCCAAGGTTATTCACTATTGCTTTGTTTGTCAGAGCAAAAGATGGGAAGCAATCCAAGTACCTATCAGCAAAGGTGTGGTTAATTAGACTATGGTACATGTACATGATGGAATATTAGGTAGCTCTAAAAAAAAAAAATGAGAAAGCATGAGATGCACTGGTAAGGAAAGATCGCCGGGAAATATTGTTAAGTGTGAAATTCAAGGTGCAAAAGAGGATAATTGATATGCCACATTTAATATCAGAAACAGAGGAAATAGGAGCACCTGGGTGGCTCAGTCAGTTTAGCATCCGACTTCAGCTCAGGTCATCGTCTCATGGTTTGTGGTTTTGAGCTCCGCATGGGGCTCTGTGCTGGTAGCTCAGAGCCTGGAGCCTGCTCTGGATTCTGTGTCTCCCTCTCTTTGCCCCTCCCCTGCTCATGCTCTGTCTCTCTCTGTCTCTCAAAAATAAATAAATGTTAAAAAAAAATTTAAAAACAAAAAACAGAGGAAATAATAGCAGCAATTAATACAAGTCACTAACCATAGGGGTGTTGAGAGTGAGGTAGATAATGACAAGGTGGTAATAAATCTTCTCAATGTATACTTCTTTAAGCCTTTTATTCTTAGTTTTTAAAAAATCATTTGAACGTATTATCTATTAAAAATAAAAACTAAACAAATTTTTAGAAGAACCACATTTTAGTTTCATTGTTTTAGTTAAACAGAAGATCAGGAAGAGTGTCCTAGTCCATTCTGGTTTAATAACATTGAATAAGAACATTGAGGGGCACCTGGGTGCCTCAGTCGGTTGAGCGTCCGACTTCGGCTCAGGTCATGATCTCACAGTCCGTGGGTTCGAGCCCCGCGTCAGGCTCTATGCTGAGCACTCAGAGCCTGGAGCCTGCTTTGGATTCTGTGTCTCACTCCCTCTCTGCCCCTCCCCTGCTCATTCTCTGTCTCTCTCTCTCAAAATAAATTAAAGACATAAATTTTTTTTAAATTAAAAAAAGAACACTGAGGTATCTTCTTAGATACGATGAGCTTTCTCGTTACAAGGAAAAGATGAATAAAAACATTAAAGTAATGTACTGATAAATTCCCATGATGATCATTTAGTAATTTGCCACTTTATGGGATTGTGAATCCTATACTGTCCTAAGCAACACTGACCTTGTTGACTTTCTCACTTTTTTGACTCTGCATTTTTTGAAAAGAGCGGTAATCATCAAACCCTCCATACTCCAAATAGATTTATGTTATGTCTTAAAAAGAGGGTAAAACTAATGGAACCTTGGTATGACTAATCATTATTTTAATAAATACTACAAAATGGAACAGGAAAATGACCTGATTAAGCTGAGATATAGAGAATTGTCAAATAAATAGGCATTTTTAAAAAAGCTTTTTATGCATCAGAGTAATGTAGCAATTTGATTACAATAGATGGTCCAGTTGGATGAAATAGACATAATTCAGTAACTTTACAGGATAATTTTCAAATCATCATTTTATATGTAACCACATGGACATGTTTTGCCTCTCACAAAAATACTTCTCTAGTAGAATTATGAATCCTACTTCAAAATAAGATTGCTATAAAAAAAGGTAAGGAGGGAAATAAAAAGATGTTAGAATTGGAGATAAACTTTGCATTGATGTTGCATTATCAGAAATATACATTATTATTTTAAAAATGAAATGAACACCAGTTGTGTGGTTTTACAAAGGTTACTTAACCATATCTGGGCCTCAGCTTCCTTATTTATTCATGGGAATGATAATAATACCTTGTACATAGGGTTGTTGTGAGGAATAAATGAGAGAATTTATTTGAAAGCGTGCTCAAACCATGCCTCAGTGAGCACAATGCTCACTAAGTGGTGTCTATTATTTCTTTTCTTTTTTTTTTAAGGTTTATTTTTGAGAGACCCCGAGCAGGGGAGGGGCAGAGAGAGAGGGAGACATAGGATCCAAAGTGGGCTCCACACTGACAGCAGCAAGACCAACACAGGGCTCGAACTCATGAACTGTGAGATCATGACCTGAGCTGAAGTTGGACGCTTAACCGACTGAGCCACCCAGGGGCCCCTGGCTATCATTTCAATCTTATATGAACAATCTTACAAGATTAAATGCATAGGTGTTTAATATTTAGTCATATATTTACGACTACATATATAATTTATGATAATGACATTCTTGTTGTAATAACATAGAAGAGTGACTATGATTTGTTAATTGTAAAACTGCAACGTAAAATTCAGTGGATACTCTGATTTTAAAAAAAGTCCCTGGTAAAATAACAGCAAGAAATACACAAGCATATTAACTAAAGTGGAGGTATTTGAGTAGCAAAATTATTAGTGATTATCCTTTTCTTTTCCTAAATATTTTTTGTTCGGATTTTATAATTTTATGACAGTAAAGATAATAGAATACATTTGGTTGGGGGCAGAAATAAATAAAATAAATGGCCAGAAATAATAAACTACCTTGATCCAGATTAGAATTGAGAGTCCAGCCCCACCCTTTCCCAACACACAAATACCCTGCATTGCACCACTGCAACCAAGAGTAAATCCTCCAGCTTTGGGTACATAAGATGTGCATCTACGGGAAGACAGTGACTACATGAGGAGATGGAAGGAAATGTATCATAGGGAGAAAGATGAAAATTGCTACCATGTGTCAGATACTGCTAGTTGCCTTCCCAATCTCTTCTGTTCTTTAGTAGCTTAATTATGAACCCCAGTTATGTCATGATAGCCGTGTGCTCTGTTACAAATACTTTCCCAGATTCCTTTGCAGCTAGGGCTGGCCACGTGACACAGTTCTAGCCAAAGAAGCATAGTCAGAAACCACTTGGGGAAACGCAGGTGGTCTGCTCTCTTGGCCTTCTGCCCCTTCCTCCTTCCTGCCGGGAATGCAGGTATGTTGCCAGGTCATAGTAGCCACTTTGCAGTTGTGTTTATTGAAGTTAAAAGCTAAGCATGGCAGGACCGAAATGTAGGAGTCTGGGTCCCTGCCAGATTCGTCAAGTAGCTGCCCCGTGCTGGACAGTCCTCTTGTTAGGGGACATCCAAACAAATACTGATACACAAGAAGTTCCAGTAGTGCCAAAAGCTGATCAGAGGGAAAGACTTCTTCTTTTGAACCTTGGCTTACAACAGGCAGAGTCAGAGTTCAGAAGAGAACTGAAACAGGTCACACGGACTCCACTGATGCCCTATGCAGCCTTTTAGCTGCTAGCTGTGTTCAGCTCTGTGGGCTCTGTTCTGGAATGTTATCCACGACCCACTGCACTTGTGACATCTTTTTTAATGTGGAAAAGTTACATTAAAAAGGCCCATATGTGACATACATTCTATAACACCCTGAGTCTTTGCCTAAATATAGCCCTTGGATCGTGTGTATGAATGTTAATTGGCTACGACTTGGGTTGCTTCAGGCAGATGTTGTTCCACAGGGTTACACATGAGTAACAGTCAGTGATTTCTGCCAATGGGAGGATACACTTTCAAAGAATATTCTACCTGGAAGCTGTTTTCTCTCCCCGCCCCCTGGCCCCAAATTCACATTGGCCTATAAAACCCCTCCCATCATTACAGCAGAACAGATACAGCCCAAAGAAAATCCCCAAAGAGAGAGATATTCCTGAATAAGGTAGCTGTGATCTGCCTGTCACAGAGTGGACGTCCTTCTGTTTCAGCAGTGGTAGCATTAGTCCTGGTAAGAGGCTGTTGTTAGCATATTGTGGTGAGAGTCAGGGCTTACACCAGGTGTCTCTGGCTCCCATGGTCCCACCACTACACCAAATGGCCTCATTCTTTAACTGATGACTATATTCAACATGAACCTTAAGCAGTTATAGATAAGAAAGGAGGATTTTCAGCATAACAACAGGAAATAGCCCTCCAACATAGAACTGTGGCACAGTCCAGCAGATAGAGCACCAAGCTGTCACACAGAGTTCTACAGAGACCAGTGGCTATTGAAAGACCAGAACCTGCATTAGGAGAAATCTCATCCAAGTCAGAGCTGCCCCATCTCTCCCTTCTTCCCACAGGTATGTGTTCTTTGAGTTTGACCCAGTCAGTATTGCTTAGCAAGAGAGAAAAGAATGAGAATAACAAGCACAGTCCTTTCTACTGAATAAGTTAATATGCACAGACATATTAGGAGAGGCATCATCTGATGTGGTCATGGGGGAGCCTCTCATCATTTACCAGTCAGAGTCCTGGCAGGTAACATATGGCACTATTAAATTGAGTAATTTGAAGAGAGTTTAATAAAGGGACTATATGCAAAGATGTGGGCAAGGTTTAGGAAAAACAAGGAGGGATAGAACAACACCCTGCAACCGGAAGCAGCCGAGAGCCTTCCACACCTCTAAATCTCAAGGGACAAGAGAGAATGTACATTCTGGGTGTAAGAATGAACCTTCTGAAGGAACAAAGTCCTTTTGGGGGGTGGTGGTGGAGGGAAAGGCCTTCATTTTGACACAATCTTTCAGCTAGAGAGGGGGTATAAATACCCTGACTTTCTTTCTCTCCCACACTTGATTTCCTGCTGGTATCTCCCTTTAGCTGAACTTAACTGGAAGCCTTTGGTCAAAGACTCCAAAGGACTCTGAAGGGACTCCATTGGTAAAGTCTATATGGTTCAACTTTCTGGGGCAAAAAAACATGGAAGAAAAAGGTAGAGAGTGGGTCTTGAAGGGCAGGCAGAAGAAATCCAGCATGTTCCAAATGGTTCTAATGAAGAGATTTTTAATGAGACCACTTAGAGATATTTTACCAAGGTTAAAAGATAGAAGAGATGGTAGAGTGTGGCACAAGAAGTGGAAATAATGTTACTGGAGCTCAGTGAGTATTGTAGTCATTGTGGTTGGGGAGGGGATGAACCACCATCTTAGGAAAATTCAGTTCTTGTCAAGAATGTGGCCCTGAAGCAACCATGAAATAGAGAAGGAATATTCTGGTCTCTCCTATTCTCCAATCTCTTGCCAGTGCTCCCCACTGACCCAACCCAACCATAAACCAACCAGGAAGGGATCCACATATAGAAGTCCCACAGGTGTCAGCTTCCCAAGACACAGAGCAATGCCAGGAAGATTGGACAATTCATCTGAGGAAGAACAACTAGCACAACACCCTGATAATATAAATTATTCCCTCTATTGTATAATCTATCTCTTCTTTTCTTTGGAAAGTATTCATTCACTTGTACAGAAAAAATATTCACTTAGTACCTATTATGTGCCAGCCACTCTTCTTAGCTCTAGAAGTAGAACATGAAAAAGACAAGCAGGATCTTAGATTTTGGGGAGTTTATTATACAGTGGAAGAGAGAAAGAAAATGAACAAATAAGAAAACAATACATATAAGATAATTTTAGATGGTGGTAAGTGTTAGGAAGGCAACAGATGATGCATTGGGAGTAAACTGATGCTTTAGATGGGGAGAGGGCATGTCTCGGAGAAAGGGTCATTTGAGCTGAGACTAGATGATAAAAAAGAGCCATGTAAGGAGCCATAGGGGGAAAAACATTCCAGGCAGAGTGAAGGGCAAGTGCAAAGACCAAGGAGAGTGGGATAAGTTTGATATGTTTAAGGATCAGAGAAAAAGACACTAGGTGGAGTACAAAAGTAGAATTTACTGTTGATGAGGTAGACAGGGGCCAGATCAAGGAATGCTTTGTAGGCCATGGTAGGTAAACACAAAGCAAAGTTACTGGGAGGCATACTGTATTATAGAGACATGTTCTGACTTAGGTCCTAAAAGATCTCTCTGACTGCTCTGTGCAGAATGGACTTGGGGGAGGGCATGAAGTATGGTGAGAAGAGCAGCAAGAATGGAAGCAAGGGAACAAGTTAGGAGGCTGTTACAGTAGACCACATGAAGAATTGTAAGTGGGAGTAATAAAATGTGATTGTATTTGGGTTTATTTTGGAGGGACAGACATCAGGGCACACTGATAGATTGACTATAAGGGGTAAAAGAAAGGAAGTACATTTGAATGAGTCCTAAGCTTTTGGTTTGAATAAATGAGTGCATGGCTCTGAACTTATTGAGCTGGAAGAGGTATCAAGAGCCCCCACTTAGAAACATCTACACAGACATAAACACACATTCCAATTTCCCTTGATCTCACATCTCAATAGCTATGTCTGTCTCCTTTGGCTCCTTCCCACTTAACTTCTTAAAGCATGTTTTCTGTATCCACTGTTTCCATTCTCTTTGTCTCCTCTCACTCCTTAATGCCTCCATCCATGATGATTGATCAATATTCTTTCTGCTAATAACTTTGTGCCACTAATGCAGAGGACACAAAATAATTTTAGGGTTTTGGATTACTGGATGGCTCTGGTTACTGATCTTAACTATCAAGGATTGCTACTATATCAATATAGTATAGTATAGAGGGGTTGGAACAAGTACGTCTGGGATGTAGGAGATCCTCTAAGGGTGCCTCTGCCGTACTCCCATATCCTGTGATCAAGTCAATGGAAAACTACATTAAGCCAACACAGGCAGGACTTCTGATGGGTCAGACCCTTTAGAAATGAAGGTTTGAGTCACCCACGCGGCAAGGAACAATGAAGTGCTTGGTGAGGGCAGAAAGAAGAGAGAACGGGGACTGGAAGAAGGTAGTTATACACACCTGCTATGACCATGTGATCAGTTGCAGAAACAAGGACTGTAATAGTTTTAAGTACTTCTTCCTTGCTTTAATTTTTCCCCCTTTACCATTCCTCTACCATCTAAAATAAAATGTGTTGATAGTAATTAACCTTGCATCTCAGTATTAAATTATAAGATATCAAAGGTAGAGGGGGGTTTAGCTGGAAGAGGTATCACCCAAAGGTAGAAAAAGAGCTTTGCATTATCTTTTGGGGAAAGAGTCCACATGTATTTTTGTTGCATAGGGAATATTTGCATTAGGTTAGGCAGAAGCATGGTTTTATTTGTAAGATAACCATGACCAAACGAGGTATGCATGGACGTCACCTTGGGAAAGAGTAGATTGCGGTAGCTTTGCATACTTTAACTTAGTTAAGATGGAACTTCATTTCTCAGAATTCCCTTTTCTGTGTGGTTCTGATTTAGCATTGCTCGTAAGAGAAACTTGCATGAGATTTAGGAGATAGATGTGAAGCTTCAGCCATTTTGTATCTCTCTGAAGGTCAGAGTTGGGCACCAGGCACTAAGGCAATTCACACACATCATCACTGCTCCACTAGCTCACTTTGTGTGGGACAACACCTAAATGCATTGCCCCTCCAGCCCCTGCCAGATCTCCTCCTTCAGTTTTTCCAAGTGCATGTGCAGCTTTACAGTGAAGGGGTTAGCTTCTCTTGCAGGTCACCCACTACACTGAGGTTGCGGGTGGTGAGAAACAGACTCAGATTCTGATTTGTCTTTGCTGTCGTACACATCCATCTTTCTTTCTTCACAGCTAGACTGGCTGACCTAAAACAATTTTTGGCTTACACTAGACCCAGAGGCACTGGCCTGCTTAGACCACTCCGTCAGCTCCCATAATTGCATAAGATCTAATCTCCATAATAAATCACTCATAATGGCTCTGCTTCTCTGGTCAAGCCCAGAACTGTATACTCTATATGTCTGGGCATTTTTTGAAAAATGCAGACACAATCCAGGATCACGCAATATGTTTAGTTGTCATGTATCCTTAGTCTCATAAATTTAACATAGTTCTCCAATCATCATCGCCGTCGTCTGCCTCCTCCTCTTTCAGGACATTGACATTTTTGAATTCGACCTTTTGAAGAACCTGGCCCAACTTTTTATAAATCCTCCGTGTAGGTAGGTTATTGTTTCCTTGTAATTAGGTTAAGGATTTTGGCAGGAATACTGTAGGAGAAGTGATGTTCTCTCCTCAGTGTTCACCTCAGAACACACTTGATTCAGTGTCTCATTATTGTAGATGTCAAGTTTGATCTCTTCATTAAGGTGATGTCTGCCAGATTTCACCTTTGAAAAGGTACCTTTTTCCTTTGAAATTAATAAATAACCTACTGGATGACATTATAAAATTGTATGCACATCCTGTTCCCTGGTAATCTTTCACCTAGTGATGCCGGCATCCATTGATGATCACTTATTACTATGGAGGTTACAAAAGAGTGACTTCAAATTCTATCACTTAAAAAATATTAGGTAGCATTCTTTTGTAAAGAAGTGCTTTCCATTCTTCCCCTTATTTTTAAATATTTTTGCTATCAGCATGGACTTAAAGATTCCTTTTTTTAAATGCCCTCCATTATTGTCTCATGTCATTTTTTCATCTTGTGTTCAAAATTGTTGAAACTGTAACCAGAAAGTGATCCTTCAAATGAGCAACTGTGTTCAATAATATTCTACAAGTTTCCTGAGGAGAGTGTATCCATCTTTTAACACATTTACTTCTAAATTCTTACATTTTTGTGTTATTTAAATTATATCTTTTAATTTCACTTTAATATGATTATTGCAGATATATAGTTATAGAGCATACAATTTTGTATATTTAGTTTGTCTTCGTCAATCTTGTTACATTCTCTTATTACTTTCAATAAATTATATGTAGATTATCTTAGGCTTTCTGTTTACTCAACTATATTGTCTGAAAATAATGACACCAGTGTTAGTTCTTTCTAATACTTATGTATTATCTTCATTTTTGTCTACTTGTACTGGTTAAAATCTCCAATAAGATGTTAAATAGGTGTAGTACTAGCAGGCATTCTCATCTTATTCCCAATTTCAAAGAGAAAGATATTAATATTTCATCATTAGAAATATTTGTTGTAGGTTTTGGTTGATACATTATACTGTATTAATGAATTTCACTTTTATTAATAGTTTGTCAAGTGATATATATATATATAAATGAATGCTGGATGTAATTAAATATTTGTTAATCTATTAAAATACTCACTTGATTATTCTTCAATCTATTTCTGGTAAATTGTATTTATTTCCTAGTGCTAAATAAATATAACTCTTATAGGCTAAACTTCACTAATTTATGATCTATTATCTTTTTAAAGATTTTTCTAACTATGTTCATGAGTTGAACTGACCTTTAATTTTCCTTTCTGGTCTGGTCAGGTTTTTATATGAAGTTTATATAAGCCTACTAAACTGATTTGGGGAATCTTTTTCATATGTAAAACTATGTGTAAGATGAAAATGATTTCTTCTTTGAACATTTGATAGAACTCATAATAAAAGTCATATGTATCTGGGGATTTTTATGTGTGTGTATGTGTAAAGGTCTTTACTGATTCAGATTTGTTAGAAGAACTGTATATAAGAACTACTTAATTTTTCTATTTCTTCTCTAGTCAATTTTAGTAAGATGCATTTGTCTAAAATGGCATAATTTGTTTATAATATTTTCTCATTAACTTTTTAATCCATCTAGTAATGTTTCCCTCTTCATTCCTGATAGTAATAGTTTCTTAATTCTCTCTCTCTTTCTCTCTCACATACACACACACACACACACACACACACACACACACACACGCATGCACACACACACATTCACATTCAGTAGTACCAGAGTTTTGACTGTTCAAACTTTTTAAAGAACCAGATTTTGGTTAAATTGGCCCTCTTTACTTCATGTTTTCTAGTTAGTTAATTTCTGTTCTTATCTTTATTATATTTGTCCTCAATTTTTTGAATTTATTGTGCTGGATTGTGTCTAACATCTTGTAAGATGACTAGGTCATTAAATTTCAGCCCCCCTTTTTTTTCCTAATATACACACTTAAGATTATAAATATTCTTCTAAGAACTTAAAAAAATTTTTTTAATATTTATTTTTGAGAAAGAGAGACAGACAGACAGACAGAGTGTGAGCAGGGGAGAGGCTGAAATAGAAGGAGACACAGAACCGGAAGCAGGCTCCAGCCTCTGACCTGTCAGCACAGAGCCTGACACAGGGCTCGAACTCATAAACCATGAGATCATGACCTGAGCAGAAGTAGGACACTTAACGGACTGAGCCACCTTAATTACATTTTATAAGAGTTAGTTACAAGTGACACATGGGTTAGTTTCAAGTATATTTCTTAATTTATAAGCATGGGAATATTTTACGTATAGTTTTTAAAAAATGATGTCTAGTTTAACTGTGTGTGATCAGAAAATATGCTTTCTATTATTTCCGTCCTTTAAAATGTGATGAAATTTGTTTATGGCTCCATATATGATCACTTTTTGAAAATGATTCATTTGTGCTTAAAAAGACTGTATTTAAGTAGTTGAATTTGTCCCTAAGGTCAATTTTACTAATCTTATTTTTCAAATCTTATATAATCTTACTTGTGTCTTTTATCAGTTGCCAAGAAGTGGATTAAAATCATGCACTATAATTATTGATTTCTCTTTGTATTTTATTTAATTTTTGTTTTGAATAATGGACTCTGAAGTTCTATCATAAGTTGAAGACAGATACAAAATTGTTATATCATCCTGGCAAGTGAAACTCCGTAATAAATATGAAGTAATCATCTTTTCTCCAATAATGTATTTTGCCTTAAAATTTATAGTATAAGTACTTCCATGGTATTTCCTTTTTGAATCTCTTATTTTTCAATCTTTTGTGTGTATATATTTGAGTTATGTTCATTATAAACATAATGCAGTTGTTGTTTTATTTTTCTGACAATGTTTGTCCTTTAGCTCATTTCATCCAGTTATGTTTAATATAATTACTGCTGATATACCTCATGTAAACTCAGCATCTTATTTTGTACTTTCTATTTGTCTCACGTAATCTTTTTTTTTTTTTTAAAGTTTACTTATTTATTTTGAGAGAGACAGAGAGACCACGAGCGAATAGGGGAGGGACAGAGAGGTAGAATCCCAAGCAGGCTTGGCACTGTCAGCACAGAGCCCCACATGGGGCTCAAAACCACAAACCATGAGATCTTGACCTGAGCGAAAATCAAGAGTCCCACACTTAACCTACTGAGCCATCCAGACATGCCTGTCTCCACCATTCTATTTACTTTTTCTTTTTCTCTGTTGGCTTTCGGATTTTGTGTGAAAGTGTGTGTGTCTAAGCCACACACTTTTAAATTACTTGCTTGAAATTTATTCACTCTTTTTCTCTTTCTTTAGTGGTTGCCCAGAAATTTTAAACTGTGTACTTAAAATCAACAAAAAAGGTAATCACTGCTTTTACCTTCCTTTCAGACAATCCACAATCTTTAGAACATTCTAACTCAGTTCATGCCATCCTGATTCACATATTTTAGTTATCATTATTTTTTACTTTTACCTTTTAAAAATTCCACTATTACTATTATCATTATTATTTTATACTGTCAATGTTCATATGGACTTATATATTTACCTTTATTTACATTCTTTATTCTTCAAAAAAATTTTAATGTTTACTTATTTTTGGGAGAGAGAGAGACAGAGTAAGAGTGGGGGAGGGTCAGAGAGAGAAGGGGACACAGAATCTGAAGCAAGCTCCAGGCTCTGAGCTGTCAGCACAGAGCCCAGCGCGGGGCTTGAACTCATGAGCCATGAAATCATGACCCAAGCCGAAGTGGATGCTTAACTGACTGAGCCACCCAGGTGCCCCTCTTTATTCTTTTTAGTATCTGGGTCTATTTTCCTGCTGCCTGAAGTATACCCTTTAGAATTTTTTTTTTTAGCAAATGCCTACTGGTAGCAAACTGACCCAGCATTTGTATGTTCTTAATTTTTTTTTTTTTTGGCTTTGTTCTTAAAGTATATTTTTCACTGGCTTAGGTTGAGAATCACTTTCTTTCAGTATATTGGAAATATAATTTCATATTTTTTAGCTGTTAGAAAATAGTCTACTATTTCTTCTTTGAAGGTAACCTAACTACGTATTTGGTTGAATGATGGCCCTCAAAAGCTCATGTCTACCCAGAACCTCAGAATGTGACCTCATTTGGGAACATGGCCTTTGAAGATGTAATACATTCAGAATCTCAAGACAGAATGATCCAGGATTTAGGGTAGGCGCTAAATCTACTGACTGGCATTAAAAGAAGAGGAGAGGACCCACAGAGACACAAACAGGAAGACGTCACGTGAAGCAGGAGGCAAAGATTGGAGTGATGCCGCTGCAAGCCAAGGAATGACAAAGATTGCCAACCAGCCCCAGAAGCTAGGCAAGAGGCGTGGAACATTGATTTCAGACTTCTGGTCTTCAGAATATGAGAGAATAAATTTCTGTTGTTTTAGACCACCTAGTTTGAGGTGATCTGTTATGGGAGCCCTAAGAAAACTACTATGAGTTTATTTTTCTGATTGCTTTAAGAATTGTTTTTCCTTGTCTTTGGTGCTCCATAACTTCACTGTGATATATCTAACTATGGGCTTCTTTTGACTTATCCTGCTTGGAATTCATTGGGTTCCTTGAACATCCAGGGTTCTCCTTTTTTATTTGGTTTTTGCCTAGATGTTCCTTATTCATTTATTGTCTTTTCAGTGTTTTAAAGAAGGGTTTTAAAAAATAGTTGTTCCAGAAGTTTTGATGGTTTTTTAGTAGGAGAGTTGTATAATTCACCCAGCCTGGCTTTATACCAGGAAAAGATGTCTGCCAGAGTAATCTTCTAATAACCAAATCTGATCATGTCAATATCCTGATTAATATTCTCTAATGGCCATTTATTATCCTTAGGTCACATCTCAAATCTCACAGCCGACCCTAGTGATCATGCGTGTGTCCAGTTCTTTGTTCTTTTCCTGGAACATTCCCTCCCTGCGATGTTATTGCAGAGATTGTTCCCACTGTAGGGAATAATTTCTTTCCTCTCTGTTGTGATTTTCCCAACTAAATCTTCATCATATTTCATTTTTTAATATTAGGATTCCAGGAGATGTAAAATGCTTTATCAAAGGAATTAAGAATAACTGGTAGAGTTAATATTTCAGGGCAGAAAAGTTTTTTCTGTATCTCTCATATCACATCATGCAAATATGATTATTTCTACCTCGTTCAGTGCAGTTCTTTTCAATGCATATTTATTGAGAACTCTATATAGCAAGTACTGGCAGGAAATGGGGGTTCAAAGATGAATATGACATAATCCTTTCATCTCAAGGACTTCACAATCTGGTGGACAAAACAGATAATAAGAAAATGATTTTAATATCTTTTTGCTACATAAAAGGCTTCAGAGAGAGTTATGGAGGCCCAGAAGAGGGGAACCTAGTCAAGCTAGGTTTTAGGGAAGATTTCAGGGAAGGCTTTCTCAATATCTTTCCACCTGGCTCTGTGTACTTCAGGGTCCCTAGAATCTAGCATGAAACCTAATTTTAGAACTAAAGATGACTTTGTCCTTGGGCGAGACCATGATCATTTATTACTTAATTTAGCCATGGGCTTTCTTTTTACAACAATAACTAATGAGTGGTCCATTCTGTCTCAAAAGGGCAACTTGTAAAATAATGATATTAAGTCTATTGACTGGGAAGTGGACTTTGATAAACTTGTAAAGTAAAGCCCCCTTCATCTATCTCAGGAAAGAACACTCTCCTGACAAGAAAGCAGTAATCTTGGGGCGCCTGGGTGGCTCAGTTGGTTGAGCATCCAACTTTGGCTCAGGTCGTGATCTCACGGTTCATGGGTTCGAGCCCCGTGTCAGGCTCTGTGCTGACAGCTAGCTCAGAGTCTGGAGCCTGCTTTGGATTCTGTGTCTCCCTCTCTCTTTCTGACCCTCACCTGCTCACGCTGTCTCTCTCTCTCTCTCTCAAAAATAAATAAAACATTAGAAAAAAAAAGAGAGCAGTAATCTTCAGATTGAGGTTTGTGTACACCTGAGAGCACCTGGAGACTTCCCACGGCCTAGATAAACTCCTGTGATTTTAAGGAAATCAATCTCCTGATCTTCAGCTTCCATATGTATGCTCCCTTAAAACTGCTAAAATTGTCTTCTGTGTTTTTCCATTTTCTATGTCTGCTTTTATAATCCCCCATGAATCACCTTTCCTGAACTGAATTGTACTGTATTATATTTGCCTTGGTTGAAAAAACTTCACCAACAAAAAAGAAAGAGAACAATTCCAAATATCGGTGATGGTGTTGAGAAAGTGAACAATTCAAATGATTGGTGCTAAATAAGTTCTCTTTTAAATTTTTTAAAATCAAAATTAATTGAGAATCTGAGTTCTTAACCAATAGATGATTAAAAACGAATTTTTGGAGACTCCTGGGTGGCTCAGTCAGTTGAGCATCCGACTTCGGCTCAGGTCATGGATCTCCCACTCTGTGAGTTCTAGGCCCCATCGGTCTCTGTGCTGACAGCTCAGAGCCTGGAGCCTACTTTGGATTCTGTGTCTCCCTCTCTTTCTGCCCCTCCCCCACTCACACTGTGTATGTGTGTCTCTCTCTCTTAAAAATAAATAAACATTAAAAATTTTTTAAAAACAACTAATTTTTGATGAGGGATCACTATAGATTTTTGTTATGTAACTCAAAAGGAGTCCAAAGAATTGGATAACAGCGTGATAACAAATTCCTTTCCAGTTCCATCTACTTATATAGGTGAGCTGTGATTCTCAGTTCTCAGATCTACAACAATGAAAACTGGAAATATAATTTTTTAATTTTAATAATAAGTAATAGTCATATATAGGTATGGCCTCATTTATCTCATTAAAAGATGTATTTCCAAAAAAAATTTTACATTTAATGCATATTTATCAAGGTTTATAATAAATGGTGTTTGGGTCAATTGTACACTAAAAATCATAATGATATGCCAATCCGGGTGAAATTTTTAACAGGGTCTCTGTTCACAGAATTTTAAAATTCAAATTATGTACATGAAATGTTAGAGAATAATACAAGACTTTCAATCATAAATATGCAGCATAAATATATATGTGAAAACTCTCATGAAAGAATCAGAAATATGTTTTGAAAAAGACAAGGATTTAAAATGGTTTACATTTTAGGGATGCCTGGCTAGTTTAGTTGGTAGAACATGTGCCTTTTTTTTAAGAACTGAATGATTATATTTATTTAGTTTCAAGTTTTTATTTAAATCCAAGTTAAATTAACGCCGAGTGTGGTATTGGTTTCAGGAGTAGAACCCAGTGATTCATCACTTACACAGGGCACCCAGTGCTCATCCTAACAAGCGGCCTCCTCAAGACCTATCACCCATTTAGCCCATCCCCCTCCCACTTCCCCTCCAACAACCCTCAGACTGTTCTCTGTATTTAAGAGTCTCTTATGGTTTGCCTCCCTCTCTGTTTTTATATTATTTTTCCTTCCCTTCCCCTATGTTCATCTGTTTTGTTTCTTAAATTCCACATATGAGTGAAATCATATGACATTTGTCTTTCTCTGACTGACTTATTTCGCTTAGCATAATACATTCTAGTTCCATCCACATTGTTGCCAATGGCAAGATTTCATTCTTTTTGATCCCTGAGTAATATTGCATTGTATATAGTAAAACCTTGGTTCTCAAGCATAACTCTTTCTGGAAACATGCTTGTAATCCAAAGCACTTGTATATCAAAGTGAATTTCCCCATAAGAAATAATGGAAACTCAGATGATTTGTTTCACAACCCCAAATTATTCATATAAAATGATTACAATAGTACGCTATATAATACAAAATACAAAATAATAAAGAAAATACAAAATATAAAAAAAAACACATTAACCTCCACTTACCTTTGAAAACCCTTGTGGCTAATGTGAGGGAGACGAGAGAAAGGATTATTGTGTAGGATAACTTTCACTATCACTAATGGAATCGCGGCTATCTACTGGCTCAAAGTAATCTTTTTCTTTGCAGGCAACTTCAACAAGGCACTTACCCAATGACACTTGCTTTGCCTCCTTTTGAGAATTTCATGGAACTGTGACATTGGATTGTCGTTAAACAGATTCATCGCTTGTACTGCTACAGCCTTATTTGGTGGTGCAAAATTTTGGAGTGTTTCCCACCTTTTACAAATCTTCCTAATTTCATTTGAAGTGAGGGATTCCTCCACCATTATCTCCTCCTCCTCTGCAGATGAGATCTCCTCCATAACCTCTTGCTGTTGCTTGTGATGCAGATCTATCAGTTTGTATTTCTCGATGATTTCCTTCTTAACTTCCACCATAATCATCTCCTTCTTCTTACTGCCTTTCTTTTCAACCTTTTTCTACGTGGGGGCCGTTATATATGCTCACATGGATAGTGACTACAGTACAGTATTAATAAACTCTTATCATATTTAAGTATTTAATATAACTAGCAATAAGGCAGCAGAGGAAAGGGTCTAGGCTGACCTAGAATGAGGCAAAGCATTCCTAAGCTTACTCTTGCATGGAAAAGTAAGGGACTGTCCATAGGTGCTTTGAAGTGACAAAAACACATTTGTGCCAGTTGTGGGCACCTTCCAACGTTCTGAAAAATCACTGATTTCTGCCAAACACCACAGCCTGAGACAGAGCATCTGAGTGTGGGGGGATGGTCACCCACAATCCTGCAGAGAGAGAGAGATTGAGAAAGAGAGAGACAGAGAGAGAGAGAAGAATCATTGACTCAGTTGTGATCACGTGACATTCGGTGCCACACACTACTCATATTCAAGACATCACTAATTTATCATGTTAAAATTTATTAGAAATATTTGCTCACCTTGTGCAACACTCACAGAGCCAATTATTCACAATCCAAGGTTTTATTGTGTATACCACATCTTCTTTATCCACTCATCAGTGGATGGACATTTGTGTTCTTTCTATAATTTGGCTATTGTTGATAGTGCTGCTATAAATATCGGGGTGCATGTGTACCTTCGAATCAGTATTTTTGTATCCTTTGGGTAAATATCTAGTAGTACAATTACTGGATGTAGGGTAGTTCTATTTCAACTTTTTGAGGAACCTGCATACTCTTTTCCAGAGTGGCAGGCATGAGACTTTTGATCACAGGATCTTGAGTTCAAGCCCCATATTGGGTGTGGAGCCTACTAAAAAATAATAATAATAAAATAAAATCATTCCTTAAAAAATTAAAATAAAATGCCTTACATTTTAAAGGGGACCTTGTTTGTATTTCTTTACAATTATATGGGTAGATGAAATTGCTTTGATAAAAAAATTATATTGAATACAATTAAAAGAGTAAAGTAACTGTTTTATTTTAAAATGCCAATGTTCTCAATATACAGATACTATATTCTCTGCACTTTAAAAAACTTACAGTATCCAATATAATAAAACAATTTAAAAATATTTGAAAGGATAATGTACGGTATGGTGATTATAGTTAATAACACTACATTGTATATTTGAAAGGTAGTAGAAGAGTAGATCTTAGAAGTTCTCATCTCACACCACTGACCAGAGCACACACATGGTCAAGCTTAAGATTAGTAAGACGGAAACAAATCATTGTCTTATAAAAAGGGAAAATTATTATTTGGGAATAATTATACAATCTACCACAGTTATTCAACTTGTCAGTAGTTGTGCTAATATTCAAACATGGCAGTCTAGCACCGAAGTCTACATTCTTCACTATAACATCCTATTTTTCCTACTTCCAAGAGGGTTGAATCAAATGGTGAAAGAAAAATCCCAACAGGACTCCTCTCCTTCTATATCCAACATGGTATAAAAACTGAGAACTATACAGAATCCATGAAGCCAGACAAGAAGCCCTAGGACAGCTCAAGGTCACTCAGGGCTATGGTGTTCCATCATCAATGTGTCTTCAACCACAGAGAGATGCCTTACTTGGAGAGCACAGATGAGATAAATAGTAAATGTTCATGTACTAGTCTCACAGTAAGGACAAACATTAGATTCAAGGCTAAGTATCTGCTATCCTCATTCTCCTATAAAATTTTTTTTCACTCAATTTTTCACAAAGTACATTTGTTACTCTTTGCACCATTATGCTTATATTTCCAAGGCGGATATTATTAAAAATGCATAGATGATACTGTATTAACTATATATCTTTTCACTGTCTAGTATAATATACATATATAATAGTGTATTTATAATTTTCTCTTTTGTATAATTCTATGTGTAGATTGTTTGCCACCTAGTGGCAGATGTTTTCAACTCAAACATTAATATTCATGACCAATTTTAATTAGTTTGACAGTGTGGGTTTTTTTTTTAAGGAAAGATTCCAAAGTCATTAAATGTTTAAAAGTGTTGACAATGACACTATTCTGCTCTAGCAAACTTAAAAAAAATACCTTGCAAATTTGGTTCATATTTAATCCTTGACAATGACAGATGAGGCTGTGTATTCAGAAGCCATTTCCTGTTACAAGAAGAATGTAGAGAATGATAAAATGAACATTTAAATTTTTAGCAAATAATGCTGGGATGTTCTTTGGATGTGGTGGTTTTCTGTTTTTCACTCAATATTGCTTAACAAAATGTATACACACAGTTGCAATACTCACTGATTTATCACATGCACATTTTGGACTCTGTGACTCAAATTTCATGACTGTGTAATGCAGTCAAAAATCTCATAAAACCCTTGGCAGCAGAGTTGGAAAAATTCTCACAGAATTGTAAATAAAAGTGAGGTATTAATTCATATCAATTAGACTTGCAATAATTAGAATCTGGTCGATGAAAAATTTTGGCAAGAATGTGGTATCAGGACTGCCCATCTGGCTCAGTCAGAAGAACATGTCACTCTTGATTTCTGGGTTGTGAGTTCAAGTCCCATGTTGGGTGTAGACATTACTAAAATTAAATAAATAAATAAAAACTTAAAAAAGAGAGAATGTGGTATCATATCAAGTCTCACGAACCACTGGTAGAAATGTAGAGTAGTGCAGTCATTCAGGCCAGCTATCTGACAACAAATTGAACTCATGCAGGTCCACAGGGACATGATGATCATCACAGTGCTGTTTGTATAGATAGGAACCTGGAAGATTTCTAGATGTCTCTCACTAAGCAAGTGAATAGGCAAAAATGAATGAATTTTCACCACGAACTGCTATGCAGAAGTTAAAAGTAATAGCTATGTGTATTCAGCAATATAGTGAATCTTAAAAACATAGTGTGGAGGGGACAAGTTAAGACTGGAAGAAATGATGCAACATAAACCATTTTGTAAATTAAAAGACTCGATATAAAACACTCCAATCCACATATTACACAAATGTAAAATTCCCCAAATTTATATTTAATTATTTGAATACATCAGAATGGTTGGACATGGGAAATGAAATTGGGAAATGGATATAGAAGGGAACAAGTGAAAGAACGAATTGATAACCAACCTACAGAGAAAGGACCTTGTGGGGTTCAATGATGATAATGTACTTTAAACTGAGAACTCCCTGCTGATGAAGATCAACTCAGTCTCTGAACATGAGGCCCAAATAACAATGATAATTGTGCCAAATTTAAGAATCAAATGTAAAAATATTTTTTTAAAAAACAAAAACTCTCCTAAGCAAAGGAGATATTTCTCCCAGCAAGAGGAGATACTTCTTTTAGCTGGACAATTTTTGTTTGGAGCTCACTGTAAACCCCCTAAAGTTATTTATGTTTCAGGCTCACTGAGCTTTGAGATTTTGACTATAGTTGTTAAGCGGACAAAGTTTTGAACTTAAGTATAATAGTTTGATACAAATATTTGGCAGGGTGTTAGTGGGAAGAGAGTAAAAGAGAACAAAGATAAAAATAGAGATATTTAAGGAGAGAAATCGTTTAGGTCAGCATTTCTCAAATTTGGAGAGTTCCCTCTCCCATGGAAAACCATGCTGGGCTCACTCCATAGAAAAAGATGGTGCTGTCAGGACATCACCTACTCTTCACTGTGCAGACTCCCAGGGAACACAAGCACATTACAGCTTTGGGGGTTTCCAACGCTAAACACATAAATCTGTTGGCTTCACCTACCTTAGTATTTCTCAGACTTACTTGACTAAGGCCATCTTTGTATCTATAAAAGAAAGCCATCAACATCTGCCAAGTTTGCCTTCCACAACCATTTGGGAAAATACTAGTTCAGGTGACTCCTTACCATCATCACTCTATTTTAACCTGTATTCTTCATTTCACCAGAGTCTTTGTAATGCCCGTAATGTACCAATTTCTTTAAAAATACACAGACACAATGGGAAAAGTAGTACATGCTTATTAAACTATTTTAAACAATAGAGAAGTAGGTTTTGTTTCAAAAATGAGATCCAACCATGCATCCTGAACTGTACCTCACTTTTTCCATTCAGTAATAGATCTTAGACACCCTCCCCCTCATTAATATATTCACATTACGTATCTTGTGTTTTTTAAAAAGCCACAGAGTATTCCAGAGTAGAGATATACATGGGGCCTGAGGACAGGCTTTAGTCCTAGGATGGGGGAACAGGGCAAACCCACCCCTCACAGATGGCCTATTAGGGTCAGAAGCAGGCTAAGGGGCGTGCGGATCCGGCCCGTGTGAGGGAATCAAGAGGCAGTTTTAAATACAAGTAGGGTGAGGGCAAGTCTCCAGAAAAGGAAATAGAATGAGAAGCCATGGATATTAGGAAAAGATCAGGGAGGAAAAGGATGACATATGTGTAGAGGCACAACATTAAATACGTTTTTGAACATTTGCCGTATGCTGGACACAGGGCTAAATGCTTCACGTATATTTTTTCTTTAAGTTTCACTGCACACACACAGAAGTCCTGTGAAATTGATATTACTATCTTCAGTATACCTATGCAAAAAGCAACGATTAGACAATTCAAGCAAACAGGCAGAGGTCACAACACTAGCATATGGCAGACAGAGTTGACTCCCCCATCCACCTGGCTTGAACAACAGGCCCCCACTTATCACCATGCAGCTCAGGGCCCGGGGCACACACGAGACAAAAAAAAAAAAAAAAGGCTGTGTGATGATTCTTACCTGGGGGGCCTGACTACGTGGCCGGGGACAAGTTATGTATGCATGTTGACAGATTTTTGCAGTAGCATGGCAATAGAGGGACATCAGTGTCAAGATTGGAAAGATGCCTCCAAGCCCTGGCTTCTCTACCTGAAGGTAAGTGTTGTTTTCTAATCTCTGTCCTGCTAAAGCCCACTGAAGAAAGTCACAAAGCCATGTGGCCTGAGACCCTTACATTCTTCTGGCATCTTCTCTACACTTCCTGAGTAGCTTTCTCATACTTTCTCAAAAAATAATCACTGATCCTCCCCGCTGACACCGTCTTTAGAAAGGACTTTCTGGGAGTGCCCGGGTGGCTCAGCTGGTTAAGTGTCCAACTCTTGGTTTCAGCTCAGGTCATGATCTCATGGCTCATGAGTTTGAGCCCTACATCAAGCTCCGGTACTGGCATTGTGGAGTTGGCTTGGGATTCTCTCTCTTTCTCTTTCTCTCACTGCCCCTCCCCTGCTCGCTCTCTCTCTCTCTCTCTCAAAATAAATGAACTTAAAATAGGTTGAAAAAAAGAAAGAAAGGGCTTTCTTTTCTTCACCCCCCCCCCATTGCAGTTCTTTCTGCTGCACCGACACCCCACCCCAGACGTGTCTCATCTCAATAAGCTGTGAGCCCCTGGGGCAGAAAGTGACTTCCTGCCTGCATGTGAATTGCTTCACCTTGCTCCACCTGGCACAACGACTGGCTGGCGTGAGAAAGGAGCTCAGAGATGTTTGTTGGGTGAATGGTAAGACATGTGACCACATTCACCGGGAAGAGGAGACAGGTGTGTAAGACGCACTTCCTTGGTTTCCATGGGGATAACAGGACTGAGAAAGCAAAATCATGTGAACGGATATAATGCTAAGATGATGCTCCAGGAAAGGAGCTGGAAGATGTACAGCTCACTTTACAAAAGTCTTATTTATCATTAGATCAGGTATAGATCAGAGGAAGAGTTCAACTGTATACCATTTATATATATGTATATGGATATCGATATATGCATATGTATGATATGTATACATATCATCCTATATATGTAATATCCATATGTAAATATCTACATGAAATAGACTTTTTATGCCTCTAAGAAGCTTAATCAGGGGTGCCTGGGTGGCTCAGTTGGTTAAGCGGCCGACTTCGGCTCAGGTCATGATCTCCAGGTTCATGAGTTCGAGCCCCGAGTCCTGCTATGTGCTGACAGCTCAGAGCCTGGAGCCTGCTGCAGAGTCTGTGTCTCCTTCTTTCTCTGCCCTTCCCCTGCTCAAGCTCTGTCTCCCTCCCTCTCAAAAATAAATAAACATTAAAAAATTTTTTAAAAAGAAGAAGTTTAATTATCTATGTCAAATAATCCAGCTATTGCTGGCATATACAGTTATAGTCATTGACATATCATGGTTTTATTTTATGAAACACTTCATCATAAATTAGTCCTTTCCATATTGAGGAAAGATTTCCCGAACAAAAAGTTCTCACAATAGAGATGTGGGTGAGTCACCCCATTTTGGTGACTCATGCTAAGTTTGGTTTCATAACCTTTTTAGTAATATGATAATAGTAATGCTTAATTTGTATGTGCCTCTATAGACCTCTGAAGATCACATAGGCAGTGTGGAGCGGCAAATAGGAGCCTTGGAATTTTAATTCCAGCTATGCTCTCCTTGAGGTTTGTGCATTTGGGCAAGCTCTAAACTTTAATCTTTCTGTGTAAAATATCTAACTTAAACAGCTATTTTGAGGATTAAAGGAGGAAATCAACCAAAGAAACTAACTCATCATGTTCCCAAAAATGCTTAATATATTTTTATCTTTCTGTCTCTCTTCCCAATGATGGTGAAAGGGTCAGGCAATAGGCACAAGAGGTATTAACATTCAATTAAATTAAACCATAGATTTATATACTTTAGCCTATATTTATTGGTTAGCAAAGTGAAGTTAAATTGCCCATCTAGGTGGTATGTCTACAAGACAAGACTTTAACTCATGTTCATTGTCAAGGGTTTGAAGTGCTGTCTACTCTGACATCCAGCCTTCCCTGTGAGTCAGGGATAGGAAAGGATGAAAGCAAGAACCACAGAATTCTCACGACATCTTTGCAGGATCGATCATGTGGCAATGATAAAAGTGAGACACAAAGAAGTTGAATAAACTTGCCCAAGGTTATAGCAAAGCTAAAAAGCATGAGTGGACAAAATTGAAAAGCTGGTATTTTATATTCCAGAAGTCTCTGTTGTTTCCTCTTATTGTTGTGCCTTGTTTGACTTCCTATGGTCTGTGTGCTGTAGTGTTTTGCAACAATAAAGGGAAGACATACTGAAGGCCTAATCGTGCCAGCCTCCGAAAATTTCAATCCAACCAACAATTACTGAGTCCAAACTGCAAATGGCAATTCTAAATCTTTCCTCCATTCCACTCAATCTTTCCCTTACTCTTCTTGCTGATTATAGTGAATATCTACCACGGAAATGAAATCTTTGGATTAATTGTTTGTTCCTTGTTAAAATGCAGGGTTTTTTTTTTCCCTATCACTATTAGATTGGGAAAGATCCAATCACTTGGATTTTTTTTTCCAAGAGCTAGTAGTTTGTACCTTAAAGTGAATTAGCTTTGACAAATCCTTGCTGCATTTTAATAATGACGAGGAAGGGATGTCACAGGACAGTAAAAAAAAAAAAAAAGGAAGAAAAAGAAGGTTATGTGGATATATCATGCAGATCACAGGACACCCTGACTTGATTCTTTGCTCAACGAGGCTCATTTAGTCCCTTAAAACCATTCAGAAAAAGGTGTGATACGTGTACATGGTAGAACATTGTGTCGTTGTTAAAGTCATGTTGTTGAAGAAAATTTAATATCATTAACTAAAAATAGGAACAAAAATCATGATCCTAATTATGTAACACATGGGCACATGCATGCTTATGTGTGAGTTTAGGCATGTGAGTGCGTGTGAATGTATGTGTGTGAGAGACTGGCATTTTGGCCAAGTCTGTGTGTGTGTGTGTGTGTGTGTGTGTGTGTATGCACATGTGTCTATGAGAGAGAGAGGTGGAGATAGACAGAGACAGTAGTTAGGCTGAGTTAGAGGCAAGATGATGTGAGCATGGCTTGTGGCATTCAACCTCCGCCTGCAGAGGTCCTTCGTGAGCTCAGAGCAAACCAGCCTTCTGCCTCTCATAAAATCTTCCAGGAGCTGTTGCCACAGTCTCCTTTTATTTCCTCATGAAATAGAAATAGAAGCACTTCAAAGTGTACAGAAGGGTGAAAATAAAAGTGCCCTGAGATCATCTACTTCCTGTCCATATCACAGAAGTAAACTCAACATTTCTTGTTGTGGTTTCCAGAAACGCTGTATTCTTATGCAAACATGTAACCCACCCCTATCATTTTGGTAGATACATGGAATTATACTGTCCTGCATCGGTTCACCTTCTACTTCGTGTATTTTAATCAACTTTCCATATCAGTATTTATTTTATTTATTTTATTTATTTTTTAATTTTTAATTTTTTTTAATGTTTATTTTTAAGAGTGAGAGAGACAGAGGCTGAGTTGGGGGAGGGACAGAGAGAAAGGGAGACACAGAATCTGAAGCAGGCTCCAGGCTCTGAGCTGTCAGCACATAGCCCGACGCAAGGCTTGAACTCACTAACTATGAGATTATGACCTGAGCTGAAGTTGGCGCTTCACCAACTGAGCCACCCAGGCACCCCTTATTTTATTTTTTAAAAAGTATACAATGCTCCCTTTGGGCCACATCCACCTCCAATCACTTTGGAAACACTGCATTTAATCCCCATAACAACCTATGAGATGAGTATTGTTCTTGCATTCACCTTGCAGATAAGCGAAGTGAGTCACACAGAGATTATGGCACTTGCTATAGAAAACCCCAGCTACAAGTGGTGGGCCCAGCACTCAAACCCAGGGATGGTTCCAGAGTCTGCACTAAGGCCCTGGAAACTATTCCTAATCACTAACCTAAGCTGCTGCTTGGCATGCATTGTGTATATAAATCTTGGTATATATACAGATGTCATCCTTCTTAACAATTGAGCGATACTTCATTGTATGAATGACCACAATCTATAAATCTAACCTCCTATTTATAAGTTGGTAGACTGTTTTCAGATTTTTATTATTTTAAAAATTGTTACAAAAATCATTTATCATCCGTCTCTGTGTAAATGTGCAACATAGCCTCAGGATAAGTGCTTAGCAGCGATGTTGCAAGATCAAAAGGCAAATCCTTTAAATATTTGGTAAATAATGCCAAATTGTTTCACAAAATATTTGCACCAATGTTTCTCTTGTTAACAGTTTATGAGAGGAGTGCCTGGGTAACTCAGTCAGTTGAGAATCCGACTCTTGATTTCAGCTCAGGTCAGGATCCCAGGATCATGGGATTGAGCCCCATGTTGGGCTCCACACCTGCTTGGGATTCTCTCTCTCTCTCTCTCTCTCTCTCGACCCTTCTGCCCCTCTCCCCAGCTCATGTGTGTGGGCACACTGTCCCTCTCTAAAAGAAAAAAATCAGTTTATGAGAATGCTTAATTCCCTTACACCCAAATGCATTTGCTCGCCAATTTATCAACAGGGGAGGGAGGAAGCTGAGATTGGTTTCTTGCTATTTGCACCTACATTTTAAAAACTTAAAGCGAGAGTGAGCATATTTTTGTATGTTTATCAAAAAGTAACATTTTCTAAGAGCTGCCTTTTATGCCTTTTAAACTTTGCCAATTTGTCTAGTAAGTTTTTTTCTTATTGATTCCTAAGTGCTTTTTGTTTTTTAAGGGTATTAGTCCTTGTCTGTCATATGTAGTGAATATATGTCACTGGAAGAAGTCAGTGCCAGTTAAGCAAACATTGTAGAATCAGTAGTCTGGAAACTTTTAGCAACCGGGCATCCACATGAGCAGTAATACATAATGAGGAACTAAGTCATGGTAGCCTTAGCCTATAGAACAAAGCTGAAGGCAGGGACTCTGAATATGTGCAACAATGTATCATATCGAATCTTCCTAGAGAAAGATGTCATGAGAGTCACCTCAGGGAACAATTTGAACTTCCAACTAATCAAGTGCATTGAAGGAAGCTCACACTGAACTTAGAAGGATTTTTCATAAATGTGACACTTGTTCTCAATGTAGCACAGAACAGTGCTACATTTCAAGTTATTTGCCTGGACCCAAACAAGAATGTTCATATAATTAGCTCTCAGCCAATTTTATGGTCTCTCCATGTCTCGGTTTCTTCACTCATGGTTGGTGGGAGGAGGGTAATATCTACGACTAGATGTGAGGATAATGTGATATTGTATGTGATCTGCCTAGGTCAAGAGCTTGCACATAGTGAGTGCCCATCTGATGCATAGCCTGTGTGGAGACCAAATACTGAGGAGAACTACCCCAAAACATGAACAGCAGATGTCTCTAGCAGGTGACACTGTGGGAATTCTCTTTTCTTTTTTTTAATTCATCCACATTTTCTTTAACGATTGTATACTTTTACCATCTGCATAAAATATTACTTTTAATAACCCATTCCCTCCCAGTAGACCTTGTTTATAAATCTCAGCCAACTAGGATTCTTCTCATGTTCCTCAGATCTATCAATCATATCTAGCTAGCTAGCTAGCTATCCAGCCATGACCTTTTTCCTCAAAGAATTTAAAGCAGCATACAGAAAATATTTAGAGAAAATTAGGAATTACAAATACTAAAGTAAAAACAGGTCCAGGGGATGAAAAAAGAGAACATCATTTGAAAACACATGTAAGCATGTCCTAAGATCCAACAGAGCTGTTACATTTGGAGAATAAGTCTGGCTCTGAGCTTCCAAGAAGACAAAGCAAAAAAAAGAAATGAAGACCTCATTTTCTTGAGAGGAACAAAAAAAGGTGCCCCAGGGAGAATAGCTTTCCCCATCTGAGGAGGCAGTAGGAGATAAAGCCAGCAGCACCTTCAGAAATGGCGTTTCCTACCAGTATTTCTGGAAATATCTATCAGTGAAAAGCAAGGTAATAATAAAATCCAAGTAAGACAATTTTGTGGGTCAGGAAAATAACAAGGCCCAAGCACATGGCTTGAGGATGGTCAGACATGATTAGAATTAGAATATATAGTGAAATGGAGACATCGCTTGCTCTTCCAAGGATCCCATTTATTTCAGGAAATTCAGAAACGCTTTACTCTCAAAAATTGGGATTGAAATGTTCCTTTAATTTATGACTTCCAATTACTTTACATATTTAGAAAACACTTCAAATTGATGAGGTGCTATCCTCATCAGAATGTTAGATGTTAAAATTTAGTTATTTCTCTGATTTCCCTACATTGTGTGTTTTCGATCTGAAATTTAAAATAATCCCCGCATTTACTTAGCTATGTTAAAAAGGGAGCTAACACAAAGTCACCTCTTTTTACATTTGGGTAGAACCGAATAGTCATAAATTACAACCACTTCAATAATTCATCTTAAAAATAAGCATTATAATACTTTGAAGAAAAATCAAATCTTCCCTAAAAAGTGGGAGCAAGCAGGATTGATTTTTTTCAGGAGTGCTTTTGTTTCTTTATCTTGTTGATATAAAACCAGGAAAAACTATAACTTTCTAAAATATCACAAATTTGAGGTTGTGACAGTTTTACCTTTTTATCTCTGGTAAGATAGATAGATGGTAGATAGAGAACATAGATTTCTTTTGCATCAATTTTATTACTTTCCCCCTTTCATGATCTCAAATAATGGAGGCTTTTAACATCTATGTTTTAACATATTTGCTTTTCACATGGAATACACCATCAAAATACTCTAGCCTGTGCAAGGCCATATAGGAATTTGTGCTGATAGCTTATTTAATTTTGCTTTTATCACATGAGAATGAAAGTAATTTAATATGTGGTATTAAATTTTGAATACTAAGAAAAATTCTTTTTATAGTAATAATAATTCTTTTTACCTAAAGCCTTGCTTGTTAGTCTAATTGTCCTCTGGGAACAGCTGAAAGACCTCTTCAGGGTAAATTGTGTTGTAATGAGGTTTTTCTGCTCTCTAATAACTAACTTACCTTAGAGGAGGAGGACCCAAATGAAGACACAAAATTTACTGTAGTTGATTGCCTAGTCTACTAAATTTTTATTCCACAGAATAACTGATGTGACTCAAAATAACTTATAAAAACCAAGGTACAAATTTTAAGCTTTCATGACATTTGAAGCATATTTTAAAAGCTAACTGAATACCATTAAATCGTCAATACAAGCCACTCTTTCAGTGTTTTTTCTAAAAGCAGGTCCAACACAAGAAGATGAAGAGGAAATGAAGGCCTCTGTAAGTAGAAAAAAAATTATTTCGAAAGTGAGGAAGATTGAGTCATGAGACATGAAAACAAATCATCGCTGCTGGAAAGATACTGAGCTCGACTAAATAGTGCTCAAATAGGTGCAATAAAAGTATTAATCCAAGGATTCCTAAACGAAGTGAGTGGAAGGGTCTTATGTAATAAATTTCTGCCAGGTTACAAGGAGTATGTATTATTGACAGCGAACAATTAGTGCGCGCTTACCATAGGTGGGCAAGAACCATACCATTGAGTTCTTACAGGAACTGTCAGAGGCAGGTGCTATTATCATTCTGTTTTACAGATGAAGACACGGACACACAGAGAGGTCAAGTAAATTCCCCTAAGTCATGTGGTTATTAAGTGGTATACAGCTAGGATTTGAACCTGTAATTAGGCTTCATAGTAAAATATCTTAATCACCATATAGGCTAAACTGGCTCATATCTACATTCATTAGTGGCCTTTGCTTATTATAAATGTTACTACATGACAAATAAGGAACTGCGGACTAGAAAAATTAAAGGAATTATCCCGTCTTTGGTTAGTTAGTAGCAAAGCCAAGAATCCAGGTTTCCCTGTCCTCTGTGCTCCTCAGAACTGTGCTGCCTCCCAGTTCCACGATAAATGAAGAAAGCCAGAAAGTAAATTGAGGAGATAATCTGTGGCAAAATGACCACAGAATAATTAAACATGACCAAATTGATTTAATCATTCAATTTACATTGCCAGGGTGAGTGCTTCCACGCCGCTACCTCCTCCCCCTCTGGCTTTCTACTCATCAGGGCTTTTAAAAAAGTCTCAAGATATTGACTTTACTAAATTTCTTAGACACACATAATTCTGCCTTAGTTCTGAATTATGGCCAAGGAGAGGACACAGTTTTAGCTCACTTGTGAATGATGTTATTAGAAGCATGCTATTGTTTGGATCATAGATTAAGAAGGTTGGAACCTTCTGAGCTATTCATCTGACATCTTTTGTTAATTTTAAATTAACCTAGAAATTAAACTGAGTCACTTTTATTAGGAAAAAAATTGGTTTGACAATTATCTGAATAGTCACTAGTCTGTGCTTTATTCTTAGGTCATATCTTGAGTTGCTTGTGTAACCTTCAGAAAGTCCATAAATCTCCCTCAGTCTTAAGATAAAAATTATGAAGCTTAATTTTATCCTGTTTTCTGCCATTTAGCACGGCCCACCAGTGTGTGTAATCTGTTCTCCTTATAAGATGATAGGAAATAAGTAGAGAAAGCTGACAAAGCATGGCTGTGGCCATGTTTAACTGGACTTTCTCCTCTCTTTCTTGAATTCTAGTACCAAGTGCCCACTGAGGCACACTTGCAAGAACTGAGTCTGACGGCTTAAAAAGAGTCACACCTTGCCTATACTGCTGGGTATCAGTTATATAATCTTTCTAGAGAAACACTCAATACTCCACAGAGGCCTGGAAAAATATGCAAACCCGTAGGCCCAGAAATTCCACTTTCGGTTATCTACCCCATACGACGATTTACTCATAACCAGAATCCACCTCACAGCATCATTTAAAATAGACTGAGAGCAAAAATTCCAACCACATCTGTATATGGTAAATCCAGCGGTAAGGGATTTGTTAAGTACAATGAGACTTCCGTACCATGTGTATTTTGTAGCCATCTAAACACAGGTTAGTTCTTGGCACATGGAAACGTCAATAAGAAGTTTACAGATATATACTACTTATAAAATAAATAACCCATGGGGATGTAATGTACATTCATGATGACTATATGTTAATAGCACTGTATTACAAATTGGAAATCTGCTATGAGGGTAGATCTTGAAAGTCTTCATCATACACAAAAAATAGTTTTTGTAACTGTGTGCTTGATGGATGTTAATTAGACTTCCTGTAGTGATCATTTCACAATAGATACAAATATGGACTCCTTATGTTGTTCACCTGTAACTACTGTTATATATCAGTCATACCTTAATAAAGGAAAGGTTACAAAATATGATGTCTATTTTTTAAAAATGACAACAAAAACCATTATATTAATTCTCAGAAATTTAACCAAGATTATATCTGAGGGGTGAAATTTTGGGTAGATTTTACATTCTTCTTTGTTCATTTCCATATTCAGTATTCTCCTAATTTCCTAAATGAAAGTGACACATTTCTTAGACTTATCTCTTTCTAAGTACTGACTCTGGGTTACCATTAAATTTGGTTTATTTCTCATCTGGATACCTGCCCCAGCCAGGTGCCATCACCGTCACATCTGTCCTAGGCAATGGTGACCCATCCTTCTCTATTCTGCTCTCAGTTTGACCTGTTTTGTTTGGGTTTGGTTTTGTTTTCTGTTGTCTCATCACTTTTCTGTTGGTAAGGTCAGGGGAAGTCCTGACAAAAGTCATTTTTCTTTCCAGTAATCCTTGAGCACCTTACTCATCACTGTGTGCGAAGTGATTAATAATTTATTCAAAGCAAAACTTTAGAGTAACTGAAAAGAGGACAAGTCTTTCTCAAATCACGTTTACTAATGCTATGTATGTGAGGGAACCTTCTGGCGTGGAGATGACCAGTCCCATGAATGAACATAAACAATGACCAAGAGACTGGTGTATATAATAATAAGACTTTCTTTTTCTTACATGGTAAACATGTTCCCCCAAATGAGCAGGAGTAAAGAATCAGGTATGACCTTGCAATCAAAAGGAGAAGGGACAAAAAGCTTCTAATGGGGCTAAGCATTTATTTTTAAATTTTCTGTTTGGTAAGTTGAAATCTCTTATGCTATACTAAGCATTTCATGTCTTAGACAAGGACATGGTAGAGCTTTCTTGGAAGAAATTTTGTTTATCTGAATAGCTTCGGTTTTGTGTGGGTTCAGTTTCATGCAATCAGGTTTCACTTCCTGTAATAGATCATTATTTTTTTTACCCCATGGTGAAGTAGCTATGTGAGTTTGTAACATAACAATTCGTTCAAGCTAGCTTAATGTCATTAGTTTATCAAGTGTTATCTCACCTGAGGTTTTCATGCAAAACTTTGTATTTTCCAGGAATGTCATTAATACCTACAAACATAAATATCCTGTGTTGGCACAAAACTTTCTAAGTAAATTTGTATATATTCAACTATGCTCTGCTGAGTTGCTGGACTCAAGAGCCGTTATGGTTGAATTTCACAAGAACACCAGGCTAGAAATGTAAATACAGAGCTTATGCACTTATTTATGGAACACCTGTCTGAAACATGACAGTCTCAAAATGGTGTTTTTGAATGGTTCTTTTCATGAATTTTGAATATGCTCAACTCTGTAATATAGTATCTATCATAAATCCAATGGTGGTTTGGGCTCATTTATTTCCAGGTAGTTTTCAAACGCTTTGGGTTTGGTAAAACTCAACTGAAACCTCCTCCCACCTGTTTGGAACTATTCACACCTTAAAGAGTAACTGAATCCTTCCGAATATGAATGCTAAATTAGCAATCAAGTTGTTGGGGTGTTGTTTTATTTTCACTTTATAATTTCTTAAGAAGTTGCAGGACTTACTTTACAACCACTGCTGCTGTTTCTCTTCCTCTCTTTCTTTTAAGTTACTGGACAGACACACTCTTTAGAGCTAGGCAAAGCAAAACCCAGAGAGGTTTGGAAAACTTGGTTTATTTAAACGTGGATTCCATGAGACTCTGAGTGGTTCTAAATTTGGTAAAACCTGTTCTCTCATGCTTATGGTCAGCTCTTTTTTAGAGTCATCTGGACTTGATTTTCAGAAGGAAGAACCTGAAGTTCGAAATTCAGCTGTACAATTTAATGTCAGCCCAATACTTTGTGGAGATGTGCATGTGGGGTACGTGTGCATGCTCACTTCTAGGTACCTACATGTAAGTATTGTCTTTAAATAAAAAACAAACTATACATTAAACACAGTGATTATTCCAATTAAGTTTTAAGGCTCCCACCCTACCTCCCCACACTGACTGTGGGTTTGTGCTGGAAGGAATAGTGGAAAACTATTAGGAAATGGATCTAAATGTTCCAAAACTTTTTTGGAATTATGTTTTTAAGGCAACAATCTATGCAGAGAATCATTCCTTTCTGTAATTTCTTGGTCAAAGCACCGATACCTTTGTTGGCCTAAGTTGCTTTAAAAAAGTCATTCTTTCATCACTGCTTTCACAGGACTATGTATATATGTAGCAGTTATTCAATACATTTTAGTAAAATAAACGTTTGGAGAAATGAATGAATAATGATTTTGTCTACAAAGATGTTTGGAATTTTCTACAATTAGTACAATTTTGTATTCTCATACACAATTATGTTTTCATTTTAAAAATAAAATTCTTGGGGCGCCTGGGTGGCTCAGTTGGTTAAGCGTCTGAATTCGACTCAGGTCATGATCTCGCAGTCTGTGAATTGGAGCCCCGCATCTGGCTCTGTGCTGACAGATCAGAGCCTGGAGCTTGCTTCGGATTCTGTGTCTCCCTCTCTCTCTGCCCCTCCCCTGCTCACACTCTGTTTCTCTCTCTCAAAAGTAAATAAACATTTAAAAAATTTTAATGAAAAAATTTTTTAGTTTATTTTGAAAGAAAGAAAGCATGGGTTGGGGAGGAGCAGAGAGGGAAAGAGAATCCTGACTCAGGGCTCAAACCCACGAACCATGAGAGCCTGACCTGAGCCAAAGTCAGATGCTTAACTGACAGTCACCCAGGTGCCCCTAAAAATAAAAATTTATTTAAAATTTTTTTATTTTAAAACTTAAAAATATACCAAATATTTTAAAAAATCATATTTCTAACTGCTACAATTAATTACTTTTTTCTTAACTTTAGTCATGGAAAAATCCTTTTGTGGTCCTTGGGCATTCTGTAATCATATTATTTACTCCAAATGTTGATATTTGATTATATGTGCATTGGCTGGCTTCCAAAATGCTCCTAAATGATTCACACCCCTGGTATTTACACCCTTCTGTTGTCCCCTTCCATAGTGAATCCAGGCTGACCCTGTGTGACCAATAGAGTACGAAGTGACAGTGTGTGACAGTCGAGGCTGTGAAAGGCATTATACCTTCCACCCTGATCTCTTGGACTGCTCACTCTGGAGGAAGCTAGCCACCATACTATAGGGACACTAAAGCATACCTTTGGAGAGGCCCTATGGAGAGGAATTGGGACACCAGATCAGTTTGCCACACACGTGAGGGAGTCCCCTTAGAAACAGATTCTCAAGCCCCAGTCAAGCCTTCAATGACTGTCACCCCAACCAAAATCTGATGAGTGCATGAATAAAGGGATTTGTGAGTAATGGGTGAAAAATATATGAACCAACGAACAAATTTTGGAGCCTAATATGTGTCAGGTACCATGTTAATGTTTTCGGATTATGTTCCATGCTTCCATTCCCATTACCTTGTATGCGTGCGGGGCTTTTGGTAGCACTTCACATGCTTTTAATCTTCCCAATAATCCTTTGTACTCAGGAAGAAAGGAATCTCATGGACAAAGGGAATTCATTAGCATTGAGAATCTTCCTGCCATGATTTTCTTTTTAAAGTGATAATCAGCTTTCAGTTTGTGGAAAGAAAATCTGAGAACTATCCATTAACCGATAGCTTCAACTTCCCCACAAGACAGGGGCCTCTTGCTCTCAAATAGCTTCATTCTTGAGAGGAAACTGATAATCACCAAAAAAGAAAAAAAAATAAAGAAAAAAAGAAAGAAAATTGCTACAGATCAGTGCCTTCTACAGAGAGATGCAAAATAAGATCATATGTAAGAGTTGTGAGATGGCTGCTTTCAAGGACAGATAGCCGGAGATCCGGAAAAGGGCCAAGATGAAAGGAAACCTCAGCAGAAGGAGCAGAGCATAGAGGCCACGAGGTGGGACAGAGCGTAGCATATTGAAGAAGAGATGAAGGCCAGTGGGCAGGAGGAGAGTAGACAGGGTGGTACAAGATGAGGTCAGAGAGAGAGACCAGCCCAGTCAGGGAGGCCTTTGTGCAACAGCATAAGAAATCAGAATCTTCCTCTAAAAGCAATGAGAAGCCAATGAGGATTTTAAAACAGTTGTTTGACTTCTATTTCTAAAGGATCCTTCCTGCTGCTCTGTGAAAAACGGGGTACCCTCTGGGGCAAAAGTAAGAGCAGGGAGTTGTTAGGAGATGGGTACGGTGGGATTGGGAGGGGTGGGGGCAGCCTGGCTGTGGAGGTGGTAACGCAGAGTGAGAGAAGTTGGTGTAGGCAAGGCGTGCTTTTGCTGATGGATGGCAGGTGGGGGTCTGTCACTGCCTGCCAAACCCTGGCTGTTTTGGCACTGTCACTTTTCTGGCCCGTACAGCGCTGTTTCAACAGTCATTATCATCTTCACCTGCCTATCCCTTATTGTTTTATAAAACAATAAAAATGGGAAAGTGAAAATGTAGGTGTTAATGATAAAAAGCATGGGTCTCTTAACGGTGATATATGAAGATGGCAATGTGAAAGCCACAAGTTTTAGTGTCCACTGGTTTGTCAATGAAATCTAAAGTGGTCAACAGGGAGAACAGAAGAAAGTTAAAGATCGTGTGGAATAGATATTGTATTGCTGAGAACAGTGTGTCTAAGAGAAAAGATACACTGAAAAAAACTTTTCAAAATATCTTTAGCCTGGAAATCTTTGCGTCATAGTCAGGTCTATTGTTCAACTTTTGCACAGTCTTGATATTCTTCATGCTTTCATGCTTTCAACTGTATATAGTCCTTAAGCAAATATCACATTTTATTAAAGGAATATATATATTTGAATGTAATATATATGGACTGCTACGTCCTGTGCACTTTTCTACATGCCTTGGTTACAGAAATGAACAAATGAGGACAGACACAGTACTTGTCTTAGTAGTGCTTACAATCTAATGGGTATAAAAATAAGACACAGGTAATCACAATGGAAAGGGCTATCATGGGCAATGGTCACGGTACCACAGAAACACACAGGCAGAAGTACTAACTAAGAAGGTGGGTTACTTCGGGTAGGAGATAATATTAGAGCTCCACTGGAGGAGGTGACCTCCAGGCTGAGGCCCCAATTTAAGTGGCAGAGCTCTGGAGCTCACTCGTAAGCACTAGCCACCTTGCTAAGGTGTCAGCCAGTCATTCATTCAGCAGCCACACCTCAAAGTAGCATCTTTTCTTTCTCTAACATGGCATGTGCAGGAAGTCTGGTAAAAAGATAAAAAACCACATCTGTTTCAGGACTCCTGGGTGGCTCACTCAGTTAAGCATCCGCCTCTGGCTCAGGTCATGATCTTGCAGTACGTGGGTTCAAGCCCTGCATCATGCTCTGTGGTGACAGCTCAGCTTCAGATTCTGTGTCTCCCTCTCTCCCTGCCCTTCCCCCACTCATGCACGCGCTCTCTCTCTCTCTCTCTCTCTCAAAAATAAATAAACCTTTAAAAATTTTTTTTAAATCGTGTCTGTTTTTTTGAAAAAAGGTCCTGGGGAAAAAAAATTAATTGTTAAAGGCCAGTGATGGAAGTGAAGATGAAGTAAGCTGGTAAAAGAAATGCATGACTTTTTAGTCAGAAAAATAGATATCTCTGATATATTGAGAAGCGGTATTTTGGGGTTCACAATGGCTTTGCTCTGTGAGGCAACAGAAGTTTCCCTGTGGGTTCTATGTGGAAACAATAAAAGCAAAATGTAAAACTAATTCAGAAAGTATCATAAATAGTAAAAAATGTGGTCACTAAGTGAGAAAGATATATCATATGTGTCTGAGGAAGTACATAGATGTTCACTTGTGGTTTTATTTTGTTTTGTGGGACAAGAGTATATTATGGTGGAATTCACCAATTTGGACATTCACAAAGGGTTCAGGACCTCCTCTTTGGAAACATAGAGGTCTCTATCCCCTTTGGATGGATATGAATTTTTCTCTAAAAAAGACTTATACAAACCCAACACTTGCACCTTGGGTTTTTCTTAACATCTTTTGAATAAATCCACCCATTTTTGCATTGCTGTTGGCCCTTTCAAAGTTCCCCTTCCCTGCATATGATATTTCCTGAGTTAAGAAGCCAGAAGGATTGACTCTCACCTATTTCAAAATTACTTATACAACCAATTCAGTTTATTCAAGTAATAATGTATACACCCAACGGGATCCGCTCTATAAATAGCTCCCCAGTTCATCTTGGGTTTCACTTAAAAATTGCCCTTATATACAGGAGTGCTGATGCATAGGGGCACCTGTACTCCAGTGTTCCTAGCAGCACTTTCAACAATAGCCAAATCATGGAAAGAACCTAAATGCTCATCAACTGATGAATGGATCAAAAAGATGTGGTCTATATATCCAATGGAATACTACATGGCAATGAGAAAGAATGAAATCTGGAGATTTGTAGCAACATGGATAGAACTCGAGGGTATTATGCTAAGTGAAATAAGTCAGGCAGAGAAAGACAGATACCATATGTGAAACAGGAGAAACTTAACAGAGGATCATAGGGGAGAGGAAGGACAAAAAAATAGTTAAGGAGAGGGAGGGAGGTAAACCATAAGAGACTCTTAAATACTGAGAACAAACTGAGGGTTGATGGGGGGTGGGGGAGAGGGGAAAATGGGTGATGGACATGGAGGAGGGCACTTGTTGGGATGAGCACTGGGTGTTATATGGAAACCAACTTGACAATAAACTATATTTAAAAAATTGCCCTTATTACTAGCTTATTAGTCAGAAAGTGAAGTGCTTTTGATAGATCTGAAGATCATGGGAACCTTCCTAGGGAGCTAGAGCCCATCTGCAAAGTAAGGAAATAGTGAATCCACTCACCTGGGTTCAAGAGTAAAACTGGAGCAAGTCCATATTTCTGATATCCTTGCTTGTGTCCATAAAAGTCTAAATTTTAGGTCGGTGGATTAAATACTACAAAGATCATCATACTTCCTTGTCTTTATCTCTGTAAAAGCTCTCGCTATGCATTCTATTCCTCTTTACCTCTATTTTCAACTAAGCAGTGTGTATTTGGAAAATGTCTTTCTCTATATAGCCACTTTCTAAGCTATTACATGAAAAGTTATAGAATAGGATCTTATAAGAATCTCACATTACTATTAGATCCACCAGAAAAAGGTATTGGGGAAAAAATATTACACTGAGAACTCTTCTAAGGCTGAAAAATGTTTAGCACAGTGAAGACAATAGAACTGAAATTTTTAAAAAAACATATTTTTCTCATAAATCATTTGTAAATGACTGTGTAAATGCTTCTAAAGCAACTTGAAGCTTATTGTGACTTGCTAAAGTGCCAAAGTTTTGTATAAATCTGGCTCTGTCTTACCTGATATTAGATGCACCAGACGGCCTTTACAGCAATCTCAGCCTGAGTGTCAGTTTATTGACATGCTGTGTACTAAAAAAAAACGAAAAAGCTAGTAAGGCATACAGCTAAGCACTACCATGTGTTTTTCTTAAAAATCATGCTTTAGTTATTGTCCCCATTGATTTTAATTTCATTTAGGTGAGGGAGAAAAATGGCCAGCAAATAAAACATCCTCTCAACAACATCAGGTGTGTACTGCTCTTTGTACCTGTGGGCACGGAGCATTTGTGGTCTGCAGAACTACTGTCCCCATTTGATTTAGATTTGCTCTTTAACACCCTTCCCCTGATCCCTTGGAAAGCTGATGCTTCTCTGTAGAACGTGCTAGCTGCTTTACACACAGTATTCCATATCTTCATTAAATTACAATTAGGTCATTTTTATTCCTTTTTTTTATTGGAGTGCAGTTTATAAAAATGAAAGAATTTGGAACAGTTTTGCATCCACCAAAGCACCTCACATTATTTCTCAAGTGTTCTGGGTTGGGTAAAATCTCAAACGTATCTTGCCAAGTGCCCTTTTTTCCATGACTTCCAAATCCATGCAAATTCAGGGAAAATTTAATCCGTATGTTTCTGATTCATTCACTCTTAACTCATCATATTGTTGTTTTCAAAAAACAATTTTATATCCAAGAAACCCTAGGGGCATTTTTAATATAATCTGTTTTTAGTCAAATTTTTCCCCAGTTGGAAGATGGAAGTTGTGCATTTTCAAGTATTAAGCATTGAATTTGAACTTCCTCCCACCCCCATTTTAACTTCAAATTATTCATGTAAGAGGTAAGTTCCAGTCAGAATATGGAGAATGTGAAATGCCTGCACATTTTTGCCAGCAGCTGCCTTGCCAGGACCGAGGCTGACTCAGCCCGAGCCTGCTGAACAAAGCCAAGTGCGCCCCTTAATCGCCCTCAGTGCTCTCAGGTCTCAGGCAAACTTCCCTCCGCTGAGTCACCGTGAAAAAAAGTTGCACTTGTGGATCTGAATCTGCCATTTTGCAAAAAGTGCAGGCTGATGCACTTCTGAACTCTTCTGGAACAATGGAGTATCACCCTTCGTAACCATCAGCTTTGAAAGGAGGTGGGGAGCCTTTCTATAGTTCTCTGCATCTACCATAATATTGTTTGTTTACTCTTCTATACATCATTTTAGGGCCATCAAATCACATTACAGAGGATTTCAGATTTCTGCAAAAAGACGAATATACGTAAAGATGCTGAACACATTAACAAGTAAATAACAAATACATGTTTATTCATTGGCTTCTAGTTGAAGCAATCTGGTTGGCATTTTCTCAAGGGAGTTATTTAAATTTTAAATGGAACAACATCTCATTTAGATTTCTGCAAATATGCTCGGGCACAGAAGTAATTTATATGTACATGAAACTCTTTACTGGAGCACCTGGGTACTTGACAATAATTAAAATACAAAGTAGACTTATTAACTTTCCTTTCAAACTTTCCACCCTTTGGCTTCTTCATAGAGAGGGAGAGGACATTTTTAACTACAGTAGATTATCAAGCACCTAGAGGTCCTTTTTCCCACCACCACAAAATGCCTGATTGCAATTTGCCCCTGAATCTTTTTCCGTTGCATCTTTCAAAAGTTAGTCTTGATGCTTCCCTTACACACTCATTGTCTATTTTCAGAATGAGTGTTTTTATTTCTTTAACTTTCAGTCCCTTTTATTCCAGCTGCCAGAGACTGAACGCTTATTTCACTTTAATGCTAGCGATATAATTAAGGAAACAGATGATAGGGAGTATAAAAATGATGGAAGGTGCTGTAAATCAGAAATTCCCCCAACATAGTCTCACCAATGACCTGAGTATAGATAATTCCCATATTTACGCCATTGGCCCCAGACCTTCACCATCACTGTCTTTGAGTACATGATTTAAAGCATTGGTTCTCCAAATGTGGTTCCCAGAAATGCAAGCGCTGGGTCGGTCCCAGACCTATTGAATCAGAAACTCCTTCAATCTGTACATTAACGAAATCTTCTGGGGATTCCCACACCCCCTGAAATTTGCCCTGGCCCCAAACGTAATGTATTCACTCTGCCAGTTTGTTTCTTATTTCTGATTCTTTAACCTCACCATTCTTTTTTCTTTTTTAAGTTTACTTATTTATTTTGAGAGAGAAACAGCCGGAGTGGGAGAGGGCAGAGAGAGGGGGGACAGGGAATCCCAAACTGGCTCTGCCCTGTCAGCATAGAGCCCAATGCAGCTCAAACTCACAAACCATGAGATCATGACCTGAGTAGAAGCCAGGAGTCTGACACTTAACTGACTGAGCCACCCAGGTGCCTCTAACCTCCCAATTCTTCCAACAGCTTAGCAAACACCTTAGTTTGTTGTCAAAATCTTGAAGTCATTTTTCCTCTTCTTCATTTTGCCTTCTTCCTCAGCCCCTCTCAAGGTTACTGGCCCATTTTATCACCGAGATGTCTTTTAAACATTGAATCCTCCTCATTCATTCTAGGTCCGCAGAAACTCAAGTCTTTTCCATTAAGCCAACCATTATCATCTCCATAGCCTTTCAAGCATCACAGCTATTAGAATAATTTTCCTTCTATGCTGGTTTTTATCTGTCCTGCCGCTGTTCAAAAACAGAGCTATTTTATTTTGAACCCAAATCCAATTCTCTGCCTTGTCCTCTGTAGCCTCCAGGGATCAGCATTTCTCTGCTGCCTGGGGCTCATGCCTCCTTTTCTAGCAAAGCAGTTCTTATTGGCTCGCTTTCACTTCCTCCACATTTTCTGTTTCTCTTGGTTGGAATGCCCTCCCTCTCCTTCTCTGTAGTCTATAACCTCTTCTGATTGAAACCCCAATTCACATTCTTTGACTCAGGACTCTAGCTTTATCATTTAGTATTTATATTAATTCTGTGATCCCTGTACTGA
This sequence comes from Cryptoprocta ferox, assembly GCA_028646485.1. Taxonomy (NCBI): domain Eukaryota; kingdom Metazoa; phylum Chordata; class Mammalia; order Carnivora; family Eupleridae; genus Cryptoprocta; species Cryptoprocta ferox. The sequence continues at coordinate 33,298,886 of CM053577.1, forward strand.
GTTTGCTCTAAGTCATAGTTTTCTTTCCAGGCTTTATTTCAAGTTGATACAATGTATCTACTCTCTAGATTTTTTTAAATTTCCCCTGTATCTTCCTAATGTTCTTCTACTCTCTAATGACATTTCAGGCCCAGATCTGTGGTCAGCTGACTTAAAAGTAGGTCAAGTGACATACTGAAACTCTAGTGTCCATGTTGACAGTTACTAGTAGCCCTGGCTTGGGTTTATGGGAAGGAGGATGAAAATTACTATCTGATTGGGGTTTGCATATACACAACTACACACCCATGCCGACTATTTTTTGATTCTGTGCTGTAACTGTTTAGAGGTGCTGTCCCTTATTGTGACTTTACCTTTCAAGATACAATTTATTACCCAGTAAATCTGGAACAATGAAATCAGTGTGCACTCACATGTATATACATATATCTTCTCTTTAACAGGGGCCCAAACCTAAAGGAAACTCCATTAAGGCTATAAACAGAAAAGAATTTACCTCAACTCTGATTGGTATTTCCACGGCTCCCTGAAATAAAATAGAGCCTGTTTGTTCCTAATATTTTTTTATGATTTAGCAATATCCTATAGAGTATTTTAATTTCAAAAAGGCACTGAACAACAGATGTGGTAGAAGGCCGTGAAAGGAAGAAATGGGTTAGAGAAAATCAGTCGAACTAAAAATATACAGCACCAGGCTTCCAGAGCAAAGCCGGCTATAATAGAAGGAGCAGAAAGCATTAGTGGGAACTGGTTTCATTTCACTGGGGCACTGGGAACAAAGGAATTTTATTTTTTTACTTCTTATGGATAATAAGACCGTCTTAACACAGCATCTTCACTTTTATCATATCATTTAAAATTATATTTGGAGTTGTATCATCAATAGCAATCTTCAGGGTGTTTTTAAAGATTTTATTTTTAATTCAACTCTATACCAAATGTGGGGCTCGAACTCACAAACCGGACATCAAGAGTCACATGTCAAACTGACTGAGCCATCTAGGTGCCCCTCAGTCTTCAGCTTCTTCTTATTAAATTGGTACATGTCCAGAATTTGTTATCTATGAACCCTAAATATGAAGCTCTGAAAACTATTTCTAAAACTTTTAGGGTGGTAGATATTACCTGACCTGAATCAATTTGGCGTCAAAAACCTTACATAAACCAACATAAAATTATTTACGGTTTTTGTTTATCCCGCTTGGGATGAATTTTCATACACGTAGTTGTTCAAAGAAAATGTTTGAATACAGAGTAAAGTTTCAGACCCCTCGGGCGTATGATGTAATATATTATATGGATCCTATTATCTGTTTAAAATTTTAAATTTTCTGAATTTGGAAACATATCTGGCCCGGAAAATTTAAGATCGTGGACCTGAACTCATTTTCTCCTCTGACTTTATCAGGAAGCAGTTCTAAATTATGTACTATTGTCTTGAAAATATCTATTTAATACCTTGAAGTTTCTGAATGTCTCTACTATGAAACAAATAGCTAAGTCCAAGGAAAGAACCCTGAATACAAGTTATACAATGGGACTGAAAATACTTTAAAACATGATAAAATGCCAAGGGGCACAAGTTAGAACACAGGAATGTGACGAGATTTCCACATTTTATTCCTTAGCTTCCATATGGATGTGCTGAATGAAATGCACGCACACGTATACCTAAAATAGGTACATGTGCATATACTGTATCAGTCAAATGGTGAACTTGGCTATCAAGTATGTGTGTCTCTCTGTCATACTCTACTCTCACAAGATTATAGTTCAAATAAAAGATTGTTGTTGTTGTTGTTGTTGTTGTAGAAGCGGCTACACACACGTACATAGTCTCCACACAATATACTTCACTGGCCCCTTAATTTTTCTAGCGTAATTATAGAAAACTAGGGCTTTTCAATATTTTATCCAATGGTTATCATGAAATTCATGTTGGCTTCTGATGTGTGATGCCACCTTCCCGAGGGGATTGGTTTGGTGTGATGTCTACGGAACTGAATAATTCTGTCGGAGTAGGAATTGTACCCAAAACCCTCTGAATGTGTTGGGAAGCATGGGTCCTTTGCTCTGCCCTGGGCTGTGACTCCCAGAGAGCTCCTCCTGGAGTTTTTTTTTGGGGGGGGGAGAGAAAGTCTGGCTCACTGCTGTCATAAACAGGGCAAGGCTCAGGTTTCAAATAGTCCCACATTTACTGTGGGTTCCCGGTGGGTTAGGCCAAAATCTGAAGCCTACCCTGTGCCCTGTTACAAAGTTACTAGCAGGCAGGATGACCTCTCTGCAAGAACTCACAATGGATAGCCACCTACTAAAAGGATATCAAAGTCCTATTAATACAAGAGCATTGATAATATTATTAATAGGCATGATGAGAGTCAAATTTAAAAACATTTCCATAAAACTCCCAAACCCTGGGCTTGCTAAAGACCATCTTTCCCCCTTTCCCAGAGCCGCGCTCTGATGTATGGGGGGAATGCATTACAGAAGGTGACGGGTAAGAGGTTATGAAGGTTCTGTACTAGGAAAAGGACTACAGACACAAGTGAATTGCCAAGTACACATTGGAAGTTGGTGCTAATCAAAAAATATGATGAGATGTGGTAAGTGAAGGGCTAGTTCTGGAGCCCTGGGGCACCAAGAGATACCAACTTCCATTCTTGGAAACATTTTGCTCTCTGTGTAAAGGCCTTTCCTGGCAATTCTTGGAAACATTTTGCTCTCTGTGTAAAGGCCTTTATGTCAGAGCATGAGGATCACCCTCCTTCCCAACCTCAAATCAGAATTTTTATATTGCTTTGCCGTGATGTGAAGGGCCTAATGATTTCTTTCCTCGGCAGGCGGAGGCTCCTGCAAGGGAAAGAAAGAACAGGCCATGCTTCAACATGAATGCCAGTAGCATCCTTTGGAGACGATCTCAGGACCTCCTAACTGAAAATCCATGTTTCTAATTTAAGTATGAGACAGTAATTACTCATACAGCCAGGGAGAATTTCAAATCCCTGCCTATCCGCAGTGCTGTCTAAAAACAATCAACTCATCTTTCAAACTTGACCAAACTACAAATGGAATGAGAACTCGGTAGTCTAATAAGGTTGTTCATCCCAGCGCTCAGCAGCTTACGTGTGGCTCACAGATGGCTTCTGTCTCATTCTGTGTAATCCAATCATCCTGCACTACTGCGTCTCACACTTAGTCTTCAGGAGTAATTGGAAAGCTCGCAGTGACAATTGTCTCTCCTTCCAGATGTTGTCGATAGAAAGAGTGTGGCTCTCACCACCTCTCTGACATAGGATGTATCCATGGCTCTCCAGACCAGAGTTGCTCCAAGCAAGGTAAAGAGGAATGACTTCTTTGCATTGGCTTTCAGTGACTGCCTAGCACGGGTGTAAGCAAATATGTTCTATAAATGGCCTCTCTGTCAGCAGGCAACTTGTTTCACTTTTGGCTGGGAACTATGCAGAAAACATTCTGCAGCAAAAGCTTGCGTCCTGTGGTAATGGTGGCATTCTCGAGATACCCATGACCAAGAGAAGATTCTAAAACGTTCAGAGAATCGTTGTTTAGGAAAGACCCTTTTACCTTTTAGTATTAACACCTGCACTTCTGCTAGCGTTTTCTGAAATCATGACGGTTTGGCCTTAATCTGTTTTTAGCAGGGGATGGCTTTCATTTTTCCAACTTCTAAAAGATGTGCAAGATTTTAAAGGAAAAGTATTGAAATATTTTAAGCTGTAGGTTTGTTAGTTTCTTTTTCCCTTGAGGCTAGTGTTAATAGTTGTGTTTTATTTCAGTATAAAAATACCCCTTTAAAAAAAATCAAAGCACCTAAAACAAGGAAATATGCAAAGCCTCAAAGCAGCTGTGTAAATTCACACAGGCTTTGGGCCTGTAAAGATCTAGCCTTCAGGGAATGACACTCTGGAAAGTCAGATTTTTACTTAAAAATTAAATTATGTTCTATGAATTAGTGCTACATTCATTTTAGCAAAATATCAGCGCTGTGTGCATTTCCTCAAGCTTTTTCTGCTCACTGCCATCATCACAACATACATCATCAGTTAGAAATGTTAAGTATGGCAACAGCTAAGAAAAATTTTCTAGGTCAGTGAAAATATTATTTCAGGGAAAATATTTTTTTAAACTTATTTTTAAGAATATTTTAAACTATTCATAATTTATATATAGTTTGGGGATTCAACAAGCAATAATAACTTTTAGTGGAGAGAAAAAATTCAAAGGTAATATCCTTTTCCTTAAGTAGCTTACATAAAGAATGGGGACTCTATATTTAGTTTGGGCTTACACATACACACATACACACACACACACACACACACACTCCTTCCAGGGTAAATATTCAAGTAATCGCTACAGGTCTTCCTTTTTTATAATCCAAGAGCTTTATGTGTTAGAATCACAGCTATAGACCATTACGCCAACAGTGAATACATTAAAAATAGGTGAGTTGTTGAAAATCTGGTCTCATGATACATGCCTGTAAGTTATGAGTTAACTTTCCTTAAGTCCTTGTTCATTGTCAATATCATCATCACAGGAACTATTCAAATGCTCATAAATTAATACTAATAGCAAAAGTGACCTTTATCCAAAGAGAATTCCAAGACTTAACAAACATTTATTGAGTGTATGAGGTGTGCCAGGCATTGGGCTAATTAAATCCCCCCAGTCTCTATACTTTAAATGAGAGAAAAGCTGACTCAAGGGAAAGAGCCATGGCCAAAGGCCATTTAATTAATTTGCTGTCTGGGGAACTAGCACAGGAACTGGGAAGAAAGCCCAGGTATGAGGACTGCTAAATTGTTATTCCAAATACAATGTATTGTTGTTATTCAAAACTCCGGTAGGATACACATTTCATAACTACATTGAACTAATGTAAAGTTACACTTGTAAAACAAACACTGAATTTAAAAATCTCAGAGACACACCGCATTCCTGCGTGTGGTTATTGACATGAACTAGAGAATTTCATCCATGCAGACACTTTCAGAGGGAACCACTATCCGAAGGCTGGAGTGTGCTCCTTGACAGTACAGGTGAGAGAGATGTGTCTCCTGATTGCTCTGGAATTGCCCAAACAACTAAGAAAAGTAAGCTTTCATGTGGAAAGTAATAGGGCAAAGGATTATCTGTTGAGTACATACAGTGCTTAAGGCTAGGAGTTTTACACGTGTTCTGAATACAAAACTCCTATGAGATTTTACCTATATTTTATAGATGAGTCAAACCAAACACAGAGTAATTGGCCAATGTCATAGACTTGCCAGTGAGAAACTGGAAAAGAAACCCTACTTCTCTTACCCTGGAGTCTACATGTTTTACAAATAGACTAGGGGGTTCATACTGAAGTGAAATTTTGATACTATTTTTACTGCCCTTCACTCATCATTATTTGAAATATATTTATTGCACACTTACCAAAAACTAAGCAATGGCTTTGTGGCTGGAGAATTTAACATGCTTAAATCCATGTCTCTCTCCTTGAAAGTCTAGAGAAAAGGGAACCTCTATAAATACATATGCTACAAACAATGTGATCAGACCTGTACGACGTATACACAATGCTATGGATGCAGAAGAAATAGGAAAGGATTGATTCTGTCCTACAGTAGGAGATGGAGTGGTAATATGATATATGAGCTAGACCTTGATGAATATACATATATTTGCTCTGTAGTGAAGGGTAAAGCTCTTCTAGTTAATGGGAGCATTCTGCTTTGCAAAATCACATAAGGTTCTCCGGTTTTCATAGAATAAACAGAGAAAGTTATTATGAAAGGACTAGACCCAGAATTCACATAGGGGAATTCCATAACTCCAAAGATCATATATTTCTAATGCTACTTAAATTATTTCTGAGTAAAGAAAAAAAAGAAAAGCCACAGATATTTTTATGAAACAAGAATTACATTGTCATCTAAACCTTATAAAGATAGTAAAAGAAATAAGCTACAGCTCAATCTTACTTATGAAAATAAAAGTGAAAAGTGAAATAACATACATTAAGACCAAATAATATTTATTACGAAAATGTGAGGGTGATTCAATATTGGGTAATCTACTAACATAATTTATCTTGTTTATAAATCTAAGTGGGAAATTGTAGAATCATCTTCATAGATGCTGAAATGGCCTTTGACAAAAGTTAAAAACCATTCCTGATTCAAACATTGAATAAAATAGGAACTGATTATTTCTTCTTTAGTGATAATATATTTCTATAACAACATACGCACAAACACAAATATTGCAGTCCTAAAGCCAGTATATTTCTTTAAATTTTTTTAAACACTTATTCATTTTTGACAGATAGAGAGAGACAGAGCACAAGTGGAAGAGGGACAGAGAGAGAATCTGAAGCAAGCCCAAACTCATGGACCGTAAGATCATGACCTGAGCTTACGTTGAACGCTTAACTGACTGAGCCACCCAGGCGCGCCAAGCCAGTACATTTCTTGATGGAGAATGCTAGAAGCATTCACAATAAGGCCATGAACAAGGCAAGGATACTCACTAACTCCACTATTATATGAAAATAAATTAGAGGTACTAGGCAATGCAATGAGGCTACAATAAATAACGGAGCTGTAAGAATTGGAGTAGAAGAAGCGAAACTATACTTACAGGTGATATTAGAGTGCATTTGGGCAATCCAAGAGAATTGAAAAAAACACTAACATAATTTTAAAAAAAAGATTTTGTAAAGTGATAGAATGTTAAATTAAAAACAAAACCCAGAAACCTTTATGTATATAAACAATAGCCAGTTAGATGATACCACAAGATAAATCTTTGGTTACGTTAGTAGCAAAAGCAGGATTGTTTTAAGAATAAACTTAACAGGGGGCAGTTGGTTGGCTTATTTGGTTAAGCATCCAATGTCAGCTCACGTCATGATCTCATGGTTCGTGTCGGGCTCTGTGCTGACAGCTCAAAGCCTGGAGCCTGCTTCAGATACTGTGTCTCCCTCTCTCTCTGCCCTTTCCCCATTCGTGCTCGCTTGCTCTCTCTCTCTCTCCCTCTAAAATAAACATTAATTATTTAAAAAAAAGAATAAACAACAGGAAGTGTGTAAAATGTGTATGAGGAAAAATTAAAATACTTTTGAAAGATACAAAAGTAAATTTGAATGAATTTGGAAATTTTTTTGTGTTGTTTTTTGGAGAGCAGGAGTAAACATTATAAAGCCATCATTTATTCCCATCTTAATCATAAATTTAATATATCCCAATAAAAATAACATAAAGTTGTTTTATAGAGCTATTTAAGTAGATTTTGAAGTTTATTTGGAAATAAACATAAATAGTTTTGAGACCTCTAACAAAGAACAATGGGGAGTGCCTATATTAAAACATACTATAAAGCTCCTATAATTAAAACAGTGTGATATTTATCTGTGAATAGACAGAAAAACCGGGAAATCTATGGAAAAGACTAGAAAGCTCAGAAAGAGACAAAAATGCATAGTAATAAAAAAGGCAAGTGTCTCACTGGCATGTCAGGTTGTGACAGAAAGCAAGGATGTACAAAGAAAATGATGTCAATACGTAAAAAGAACAAAGGAGGTATAATGTAAGTGCTCAAATCGGTCACATTTGGGACAATTTCAGCATCAACAAGAATCAAGAATCCTGATTATTAATGTGTTATAACACATGGGTAATAAAAATACAAGTTACCAAAAATAGATGAATAAACAATATATACATAAATTCAAGGCAAGAAGGAAGATCTCTATGAAAGAATGTGTACAAATAGGTAGAAAAAAAATAAAATGAGAAAATTGCTATTGTCCAACACCGATGTAAATAATTGACTCAGACAAGGTATATCACTGGGTGCTAAAGCCCATAAGTAAAAAGATTTAGGGGAACAGAACATTTACATAATCTCAAGCGTCACTCCACAGATTACTTATTAGTTACAAAGGATAAAGACTACAAGTGTAGAGAGATCAGCAGACATCATCTTTACCAAGTGGTCAAACTGATGAGACAAAAATGATATTATGTGTATACTCATGAGATATAATGGGAAATACACAATATTACCTATGTAGAGTTCTTCCCCAAAGATTCTAATCAGAAGGAAACCATCAGACCAATCTAGTGTATGGCACTGAAGAGGCATGACAACCAAATGTAATGCGAAAATCTGTTTGTTTATTTATTTATTCATTCATTCATTTTTAAATGTTTATTTATTTTGAGAGAGTGCATGTACATGCATATGTAAGCAGGGGAGGGGAAGACATTGAGGGAGAGAGAGAAAAAGAGAGAGAGAGAGAGAGAGAGAGAAAGAGAGAGAGAATCCTAAGCAGATTCCATGCTCCTCATGGAGCTGGACATGAGACTTGATCTTTCTTTTTCTAATTTTTTAATGTTTATTTTTGAGAGAGAAAGAGAGAGAGAGAGCACACGTGTGCGTGAGTAGAGGAGGGGCAGAGAGAGGGAGACACAGAAATCCGAAACAGGCTCCAGGCTCTGAGCTGTCAGCACAGAGCCTGACGCGGGGCTCAAACTCCCGAACCGTGAGATCATGACCTGAGCTGAAGTCAGATGCTTAACCAACTGAGCCACCCAGATGCCCCACGAGACTTGATCTTATGATCATGAGATCATAACCTGAGCTGAAATCAAGAATCGGACACTTAACTGACTGAGCCACCCAGGCGCCCCTGTTAATGTGAAATTTTAATTAATTCTAGGTTTTGAGGACAGTTGGAAAAATTTGAATATGATTTCTATATAAATAATATTGTGCATCCATTAAAATTTCTTGGCAATGATAATAGTTTTGTAGTTATATAGGAAATGTCCTTGCTCTTTTGAGAGTTCGGGGGAAAAATACCTAAGTTCATTGACGATTTTGTTTTCACTTTCTGCCCTTGAGAAATATGTTATAATTTTCACATTGCCTTTTCACGATTTACCTGCTTGACTATTTTTTGTGTGTGCAAAAGCTGTAGTTAATTTTAAGCCTTTGGAAAGGGGCAAAACGTGAATATTAACATAAAAAGATCTATTTTGAAAATACATGTTTTGTGTAAAATACAAAATACTCTGGTAGAATGTAGTGTGAGATATGTGTGCTTAGATTAAGCTTAATCTACTCTCCAGTAGCTGTTGGTTAGCATCTGAAGTATCTCTATCAGGAATCTACAGTTGAAAATATTCTCAGGCAGTTTAAAGGCTATTAGTGAAACCTATACCAGAGACTTTGTCAATGAGCATAAGAAAGAAGTTATAGTTTTTTAGTGATGAAATGAGTATTGTTCAAAATAGGTAACATTGAACAGGCCTCACTATCCCTGTGTGAATGAGATATCAGAATCTGGGAAGATTAGCCACCTAAATACCATTACAGGAGGCCGCAAGATCTAGAGCCCATATTCTTTTGTTGTCCCTGTCTCACAACTCTACCCCCAGCCCACCACACCTTCAACATACACACACACTTTATGAAGAAATCTGTCAACTGATCTGGCCAAGATGGCGGATCCAGCCTTCAGAATATCATTGTGAAATCCTCAGAGTAAACCAGGCAAACACAAAGTATTTGTCAAAGTGCTGAGAGACAGAGAGTGGGAACTCCCTAAGTTTTCAAAAACAGGTTGTATCAATATTTTGGTGTTTGCTAATAAATTTTTGTATATTTGGCATGATGTTAAGAATGACTTGCTATGATTATAGCATACAACATAGAAACCTGGTCTTTTCTCTTTCATTAGAAATTTATAAAATACAGAAAAAGTAGAAGGAAATGCCATGATTTTAGCATCTAAAGACAAACACTCTTAAGACATTTAGATACCGAATTAAGGGTATGGGAGAGAAATGGAAAGCCCCCACTTACTTCTAATCTCTGGAAGCTACAGGTGTTGACAAAAAGAACCTGACAGCTCAGGATAGCAATTTAACTTAGATTTGTGAGAATAATGGATTGTGGGTGATTTTCACTTTTTTTTTGTGTTTCATGTTTGTATGTTTTCCAAAATTTCCTCAATGACTCTTAAGTTTACAATCAGATTTGTGTATATTTTTATCTTTTGTGTTGAATACTTTGGGGACTGAATTAATGAATGTGTATTATTTTAATAAGAGCTGGAATTTAGAAAATCGAAGAAGCAACTGGGGTCCTAGAGTATTTTAGATCCTTTTGAACATTAGAGATTGGATAAGAAATAGTGGAGACCTGAACTGACCGAAAACTGTTAACCAATACCTGAAAACAAGAGAATTTGTTTCATCTTCTCCCACTACCCCCCCCCAGAACTACCCCAATCCTCATAACCTATGCTATCATATTAGTTTTAATAGAGACTGTATCTGAACTTGTTTTCCACATGTTTGTGTTACTAATAGTTTAACAGCAGCAAATATGCCAGAAGCCTTCTCTTGCTGAGAAGTGTTCTGGGTACTGACCCTTACCTCATCCCTATTTGTGGGGTGCCTTTTACATAGGTCACCATACTTTATGTGAGGTGAATTCTATCATTGGACATCTCTGGTGCTTTAGAGAGGTTCATTTGACTGAAATACAGCCATCCACGGTCCAGTCAGCTATCTATTAGCCCCTGATAATAGTGCTCTATCCACCCTGGAGACCATATACCAGGCAGTGATTGGTTTATCTAATCAAGTTCTCTTTTTGTATGTAAGAGAGTTCATTAATTGGAAGAAGAGTTGAAAGAAGAAACAAAGAAAGAAACAGAGACCAGAAGACGCTAGTCCTCACATGGAAGATTGTCGAAGTGTTGTTGGGTCTCTAGTGCTACCGTGTACTGAGTTGTGGCCCCTGAATGGTGGCTAAACAGCTAAACAGCCGCTGAGTCCATTTCCTTAATTGATTCCAACATTGTTCCAATAATCATCATTAAGACGGTGAGCTTTTCTGTTCCCTTCAACTAGAGAAAGAGCCTAATGGACATACTGAAATTTGAGATATAATTTAGAGTACTAATCCTACAAATAATATTTTTATAGCTTGTAGCATCTGCCATAGCTGTAGATATGATGACTAGGTTGATGGTTTCCTTAGTTCTTCTAAAGGGGATAAGGATACTCTCTTCCCCATAGGATTTTAAGTGCTAATAGTTAGACTTGGAATAATCCTTCAAGATTCGAGATTCTTAACCTGGGATCCATGCATAGATTTCAGCAGTTCTGTAAAAGCCCTGAAATTGCACACAATGCCTTGTGTATTTGTGAACATATCTATTTTTCTGCATAGTCCATACTTTGCATTAGACATTCAACAAAATAATGAGCCCCTAAGGGTTAAAAACACCGTTGCTTTATTTTACACATAAAAACATTACTCAGAGTAACTTGCCTGCAATCATACAAGCTGTGATAGCTAGAAACTAGGTCTCTCTCTTTCATTACAAATTTATAAAATACAGAAAAAAGGGGGGGAGAAATCACCAATGATTTCACCATGTGAAGATAGACACCTTTAAGACTTTTCTATTTTCTACCAGAATTTAGGTTCAAATCACCCTTTTGAAAACTGTATATTGATTTATTGCTTTCTATTAGACTTGTACTAAATTGTACTCACATCAGCAGTCTAGAACAACATCTTTTATATTCACCAGAACAAGTAACTCTTCTAAATATATATATAGCCTATAAGAGAACAATGGTGTCTTACTGTTGTTTCAGTGTTCATTTCTTTATTATCCACAAAGTAAAAGATTATATTTGTTCATTCCAGTTGGAAATCTGTCTCTCATCCATCTTGCCCATTTTGCTCAGGAATCCAGTTTTCCCAGCTGTCCATCCAATTCCCATTTAGCCATTCTACCTGAGGAGGAAACTATAGGAGAAACCTACATTCAGTTTATCACATGGACTTGTTTCTGTGTCCTCAGTAGATCTTTGCATTGCAATCGTCTGAGAGGTTTGTTAAAATGCAGATACCCGGGTTACCCAATATCTACAGAATCCTAATATCTAGGTATGGAGTATGAGGATTTTGCACTTTTCACATGCAAACACTTGGTATTTCTTAAGAATAATAAAATTTCAGAAGCACTTTAAGGGCATGTGGGCTGATGCTTAATATGAAGAGTATGGACCATTATGATTCTCACTCTCAGCCCTATATCATTGTGAATCCTGGGTTATCTCTCTTCTGAGGTAGTTTTGCCCTCATCATCAGAACTGCAAAGTTTACTTTCTGACCTGGAGTTAATAAACGATATAAAATTGCAACTTTTCCATTGATCAGCTTTGTGTATATCACTTCATTTCTCCCAACCTCTGTGTCTTCATTTGAAAAGAGGTGAGTATAATCCCAGCTCAATCTTAGTGCTTATTTTGAAGTATGAGATAATCTAGACAGGTATACTTTAAACAGTCGTGTACATATTGGACATATTTACTTGTTCTAATTGTTTAGCGTGTGATAGTTTTGTTTGGCTCACTTCCTTTGTCATCCCAGGAAGTCTGAAATAGCTTTGGGCACAGTGTCAACACTCAATAACTATCTGGTGATTGATTATTATCTTACTGTTCAGCAAAGATCCATTTTATGTGAGGTGGTGTTCCATGTGGCCTGGGCTCTGCTCAGTCATAATGGATACTCCTTAACACAGGTGCAGGCTGAAATCAGTCATGCTTCTCTCAATTCTAAAACTGTCATAAGTGAGTCAACTCATATTCACTGAAAGCCCATGCATGCCATGAACCAGGCCAGCCACTGTGAATACCTTAGTGAGCATAAAGGACATGTCCCAATCCTCCTCTAGATAAAATGGGGTATCACAGATAGACCCCATATCTTTTAGCCAATTGCTTGAAGAAATACCACAAAATATGTGGAAGTCATACCCCTGGGGGGGGTTATGAAATGATACAAGAAAAATTCAAAAGACAAATGAAGACAAGGATGAAAAGTAGCTATTGACTCCAGAAGAATGAAATGAATATGAACTTTTCCTTTTTGAGTTATGCCCAGAGTTAGATGGAAGAGGCCAAAAGTATCCTACAGACCAGGAAGGCACTTTGAGACTGCCAAATGAAGCAAGCCACTCCAAACCATATACACAGAGTTTTATTCGCGATAACTTATTGACAGTGGGGATCACGTGGATAATGATCCAGGCGCTATGCAGCTATTCTCCACCAAATGCCGACCTTAACCCACAGATTTTATAGAGAAGAGGGTAGTTATCTAAAGTGGGCAGATCCAACAAGCCTTCCCACATTCTGGTCAGAGCATACATTAACTTCCAAGGGGCCTGGAACACATAGGCCCAAGGGAGGTCATTGGGTGGGCATGAACAAGATGCAGGACCAAAGATGGAGTCAGTATTGTCAGCACTCCTACATCCAGTCAAACCAGTTTGGAAACTGGAAAGAAGGTTGAGTAAGTTATGCAGCCAGAGCACTCAGTCTCCACTAAAGCTCTGAGATCTCAGAGACACAACAGGCATATAGTAGTTCTGGTTTGGGGGATTCTGAAACCTCAAGCAAAAAGAATTTTATTCTTTCTGAGAAGGTGTAGTCATTGCTTAATTTCAACTCATTAAAAAAGGCTTTGTTGTTTAGGACAGTAGAAGGAAAGCTGGCATCACAATACTTTTCATCAAAAAAGATGACTATAAAGATCACTTTTAACAGACGGTTTTTTTGAAAGCAACTTAAGTATTTACCATATTCTAAATTTGCACATTTTGCAGACTTGTGCAGATATATTCTACTCTCAAAATAGTTCTGCAATTATGCACAAATAAAACAACATGGGAGCTTTTTAATAAAGAAATTGCATTTATAATGATCTTGCATTTGCATATGATAAACCTCTAATCATTATAACACCGTGAAATAGTAACAATAATGCTTTAACATCATCAAATATCCAGTCAAGTTCAAATAGCCAAATGTCATATTTTTTTCACACTCTATTTGGTTCAGGATCCAAATATGTTTTTAAAGAGTAATAAAATTTTTGGCAGTTGCTAAATTTCTAGACTTCTATAAATTCTGATTCTTATGTATTGGATTTTCCTAAAGTGCAATAATAATTATATCAAAATGAAGTTATATATTCAGTCATTTAGGTAGCATTATTAAGTGTCTTTCCTTTGGTAATTGAATACATTTTTTTTCTATCTCCGCCACTAAATAAAAGAATGACCTTGGGCCATTCACTTAACTTAGTTAGGAATCAGTTTTCAGGTCACCTGCGTGGCTCAGTTGGTCAAGCATCCAACTCTTGATTTTGGCTCAGGTCATGATCTCGCGGTTCATGAGATCAACTCCCGCATCAGGCTCCAAGTTGAGCATGGAGCCTACTTGAGATTCTCTCTCTCCACCTCTTCCCCCACTTGCTCTCTCTCTCTCTCTCTTCCAAAATAAATAAACTTAAAAGAAAGAATTAGTTCCCATAAGTTTAAAAAGAAAATGTTGAACTAGAATTGATTATTCAACATTCTTTAATCAAGAGCCTACCAGGTCAGAGGCCGGACAGCACAAGTCAAAGAAGAGCTCTCACATTCAGCAGCTCTGAACTGGAGCCCTGACACATCCAGGCCCCTTGAGCTGGGGTAACACTAACCTCTCTTTTCCTCAGTCTCCAAATCTGTGAAATGGAAATGATAGTTACCCATACCCAGAAAATTTTTTTATGTGTGCACACCTGGTAGGGTGTGGGGAAGGGTGGATAAAATGAGAAAATATGCTTGACACCTAGTTATTACCCAATAAATGGTAAATATAGACTATCAACTGCTTAGGACAGGGTTGAGAGGGTGAGGCTGGAAGGAAAGGAAATGGCAATGGTTAGTAGCCATTAGCCACACTTGGCTACTGGGCACTTGAAAGGTGGCCAAATTGAGATGTGATATAAGTGTGTGCTTTGGGTTTCTAAGACACAGTATGAATAAAAACCATAAAACACCTCATTAATAGTTTTAATAGTTTTTAATCTTTAGTACATGTTGAAATTATAGTGCATTGGATATATTGGGTTAAAGAAAATATGTTATTATTTTCAGCACTCCGTACGCTCCTCAAGAACGGACATCTCTGTATTATAGGCATCTGTTTACTGATCATTCTTGCCTGTAGGTCAGTGGTCCTCAAAGTGTGGTCATAGAAACAGACAGCCCAGCATCCCGTGGGAACCTGTCAGAAACACAGATTTCTGGGTCCCACCACTGCATCAGCTACTTTGGAGCTGAAGCCCAGAAATCTGTGTGTTGACAGGCCCTCGAGGTGAGTCTGATACTTATACATTTGAGAAACATTGCTAGACTGCATTTCTATGCCTGGGATCACACCCAATTCACCCTACATTGCCACTCAGCCCAGTGACTATTTGTCAAATGGAAAAATGGATGAATGAATCCTGATGACTGTGGGGCCATCGGAGAATATCCAACAGGGGGATATCATGGCCTGATTGCCTTTTAGAAAGTTACTTTTGTGAGCTGTGCAGAGGGCAGATTATAGAAAGAAGTTATTAAAGGCACCTGAATTTGCTCATAGGAAAATTATTATTTGAAAATCTAAATATATTATTCAGGTAGAGAGAAGGTAATTATTTTCAAAAATTATGGCTTGCTTTTCAAAATATTTCTTTAAGGGGTGCCTGGGTGGCTCAGTTGGTTAAGCTCAGGTCATGATCTCATGGTTCGTGGGTTCAAGCCCCACATTGGGCTCTGTGCTAACAGCAAACTCAGAGCCTGGAGCCTGTCTTTGGATCCTGTGTTTCCCTCTCTCTCTCTCTCTCTCTCTCTCTGTCCGTCCCCTGCTCATGCTGTCTCTCTCTCTCTCTCAAAAATAAATAAAAAACATTAAAAAAAATTCAAAATATTTCTTTCAAAAGAACTTTAAAATGTGTAATTCTATTTATATGTAGTGTTTCATACATTTGGGGGGATAATAGACATACCTATATGTAAAATTTGTCAGTAAATATGTTCTCCCACAAATTATGATTTCATTTTTTTAAAGATAATTCCAAGCGTCTTACACATATTAGTATTTGCAGGTTTTCTAAGTATGTATCATAATGCCCTGTTCGGATTATAAAGGTCAAATTTTATAGCAAGTGAATAGATTTAAAAATTATTTAGGGGTGCCTGGGTGGTTCAGTTGGTTAAGCGTTCGAGTTCTGCTCCGGTCATTATCTCGTGGTTCATGAGTTCGAGCCCCGAGTCTGGCTCTGTGCTGACAGCTCAGACCCTGGAGCCTGCTGTGGCTTCTGTGTCTCCCTCTCTCCCTCTTCCCGTTCTCCACTCATGTTCTGCCTCTCTCTCTCTCTCCCAAAAATAAACATTAAAAAATAAACTAAATAAATAAAAATTATTTAAATTTTAACATTAACATAGAAATAACAGTAGTTTTGTGTTTGACTGTATATTAGTACAGGGACCATATATTATTTATTTTGGACTGAATTGAAATAAAGCAATCATCTCAAAACATTTCAGCTAGAGGCTATTAATGCTCTAATTAAAAGAAAAACAAACTGATATGAATATATAGAATAAAGAGTAAAGCAAACCCAATGACACATGACCCTTAAGAAAATCATAAGGCTGAGGAAGCATCCATGTTGTTCCCTACCACATCAGCAGATTCTTACCTCAACATTTGGGAAAGAATCCCACCAACTTAAATGTGGACACAGTATCTGGACCCTCAACTCAGGTAAAGCTTTCACATGTGCTCATAACCTCTAAATAATCTCTGCAGGTGAGGTCCTTTTACTACTTCCATATTGATTCTACCACTTAGAAGACACTATTAGTTACCTACATTGTAGCAGACCTCACTCTCCTTTTTCCTTCTTTGCTAGTAATTGCTAATAATTTTTATTTTATTACAGCAGTAAGTGCCAATCCCCAAAAGCAAAGCCCCAGAGGTCTAACCCTACCATGGTAAACCCCTTTACTAATCTTTGCCTGTTATTGTTCAGGAAGTGAGCACATGACCCCAAGGGGTGGCCGGTAAGACATAATGGGACATCTGATGGGGGTTTCTAGAAAATATTTTTATTCTCTAATAAAAGAAAGGGAGCTATGAGAAGAAGGTCTCATCCTTTCCATTATTCCCTTATAAAGGATTGTGTCAACCTTCATGAAACCACAAGGCTGTGAAGGTCTTAAAGAAAGATTGAGGTGCTAAGGGTACAAACTTGCAGCTAGTTGGGAGTCCTAGAACTCTAATGCACAGTATAGAGAATATAGACAACAATATTGTATTATAGTCATCAAACTTGCTGACAGACTAGATCTTAAATGTTCCAACCACAAAAAAGAAACAATAATTATGTGACATGATGAAGTACTAGCTATTGCTGCAATGGCACTTACGGTACAATATGCAAATGTATCAAATCAACATGTTGTCCACCTTAAATTTATAAATGCATCAAATATATTTCAGTTAAAAATAAAAAAATCCAAAAATAAATGAATAAATAAAAGAATGGGGATAGGAGGAGATTAAGGGTCATGAGGGAGGGGAGATTAGGCAACAAGGAGTGGGAAATACTGAAGGGCAAAAGGGGAGGAAAATGATGGGCGGAGGGAGAAGAGACTTGGGCAAAGGGGAGTCTACAGGGAAAGAGTAGGGGGTGGCTAGGCATGGCATGAGTGTGGGCAGTTGGGGGGCATGGGACCCTAAAGGTGCTAGAACCCTTTAGTACTGATTTCCTATGGTTTTCTTAGGCCAGACGATCCACCCATTTTTAGGTAGTTGAAAGAAGTAAGTTCTTGGTAAACCTGTAAAGTTGGTCCAGTTAGCGAATTGGTTGTGGTGTGCTCAGTGCTAACTCTCTTCTCTTCTTGCCTCTAGCGGAGGGTTCCTCTGTATCCAGGCCAATTAAAAGATTTGGTAGATTTGGTGAATTGGTCATTCAGAGAAAATGAATAATGCTCAAGTGTTGTAAGTGTTGACCAAACAAGAAGGCTTTTAAAAAGACTCAAAAGGGGAAAGGATAAAGGAAAAAGGAAAATTTCCATGTGAAATGTTGACATTTTTATTATATTCACAAGAACATATTTCAAAAGATTAATAGCGAGGTTCAGACATTTTCAATTGTTTATTGGTTTTTTAAATGTTTATTCATGTGAACTGCCTATTTATATACTTTGTCCATTTTTCTCTTGGTTTGTCTTTTTTAAAATTTGTATGTGTTTATGTATTGTGAATATCAATCCTTTGCTCATAATATATATTGCAAATATTTTCTCCCATTTTATTTCTTGGCATTTAAGCCTTTAATCCATTTCAAGTTTATTTTGGTATCTAGTATGAGAGTAGGATCTAATGGAATTTTTCTGTCTACAAGTTAGACCATTTTCACAACTGTTTGTTGAATAACAAATCTATCTGGTCCCCATTAATCTGCAATGCTTCCTTCGTAAGTCTCATATGTGGTAGAGGCCATTTCAGGACCATCTATGGTGCTTTAGTCAATTGCTCTGTAAATTCTTGTACACAGGTTCAATTATTCTTGTGCTATTATGTACTTTTTTGTTCACACTTTTCAAATTTTCTTAGCTGTTCTCATATTTTGACTATTATGAGAGCTGAGATTTAAAATCATTTTGTCAGGGGCTCCTTGGGTGGCTCAATCAGTTAAGCCTCTGACTTCAGCTCAGGTCATGATCTCATGGCTTGTACACTTGAGCCCCACATGGGGCTCTGTGCTGACAGCTCAGAACCTCAAGCTTGCTTCACATTCTGTCTCCCTCTCTCGCTGCCTCTCCCCCGCTCTCTCTCTCTCTCAAAAATAAAGATTAAAAAATAAAAAAGTAATAAAATCATTTTGTCAGATGAAACTATGAATGTTAGCATGTAGGAAGTATGTTATGGTAGATGGAAAGTGAGTGCTATGGATTCTTTTGTACTGCATTAATCCTTGGGGCAAATGTGGACCACGCCAGCCTTTCCAGCTTGAAAAACTTTCATTGTGGACTTTGAAGTCCTTCCCACCCCATGGGTCTCCAAGCAAAACAAAGGTAGCCAACACTATCTAGTGGTCATTCATCATCTTTTGTTTGTCAGACTCGTTACCGACAACCATGTGAAAAAGCCCAGGCTCCTGGAGCTCACGCCTATGTTCTCCGCAGGTTGTTTTGCAGAATCTCCTTATATGTGTCATTCTCTTCTACACTGTGTACTACGCGGTTCTGGGCATGTGTTGCATGATGCTCAAGTAAGTAGCACATTGCCTTCAAAGAGAATTTAAAAGCTGAGATTGAATATGAAAGGAGTTTATTTTTAATTCTTGACATGTCTTTATGGAATAGAGGATGCAACTTAAATATGGTATACTTTCGTGCCATTCTTAAGCAAAAACAAGCAAATGTGCCATCTTCGAAAATGATCAAAGCAACAATCAGGAAATGATATGGATAGATAGGGCCAGACAGGACTGTTCCCCTTACTTCTTTGGAAGATGGTCATGGAAAGAAAATGAAGCTCCCTGGGCCGGTATTGAATCAGAGCAGATTTGAATTAGAAGGGAATTTAGAGATAATCTGCATCAAATTTAAATATTTTTTGATATATACTGAAATATCTCTTGGACTCAAGTCAGGAGACCTAAATTCTGGCCCAGGTTCTTACTAACTTTCTGAAACATCTTAACTACACCATAGAGCTTCTCTTATTTTAATTGTCTTCATTTGTCAAATGGAAGTAACTGATCAAAAGAGGGTTATTATGAGGACAAAGTAAAACGTGTATTTTTAATGACATTTCTATGTAAGCAGGAGGCAATTTTTTCAGGTAATTTTTAGTCTTGCTGCGGTTTAATTTTGTCTCTACAAATTTAGGTTGCCAATACATTGATTGCCTTGAAATACATTATGCAGATTTACAAATAATTTTCTAAGAAGCTGAGTGTTTATATAATTTAATTTTATTGTGCAAGCAAGGAGTTAGGACCCTTTGATTTCAATATGCAAATAAGTACCCGGAAATAATTATACTCACTTTTGCAATGGGAATAATGCTATTCAGCATGCTTGCAGACAAACCCATTGAGGAAAGATCTGCTGCTCATACGGGGTCTCGGCAGCTGCTGGGACTGGAGACTGTGAGGCCAGGCCTGGAGCAGGCAAGAGCTGAGAATCGTGAGGGCTCTCTGAGCCTGATTTCAAGGATTTGTAGTGAATGTGAGTCAGAGGAGAGGAATTTTAAGTTCTTGGGCCTTAAAGCTCCAGAGACGGCCAACTGATGGACAAGCTGCACACAGCTACAAACAGGCACAGTAGAGGGGGTGTATTTATAGACTCCGATTTTACAATGGGAAGAGATCTCAGAGATTAATCTTTTCAATTTACAGACGAGACACCAAAGCTCAGCTCCAAATGGAACTGACTTGCCCAGAGTCACAGTTTCACAACACCATCAGGATTAGAACCTGGGTCTTGTTTGTTTCCATGCCTATGCTTTTGACACAGAATTTGGTTCTCCTTCCATATTTGATGTCAAAGACCTCCAAGATTACAGTGAAGACCTAAAATACAATGAAGTCCACGTGGTGGGCTAAGTGGACTTAATTGAACAAATAAGACAGTGTGGGTAGAAAGATTATTTGGTTGTCATACAGGTCAGCCAGCTTCTAAATGTCCCACAACATGGTAAAGCTAATGAGGTACGTTGTAGGTGAAGAGCGATATTCAAGGCCTTGATGAATGAAGCTGTGAGCTGCCTCCTCCAGGGTAAACTATTTTCATTTGTAACATCTTCAGGGTGTATGAATTGGATGTCCTGGCACCATTTGATTTCAAAACGCACCCCTCGTGGCTCAACACAAATTATAAAGGTAATTGGTTTTAATTTCCAATCTTTGTCAATTAGTGAATGAAATGCCTCCAAAATCAGAATAGTTGTTGTTTCCTAAAAATTTATAAAATATCAGGCCTTTCTCTCAGCCATCTGTATCTTATAACTGACTTCAGAAATTAATGTAGAAAAATGCCATCACAAAGTTTAAAGGGGCGATTCCTAAAAGGATGGAGCAGTGGAGTAATCAAATAGAATTATTACATGAATTTATACTTGGTGATTTTGTAGGTAAATTTTTTGTGCATTAAGTATTTTTCAAAGGAAATGAAGAATGGTTTAATATATTGATGTAAAAATACTCATGAGATGTGACATGGAAAATGAAGACGACAATCGTGTTTGTGTAGTGTGATTATTCTTTTTTGTAGAACAGAGTAAAATACACGGTGTCAGTGGTAAGAAATCTGGAGAATTATGCAACAAACTGTTATCTCCCAGCTGGGATGACAGAGGACTTTCATTTTCTGCTTTGTACATTTCTGCTTAGTTTGATTTTTCTTCCCAAAATAGAAAAAAAAAGGAGGGGGGGAGTGATATGAAAGTGTATACTAAGGAAAAATTTATCTCTTTTAAATTAACCATTTTTGTTGAAAAAGTAATTATTAATTAATACCTGCTACACTCATAAGCCTTATGTATGTTAATAATAACAGCTATTTGTATTGAATATATGTCAAACATACTTGTTTGGGGGGTATTCAAGGTAAGTTTGTCCCATATTTAGAAAAATAAGATTTTAATGTTATTTCCATTATAAAATAATATACATAAATTAATGAAAGCTTATAAAATACCTACAAATCACAAGGAGAAAAACAGAAATTCAATCACAAACTTACGTTTAAAATATAATCATTCTTAACATTCTGTTAAATTTCTTTCTACTTTTTTTTAAAGTCAATGGTGGATTGGTGGATTCTTTAAACATTACAATTCTTTAGAAAACCACTGGATGTGTTTTTGGAACAAATATGCAAATATACAAAAAAATTGCCTGAAGCCAAAGAAACCTGATTTTGAATATGACTTGTACAGGAAACTTGGTCAGTTAAAATGACTGAATTCAAATAGAAAAGCTTTAGAACAACTTCCTCAAATGGGTAACCTTGTTTGGTGCTATTATTGATTGAACTTTGGATAGACAAAGAATAAGTTAGGAGAAAGACGCTTTCATTCTAATGAGACACAAGAGGTCTAACATTCTATTTTAACTTTCTCTTTATGCACTTCCCTATTGAATGTAGAATTCACTTATTTTCTTGTCAAAACTCTCGATGGTAGATAAGGAAATAGTCACAGTAAAGAGTTAAGTAAGGGCTGTGTATGTGTTTTGGGGAGGGGATTCAAAACTCAGTGGTTACTATTTAATTCTTGCCTTTGGGTCAGTCACTGAAAGATAGGAATGACACAGCTTCTTGGAAGGCTGTGTTTTTACATAGCAGAGATTAGTGAAGATTCCCAGGATGCCAGGCACAGTTTATATCGCTCTTTCCCCTCACAAAACACTAACATTTGTACAAAGATATCAATAAAACCTTAGCCTATTAGATCTTTAATTTTGGGCCTGGGGAGATAACTGCCAAAACTCTTCAAAGTTGTTACTTTGAGAATTTAGACTAATCTCAGAGATAGAGTGTAAGAGTAATCTCAGAGCCCTGGGCGTGTATCTGGGGTCAAGTTTCTTGTCTGTTTCAATGATTTTGTCACCCAGGAGAGTCGGTTTAGCAAGGACACTGAAAAGTTTAAGTCTACTTAAAGCATTTTGATTACTAATAGCTTTCCTTTGCATCACAGAGAATAGGTTACAAATTGCTTTCAATTTAAATTAAAATCCTCCCAACATTTTTTTTTGAGGTAGATAAGATAGCACTCCATTTCCCAATTATAGAAAAAGACTGACCCAGAGGTTAAAATTGTGCTCAAGGTTTTATAACTCTTAGGCTATGAGGCAAGACTGTAACATTGGTATCCTGACTTTAAATTGTGTACTGCTTCTTTTAGATCATGCTTTATTCATTTCATAAACAAAGCATAAGCTTTTTTTATCAATATATGCAAATATAGCTTGTTCAAGACTAAAATCAATGTCTCCAATCAGCTGCAAGTTAACCTATACTATCTGTAAGTGCTGATAAAGGCGGCATCTCTATTTCCCTATAATAATCTGGAGGCTCTGTGAGCCACTGATAGTGGCAGCTGTGGAAATGTGGTGCAAAGACGTGGTGTCACTATGACACAGCAATGTAGTTTCTTCCATTGCCGTGATTTTAGGGAATAGGACATGCTGAACTCAAGTTCATTCCCATATGATACAAAAGGAGCTGGTATGAATTCTCCATTCAACTTTTGAAACCTGCTAAGTTACATTAAATAACATCGAAGAGGAATAAGTAGAAGGCCTTTAAAAAGGATGGCACTTGGGACTTTCTTACTGGGTTAGTGTCTTGCTCACCCAGGAAACAATCACTAGCTGGCTGGTTAATAAGTGACTTCTGCACAGTAGGATATGTGATTATTTAACTATTTTTTTGAAAAATGAAGTTTGCCTGGCTAGATTCATTGATACCTGAATTATGAGAACGTACTAATTGTTTGCTGTGTTTTGTTTTGTCTTGTCTTGTTTTCAAAAAAGAAAGGTAATTTTTATGGAAAGTGATACCATCACAAAGGGATCTTGATGTGTGTCACGTATATTTGTCACATATGCTTGATGGATCTCTCCTTTGAAACCACTCCAGTTTTAAAGATCCATACCAAAGACAAAAGGCAAAGGTTGACCCTTCACACATTCAGGGCTCTTAGAGATTTGTGGTCCTGACCTATAAATAATGAGCTCTTTATATATGTTCAGGGAAAGCACTCCAAGACAATTGGGTGGATTTAGAAGAGTGCCTCCATCCACATGAGCAATTTATGAGGCTTCCTTTCATCCATGGTTATCAGTTATGTGTCCCAAATGACGATTTGAACATGGCATTTTATTATAAAGACACAAAGGAACTCATTTCCAAGTTAGGCAATGATTGGTACCAAAGAAATGTTATAAGTCAATGAACGCTTACACTTCTTTTTTTTTTTCATTTCCTAAAACTGAGAACTGAATTTCTCATTAGTTTTTAATATATCTTAAACTGAGACTTGCAATCCAGTTGTAGATGAGCAGGTATTGATCCCATTGTAACCTTTCTTTATTGTATTTTACCTTTAAAAATGGTAAGCATAAAAAAGTACAAATTAGATACTGTTATTTTTATATTAAGTCTGAGG
The DNA here is from genome assembly GCA_028646485.1 of Cryptoprocta ferox. Classification (NCBI taxonomy): domain Eukaryota; kingdom Metazoa; phylum Chordata; class Mammalia; order Carnivora; family Eupleridae; genus Cryptoprocta; species Cryptoprocta ferox. Next base: position 33,322,996 of record CM053577.1, read on the forward strand.
ATTATTAAAAAATAGAATATGTTAACAAGTTCTTATCCAAATTTGAGGATTGTTAAGAGATGGGATATTTTAAAAGTTCTTGCCAAAATGTCCTCACAGAGTAAGTTGTAATGGTCCTGTTACTAATTGTGTTTCAGAGTTTTTAGTTTTTCTAATTCCAAATAATTATGCTTTCCATTCCATTTGCAGTTCTTTTAATCTCAACACAGGTCACCTACTTGGTGTGTGGATTGCTTTTTGTTCTGGTTGTAGAAGAATGGGTCTGGGATTATGCTATTTCAGTAACTGTTCTTCATGTTTTCATCACTTCAACTGGTAAGCAAGATAAAATAAAGGGAACAAAGTATATTAAATCTGATGTGGTACTTAAATTGATTCATAAGACTAGAACTTTGTTATATGCATATTGTCCTCTGATAGCTAAATAATAAAAATTGGTGATAGATCTTTACTCCCCTCCCCCCACTTTTCCCTCACCCATGAAGTTCTTCTACCACTTCCTGGCAGAGATTTTGATTGGCTACATCTTCCAGTTCAAAATGGTACTGAAATGTAGATAGATGTGTCCTATTCTCCTCTCTTGTTCAACTTGCCATCAGCTTGTACAAGATTTGCCTCTGGAATACTTTTCCTCCAATACCCTCCCTTGAGGCAGAAATTGGCCAAAGCCTGGGACCTGGGACCTGAGGAAACCGATACTGGTAGGCTTGCAAACTTCCCAACAATAGTTCATTTACCAAGAATACTAGGTTCTTAAACTGAGGGGTTTTATTTCTACCTATGATCTTTGGAGTCAAAAGAAAATGGATTCAAATTCCAATTCTACCTTTTTAAGAAGTGTAAAGTCTTGGGAGAAGGGCAAGATGGCAGAGAAGTAAGGAACTCTGTAATCTTCACCCGCCCACATCTATTATACTGAGAAGGACTGAAGAGACAATACTCTGATCTGCAAGAGAGGGAGAAGAACACACAGACTCCAGAAAGAAGACAACCTCAAAGATGCCTGAGTGAGTGAGTGTGAACTGGGGAAATTAAAAAATGGGCTGGGCCCTGGAGGTGCAGAGGGGTGGGAGCCCCAGCCCAACACAGGGAGAGTGCGCGGAGCCCTGGAGAGACAAGGGGAGGAGAAAGAGAGACTGAAAATGCTCATAGAACTGTCTCTAAAGAAGAGATAAAAAACTCGCCACGGGACGGAGAGAGATATTGTAACCCCATATATAACCGCTGGGTGTGGGGAGAGAAATCCGTCCCATCTAGCTGGCGAATTCTTCCTTGGGCTCAGCGGCAATGGTGTCCATTCCAGGTGGCACCGGGAAAGACAGACCCGGTCCCCTGCACGATCCTGACTGGGAAGCCAGCCGCCAGCAGGAGCACATCTCCTCTCTGGTGGTAGCATTAAAGTGCATGGACTAGGATTTGGAAGCAAGGCAGAGCTTGGAAAATACAACTTGACTCTCCCACAGCACAGGGAGATTGGACTCAAAAGAGCGGCTTGCAATGCTTGATTCGAGGAGAGCTTGGGGCGCTGCCATTCTTCACCCCGCAACCACCAAGGAGGGGCCTCTGAGAGCAGCCCCTGAGACCTGACCTACCTACACCAAACCACGCCCATCTGAATGGGAGAGCTGCCTTTTTTTTTCTTTTTCTTTTCGTCTCCTATTTTTGTCTCGCCATCCAGATATATTTTTTGTTATCTCATTCTTGTCTCACCCCTCGGCTGGTTATAAGCTTTAAGACTGTCCATAGTCTTTTGCTGTCTCTGTCCCCCACCTTTTTTTCTTTTCTACTTTTCTTTTCTTTCCCTTCCTTTCCTTTACTTCCTTTCCCCTTTAGGTGTGCTTGTTTGTTTGATTTGTCTGTGCATTTGCATGCTTTTGTTCCCTGTGTGTTTGTCTGTTTTCCTTTTCAGGGCTACCTCAAGAAACAAGCCAAAGTACACATGGTGGAGAGTCCCAAATATCACTGAGTAGGGAAATAAAATAATCAAAGGCACAAGAGAAACCGAGACACCATTAAAAGAACACTTCCTGAAACGACAGGCCCTGGACAGTCAATGAGCCTCCTTTAATAGAGCAATACTAACAGGTGCATGGTGCATAACGAGCTTTGAAAACTGACAAGAGACAGAAAGCTAGCCAAAATGACAAAACGAAAGAACTCTCCTCTAAAGAAATTCCAGGAAGAAGTCACAGCCACAGAACTGCTCAAAACAGATTTAAGCAACATAACTGAATAAGAATTTAGAAAAATTGTCATAAAATTAATCACTGGACTTGAAAAAAGCATCAGAGAAGCGATTGATGCAAAGACTAGGGACCTTCAAAATAGCTGCGATGAGTTAAAAAAGGCTATAAATGAGGTGCATAATAAAACGGAGGCGGCCACTGCACATATTGAAGAGGCAGAGAGAAAAATAGGTGAATTAGAAGACACGGTTATAGCAAAAGAGAAAGCCGAGAAAAAGAGAGAGAAATTGATACAGGAGTACAAAAGGAGAATTCGAGACCTGAATGATACACTCAAATGGAAAAATATCCGTATCATAGGAAGTCCTGAAGATGAAGAAAGAGAAAAAGGTCCTGAAGGGGTGCTAGATCAAATTATAGCTGAGAACTTCCCGAATTTGGGCAAAGAAATAGGCATTTAAATCCAAGAGGCGCAAAGAACCCCCTTAAGACGTAACTTGAATTGACCTTCGGCATGACATATCATAGTGAAACTGGCAAAATATAAAGATAAAGAGAGAATTCTGAAAGCATCTAGAGATAAAAGGGCCCTAACATACAAAGGGAAACCTATCAGAGTGGTTACAGACCTATCTACTGAAACTTGGCAGGCCAGAAACGAATGGCAGGAAATCTTCAATGTGATGAACAGGAAAAATATGCAGCCAAGAATCCTTTATCCAGCAAGCCTGTCATTCAAAATAGAAGGAGAGATCAAGGTTTTCCCAAATAAACAAAAATTGAGAGAATTCATCACCACCAAACTAGCCCTACAAGAAATCCTAAGAGGGACTTTATGAGGAAAATGTTGCAAGGAATATAAGGTACCAGAGACACCAATACAAACATGAACTCTACAGAGAACACAATGA
>CM053577.1:33326592-33447282 GCA_028646485.1 Cryptoprocta ferox
CACCTATGACCCAGCCATGGCACTGCTGGGGATTTACCCAAGAGATACAGAAATGCTGTTGCATAGGGGCACATGTACCCCAATGTTCATAGTGGCACTTTCAACATTAGCCAAATCATGGAAAGAGCCTAAATGTCCATCAACTGACAAATGGATCAAGAAGATGTGGTTTATATATACAATGCAATACTACATGGCAATGAGAAAGAATGAAATCTGGCCGTTGGTAGCAACGTGGATGGACCTCGAGGGTGTCATGCTAAGCGAAATAAGTCAGGCAGAGAAGGACAGATACCATATGTTTTCACTCATAGGTCTAACAGGAGAAACCTAACAGAGAACCATAGGGAGGGGAAGGAGGAAAAAGAGTTAGGGAGAGGGAGGGAGGCAAATCATGAGACTCTTGAATACTGAAAACAATCTGAGGGCTGAAGGGGGAGGGGGAAAGGGAAGGGGGGTGATGGTCATGGAGGAGGGCACTTGTGGGGAAGAGCACTGGGTGTTATATGGAAACTAACTTGACAGTAAACTATAAATTAAGAAAAAGAGGTGTATGGTCTTAAGGGAAGTCACAACATCATTCACCTTTGTTGCATCCTCTGTGGATGAGGAGGAGACCCAGTGACATGTCAATGAGAATGAGAAGTTGTCTGAGTAGTGTCTAAGCATATATTTATTCAGTAAATGACTGTTCAAACATTCTTTCCTCCATCCATTCAAAATGTCCTCTTCTATTGTAACTTTTCTCCCTTCCTGTCTTCCATTTAAAAGAATACTAGTCGAAGTATGGGTAGTAATCAACCACAAGTTATACTTCAAAGTTATTATTATTTATTATCAACTTAGATCAATCCACTCTTTTATTTTCAGTGCTGTGGTCTATTCATGGTTTAATCAGTCTCCAACTTAAACAATTTCCAAATGAATTGCTACACCCCAGCATCACTATCATTAGAGAATGCTAGTATATCAATATCCTACTCCCCAGGCACACACCCTTATAGGGTTTGGAACCCCTAAACCCTATAACTCAAATTCTCTGTCTTATTTTGGGGCTTAAGTTCACATGGAAGACAGTCACAGGATATTTGCAAAAGGGCTCTGGAGCATAGGGTGACTTAATCTTCAAGTGTGAGGTAGGCAACAGGTCTGGACCCAAAAAATTTACAAGTTAATTGTCTAACACATGGCACTAAGAAAGTGCTTAACAATACTGCTGAATAGAATTGAGCTCAGAGCGAGGTGACTCAGAACTCCAGAGTAAATCAGGCTTTAAGAATTCAGGATGGTCTTAGGCTCACCTCTGTTGTATAACACTCAAATCAACTCATAATCAAATGAACACTCAATCAATTCATAACATCGTTCCTAGAAGAGGAGTTTCAGGTATCTGATTTCACAAATGACTTTTTAGACTATGAATTAAATACAGCTTTGGGGATACCCGATTTCATGAATGGAGACAAAATTTCTCTTTGCTATGTGGATATGATCTGACCAAACAGAAGTATTGCTTTGTGAGTAAAAAAACAAAAAATAACATATTTTAAAAATGAACATCTTTTTTTTTCTTTTGCAGTTATGTTGGAATTCCCATTGACATCACATTGGTGGGCTGCTTTAGGTATATACATATAATGCCATTATATTACACACATATGTGTTTGTATTATGAACAACATAAATATATATATATATATACCGTGAGGGCATCAAAATATTTTTTGTGTGGATCAGGTAATTGGACCAGAAAACTGCTCAAAGTCTCCATCGTTCTAAAATTACACTGAATAAAACACTGGATATATATTTGCGACATACTCTTTTGGTTCTCTTTCAGCATGAACGACATCCATAGTAGCACGATTTCATTTCATCTATTTTTTTCTTCCCACAAATTGAACAACTGAATTCATCAATTATGTATCTAGTAAGAAAATTAGGCAATTTACAGTGGACTCTTCTAAAGCTTTTTCTTTAGCTGAAGCCATGTATGGACCACAAAGATTTTTACATTTCCACTTTTCAGTATATTTGGCAATAGTTTTATCTAAATATCATCATGCTTAGTAATGAGAGATAGAAATGCAGCATTTTACTGCATTATTTTCCCCAAAGCCAAGTTATCTGTTTATAGTATCAGGATTATTTATATTACTCATTAGCTCCCGTCACTGGAGTTTAATTGTCCACTTCCCTTACATCTCCATAAGCCTTAGTGCGTACTCTTCTCTAATATTGGTCAGTACATACAGAACACACATGTAGAAAGTACTGATATTTTATTTTGCATGAGGCTTTCAAAAATGCACATTTTTAATAAATCAGAAAGAAGTTTCTGAAAGGCATACTCTAATTAGAAATGCTCTTGTCTCTCCATGAAAAACAAGAACTTATCTCTTGGATTTTATTCACAATACCATAAATTCACTAAAGCCCTGGGCAATTCAGTCACATAGCAAATGCCACCTCGATGACTAGTAGAGTCTATTGGCGAACTGGAATGGCCAATAAAATTTGCTACAATAGTTGGGTCACTATTTCAGTTTTAAGAACTAGGGTTGGCTTACTCAGACAATGGTTGCCAAATGATGTTTGAGGTAAGCTTCTTTTGTTTTCTTTGAGTTAAAAAAAATTAGATATCAATGAAATGTGGCTACACAGCTTGGAAATTCTATTTCATGGTCTCACACTAGATGTGTGTGTGTGTGTGTGTGTGTGTGTGTGTGTGTGTGAGGAAGTTGTCCAGTCCTGAAGAGCCTCTGATCCACTAAGGGCTCTTACCTCTGGGAACTTTACCTTTCATGGGAGTTATGCTGTTACTGCCATACAAGGAATCACAGATTTATGGAAGCCCTGTTAGGCTGGATTAATATTAAAACAACAACAACAACAACAAAAACAAGAATCACTGGGCCACTGAAATCAGAGCTAAAGGCATTTTCATATAACCAAACAGCTCAGGTAGGTAGACTTCTGTTTTCAAAATCTCTTCTAGGCTAAAAAATATTTTCCATGTTAGAAGAGAGCATATCTTCCTTTTATAATTAGAGAGAAAATACCTTATAAAATATTTTTAAATAGCAACAACACAAATAAATGGCAGGTCTGAAGAGCTAAAAGAATTGAGAATTGTAAAATCCTTGGCATGTGCTTTGACTTCATTGCCTTTGAATTTCTGAGTTTTAAGAGCTCCTTACTATTAATTTGACAGAACCACGCATCTATTCCCCGAAGGAAGTTTTGAATTTCAACAATTTATCAGCATAGAATATATACCTACTGTCTCTTAGCTGAATCTATAAAGTACCCTATTTCAAATGCTATGTCAGTTTCAGGAACATTATTTTAGTCATGACAATTGTTCTTATTCATAATCTCACCAATGAATTATTCATTATTGGTAGTTAACCAAAACTTCCCTTTCATTACTTGCAGGATCCGGCTTAATTTCAATGATAGGTGGAGGCCAGGCTTTCGCATTCTGTTTGTTCAAAGACAACTTTATCTACCCAGATCTGGATGAGTTTTAACAAAACAGCTGAATTAATTTGCCTCAGACTTCCTATATTATTACATACATTGTGTCGAGCTAAATTGTAATTTTTTGTTCACACCTATATTCAAGGTTGAATTTATTCTAGATACTTTATAACTATAAAAAGAAAAGAGAAGTTAATGGAGAGAAGAATCCTAGTGAGGCATTCATGAGCAAAATGTTGCAAATTTATAAAATGCAGTATTTACCAAAGTGTGTTCCATAGAACATGAGTTCTAAAATATGTTAATAGTGCCGTGTAAGGAAAAAAAAAGTTGCATGTTTCAGTATATTTGTAGAATCTTGGGTTTATGTAAAACAGATGTTTATTTTAGGACTTCTCAGAATCTTTAACATACTATTGAGAACAAGGCATGTCTAAGTAGTAGTATACATTATGCACTGTTTCTCAGACATATTTGACTAGGAGCACACTTTTTTTATTTTTGAGAGAGAGATAGAGACAGAGCACAAGTGGAGGAGGGGGAGAGAGAGAGGGAGCCACAGAATCTGAAGCAGGCTCCAGGTTCTGAGCTGTCAGCACGGAGCCCAACGCGGGGCTTAAACCCATGAACCGATGGATTTGGATTTTGACCCGAGCCAAAGTTGACGCTTAACTGACTGAGTCACCCAGTCGCCCTGGGGACACACTTTAGAAAATGCTGATGTTTCATATGGAAATTATAACATAGAAGAGAGTGGAGTTAAAACTACTATAAATCCCTATAAGCAGAATTAAATTCTATTACTTTCCCACAGTATTTGTTTCTGTGATAGAGCGTTTCTTGTAAAGTTATTGCCTTTTAAAAAATATCAGTGTCTATTTCTTTCCTTAGACTATGTTAGAAGAACATGGTGCTTCTCAAAATTTCATATGCATTTGAATCACCTGGAAATCTTGTCACAGTGCAGATTTTGGTTTAGAAGGCCTGTGATGGAGTCTAAAATTCTGTATTTCTAACAATTCAGAGAAAATGCCTGTGCTGCTGGTCCATGGACCACAGTTTGAGTAACAAGGTACAAGTGGTTGGGACTAGATATTTTTAGAGATTATATAGCTCTGTACTGCCAGCCCTATGTTTTTTTAATATCATTGTTATTCAATGTTGGTTGAATTGGATTAAAACTGAGACTAAATTTATATAATTGTCTTAAATATTTACCACTCTTAAATATAAAGTTTTTTTGACATAAAATAAGTGCATACCATGGTTACAGCTAAAATATAAATATAGGAAAAAGGATAGGAAACTAACATACACCACTTTCCCTCCATCCACATATTCCCACACACAAACATTTTGGGCAACAATTAGAAACTACGTTACACCAGCTCTAGAATTGTTTCCTAGATGACTCTTTTTTACTCTAAAAATCTAATTCTTCCAAAAAGATTTGCTTTCAACCACTAAGAAATGTCATGTTAATTATATGTATTCATACATATACAAAAACTACATTGTGTTGATCAGTACTGGTTAGATAATTCAAGCTTCTCATGCACACAGAAGTACAAAAGTATTGCTACTTTCTTCCTTGCTTCTTTCTCACACTTACTTATTTCCACAAACTTTTGCCTTCCATCCATTATTCTCAATCTTCGCATTAATTTCCTCCAAAATATTTAGTCATGCAAGTAGCAAAATACATAACTCATCTAAATCAAAGGATTGTAAATTCCAATTATTAATGAAGATTTTTCTTTCATCTTTAAAGGAAGGCAGCATAAGGGAGCTATGAACAGGTCAGCATTATGATCTTTGATTCTCTAAATAAAACCCCACTGAAGCACACAGAAAAGAGTGTACTGTTGAATATATAACAAAACTCAATCCTGCTCTATGAAAAATACAAATATCAAACAAACCATGAATTACTAATGAGAAAGTCTGCCCCTATAGAAACTCACACATGGAAGAAATTTACAGAAACATTAAAGCTGCCTAAATAAATTTGATAATTAAAAAAAGATTTGGTTGATTAAGTACTTTTTAATATATTGAGAATTAAGTTACATTAGTAAATTAGAATAACAATCTCTCTAGACTCAGAAGACCATAATATCATATCATTCTATAGTGTAGCTTAATTAGCATGTTTATTTCTAGGATTAGGAATCCATCTGCTCAGGTAATTACTATTGTGTGAATCCTCTTTATTTTTTTCTCCTGATCACAAGAATAATCTGTGATTTTCTTCTCTTACTCATTAAAATGATTATCATTATCTATCTGATGACACCACTTGACACACAAAAATTAAAAACACAATTGCAGTGCATATGTTAGCTTAAAAATATTATATATCAAATATATCAACTAAATATTCACTTTCGCTTTTATTACTTTGAATTGCATATAAACTGAAAGACCAAGAGTTGTGCCCATTTAATGTACTTTTACAGTGTCCCTTACAGAATCATAAGAAGATGGAATCCTAGCCAGTATTTAGATGAATATTTTTCACGCAGGACTGAAATTATGTACGTTTAAAAACTAATATTTTATGTCATGACCTTTCCATAAATGTCCTCTCTTTAGTTTTTTTTTTGTTTGTTTGTTTTTGAGAAAGGGAGTGTGAGCATGGGTGGGGCAGAGGGAGAACGAGAGAGAGAATCTTAAGCAGGCTCCACACCCAGTGGAGAGCCTGACATGGGGCTCAATCTCACAAGCTGTGAGATCATGCCTTGAGCCGAAATCAAGACTCTGACTGAGCCACTCAGGCATCCCTCCATAAATATCCTCATAAGTTGTTATACCATTGTGGTATAATGTAAGTCAATTTGCATATTCCTTTAATAATGTTTTACTTAAAATAATTATTTCCCAAATGAACGAACAATATCTTTACTTTTACTGACAATGATCTATATATACAGATACTGTCTTTAAGTCCCTATTTTACTATACTCCTCCAACATAAAAATTGTCATTTTTACACTATTAATGTGAATGATATTTTTACAATGCATATCAACTCAGTTATTACAATAAAATGATTTATATAATTGAGACCTAAATTAAGATGGTCTAATTTAGAGAATTTAATTTCATCCTATCTCTGGAGTAGCCTTTAACAACAAATATAGATCACGTGCCTACTGTATACAGGACACCAGTTACCCAGGCATCAATCCTTTCGTTTAATCAGTCAACAAATATTTTGCTACCTTCTGGAGCTCTCATGCTTGGCACTAGAAATGTTCAAATGCAACACAGGTAAAGCAACATGCTTTGCACTTGTTATATCTTTAATTGTTGTTGGGTAAATGATAGGACATAAAAGGAGAAGAGATATAAGCTATTTGATGGCAGGAATATGGTTTGTTCAATGTCATATAGCCCGCTCCTCGAACAGTATCTCCTCGAACATAGCAGACATATCATGTGCACATAAATATTTGTCAAATGAGGAGAAAAAACAAGTTCATTTTTCCTTGCTTAAAAGCAGTCAACTACAATCCATCAGATTAGTTGCATGTTGGAAGACTCTGGAAACGTGTCAAACACTGGCACACCTGGGGAGGGATTGATTGTTGTACTGATCCAGCCAAAGTCTTTAGCGTCAAAAGGAAAATACATGTACAGATTGTCCTTGGAGAAGGAGGATACCCAGGAGCAAGGAAATAAAGTGTTTAAGCTGAACATAATTGGACACATTATACCTTCACCATATCATGTTAGAACAGACTCAAAAAAAAACATTTTCAACTCCCAAGGTATTGGTGAGTAACGTATATTTTATGCAAGATTTTTTGGGAGATGGAGGAGAGGGCTGTATTGCACTCATCACAGCACACTTAACTCATCTCCTTGTTAGACATCCTGGCTCTCTTCCCTACCTGCTGCCGATGACCAGGTCTCTCCTTTCTTCCTCGCCTTCTCTCCACAAAGCCTCTAAAAATACTCTGTATGTTCCAAGCCAATCAGATTCTGAACACAACTAATATAGATCACAATAAAATCCTTATTGTTACTTGAAGAACAACTGTGCTTTGTTCTCCTGACATGCCCCTGCAGGTTATTACCCTAAACGATCCCAAATAACTTTGCAAAATATTCCTCATCAAAAGACATCTAATCTCTTCTCAGGGCCAAATTTTGCTGCTGGAAAGGAAATGCTGTCTGTATGTTTTAGAGTAGTTCTGCCTAACACATGTCTGCAATGACAAACCTTTCTGTGTCCATGTTGTCTGAACATTTCTAGATCTACGCTGCCCTATACAGTAGCCACTAGCTACATGTGGCTATTCAGCCCTTGAAATATATTTATAGCAATTTAGGAATTGAATTGTTGGTTTAATTTTAAGTATTTTAAAAGGAAACTAGTGGTTGCTGTACTGGGTGATGTACATCTAGAGGCTCTCCTTCCCATTTACAAGGGAATAATAGTACCATCTGCAAATATTATACCTCCCAGTCATGTTGAATTTTAGGCTACTATGAAGGCTAGAAAGATCCATTCACAAAAAGAAGCATTAGAGATGAAAGGCATGCTTCCCTCCATGGTCGTCACTAGATCTGATACCCTCGATTCTTTGATAATCAGCCGTTTGATTGCACTGGGTAATCAGAGGATTAAAAAGCCCATCAGCTCCATAGTAACAGATGGAGATGTACAAACTGAATGCTGTCTTGGTGTGGGGGAGGTTTTGTTCTCTGCCTTGGCCTGGCATGAACACACCGGCACCTGAACAATCTTGAAGTGGCTTATGAAAAGTCATTTCCCACCATATACTACATTCTTCAGAGGGCTGTCAAATGAGCAAAGCCTAACTGGGGATAATGGAGCCCAGTTCAGTTTGCTGAAACTCCGGATGAACCAAAGGAAAACGTGTATAGAAAACCCAGAGATTGTCATCCAGGCCAGTATGCACAAAGACTGTGTGTACATTGTTCAGTAATGTATAATGTATTGGTGTCTTTATTTCCTTTCATATTAAAAATGTAACTTCTATCTCGGAACTATGACTGAAATCTATTGTTTATTCTTTCACAGGTCTAGTATCAACAATTCTTTAATGCGGAACTCAGCGGGCCATACTTTTTAAAAAAATCACAGAAATTTATAATCTGGAAACATAGCTCCTCTTTCCCTTCCCTTTAAAGTCCTCTTGATCTTGCCCTGGATAACTAATACCATGTTTTCAGACTGTGAGGAACACTTCAGTGGTAGTGTGTTACAAACTATCAGCCTCCAATTGGATTAGTGGAGTTAAGGAAAAACCTGCATAGGAATTGGATGAGGGGGTGAGTACCATATTATGTAACTTTATGTAGCTATTATGGCTTGTGTATCATTCTACATCTTGAATGGCTTGAGAACCTTAGTCAGCTTTGAGAACAATTTAGGTTTTAACTGGTTGTTTCCAGAAGAGAATGTCAAATATATTTGATCTCCTTGTAATAACTTCCCTCTTTGCTTTCTCCAAAAATGTTTTATAACGTTTTCTTAATTTGCTGTGCTCACTTCTCTCTTTAGATTTGGTACTTTCAGTCTTTTACTTGACGCTAAAAATAATTTTAGCAAATTATGATTTATATGTGACCTATCAAGTTGGAATTGCAATTTATTTTCTAGCAATTCAAAATAGTCAGCATGTCTTGTAATGAGTGTGTCAGTGGTACCTGCTTGTAAATTATAAGCATCTCTTTCTAGGATACTGCTATAATAAGAGGACTAAGATACTGTAGGATGAGGGCTGGCATTAGGCAGAAAAATCAGTATTTGGTGCCTTTCAAAACTTCTGAAAACCCCTGCGGTTTTTCTGATAACCACAGTTTGGTACAATATGGTAAGCACTGCAAACGACATATCATTTGACACAGGTACTTGTTTACAGACAGATACAAAGACCAAGGTCAGGTTTCTGACCTTTCTGTTAACACTCTTCCACTGTGGAATTGTTACACTTATTTGACCCAGTGAGTTGACTACTGCTCTCCCCCCTTTTTTTTCCATCCTTCTGTACCAAGTTTTTGGGCAAGATTATTCCTTTCCAAGTAGATTATTGCCTCTTTCAGGTCTTGACAAATGCCAGGAAGTTTTGTGTCAAAGCCAGCAGCAGATCTCAGCCACCAGGAAAACTTCCAGGCATAAAGGAAGATATTAGAATCAAGAGCAGGGCTGTGAACAAGCTGCCTTTGACAGTCCAGATTGGCAAAGATTGTGGGAAGATTTGACACAAATCCAATTGCCTTCCACATTAATGTCTTCACTTTACCTGGAAGGGGCAGTCATCCTAACTGTCTCTGCAGATACAAGGCCTCCTGAAGGCCTTGGCTTGCCTCCCTGTCTCAGTCCCATAAAAGAGATAATCTAACTCCCCCTCATTCCGATCACCCCCAGGTCTTAGCCTTGGGTATTATTTGAAGTGAGGTAATGACCCCAAGAAGTGAGTGAAAAGCTTTTCATTTTCAGAAGCCACAAGCTCCATTAGAACCATTGAAAGAACATAGAAAAGTTGTGGGAAACAAGATAAACATACAAAAATTTAGAGTATCTCTCTCCAATAGCCAAATAGAAAATATCTCAAATAAAGATCTTATTTAAAATAGCAAGAAAATCTTATCAGGAATAAAAGTAAAGAATTATGTGTGGAAAACTTGTAAAACTACGTTGAAGCACATTAAAAAGGCACAGAATAATTGAATAGATGCCCATGGACTGGGAGATGTAATGCCATAAAGAAGTCAGTTTTCTTCAAGTTAATTTCTAAAACCCCAATATGTTTTTTTTCAAATAATATTCCGAGTGGGATTTTCAATGAAATTGACAAAACTGATTCTAAAATTCAAATAAAAGAGTAGAAGTCCAAGAATAACCAAGATAATTTTGAAAGGAAGTTCAAGAAAAGCATTTGCTACATCTGATATCAAAATTTGCTATTAGGCTATAGTAATCAAAACTGTCATATTGGGCTTGGAACAGTTAAATAGATCAATGAGACAAAATAAATTATGTATAAACCCAAGCAAGTTCTGGACTTACTATAAAATAGAAACAAATTATAAATTAGCGGAAGAAATATATACTATTCTACACATGACACTCCATATAGAAAAATAAATAAACTAGGCTTCTTCTTTATATCATAAAAAAATTCCAAGTGAGTTATACCTAAAGTTTAAAAAAATTAAATAATACTTTATAATAAGAAAATTCAAGACCAAAAGGAACACAAGAAAAATTAATTTAAAATAGTTATAAAACATAACTTTTTGCTAAATGGGTAAATGCCTAAAATAAAAATTTGACATAATCAAGGTATATTTGCAATTGTACTTGATGTGACCAAATGGCACATCAAAGTCAATTAGCACTCCCATTAGAGATTCATAAGAGTGACTGTGCCCCCACATCCTGGCCAACACTTATTTTTCTCCATTTTCCTGTTAATTGTACCCCATGGAGAACGATGTTGAGGGCCTGTGCAAGACATCGCACATGTTTAATTGAAGTTCTTTAATGTAAATTTATAAGGTGCATGAAAATAGGATTTTCAAATGGAAATACTTGGTGACATATGAACCTAAGTTTCAGGCAGCCCATCTCAAAGAGCGTTTCTAATGTTGCCTGTGAATCTAAAGTTAATAATGATCAAACTATTATAATAAAAAGACAATTTGCAGAGGTCTATCATAATTTGAAAACTTACTAATGTTATGAACTCACTGAAGGGGCGCCTGGGTGGCTCAGTCGGTTGAGCATCCGACTTTAGCTCAGGTCATGATTTTGTGGTTCGTGGGTTCAAGCCCCGCCTCGGGCTCTGTACTGGCGGCTCAGGGACTGGAGCCTGCTTCCAATCCTGTGTGTCCCTCTCTCTCTGCCCCTCCCCTGCTCATAATCTGTCTTTCCCTGTCTCTCAAAAATAAATAAATAAATATATAAATAAATAAATAAAAATTTAAACTCACTGAAGATTCTAATCCTTAGGAATTTCCATTCCAAGTGTAGCTTCAAAATAGTATGACACAAAAAAGATAGATTATATATCATATTGTTTAAGATAAACACAAGTGAAATTCATTATTATCATTACGTGATTGTTTTTTGCTGTGAGGACAAATGTGTTATTGGCCAATGTACTTGGTGTTATGAAGTCCAGCCTTAATATATTACAATTTTTATAGGAAGTATTTGTATAAATGAAATATAATGATGTTTAAAGACTTGGGTATTTTTTTATCACTTATAAAATCCAAACTGTATCTGATCTGATAATTTTATGAAAGCTTAAATTAAAATGTTCATTTTCATTTTTTCTGCTCCTATTTATATAGTGAAAAGAGCTAGGGGTGCCTGGATGGCTCATTAAGTGGCTAACTTTTGATCTTGGCTCAGGTCAGTCATAATCTCATGGTTCGTGGGTTTGAGCCCTGCATCAGGCTTTGTGCTGACAGTGCAGAGCCTGCTTGGGATTCTGCCTCTCCCTCTCTCTGCCCCTCTCCAGCTCTCTCCCTCTCTCTCCCTCTCTCTCCCTCTCCCCCCCCCTCTCAAAATAAATAAATAAATTTAAAAATAAAAAAAAAGAATTGGATAAGTGCTGCAAAGTTTTGGCTTTGTCATTTGGACTGTCATGTGAATTCATTTTCATGGTTATCAACTGATATTTTCCAACCAATGAGTTCTCCTGGTCACAAATAAAATTGTCATTTATTGACTTTTATGTTTGAAAAGTCTAAAACTATGCTGACTTTAGGTAAGGCTTAAAATGGTAGCTCAAGATTTACTTTATTGTTCTCTGTTTTCTAATCAGCTTCCTTGTAGATGCTCCATTCTGGGCACATTTCACCTCATGATTCCTATTTGGTTGCTCCTCTTCCTTGTGAGGAAGTGGCATGGGGAAGCAAGGATGTTTCTTTCCCAGAATCCTCTGGTCTTCTTGGTTCATATTGGGTCCTGAGCCAATCACTGTGGCCAGAGCAATGGGATGTGTTGTTGGCATAAGACAATCTGAGCTCCCCTTTGTCTGGAGAGTAGGGAGAGTCAACTTCTCTTGAAACCCATGAGCTACTTGATGGAAATAAAACACAAGAATGAAGATGGGGTTTCTGTAAATAAGAAGCATACACGTCAAATGTGTAGCCTGCCTATCAAAGGGAATCAATAACAGTTTCATTGTAAATATAAGGGAAACATAAATGAAACAATAAAACAATGAATGGACAATATGGTATTATATACAGCAATACTACCCATTGGTAATTCTTGTTTAATTACAAAATCCACAATAATAGAGGAACAGAAGAAAGTACCAAAAATCCCACAAAATTCTACTGTGGTTTTGTATTATCAGAAAATGCTCCAAATATTTATCAAACACCCACTCTGTGCCAGGACCTGTGCTAGACTCTGTCATTTATTCATAAACTTATTGCCTTCTCTAAGACTGAGACAACACCCACCTCACCTCCTACTTAGAATCAAAGAAACTAATATAGGTAAAAGTGTCAACTGTTATATCTTTACTGTATACCATAAAATCGGTAAATTTTACAATCACAAGCTTCAATGTGTTTACTTATGTTCTTTCTTTTACCTGGAATATTTACTAATTAGTTCAACAAAATCCTATTTTTCATTCAAAACTTAACTAAGAGATCATTTCTATGAGATCTTCTTAAGTATCTTTC
Organism: Cryptoprocta ferox; assembly: GCA_028646485.1. Lineage (NCBI taxonomy): Eukaryota > Metazoa > Chordata > Mammalia > Carnivora > Eupleridae > Cryptoprocta > Cryptoprocta ferox. The sequence goes on from CM053577.1 coordinate 33,339,766, forward strand.
TCTCTCCCAACTGAGGCAGATTCAATATATCCATTCTGCATCACACTTTATTCTTAACCATATTATAATAATTAACATATGGCTAGTGATATGCTATTTGTAAAGCATATCCAAGTTCATCAACTGAATTGATTTCATAACTCCCTGGAAGGAAATATTATAATGGAACTCATTTTGTGCCAGAGAGCTGAAAATCATTACCAAACCTTCAGAGATCACATAGTCCCAATCTTCCACTGTTACATGTTACTGAGCACTGAAAGTGAAGGAAAATATTCTAATTTTTATGAAGCAAATATAACATTAACAATTAATCCAAAGAAGGACAGTACAGAAAGAGAAAACTATAACCTAATATGACTAATGAATATTGATGCAAAAGTTCTAAATATTAGCAAAAAGAATTCAATGCCACATTTTAAAAAATTCAACACAACCAAGTAAAACTTATTTTGAGAATATAAAGTTATTTCAAAAGTAGAGAACTTATTAGTAGAATATGCCATTTAAAAATGTTTAAGAAGAAAAAATTGTATCATTATCTCCAAAGATGCTGGGGAATAAAGCTCTTGAAAAACGTCATCTTTTCCTGATAAAAATCATCAAAAAATAAGAATTGATAAATACCTTTTTAAGATGACAGAATATACATTCCTTAATCCCAAAGTTAGCATCTTACTTAATGGGAAATACTAAAGAAGAGTAACAAAACAAACACTTCCATCAATATTGTGCCAGCAATGTCAGTCAAGCAATTAGATGAAAGAAATCAGAAGCGTAAGAATTGGTGAAGAAATAAAATTATCTCTATTTGCAGATGTTATGATCTTATATCAGAAAACCCTAAAGAACTAATGATAAACTCACATAACCAAAGAATTTAGTAATGTAGCAGGCTATAAAATTAACATATAGAAATCAATAACAATTATTTATAAAAATGATAATTAGCCAGAGTACACATTGTTAAAGAAAAGCAACAAAGAAGATAAAGTACACTGGAATAGATTTAACAAGACATGTTCAAAACCTATATGAGCAAAACTTTAAATACTCCTGAAACACATAAATGTAGACTTAAATAAGTGGAAAAACATTCCTAGTCTTGGATAGGAAATCTCACCATTATGGAAATATCAGTCCCCTATGCAAATGTATAAATCGAACTCAATCTCAATAAAATATATCAATAAACTTCATGTATAAACATAGCCATGCAAGATATTAAACTCTAATTAGTGACCAGAATTGCTTTTCTCCCCAGAAACATAAGTTAGTAATTCTGAAATAACTTTTTATATATTCTAAGATTAAACATATAAGTTAACATATATATATATTTGATAATGAAAGCCATATTTCTCGTTATTGTAGAAGATAATGATAAACATAGAAAGGAAATGGTAGAATAAACCCTGTTGTATGGGACTGGAACTGTAGATATCAGTGTGAATTCATGGGGACATGAAGAGACAGATATAAAATATAACTATGTATGGATCTGTATATGCATATGTGCATATAAATGCACATTATATGTATATCTGATATACATATCTTTAGCATGCGTGTGTGTGTGTGTGTGTGTCTCCCAGATCTGTCCTGTAAGATGACTAGAAGCAATGAAACTACAGTAGCAATGAGCACAACTTAGCTCTTGATTTTGTTTTCTAAATATCATTCTTCACTAAAAGAAAAAAGTGTTCCTTGGGAAAATGGTTGATTAAGGGCTGGATCAGGGAAAGAATAAGATAAGCTTGAAACATTTTGTAGTGCCAAAATGTAAGAAAGTAACCAAAAAAGGATGGGGACATCAAAAAGACACAGGAGCCAAACTGAAGGGGCTCCCACTGTCAAAAGCCAGGACGATCTGACTATCAAAATAAAGATAGTAAAATTAAGAATTATACACTATTAATAAAATAAGATACCATGAGTAAAATCGACAAACAAGCAAGAAAAAGGGTAAACTCTTCCTTACAGGAGAAAACTAACTCATCAGTCTAGAAGGATTGATGGAATTTTTAATTGCCATGTTCCGGCCATTTTAATAATAATTGATTCATCTAATTTAAGGAGTAAAAGATATTCCCACAAGATCTTTAATTGTAAAGGGTAAAATATTACACTAGAGAAAATTGGCAGATACCACCTTAGACAAATGATCCCAGTTAACACTGTTAGCGATGGTACTAATCAACAGCATGTACCTCCTTTATGATGCACTGGGAAGAACCCAGCATCACTTCTGTGACATTCCTGCCACAAATGAATAACCTGGATCTATTCTTAAGGATTAGATTTTAAGGATACAAGAGACAACCCCAAAGTTCAGGCACATGTTACAAAATAACTGGGTCATATTTTTCAAAAATGCCAATTTCATAAAATTCAAAGAGACACTCAAAAATGTTTCCAGATTAAAGGAGATTTAAAAGACATGACTTGGGCAATTTGGCAGAAAAAGAAACAAAAAGGGTATAAATTGAAAAGGAAGAAGCGAAATTGTCACTATTTGAGGAGACATGATTTCAAGTCTAGAAAACCCTAAAGATTTCAACAAAAAAGTGTAGAGCTAATTAATGAATTCAGTTGTTTTTAGACACTAATAATGAACTATCAGAAAGAAAAATTAAGAAAATAATTTCCTTTATAACTACATCAAAAAGAATAAAATACCTGGGGTGCCTGGGTGGCTCAGTCTGTTAAGCATCCAACTCTTGGTTTTGGCTCAGGTCATGACCTTATGGTTAATGAGATGGAGCCCTGTGTCAGACTGTGCTGGCAGCACAGAGTCTGCTTGGGATCCTCTCTATCCTTCTCTGTCTGCCCTTCCCCTGCTCATGCTCTCTCTCTCTCTTTCTCTCTCTCTCAAAATAAATAAATAAACTTAAAAAAAGAAAAAAATACCTAGGAATAAATTTAACCAAGTTGGTGAAAGACCTGTACACTGAAAGACCAGTACACTACAAGACAATGATAAAAGAATTTTAAGAAGACACTCAGAAATGGAAAGACATACCATTCTTATGATTTGAAAGAATTAATATTATTAAAATGTCAGTATTACCCAAAGCAACCTACAGATTTAATGCAATTCATATCAAAATTCCAATTGTCTGTTCACAGAAATATACCATCTAAAGATTTATGGAACCACAGTAGATCTCAGATAGCAAAAGCAATTCTGGGAAAAAACAACAAAGCATCACACTCACTATACTAATAAGCTATGGTAATTTAGACAGTATTGTAGTGGCATAAAAACAGACACATAGATTAATGGAACAGAATAAAGAGCCCAGAAATAAACCCATGCATATATGGTCAGTTAATGTACAACAAAGGAGCCAAGAACACAACAGGAAAAGGACAGTCTTTTTAATAAATGCTTTTGGGAAAACTGGACATCCACATGCAAAAGAATGAAACTGGACCACTATCATACACTACACACAAAAATTAACTCAAAATGGATTAAAGACTTGTATGTAAGACCTGAAACCATAAAACTCCTAGAGGAAAACATAGGTGGTAATCTCCTTGATATTGGGTTAGTAATATTTTGTTGGATCTGACTCCAGAAGCAATAGCAACAAAAGCAAGAGTAAACAAATGAGATGACATCAAACTAAAAAGCTTCTTCACAGAGAAGAAAACCATATACAAACAAAAAGGCAACCTACTGAATGGAGAGAGATATCTGTAAATCATATATTCAACAAGGGGTTAATAACTAAACCATATAAAGAACTCATACAATTCAGTATGTAAAAAATATCTGTTTAAAAAAAGTGGGAAGAGGATCTAGAAAGACATTTTTCCAAAGAAGACGTACAGATGGCCTAGAGACATATGAGAAAATGTTCAATGTCACTAATCAATAGGGAAATGCAAATCAAAACCACAGTGAGATATCACCTCACACCTAGAATGGCTATAATGTCTATTATCAAAAAGATAAGAAAGAAAAAGTGTTGGCAAGGATGTGGAGAAAAAGGAAACTTCATGTATTGTTGATGTGAATATAAATTAATGCAGCAACTATGGAAAACAGTATAGAAGCTCCTCAAAAAATTAAAAACAGAAATAGCATATGGTCCAGCAATTCTACTTCTGGGTGTTTATCTGAAGAAAATTAAAATACTAATTTGAAAGATCTATGCACTCTATGTTTATTGCAGCATCATTTGTAATAGCCAAGGAATCCATGTGTCCATTGGCAGATGCATGGGTAAACACATGGTAGACATATACAATAAAATACTACTCAGCTATAAAAAAAGAATGAGATTTTTCCATGTATGATAATATGGATGGACTTGAAGTTACTATGCTAAGTGAAATAAGTCAAAGAAAGACAAATACTGTATGACTTCACTTATATCTAGAATCTAAAAAACAAGATAAATGAGCAAACAAAACAAAACCTATACATACAGAGAACAGATTGGCTGTTGCTAGAAGCTAGAAGGGAGGAGAGTTGAGGGGTGGAGATCAAGAGGTACAAACTTCCAATTACAAAGTAAGTCATGGAGATGTAATGTACAACATGGTGACAATAGTCAATAATATTGTATCACAAGGGCACCTAAGTGGCTGGGTCGGTTAAGCGTCTGATTTCAGCTCAGGTCATGATCTCACAGTTTGTGAGTTTGAGCTCCATGTCGGGCTCTGTGCTGAGAGCTCAGAGCCTGGAGCCTGCTTCGGATTCTGTGTCTCCCTCTCTCTCTGCCCCTCCCCTGCTCATGCTCTGTCTCTTTCTTTCTCTCTCTCAAGCATAAATAATAAACAGCTAAATAATAATAATAATATTGTCAATAATAAACATTTAAAAATAATAATACTGTAAGTTTTTAAGAAAATAAATCTTAACAGCTCTCATCACAAGTAAAAATGTTGTAAATGTGGGTGGTGACAGATGATAAATAGAGTTAATGTGGTGAACATCTCACAATACATAGAAATGTTGTATCATTATGTTGTACATGTGAAACTACTATCACGTTATATTTCAATTACACTTCACTTTTAAAAAATAAATAAAAGACATGATCTAGGATTTTTTTTGCTATCAAGAACATTATTGGGACAATTAACAAAAGCTCAATAAGGTCTATAGATTATTTAATACTATTGTTTCAATGTTAATTTCCTGATTTTGATCATTGTGCTATAATTAAAGAATTCCTTGTTTGAAAACAAATAAAACAAAGAATTCCTTGTTTGTAGAAAATATTCACTGAAGAATTTATGGGAAAGAAGACATTGGATCTGCAACTTATTCTTAAATGTTTCAGAAAAAAATGATATGTATGGTGTGTGCATACTCAAGTATCCACAGAGATTGAGAAAAGAATGAAACAACTAGAAATTGCTAACGTTTGAGAAATCTAGATGAACGGTATATGCTTTGTACTATTCTTGCAGCTCTTCTGTGAATCTGATATGTCAAAATAGAGAAAAATATGGGCGCCTGGCTGGCTCAGTTAGTAGAGAGTATGACTCTTGATCTCAAGGTTGTTAGTTCGAGCCCCATGTTGGGTTAGAGATCACTTAAAAATAAAATCTTTCAAAAATAGAGAAAAATAAAAAAGGAAAGAGAAATGGAGAATCAGAATTTATGTGACTTGTCTTAGATCACATACAAAAGAAGCAAAGAAGTTGTCTGGGGTTCAAACTCATGCTCTTTCTACCATACTTCTCTGTGTGTCTCTGTGATGACATTTCCATACTGTAGTATTACATTTGGGAGAGGGAATGATCTGGTCTAGCAGCTGGACTAATTCCTAGAGAACTTGCTTGAACACCCTGTGAGTCATACTGGGATTCTGAGGCATCCAGCACAGGGGGCAGGAGTGTGGCCAGTGCTAGAGACAGTCTTGGCAGAATGCCTTGGCCACAAGACCGTGTCTAACTGTTGAAGATACAATGTCTAATACAAGCATTCCATTTTGAGTATTGATAATTGTCAGCAAGTCACTCCTTAGTTTCCTCACTGGTCTTGTTTCTGTCCTAGGAGACGACTCAGGAGTTCTAATTGTTCTTTCTTATAATTTAGGTATCCAAAAACCATGCTCCAATATTTGAAGATATGCTTAAATTTTCTCTTTATGAAAACATAAATGCACCCATTTTTTCTTCCTTTCTATCTCTTACCATGAGGTTCCCCCTTCCATCTGTGTTCTGCATTTCACCTCTACCCACCAGCACTGAGCTTCCAGTCACTTTTCAGCCTATTGCAGTCATCACCCTACTGGAACTATTCTCATGAAGCTCAAGACCCTCTTCAGTAGTACAGTCAAGAGACATTTTCAGCAACAATTTTGCTTAATTCCTGCACAGCGTTGCATTGGCACAGCTGACCACTTCCTCACACTTGGCTGACTTCCCTTCTCCATCCCTGGGAGCTCCTCTTCACCTTTTGGTGGGCTTCTCTTCCTCCATTCCTTGCTTAAGATTTGCTTTCCTCAGGGTCCTGTCCTAAACCTTCCTCCCCTTCCATATGCTCTCACTGGGAGATTTTATTCATTCCCTTCACTTTGCTTAACACTTAACAAACATTAAGCTAATAAATCATAAATCTCTATCTTTCTCCCAAATTACTTTCTGGGACTCTGGATCTATATATGCACCTATTTACTAGACCCCTCCAAGAGAAAACCTTACTGGTCCTCAAATTCAGCACTTGGAGGATAGAAGTCTCCTGTGTTCCTTCACAAGCCAGGAATCTGGGTGTCTTTCTGGAATCCTCTCTCTTCCTGCCACATCCCCCACATAACCACTCATCACCAGGGCCTGTCAAGCATGTGATCTAAATATCTCAGGTCATTCTCTTAGGTCTATGTTCACTACCATATGGCTCTAGCCTTGATGCCTGTAATAGCCTCCAATATTACTCCTTCTCATCTGTCCCCCACATTCTGGCCCAGAGTAACTCCTCTAAATTCAAACAGATCTCCACTCTAGGCCTACTAGGGTGGCTCTGCCTGAACAAGAGATTGACATGGAAATACCTTTCTAGAAACAGCAAGGCTCCTCAAGAATTTCAGCCTCATTTCTTTCCATGGCATTCTATGCTTCGACCATGCTGAACTTCCTCTAGATTTCCAAATCTACCCTACTCTCTCACTTCTGTATCTTTAAAAATGCTGTTCCTTCTACCATAATGATTCTCCACATGCCATGTCTCTTGTCTTTACCCCAACTCCCTCTGCAACAATATAGGATCATCCTTTGCCTGGGTAACACTCCTTGGTCCTAACTTAGTCCTAACACTCCTAACTTGAATGTTATAGGTTCCTTACATCACCTTACTGACAGTACCTCTTCTGTGCATCCACACAGCACCCTGTCTTTCCTCATCAAAACATTTGTCACATTACATTGGAATTGGCTACTTTCATTACTATACCCTGTGAGGGTAGGAATAAGTCTGTCTTATTTAAAGCTGTGTCTTAGAGCCTAGCACAGTAGCTACTCTAAAATATATGCTTTTTTTAAATACATGATTTATATATACATTCTCAAGTCACAAAGGAAAGCTTGTTTAATTTTCTAAGGGAGTAGTTTTTAATCTGCTTCTTGGGACACTGGGGATATCATGGAGATGCTTAGGGGTGATGCCAGTGAGAGGACAGGGAAAGTAGAGTGGACTGCCCAAGTTTCTACTGCTTTGTGTACTAAAGGATTTTTGCTTTGTTTTCTAAAGCTTTTGTATATTCTAATACAGCAAGTTCCCACATAGCTGAATCTTCATCTGGGATACATGTATGGTGTACTAGTTTCCTATTGCTGCTGTAACAAACTACCATAAACAGTGGCTTAACACAACACAAATTCATTGGGAATATCAAAAGTCTGAGGCAAGTCTCATTGGGCTAAAATCAATGATGAGGGTGCGGTCATCTTGGGAATTACTGTTCAGCCTACCATAGATGGGCTTCCCCCAAACGTGCGTACATGTAATTTTCTTGAATGCACACCATCAGGAAGATAGATGTCCACGTTTTTCCAAAATTATCAAAAAGGGTCATGGACCCTGCTAAAACATAAAACATATCCCCAGTACATTTAATTTTAAAAGATCTATTTGAATAACTTATTTACATACACATTTTCAGGACCATATCGAAATGCATAAAATACCAATAAAGTATACTAGTGCAAACTTTTGGGGAAGGTAGTTCAGCAAAATACATTTAAGTAAAGAACACCCATAGACTAATTCAGAAATTCTACTGCTAGGACTTTTCCTTACAGACAGAATTGCAAAAACAAAAACTGAAAAAGATCAGTTATATGACTTACAGTTCATTTATAGAATGGAACATGACACAATCATTACAGAGAATGAGGGTGATGTATAAGTGTGGGAGGAGAAAGACATTCAAGATAAAATATTAAGTGACAAAAATACAAGATAGGGTTTAAAGTGTGATCTCTCTGTGTAGTTTTAGAAACGATTGTATATATGCTGGTTCCCAAACCCATTTGGGGGCAGGACACATGGGAAACTAATGGAGTGGGGGGTGGCAGAGGCAAGGAAAGAAGACTATTTTATGCTTCTCTACAATATACATTTTCTTTTTTTATTATTAAGAAATTTTTTTAGTGTTTATTTATCCTAGAGAGACAGACAGAGATAAAGTGTGAGCAGGGGAGGGGCAGAGAGAGAGTGAAACACGGAATCTGGAGCAGGCTCCAGGCTCTGAACTGTCAGCACAGAGCTCATCGCGGGGCTAGAACTCATGAACCGTGAGATCATGACCTGAGCTGAAGTCAGATGCTTAACCAACTGAGGCACCCAGGTGCCCCTACCATCCACATTTCCTATTATGAGTAGATACTGCTTTTATTTTATTTTTTTAAAATGTTTATTTATTTTTAGAGAGAGCATGTTAGTGCAAGTGGGTGTGAGTTGGGGAGGGGCACAGAGAAAGGGAAAGAGACAATCCCAAGCAACTTCCATACTATCAGTGCAGAGCCCAACGGGAGGCTTGATCTCATGCATCATGAGATCATGACCTGAGCTGAAACTGAGAGTCCAATGCTTAACCTACTGAGCCACCCAGGTGCCCTGGTACTACTTTATTTTATAAAAGAAGGTCAGATACAGTTCACAGAGTTCTAAGTACTTTACACAGATAATTTTATTTAATTCTCAAGCCTCTATGAGAGGGAAACATTATTATACCCACTTGGCAGATGAGAGAATTCAAGCCTATGAAGGTTAAGCTCATGTTCAAGGTCATACAACTTGAGGTCTATTCGACAACCAATACTCTCAACTGTTGCTGCTCTTTTGTTTTCTTGCTTATATTTTTTTGTGTTAAACTAAAAATCCTAATAAATATTATCACACATGTTTTAATACTGGTAAAATGTTCTCACTTGTCAAAACTAAAAGCATCCTTTCCCTGAACATGTTGTAAATCCAAACAGAAATTACTATATCATGAGGACACCAAATTTTTGAGGCTTAATGTGTTCAAGATGTGAAGAATATTTTTAAATTTTTAATGAGAAGCATTACTCACAATGACAGCATGGATAAACATTCATAAGGAGAACAATAAAAAGAAATAAAGGGGAGGGGAAATGTAAACAGGGAGAAGAAGAGAAGGAATGAGAAGAAAATTTATGAGATTGTGCTAACTCTGGTGATTTACAGCTTTAAGGAAATGCTTTATAAAAGAAGTCCAGGCTATCATTTCTGACAGCTGTAATTTTTTTCCATTATTGGCACTAAAGAAATCCTCTGTTTCTATTACAGATAGGCTGAGGTTGGGGTATTTTTCAATGAGAAGGTGATACCACTAAGTCACATGTAGCATGTTCTGTTCCAATTGCTTCCCACATACTTTTCTCTTTTTTTTTAAGGAAAATAATAACAAAAATAAAAAAGCAACTCATTGCCACTCCAGATTTGTATATAATCTAAAAATAATTTGCCCAAACCTTTTCCAGGTGAAAACTGTAATGAGTCCTTGTCAACTTTATTCAATATTTCATGAAGGTTCTGATGTGAGCCAGTGATTCTGAAATTATCTTACATGCATCCTGCCTTTCTGATTTCTTTTACCCTAGCTGAATCTCTCAGGTTAATTTGCTTTCATTGTTGCTTTCAAAATGCTCCCAGTGCGGTTTTAAGAACAGTTATTGGGTAGTTCTCTTGAATCCCTTGGTTAAATTATGACAGTTAAATTAATGTGGTTAAGTTAATGGATTCTGATTTAATAACTGTTGACCGGTCTCTAGTCCAAGGCTAATTACTAAACTATCTGTGGAGACAGTGCAAATGGAGACATAAACATTTAAACATTAAAATCAAGCTATCAAACTGTTAAACACAATGTGTTTATTCCCTATCTTGACAAAAAATGTCTTCACAATAAAATTCTTTAAAATAAGTAAAACATGGGGACACCTGGGTGGCTCAATAGGTTAAGAGTCTGACTTCGGCTCAGGTCATGATCTCACGGCTGCTGAGTTCGAGTCCTGTGTCGGTCTATCTGATTATGTGTCTCCCTCTCTCTCTGTTCCTCCCCCACTCACACTCTGTGTGTCTCTCTCTCAAAAATAAATAAACATTAAAAAAATTTTAATATGTCAAACGTGACTTTTATATAACTGAAAGAGAGAAAGCTTTCAAGAAAATGTAATTTTATTGTTCTTGTACAAGTTTGCGTGCTTTGTTGACTGCTGGTGATGTCTGAGTAACTGGATGAAGACACTTCATTATTTATAATTTATTATATAAGTATTCTATATAATTTATTTGTTGGTTTCATTTCAGGAAAAAAATACTTACGGTTACTAAAATTAGGATTTTCTCATAATTTGTGTTCTATTATCAGTAATGTTATATCAGGTCACTATACTCTTTCACCATTTTTAGTCAAATTGCTCAGCTGAGGAATAGCATATAAAATTATTAATAAAATGTGCAATCTATATGTTTGCAAATGAAATGCCAATTTTACAAAATTTAAATATTATTAAAGAAAATTTTATGAAGTATTTTATTTTTATCATAGAAGTGTCTATCAATTATGTAGTGATATTTACTATCTCATAAAATTGCAGGCATTTCATTTGATTTGTTCAAGTTGTTTATCTAATAAAATTAATTTTAGCTCATTTACATTGTTTTGGTCAATAATTAAATCTGTCTTTAATAAAGGATTTATAATGTCCTGTTTGCATATTTTATATGGGTCATATTCAATATAAAGTTCACTTTGTTGTTTCCAGTTTTTAAAAACTTAAGCAAGCTGCCTCTTTGAACATTTCTATTCCTTTATGCTTTTCAGCTTTTCCCCTAGAGCCCTACTTTTGTATTTTTTATTTCTACTATGATCTCAGCATGAACTCATTCTCACTAACCTAAAGGATTAAGAAATAAAATGCAATTATATTCAAAGTGAACTTAATTTGAATGTATTTTCATTAAAAATGTAAAATAAAATTTTTTATCTGTTTTCAAAAATGTTATGTTCTAAAATATTTAGAACAGTATATAAAAATTAAAATGCAGAACAAAGTATAAAACATTGATACACATTTTAGTGTAAATTATTTGAATGAATCTGAAATTATTTATATTGGGGGAAATTAATAATCTCTAATTAAACACTTTCACAAAAACAAATTTTTTTGTGTGATTCCAGCAATTAACATCCATCTAGTCATCATTTAGGAAATTTAGAGGCATCTGGGTGGCTCAGTTGGTTAACTGTCTGACTTCAGCTCAGATCATGATCTCACAGTTTGTGAGTCCAAGCCCTGCATCAGGCTCTGTGCTGACAGCTCAGAGCCTGGAGCCTGCTTCAGATTCTATGTCTCCCTCTCTCTATGCCTTTCCCCCACTCACGCTCTGTCTCTGTCTCTCAAAAATAAATAAATGTTAAAAAAATGTTTTTAATTCAGATTATGCTTTATTCATATGTAGACTTAGGTATAGGTAGATGTCGATATATACACCCACAAATATAAGAGTGATACAAACTGTTTAATATTGCAAAATGTTGCCTTGGTGCCATGTGCAACAATGAATTGCAGATGAATGTAATGAACGTAGAAAGACTAGGAAAGGAAGAACACGGAGTTTTGATACCACTTCTTTTATCTGAGAGGAAGGATTGAACAAACTGGTTAATTTGTTTTTTGTTTCCTAAGTGCTTCCACACCCCAAATCTTCCTCATGCTCAGAGGCAATGTCAATGACACAACGAACAAATTTTGATGGCATTCAGTGACATCAGCGTTTGTCTAGAGGACATAAAAAAAGAGATGTGAAGTGTTTACCCAAGGATGGAAAATGTGAATCCCCAGAGCAGATGTTTAGGATTCTGCATTCTGCCATGTCAGCACTGATGCTGCTCAGATCCCGAGTGCCAGAAGTGACCATGCCTTCTTTCACAGAAGTTTGTGATATGAGGGGCCCTCTGAAGTGTGAAGCTCAAGTTCCAGGAGAGGATGGTTGGGAATCCTGTTCTCTTGATGTGACCCAGCCATGACTGTGTCTCCCCAATGCCTTCGTCAGGCTGCTTTCCCCAGAGGTATACTAATTAGTCATGCAGTGTTTAGGACCAAATCCATGATGAAAAGAGCCTGAAGTAACTGGATTTGCATCTGTCTCTGATCCCAGACATTGTGCTTTTCTATTATGATGAAACAGTCTGTCTGCCATTTTCTGCTGAAAGATCTTGGGCAAGCTACTAATTCTCTGACTCTTGACTTCTTCAGCCATAAAATGGGTTCAATAAAACTATGTTCTAGAGTTGTTATAAAGATTAAAGGAGTTGATGAATTACAAAATAAATTGTTCATTGCCTAATAAATAGCTGCTTTCATTGTTCCTGGCATAAAATTTATCCCTCCACTCTCTATGCCACTGTTTAACCAAATAAGCTCCATCAATTCTTTCTGACACACCCTCAGATAAAAAAATAGATAGTTTTCTAAAGAAAAACTCCATGCCCAAGAAAGTCACTGTACTTCCTCCAAACCGTAGGAAACAGTGACTGCCAACACTGGACAACTGCTTTCCCCATCTCACTGCCCCCATCTTTGCTGCCCCCCAACTGTGGGAGCAACTTCTTGAACTCTGCCGAGCCTCCTTCTTTAAATTCGTGGATGCAACCTATGCATCCCCACCCAATGATCCCGCCCACTAGTCTTGATAGCCCAATGACTATTTCACATCTTGTCTGCCTTGGTCTAATATTCCACCCCTCCTTATTCTCAGCAGCTAACCCTGCCTTACTTAATAGAGAAAATAAACCATAAGATAGCAACTCTCTCAACCAAACCTGTAAAATCAACTTTATTGTTCCCATCTGTGTCTGCACCGTCTCACTTCTTACCTAAGTGCCTCTTTCTACTTGTGCTCCTAATCATGCTTCTCCTAACGTCTCATGGATTTCTTGTCATAAATGATTAGATTCCTTTACTTCAATTTCTCTCTTTTCCTTAGGTCTTTCCCATCAATATTTAATTATATTCATGCTTCTCTTTTCTTCAAACAAAAAACAAGAACAATAAGAAATACTCCATAGACCTGTCACCTGTTAGCATCTATGTTATCTCTCTTTTACAAATCTACTACTTGAATGAGTTTTCTCTATTCATTGCCTCAATTTCTCCATCTCCCACACATTCCTCAAGCCAATTCCAGCAGGCTCCACTTCACCAAAACTGCTCTCACCAATGTCATCTTCGAGGTCAGCCCATGGTGCCCAAAGCCAATTTTTCAACGTGTTGATTGACCTTGGGCAGCATTTAATACTTTTGATCCCTCTCTGCTTCTCAAAACACTGTCTATTCATGACTCTCATGGAATGGCCTTTCCTTTTTTCATCAATCTACCCAGGAGTGTCTTCTTTGTTGCTCCTGGTAGGTCCTCCTCTACTTTGCTCCAAGGTTTGCAGGGTGCTCTTCTAGATACTGTTTCTAGCTACTCTTCAGATTCTCACACAGCAACCTTATCCACTCCTACCCCCATGGCAAGACACTGTCAGGAGCAACCTAAAACCATCTTAAGAAGAAAAATTATCAGCTCACAAACATGGGCAATTCAAAGGATGAAACTTAGCTCTGTTCAGGAGGGTGACTAGTGATCATAAGAAACTGTCCTATTTTCTCTGTCCTTTAGCCAGGTTTCTCCCTTAAACAGCCAAGAGAGTCACTGGCACCTCCAGACCTACATGGCCCAGAATTCTAGAAGGGAAGAGACCAACATTCTTCTGGTATTTGTTTCCACTCTTCCCAAGAGGGTTCTGATAAACTCACCTCCGTTCACATGCTCACCCTGAACCAAGCACTATGGCCAGAGTGATGGGGTACCTAGAGAGTCAATCTGGGTGCCACCCTTGAGGTAGGAGTAGGGAAGAGTGAATCCTATCCAGGACACCTGAGTGTCCCTACAGGTCTTCTTCCGAGTAAGGGAAAGAGATACTGGTCAAGAAAACAAAGTACATATCCATGTTCTCATTTAACATTTTTTGCCAGTAATTTTCCTGCCTCTACGTCTAGCTTAATTATGGATCTTGAGCTCTAGAACTTCATATCCAACAACTTCCAGCCCTACCATTTTGGGTTGTTTTTTTTTTTTTTCTGGAAAACATATAAGCAAATGAAACAGTTCGAGAAACAAACTCATTATTTTCTCCTCGAAAATTTGCTTCTCCTCTACTATTCTCTCTTTCAGCAAACAGCACCTCTGTCCACCCAGCTGCTCAAGCCAGATACCTACTGGTCATCTGGGATACTTCTCCTAACCCACTAGATATTCATATTTAATGGATTTTCAGGTGCTGTGACTTTTAAGTAGTTATCTGTCGAAATCATATCAAGCATCTTTTCCAACCACAATGGTATGAAATTAGATATCAATTGATAGTTCATCTGTCCATTCCTGACATGTCCTCTGCCATGACCCTAATTTAAGCCACATCACTTTCACATAGACTTTTAAAAACATTTTCTTACTGATTTGTAACTTTTGGCCCCTATTTATTCTCTTTCCCCTTCTATTTTTAACTTAAAAAACGTTGAAGTTATACATGTACATAAAGTGACAAAAGATTTCAGAAAGTTTGTTACAAAGACCAATACCTGTCACCTATTTACCCTTTCCTCATTTTTCCCTAAAGGCAGCTATCATCCCAATTTTAACTGATTATTTAAGTATTAATCTCCTAAATAATACACTATGTTTCTACTTTTTGATATTTTTCAATTTTAGGCATTGCTTATTGACTTCCCACTGAAAGGATGAGGGCTTAATTTTCTTTCCTTTCTTTGCTCCCTATTCATATATATACCTGTGCCATCCACCTTCCCCCCAAAACAGTTGTATCATAATTTTGGCTTGACATTTTTGGACTGATATTCATAATTTTGGCTTGACATTTTTGGATTGATAAAACTACATAAAAACTATTTATAGCTGAAGATTTTAATGATGGTTTTTCTTTTCCTATTTAATATGTGTCTCTCATAAGTGGCTTCTGTTTTTCTTTTCTTTAAAACTTTTTTTTAATGTTTATTTTGGAGAGAGACAGAGCATGAGCAGGGGAGGGGCAGAGACAGCTCTAAGCTGTCAGCACAGAGCCTGATGCAGGGCTCAAATTCACAAACCGTGAGATCATGACCTGAGCTGAAGTCGGAGGCTTAACAGACTGAGCCACCCAGGTGCCCCTTTATTTTCTTTCTTAGTTACTTCTTTTGTCTGTATCTTTCATATCAGATATGCTAGCACTTGCTTGTATTGGTGAGAGAGGGATGATTAGAACCTCTGTGTCCATGTGCAGGGCTTGGGAAAGAAGAGCTTCACTGCCATGTTCTGACCAAGCCATTAAAGGGTGGAACTTTTGATGATGGTATTTTGGGGACTTATCCCAGGACCAGGAAGCTTTCCTGAAGGACACCATTGCACCTCCTGCCTTGTGAACAAAGGCCTGGATTTCAGCACTTCAGGAGTGGAGAATGAAGTCACCAGATCTCAGTATGCAGCCTCCTTACATCTTCTAATTGTCTGGTTTTTAGCAAGTCACCCCTTGTTCTCAGCTGTGCCTGGGTGTCTCCAGTCCAGAAACCTTCTCTCCAGAGAACAAGCCTCCAATCTTTCTCCAGGGTGGGTCAGAGACAGGTGCCTCGCCACATGGAATAAAAGAGTGGATCTGACTGCTTCTTAAACAGATGATAGACAGGTCCTCCAGTGTACTTAATGAACAAATGCTGCTTGTGATTAGGAAAAATACAGCAAAGGACTAGCCTGAACTGGGAGAAGGTAACCCTGAGGAGAACCTAAAATTAGTCACGACAAAATTATGGCACCGATATGTAAAGGTGCCAACATTCTGAGTAGAGAGAGCTGAAACTGACTGAGAAACACAGGGACAAAGTTCCAGAATGAACAGCAAGGTTTAATGGAGGCCGAGAATGTAATAAAACTGAAGATGCAGAATGGATTAAGTATTTGCATTCTGCTGAAGGAGGGTCATATATCTACTTTGTAGAGGGTGTTGTGATAGTTATAGATTGTATATGTAGCCTGTTTTACATTTTAGGTTTTTAATAAATGGTAGTGTTATATCAGTTTTAGTTAAGATATTACCCCATTCACATTTTTTAAAAAAACAAGTATATTTTTAGATTACAACCAAGATGAACCATCTGGAAAGTATTTATGAAGGGAGATATATGCTCCTGCAAATAGATACTGGTAAAACATGTTAGAAAGAACTCATGGTCATCTGTATCTGAAATGATGATTTCAGATGCTTTCATGGTGCTTTCTTTCCTACCTGTTGTATCTCCACTGCAGATTCAGACACCCACTAGGGAAAGTCTAGTTAGCTTGGATCTTGGTACCTAACTTAAAAGGGTAGTTCCCCACATGATAATAATAATAAGATAGAGATAATAATACACAACTCAATGTTCTGTACGTAGACTCCACACCTAAAAAAGGTAACGTCAATAAAATGTACCCCAAAATCCTACAATTGTGTTTTTTTTCTTAAATGGTAATTTTTTTAATTACTAGAAAATCTGAGTCATCTCAAGTCAGTGTTTTAGTGCTTTCTTTATAAGTCCCATTCTAGGTAATAGTTTTCAAGGTACTGAAGAGAACGTGCCCAAATGCCTTTGTGAAACTCACTCTACTCTGATGGTACACGTGACATTAGATGGAATGAGGACACCCTAAATCATTTTGTAAGCTGCGCATAACCCCCATCTCTGGAAGTCTCTGCCTCAGTGCAGAGAAATTTTTGACTGAGGACCTTAGGTCACTCCAGTTTTGAGGGCAATTTGTCTCTGGAATCATAGCAATAAAGCATAGGTTGTTATTTTTTTGTTACTCTATGATGACAGTCCAATTCCTTATTTACATTTTAGTACATAGCACTTTATTACAATAATTATCTCTTCACTTAGGGAATTTTTAAAAAAATTTGTTAATGAATAATTAGAGAAATTTGATAATTTTGTAAGTGTTCATAAACCTTTTATAATATTTATGTTCTCATTTCAGCCAAACAAAAATGATGGAAAAGAAATCAGATTACATACTTAAGAAAAATAATAATAATAACAGGACATGGTGATGTTTAGCACCAGTATATTATCTCTTTTCTTGATTTAGCTATTCATCTATATGTAAGTTCCACTAATTTAAAAATTACATCAATTTTATTAATAAAAATAATTGTGTTCTACTGAATATTATGAGACTTAATGCATTTGTTATACATTTATCATTTTTATACAAACACCAGTGGACATTTAATACCATGCTGAAGTCTGCCAGATTTTCCCAGAACATTCCATTTCATCAAAAAATAAAAGAAACAGCAGTGGCTTAAAATGATGAATTTCTTGGTGTGTATAAATGACAACAAACAAAAACAAACAAAAATAAATGACAGAATTTTGTTCTTTATGGAATGTGATAATATAAGTGATAGTAAAATACTCATTACTTATACCAGAAATGTCAGAGGAAGAAATTGACACTCTTATTCTGTTTTGTTTGTTTTTAGTTTGGTAATGTGGTGATGTTTAGTTTTGAATAATAAACCAAATTTGCATTTCAGGGATGAATTC
The DNA here is from genome assembly GCA_028646485.1 of Cryptoprocta ferox. Lineage (NCBI taxonomy): Eukaryota > Metazoa > Chordata > Mammalia > Carnivora > Eupleridae > Cryptoprocta > Cryptoprocta ferox. The sequence continues at coordinate 33,357,883 of CM053577.1, forward strand.
AACATGGGTCATGATGGCCTTTTTAAATATTGCTGGATTTTTTTTGCAAGTATTCTGCTAATGTTCCTGAGTCTACATTCATCAGGGATATTAGAACGTAGTCTTCTTGGGGCTCCTGGGTGACTCAGTCGGTTAAGCATCTGACGTCGGTTCAGGTCATGACCTCATGTCATGATCTCATGTTTCGTGGGTTCGAGCCCCGTGTCGGGCTCTGTGCTGACAGCCTGAAGCCTGCTTCAGATTCTGTGTCTCCCTCTCTCTGCCCCTCCCCTGCTCACACGCTGTCTCTCTCACTCTCTAAAATAAATAAATATTTAAAAAATTTTAAAAAACATGTAGTCTTTTTTTTGTAGTGTCTTTGCCAAGTTTTAGTATGAGGATAATGATGGTACAGTAAAATGAGTTAGAAAGCATTCGCCCCTCTTTTAATTCTTGAAGTGTTTGTGTATAGTTTAGATTATTTATTTCTTAAATGTCTGATGAAATTCATCAAAGAAATCTCTGAGCTTGAAGTTTTCTTTATGGGGACATTTTCAACTGTAAATGTTACTTCTTCAACACCTATAGGGCTTTTGATGTACTCTATGTTTTCTTGAATAGGTTTTGTTAGCTTGTGTCTTTCAAAGAACACATTTCAAAGAACAAAGAACTTCATCTTGGTTATCAAATTTATTGGCATTCTAATTTCCATAATAATTTCCCTACTGCTTTTTCATTTAAAAATTTTTAATGTTTATTTTTGAGAGAGAGACAGAGAGAGAGAGAGAGAGAGAGAGAGAGAGAGAGAATGAGTGGGGGAGGGGCAGAGAGAGAGGGAGACACAGAATCCGAAGCAGGCTCCAGGCTCTGAACTGTCAGCACTGAGCTCCATGCAGGATTTGAACCCTTGAACCGTGAGATCATGACCTGAGCCGAAGTCGGACACCCAACCAACTGAGCCACACAGGTGCCCCCCTTTTTTCTTTAAAAAAATTTTAATGTTTATTTTTGAGATAGAGAAAGACCTTATTGCCTTTTTAATATCTGTGGCACATGTAATGGTGTCCTTTTTCTCATTCTTAGTATTGGTAATTTGTGTCATCTCTATTTTCCTAAACAATGTATCTAGAAGTTTATCAATTATATTGATCTTTTTAAACATGATGGTTTCATTGATTTCCTGTATCATCTTCATTTTTATTTTATTGGTTTCTGTTTTTATCTATATTATTTCTTTACTTTTTTTTTGTTTTAGGTTTAATTTGCTTTTCTCTTTCTAGTTTCTTTAGGTGGAAGTTTAAGTAACTAGTTTGAGATCTTTATTTTCTTCCCCTATAAACATGTAATGTTGAGTTTTCTTCTAAGTGCTACTTTTGCTACATTGTATAAATTATGATATTGATTTTAATTTTTACTCTGTTCAAAATATTTTCTCATTTTCCTTGTGATTTCTTTTTTGTATCATGGATTATTAGAATTTTAGAAGTGTGTTTTTAAATTCTACCAGTGTTTTTTTAAATTTTGATTTCTAGTTTAATATCTTTGAGTTTAGACATCATAATTTGTATAATTTCAATCTTTTAAAGTATATTAAAACTTGTTATATGGTCCAGCATGTGGTCTATTTTGGTGACTACCCCATTTGCCCTTGAAAAGAGTGTATATTCTATTTGCTGGGTTTAGTTGGCCAATAGCATTGTTCAAGTATTCTGTATCCTTATGACTATCTGTCTAAGTACTCTATCTATGGAGAGAGAAGTATAGTTGTGGTTTTGTCTATTTTTTCTTGGAGGTTTATCAATTTTTGTTTTGTGTGTTTTAAAATTCTGTGTTTAGATGTATACATAAAAATTTTTATATGTTCTTGATGAGCATATAAATGTTTATCTTTATCATTAAGAAATGTCCTTCTTTATCCTTGGTAATATTCCATGTTCCAAAATCTACCTAAGAGAAAAATATCTATTCTAACATTCTTCTGTATAATGTTAGTATGATATATTTCTCATCATCATTTCACTTTTCACTTGTTGGAAGTGTCATTCGTCTTTATATTTAAAGCAAGTTTTTCTTGTACTCAGCATATAATTATCCCCTGTTTTTTATTCAATCAAATAATCTCTGCTTTTTAATGGAGTGTTAGGCCATTTACATTTAATGAAATTGTCAATACATTGGTTTAAATCTATATATTGCTATTCAGTTTCTATTTGTCTTATCTGATCTTTGTTCCTTTATACCTCTTTTCCTGCCTTATTGGATTAATTTAATAATTTTCAAGATTTCATTTTACCTTTTCTATTGATTTATTAGCACTAAAATATTTTAAAGTATTTGTTCTAGAGTTTACAACGTAAGTATTAAATTTGTCCCAGTGTACCTCCAAATAACACTTTACTGTAGTATACTTCCATCATGGCTTTTTAGCCATTGTTGGAAACTATTGCTGCATATATTATACTTCTACATGTATTATTAATCCCACAATACGCTATCTTTTGCTTTAGACCATCAGATATCTTTTAGATTTTTTTTAATGGCAAAATATGTTTTATATTTACCCACAATTTTACAATTTCTGGTGCTTTCATTTCTTTGTATAGATCCAAATTTCCAGCTGGTATTATTCTCCTTCTACCTGAAGAACTTTCTTTAACATTTTTTTGTAGTGAAGGTCTACAGGCAACAAATTCTCTTAGCTTTTGCTTGTCTAAAAAAGACATTACCTTGACTTTATTTTTGAATGCTATTTTTTTTTTTTTTTGGTTTTTAAAAACTATTTATTTCTTTATTTTGAGAGAGAGGGAAAGAGAGAGTGAGTGGGGAAGGGGCAGAGAGAGGGTGAGAGAATCCCAAAAGGCTCCACACTGTCAGCACAGAGTCTGACAGCGGGCTCGATCTCATGACCATGAGATTATGATCTGAGCCAAAATCAAGAATCAGACGCTTAACCAATGGCCACCCAGGAGCCCTTGACTGCTATTTTCTTTGAATAAAGAATTCTAGGGTGACAGTATTATTTTTTTTCCTCTTCAAGATGTCCCTTCATCATCTTCTGGTTTACAGTGTTTTCAGACAAGAAGTCTGCAAAATTTTTAATTGTCTTTCCTTTGTATGTAATATGACACTTTTCCTCTGGCTGCTTTTGAGATTTTCTCATTATCACTCATTCTCAGAAATTTGATTATAATATGACTTATTGTAATTTTTTGTTTGTTTTGTTTTTTCTACTTGGAGTTTGTTAGATTTCTAAGATTTGCAGATTTATAGTTTTCATCAAATTTGGAAATTTTTATTGCTTTTTTGTTTGTTTCTCCTGCTCTTTCTGGGACTCCAGTTACATATATGGTAGACTTATAGTCTTCTTCATGTCACTGTGCTGTTTATTTTTTTCTGTCTTTTATCTCTGTACTTCATTCTATTCACCCTTCCTTCTACCCCAGTACTTCATTTTGGATAGATTCTGTCACTAGTTCTTCCACTTCACTAATCTTTTATTTTCGCAAAGTCAGATATGCTGTTCACTCCCTCCAATGTATTTTTAATTCAGAGATTGTGTTTTTCATCTTTAGGAATATCATTCTTTTTTACACTTTCAGTTTCCCTCTTCTTCATGATCCTACTGTCTTTTACATATTTGAGCATTTGTATCATGTTTGTAACAATGCGTCAATATCATTTTCTGCAAATTCTGTCATCTCTGTCATTTATTTTCTATTTCTGTTGACTGACTTTTCTCATGGTTATGGTTACTTTTTCCTTCTTTGCATCTACTGACTTTTGTGAGAATGCTGAATGCTATGAATTTTATATTGTTGGCTGCTGGACTTTCTTGTATTTTTAAAATACTGTTTGATTAGTTTCTGGAAAGCAGTCAAGTTTCCTTTAGATTAGTTTATTCCTTGTGGGATTTATTTTTATGGTCTTTTAAGTTGGGTCTACAGTAGCCTTTACTTCTAGGAACAATTTTGCTCTACTTCGAAGGTGTGGCCCTTCTAGTGTCATGTTTTTTATGCGATCTCTCCACTCTAATTTTGGGGTACTTGAACAATTTCAGACTCTATGTGAGCTCTGAGAATTGTTTGTCTTTCAAATTCTTAGTAATCACTCTTTTCTTGAAAGCTATTTTTGTCTGGCCTTATGGAGCATTCCCTCTATGTATGACATTTTGGTATTCAGGTAAAGATTCAAGGGTTCCCTATTATAGATTTCTGGAGATTTCTCTCTGTGTACCTCCTTCCTTTAGGGTAATCTGTCCCATGAATTCTATTTGATTCATCCTCTTAGACCATCAATCTTGGTCTACCCAACTCAGAATAATTGTCAGATTTCATTAGGTTTCCCCTACCTAGGCTATAGAGAATTACCTCTCGGCAGAAAATATAGGTGACAGATTTAACATCAATTTTTTCACTTCAGAATTTACAGTCCTGTGTTGGCAGTTTTCCAATGTTTGAAAATAGTTTTCCTTATAACTTTCAACTATTTAGATATTTATAGCTAGAAGTTAATTTTGACTATATTACTCCCTTATGGAGGAAACAGAATTCCACATATTCATTATTAATGTTATTATTGTATTCCTTTGTATTGATGTTGGAGGAGCTTATACAAAAAAATTTGCTGTTATAAATTATCAAGCTTTTAATATCTTTGTATATAATACATCTCCTTGGGGGCAGGATATGAGTGTGAAGGTAGGAGGTGAAGGCTGTCATATAATTAGATCTATGGTTTCTCGAGGGAAAGTATCGTGTCTAAATTATCTTTCTATTCATAGAATAATAATAATACTCTGCACTTAATTGGCTCCCCAAACACTATTGGCCAATGAACAAAGGAAGAAAGGGATGAATGGATGAAAATGGAAGAAAGCTATATAATCATAGGTAGCATTTTTTTGTCAAATAATATAAATATATATTTTTAAGATTTTATTACATATTGCCCTTTTGCTCTTTGAAAAAAAATGGCACCCATTTATATTACCATCAGTCATAAAAGCATTTAGTCATTTCCTTGCAGGCCTGCCAACATGTAGCTAAATCATTTTTATGTTTCTAAGAATTGATGAACAGCAAACATCCAGAACCATTAATTTGCACACTAGATATTCAAACTTCTATGCCAATTTTCTTTCTAGAATTAGGATCTCTTAATAAAAAGTTTTGCCTGAGAGGAGTTCAAGTTATTTACACAATTATCCCTTCTTTATCATTTCTGTATTCACAGTTTTCTTTCAAAGATATCAGCTGCAAAATTCTAGATTACCATTATGTTTATTAACCTAATATCAGCATTTTAGTCTTTTAACATGAACCATTTATTAGCCACATTGTATAATTTTTTCCTGAAGTTATAAAAAATATCTTCAAAATTAATATCAAGATATTTTGAAGAGTTTGAAAGATGTGAGCAAATCAATGTATTTTATTTTTTTTAAATTTCAGTAACTTTATTTTTTTTGTAACTTTATAGTTTATTGTCGGGTTGGTTTCCATATAACACCCAGTGCTCTTCCCCACAAGTGACATCATGTAAAAAAAGAGTTCCTGAAAATTAGGGTAGTAAAGGGCACCTGGGTGGCTCAGTCAGTTAAGTGTCCTACTTTGGCTCAGGTCATGATCTCATGGTTTGTGGGTTCGACCCCTGTATTGGACTCTGTGCTGACAGCTCAGAGCCTGGAGCCTGCTTCGGATTCTGTGTCTCCCTCTCTCTCTGCCCTCCCCCGCTCACACAAGCTCTCTCGCTCTCGCTCTCTCTCTCTCAAAAATAAATAAACATTAAAAAAAAATTAAAAAGAAGCATCTTAGTTCATATGTCCTTCTATACTGTTGTCTTTACTTAAAAATAAAAGAAAATTAGGGTAGTAAAGATAAACTGAAAATCTTTCCTGTAAAAAGAAATGATACATAAAAGATAGCAAACATCATTTTGATACAATTAAACTTATAAGAAAGTGAGGAAAATCTCCAGAAGATAAAAATATGAAGGAAACTGAACACAAAAAGAATATGTGTGAGTTGATACTTAAGTTTTCTTAGAGGGGTATGTGGGTCTTAATAAAGTAGAGGCTTAGAAAGTAATTGAGCATTAATCCAGGCTAAAAGAGCATGTAGGGAATTGGTCCTACAGAAAGGTAAGGAGTTAGAACTTCTTTGCACATATGGAAGGATAGACTAAAAATTATTCATCCCCATCACAGGTAGGTGTCAAGAAAAACTCAACTAAGACTCTAGTTGAAAAAAAAAAAAGAACAATCCCTTGAAAATTTATAATCATGAAACTGATGACACAAGTTTGAGGTTTGAATTACCATCATCACTATAGTCTGGTAACCATTTATGAATAAATCAATATAAATTTTAGTTCTAGACCAGTTATAATCCTGAGATACCTCAAAGCAGGTCACAAAGGATACATAAAGTCCTAGGAAGCTAAGCTCACAGTCTAAAATTATAAAGAATACATAGAAACAATCTACTGTGAAAGAGATCAGCAGAGAAAAAAATAGGATTGGACCCTAAGAATAGGATTATCAGGCACATAGTATAAAATAAGTACGTTTAAATGACTAAGATATTATAAACTAAACAAACAAGAACACGATAAAGCTAGAAGTCACTATGAAAATTGCCCAGCAAATTTTATATAGAAGAAAGGCATTTGTAGAAAAGAAATAGTCACTAGAATTTAATAATTACTAAATGTATTAAACATAAGATTTATGAATACAGAAAGAGATTTAGCAAATTGGTAGATTCTACTGAGAAAACTATCCTAAAAGCAACATAGTTAAAGAGATCATGTGAAAGAGCAGTTAATAGACAAAAGATAGAAGGAGAAAATGTAACATGTGGAACTGGTATTCCATGAGAAGACACTCTATAGTAAATAAAAGAGAGGCAAAATTTTGAACAACATATGTGTAGAAGTTTTCCAAATTTAATGTAGGTAGTAATCCATGGTTTGTAACTCAAACAAGTGATCAGTAGGATAACAAGACTACATACTTGACATAAAATCCTACATGTCAGAAACGAAAAGATGATATTAGGCAATGAAGCACAAAACTCAGACATATAAACAGCATCAGTAAAAGCAAAAAGTGGAATAATATATTCAAAATGTTCAGAGAAAAATAACTGAGAAGCTAGATTTAATCTATTATTCAAATGGAGGCCAAAATGAAGGGCTATTAAGATAAATAAAACCCAAGGGAATTTACTGTTAACAAAAGTTGCTGAATGAATTATTAAGGAAAGTACTGCAGAAAGAACAGTAATTGTGGAAGGCAGTGAGATGCAAAAAGGAATAACTTTTTTACATATTGGCAAATCTTAAAAAGAGGGGATTGAATATATAAGACAGTAACAAATTTGATGACCAATTCATAGTGATAAAAACAAGGTGATATGAACATCCTGGAAAATATTAGCAGGGAAGATAGGTGGTCGATCATTAAAGTTAAATTATTCTTTAGGAAGAGAAAAGAGAGTAATATTTAAAAATACTTTTAATCTTTATTTTTTAAATTACAGGATGTAAATTCACTCTATTTGCTGTACAGTTCTGAGCTTTGACAAATGCATAGCATCATGTAGTCACACCACCATCAAGATACAGAACAGTTCCATTTCTCAAAAAATTCCCTTGCGCACCTCCTTTGTAGATAATCCCTCTCCCTACTTCTAACCACTGCCAACCACAGATCTGTTCGCCACCCCTGTAGTTTTGCCCTTTCCAGACTGCCCATATAGATGGGATCACACAGAATGCACTCTGCTGGGTCTGGCTTCTTTCACTTCACATGTGCAGTTGAACTTCATCCTCATGGTTGCCTACTTCACTATTCTCATCTGTTCTATTGCTGAGTAGGAGCCTTTGTTCAATCATTCCAGTATCTCATCATCTCAGGGTGGGCATCCAATGATTATCTTTTATATATCTTTTCCTTTATGTATCCTTTATGTATTATCCTTTATGTACATAAAGGATAAAATTTGTATTGGATTATGGGCATTTGGAATATTATGCGATGAGAGTCTGGGTTCTCTTAAAATCCTGTGGGCAATGTTGACTGGAATTTGTCAACATCCGATCGAAAGCTCTGTTGCAAAGTGTGGGCTGTGGTTCTGCTGTCAGTTCAGTTTTCAGATGTATGCTGTGCTATGGGGTCGTCTCTCTGCACACACCACTCCTAGGCCAGCCTGGAATTGGGCACTGTTTTGCATTACAGTTAGGTTCTCTGAGCATTTGCTGTGTTTCTTTTTATCTGTTTTGATAAAAACAGGTGTGAGTTTGGTTTGTGTCAAAATACGCACATAATTATGGAGTCCCATTTCCCAGCTCTCTCATTTCAGGGATTCCCCTGCATTCTCAGGCTCCTAAGACCCCCTTTTCTCAGTTCTTCTGGCCAGAAAAAAATGGTCTTACTAAGCTTTTACTAAGATAATCCTGTTTGTTTTTCTTTTTATCTTTTCTTTTCTTTTCTTTTATTATTATTTTATTTATTTTTTAAATTTTTATTTATTTTTGAGAGACAGAGAGACAGAGCGTGAGCAGGGGAAGGGCAGAGAGAGAAGGAGACACAGAATCTGAAGCAGGCTCCAGGCTCTGAGCTATCAGCACAGAGTCTGACGCGGGGCTCGAACTCACGAACCGCAAGATCATGACCTTTGCCAAAGTTGGCCACTCAACCGACTGAGCCACCCAGGTGACCCTCTTTTTATCTTTTAACCTACTAATGGGATTAAACATATTCTCTGTTTTTGACCTGTTTTTGCATTCATCCGATGAACTCCACTTGGTTATAATATTTTATACCACTAATGTTCTGTTAAATTCTATGTTAATATTTTCTATAGGATTTCTGCATTAACACACATACACTCTCTCTCTCTCTCTCTCTCTCTCTCTCTCTCTCACCACCCTCCACACACATGCTATGGACTAAATTATATGATCCCTCCCATTCATATGTTGAAGCTCTAAGCCCCAATACGATGGTATTTGAAGATGGAGCTTTGGGGAAGTAATTGGATTTAGATGAGGTCCTGAGGGTGGGGCCCTCATAATGAGATTGGTGGCCTTACAGGAAGGGACACCGAAGAACTTACTCTCTCCATCATCTCTCTCCATCGTACGAGAACACAGCAAGAAGGTGGCCATCTGCAAGTCGGGAAGAGTGCTCTCACCAGAACCTGACCATGCGGGTACCCTGATCTCTGACTTTCATCCTCCAGTTGGTTAAACCATCCAGTCTATGGTACTTTGTTACGGCAGCCCGAGCTGATATATATCCTATTGATTCTATTTCTCTGGAGAACCCTGACTATTGCAGAAAACTTCCGTCTTTCCCTATGCTCTGAGACAATTTAAATAATATTGAAATTCTTGGCCCTCGGAAAGTTATCTGATTACTGTCTGAATTTCTGATGTAGCTGTTCATCTGTTAGGTTTCCTATCTTTTCTGGGGTCAGTTATTATTTTTTAGCATTTTTGGAAAATCCTCTATTTCAAGTTTTCACATTTGTTTGCATAGTTCTGTAAATTAGTATTGTATAATATCTTATGCTTCTTTTTCAATTGTGGTGATTTCTGCCATTACTTTTTCATTCAAATTTAGTGTATCAGAGTGAGATTTCAAAACAACTTCAAATTGCATCTCTGTCCCTAATAGTTCATCTTTTGTTTATGCCTGGGTGACGTTTTTCAAACATTAATGTATGATGTTACAGAACCCCCCCATATTGGTGTACTTTTTGTTGTTGTTAAATAATTTTTGTCTTTCAAGTTAAATTTTATACTTCTGCTCTTAGTCTATTTCTTTAGACATTTCTGATTTTTTAAATTTATTTTTTTAATGTGCTTATTTATTTCTTGGCACATTACTACCAATTTATTTTGTAAAGGTGAATGGTTTATATTTTTTTAGTGGCCTATATATTAATTTAATGACACACAGTAACAGGAACTGTAAAAGATGAACTCAATTCTCTGTCTAACCATTAAACATATTTAGAATAGTTAACATTATTTTTTAGTTAATCAGCTAATAATATAGAATTTAAGTATTCAACATGTTTCTAAAATGAGAACTATTTAAAACCAAGCAACAGTTTTAATGATATCAGAATAAAGATCAGGGCATAGTAGAGACCGCTAACTTTATCTCCCGCCTTCCCTTTGAATACAAACCCCCATCCGGTTAGAGGCTACATTTCCCATTCTACCTTGCAAAGAGTTATGACCCCATGACTATGTTCTAGCCAATGGAATTGAGTGGAAGTGCAACATCAATATTATTTCCCCCCAAGGGAATTACTTATCCTCTACTTTCCTTCTTTCCTCTTTTATGTGGGCTAGAACCAGGAGGTGCTGTTCAAGACAATATAAGCACAATGCATCTTTGTTCAAATTTTTTTAAAAATGACTGCTCTGGGGAAGTAAAGACGTCCTTGCTTTGCCATTGACTTGATTAAAAACACTCACCTTACTAAGATGATTTATTAAAAAAGTGCCCTTTTGGATTGACTAATGAAAAACGGTTGCTGTTTCTCTCAATGATCCCTAAGCTAGTGTGACAGCAGAGCATGTTCTGACTTTTGCCAACAAGCGACCTTCTACATGGGACAAGACCATACCTGAGGGAATGATCAAGCAACAAGAAAGAAGGAATCTGAATCCTGGAAGACTTTATGGAGCAGAGTCTACCCCATGAGAAAGAAATTGATTTATATCTTTTTGGAGCCATGTATTTTGGGGTTCCATTATTGTTTTAGCTAAATCTATACCATATTTATACTTTGGTTCCTATTCTATAGGAGGCACGGATTTAATACTTTGATGTTGACTAAATAAATTCATCTCTTTATTCAATTCCCAAACTCATCGAGTGCAAGTATCTTCAACATAAGGTAACATTCAGTCTTTCAATTAGATCATCACAAAAAATGGATCTTGCTGATGCATACTTAAGCACAATGAACTTTTGTTATATATTTGAATAGCTTTAATTTTATTTTTCCATTTTACTAGAGTCTATGTAAGGTGGGCATCATTTAGCTTACTAGTATAATTACTTTTATTATTTTCTCAGTAAATCTATGCGTAGAATAATCTGCTTCTAAGAAAAAAAGAAAGAGGTTTTTTCCCTCTAGTGAATCATGGAGGATTTCCAGTTAGTCAACCCCAACCAAAATTCTTAGGGACTACAAAAATCCCAGTTTTAGAAAATTGTGACTTTACAGATGTGCATTGTGTCAATTACCGCTATTGCCAGTTTCCAAACAACGAAGGTAATGGTCTCCCTTCATGCCAACTAAATTTGGGCAGGCCTAGTGCCTAAAGACTAAGTGAGTCTTTTAGTTCAGGGTGCACTATTTATCTATGCAGTACCACATTTTGACAAATGTTTGTTAAACACATAATATGTGCCAGGCACCATGCCACACATAAATTATAAAAATTATCCTTACCTTGAGACACTTACCAAAAGCTGTTTGTAGAAGAGGTAAATGAATAAAGAGATAATTTCAATATAAAGTAGTGATTTTGATAAAAGCACAGTGCCAGTCAGTTATTAATTTATTGCCTCTCAGCTCCCAATTCATCCATCCTTCATTGCCTGCTTGTGACACGGAAACATTTGTCTCTTGCTAGCTGTTAAGCTTTGTCAGTAGAGGGTGCTGGAGGGACACTGCAAGAGGTAGAGAGGTCCCTTCCTGGTTCAAGTGTGCATTCCAGCATTCTTGTTCTTGCAGGACTGGGCTGGCACGTAGGAAGGACACTCAGTGGAGTTCGCTTCTAGGGAATTTCAACAGCATTGCTGTAAAAATCAGAACTGGCAGTACCTCCCAGGCAAGCAGCAGGTGAGTTCTGCAGCCTTTCCAGCTAGCCTCACATCTGCCAAGTTCAGTGGCACACCCTCACCTATGGAATCAGGCGGGTTCTGTGGGTGCTCAGAGAGTTTAACAATACTTCTTGAAGGTGACTCCTTGGCGGTTTTCTGGTAAGTCCAGCTGGTATCTGCTTGGCTTTGCAACCAGTTCAACAACAGCCTCAGGAGGCAGCCTCCCAGCAAAACTCATCACTGTCGCAGTGGGCAATGTCCTCTAACTAGCCTTAGCCCATTGGCACTGCTGCAGGAAGCTTCTGGGTTGTGAGTCCCAGCCCCTACAGTACATGCCCGCCACCCTCAGTGTGCGGATTGTGGACCAGCTCTGGGCCGGGAAAACCAGCAAACATCTCCAGCATCCAGTGGGCAGCAACTATCCCAAAGAGGGCTGGGTCCCAGGCTTGTCAAAGGCCTCCTTCCTTGAGTACCCCCTCAGCCTTGGGGTTGTCATGGAGCAAGACCTTCCTCTGCCCTATGGTCCTTCTAGCTGGACTTACAAACAGATCGACACAAGACAGATTAACAGGAGAAAATCAAACTTAATAGGCCTGCATATGTAGAATCCACACAGACATGAAATTCCAAAGACAAGGAGGCAAAAGGAAGCTTATATGAGCTAAGGAGAGGGATAGAATTCTGGGAATACAAAGGGGAGAAAGCTTATTAGCAAGAAGGCGAAAGGAGACGTTTGGAAAAACAAGGGTTTCTTATTATGCAGATAAGTTCCTTAGGTAAGGGGGAGCCTCTGTTAATAGCTCTCTTCCGGGGGTTACAGGCCCTCCTTCTCCAGGTAAATGCAGGCAATTGAGGGGGAGGCAGAGGTGCTTTTCTTGCATTTGCTGGGTTTTGATTACTTTTAACTCAAAATAATCTGTTTTTTGAGGTTTATTTATTTATTTATTTTAGAGAGACAGCAAGCAAGCATGCTAGAAAGGGAGGGGCAGAGAGAGAGAGACAGATAGAGAGAATCCCAAGCAGGCTTTGCGCGATCAGCGATCTCACAAACACTGAGATCATGAACTGAGCTGAGATCAAGAGTCAGATGCTTAGCCAATTGAGTCGCTCAGGTGCCTCGTAACTCAAAATAATCTTTATGTCAAAGTGACCCATCTTGGGGTAGCCTGCCCTGGGCCCTGCAGAGTATTATTTACTGTTCTCATTATTCCCTTTTAATAATGGATAAATGGATAATAATTCTTTATATTAGCCTTCTCTTTTCAAATTACTGTGAGGTTTTTGTCTCCTTACTGGAATCTGACTTATAAGCACAATTATCATCATCATCATCTTAACCATAAATAAGTTGGTTGTCCCTAAATTAACAATGATACATAGAACACTATTTATATGGAGTATGATATGCCAATTTACCTATATTTACATGTTTTCCCTCTTTGCATAATAATGTATATACCTTAAGTAATCACAGATTTTTCTAATCTCTTGTTTTTAAACTTTTTAAACATTTATTTATTTTTGAGAGACAGAGAGAGACAGAGCATGAGCAGAGGAGGGGCGGAGAGAGAGGGAGATACAGAATCTGAATCAGTCTCCAGGCTCTGAGCTGTCAGCCCAGAGCCCAATGCGGGGCTCGAACTCACAGACTGAGAGATCATGACCTGAGCTGAAGTCGGACGCTCAACCGACTGAGCCACCCAGGTGCCCCTCTAATCTGTTTTTCCCAGTTAGGGAATCACTTTTAACTTATTTTTATCTGAAAAGTTTACCTGAAAGATCCATTCTCATATCACCCAAAAATGAATGCTGAGGAAATAGTGCAAAGTGTAACATACCAGAGAAATTTATTTTCCTAGTCAAGAAGCTAAGTGCATTATAAATTTAACCCAAAAGTTCAGTAATCCACTGGCCTTGGGGATTGAGTTTGTGGGAAAATGGGGTATTAATCAGCCAGTATTCAACTTCACTGCCTCATGGACACTGAAGGTTCTGAACAGAACTTCTGTGTGGAGACTCAGAGACCTGTAAGAGTTTCATAGCCAGGGGAGTGAGACTTAATTAAAAAAAATATATATATATTAATCATGGAATAGTATTTTATATCTTCTGGAAGCAAGTTCTCATGGACTTTGGGGGGGGCATTGTCCCTATTCTTTTGTAAGGAGTTATGAATACAGAAGTTTGAGGCCACATATTATAGAATTCAGCTTAACACAGTAACACTCTGCTGGGACCCTACTATGTGAAATGTACAAGACAGATCAAATTCCTGCCCTTAAGGAGTTTATAATCTAGTAGAGACTCATTTAGATGACAAATAGAATGCAGGAAAGACCAAATGAGTGATCAATGAGAAGCATGGAAGCCATGGGAAACACCTCCTACCCCTCCAACTGCACAGAGCATAGATGACCAAGACCATAGCCCTTGAAATTCATACGGCTTTTTTGCTGAATCCACACATCCCACAGGCTTCTCCTAGGCAACCACTGACGGTGGCAGTGACACTAAAGCAACTCATTTCTGGGAGAAGCTAGACTTCTCCAATGGAAGACTTTGGCTTGAGGACTCATCAACTGCCTCACTGAACTTTCCTTACATCTGCACCGCATCCAGCTTCCTCCCTTCCTTCTCTCTCCTTCACTCAGGGTCAGACTTGATTATAATCTGATGGCTCCCAGCTTTACCCAGCTCTCTCCTCATTTTTTTTCCAGACATTTTCTTCAATAAATTGTTGCACATTTCATCCCATCTTGGCTCAGCTGCTTAGAGGATCCAAACTTACACACAGAGGTACATGCAGCATGTATGAAAATATTAATTCTGAAAATTCATTTCAGAGAAATGTATCTTTTCATCTGGGCCTGGAAGGAAGAGTTGGATTTTAGTAGCAGAAAATGCAGGATGAAAGCAGACTGGGCTATGAGATAGCAAATGACATGGTTAGAGCAAGTAGCCCAGAATGGCCAAAATGTCAAATGCATAGCAGAATGTACTGTACAATAAAGGTACAAACACAGAGGGGCCAGAAGTAAGTTCTCAAATGCTGTGCTGAGAAATTTAGTTATTTCTTAATCATTTTAGCGTTTTGAATAGGAAACTGAAAAAAAGCTTATCTCGGAGAGGAGGCTTTTGACTGCCAAGAAAACCCAGTGTAAAGTGCCTTTAAACAGATTTTATTGGCTCACGTTCCAAGAGGTGATGTAACATAGGCATTTGGGTAGGTGGATCAACTTAATGACATTCACCAAAGACCCGCGTTTTCCATCTGCTTTTCACTTTGTACAATGTTGGCATCTTTATAAGGCTGATCTTTTCAAGGTAGAAAGATGGTTCCCCATGGCATTAGGGGCTGTGACGTTCACCTGTTTAAAAAGGAGATATTAGTGGATTTCCATAATTCTCACTTATGAGAAGGGGAAGAACCTTCCTGATGTCTGTTGCAAACTTGCCTAGCCTCTTTATGAGTTAAAATTGAGTCACACACCCGTTCCTTAACCAATGAATGGTGAAGCTGTGGAAAATTAGACCAGACCAGTCAATGTATTATGGGGCAAATGGACTATTTGATGAATGAATAATTATAATTGGGGACCTACTAGGAGAAAGTTGGGAGGACTCTCCCAAAGCAACCAACAAAGTTCACTGTAATGATAAAGAAATTTTAGGAAGAGACTTTTAGGGTCAGTATGGAAAAATAATTAGAAAGTAAGAGATTAAAATAGAGTAGCTAGTCAGAAAACTTTTGAGAACCAGGTTCACTGCAATATGATGAACAGCAAAAAGAAACAAAAAATGTAGGAGGTTAATGAAGGAGATGGTATAAAGAATCTTTGCTATGAAATAAAATGTGTGTGTCCATAGAACCCATGGTTAGGATAAATGTGCCTCCACCTCAATTTCTATTTGGGGTAGAGAAATAGGAATTAAAGACCAGACAGCTAGACCCTGGTTATCTGTATTTATCCGGTCGGCACAAATAGGCCTGCATCTTCCTTTCCACCTGTGAAATCTTCAATTGAAAAAATTATTTTTCCTCCTGGAATCACTTCTAGGAAATGTCCATAAATTAACCCCGCCATTTTGTAATTGATCACTACAATTAGAAGGACTCCCTATGGTGCCTCAATTAATCTGAAAACCTATGAAAACCAGTAATTGTGCAAATGTATACAATTGTATAGATGCAAAAGCCAGCATTGTTTCAGGCCTTAAAGAATTCACAGCTGGTGGTAGTTGAGCCATGATTTAACAATTTAGAAAGTATGGTTATAAAAGTATGCACTGGAGGGGCCAAGAGGAGGGTAACCAAGAAAGGTTCTGGACTCCAGAGGCACTCATAGGCAACTGAGTCTTAACTGGAGCGTAGGTCAGAAGATCGGGGAGGAGAGAGAGAATTTTCCTGTGTAAGGGATTGGATCAATGGGCCAAGGCAACACTTGGCTGAGGATTCAAGAAACACCTGACTCCCAGCTCACTCATGTTTTCTCTACGGATTCTCACAGGCCAGCTTTCAGTCATGAATGCCTCTTGGATTCACCCTCCACAGACTTGGCAGAAATGACTGGCTAGATGTTTTTCAAAATGAAATGATTTTGTTATCTGCAAACCATTTTGAATCAATGTTCCTGGTTTCAACGGTAACAGAGAGAACATGCTCTGGGCTTGGCTTAGCTTGCCAAAGAGTATTTTAGAGGGCTGGAAAGAAAAGAAAGAGGGACACGCACACAAAACAACAACATGAAAATGAAAATCATATTTAAAAAACAACGTGCTCATGCATTGGACACTCACATGATGAAAACTTAGTGTATTCTTATTTTCAAGTACTTGGCCAGGCCAAAACACAAAGCTGAGAAGGTCAAGGGTTCATATCAAATTCAAGAGCTACAGCCTTCCGGTGTTATTTACAGATTACCTAACCCACAATTCATTTTCATGCAAGCATTTACCCTACACCTGTCATTTCCCAAGCCCTGATAAAGGATTTGGGTTTCCAATCATGAATAAGCAACATTCCCTGCTATCCGTATCTTGCTATCTGAAAGATTTAAACATCAAAATGTAAGTTATTATAATATAAACTAACATTTAAATCTCAAAAATTTCACACTTTATTAAAATACGTTTTACTTAAGAAAGTCATTGTGTTTAGGCAGATTTCACTTGGGCAGAGATCAGCTGATTCATGACACATTGCTTAGACTTTCAAACATAGACAATTCCATACTGACTCTTGAGCGATAGTAATTTTCTAGGATTAACATCCTTTCACTGCTTACACTACATACTTGACCCCAGAGACAACTTAATTGTGCAGGGAGAGTTAAAGACTAAACACTATCGATAGCTTCCAAACATCTCTATCAGCCTATCAATAATATTTGTTAATTGCAGTGTAATATGTCGTCCTGTCTTTTTTTTTTTTTTTTTTTTTTTTTTGGCTGGCGGGGATGAGGGAGGGTATCGGGAGAAGGTCATGTCCACGCTCAAAAAAAAATCACCTCCACTAGATCTGACCCTCGGCACACTTCTCCATTCTATCCATAAGTCACCGGTTGAAAGGCCCTCGTGGAGCCGAGGGAGGCCGAGCATGCTCAGTAGCTGGGGCCGCTGCCTGAGCTCCCCGCGAGCTCGGGCTTGCACCAGGCTCCGGGAGGCGCCGGGCTGTGCCGCAGCTGGTCCTCGTTCCTGGAAAGCTCCTCTCCGCCGCGTAACGCGCGGCTTTAGGATCGGCAGCTGGGGCCGCGCAGCCCCGGGCTCCCCGGGAGGCGCTCCGCCTGCTCCGCGCCGGGCTCGTGCTCAGCCGCCCGGTGTGCACGCTGCCGCCGGCTGCTTCCAGCAGCTGCTGGATGATGGAGCAGAAATGACAGGCTTGCGGTTAACCGTGAAGGGCGAGTGAGAGCCACTCGTCTTCTGAGCCAGAGAGCGGAGGTGTGTCGCGGGAGAACCGGCCCTGGGAAGATTCTTGCAGCAGCTCCAACCTTCGCGTCCTTCCTCACTTCTTGCCACTCCGGCATTCCCGGCTCTGGACCTGGGAAGGATGGTGACAGTAGTAGCGAAGCTGGTGCACCGCTTTCACTTCAGGTAAAGAAAACCCCATTTGCATGCTTTTCTCTTTTCCGTGCTTTTACCAGTTGTGAAATCCACAGCTAGGGAAGATTTTTTGTTTGTTTTTTAATTATTAGCCTTGTTCTCACATGCAAGTTTGGTTTTAACGCAGACTGAGAAGCAGGACTTTTTATGTGATGTTAAAAAGCCTTTCAGGAGGAGGTTGAAATAAGCGTTCGTGATATTTATTACCTCTGTGATTCTTAACCGTGACCCTGACTTGCTTGGTAAAATTTAGGTCTCTATTTACAAGATGAGGTTAAAAGTACTTAAAAAAAGAAAAAAGATTCTTTGGGTATTCTAAGGAAAGGTACTTTATGCCATAGAGGCAAATGGATATAATTGGCAGCCTTTTCGAAATGATTATGATTTCACTTACAGCCAAGAGAGAATAATATTAAAATTTACCATGAACCTTGTTCAGCATTGAACTTCAGCTGACTAGAAAGGAAACATTCACACCATAGTTATCTGGTTATTTGTAAAACTAAATGGTCAGGGTTTACTCTTGAGAAAGCAATAGGAGTCCACAAATTTAAAGAAAAATAAAAAAATTAACACCTTTCATATCCTTTGGGTATTGAGCAGGCTAACTTCTCCACAGAGGCATCAGTTAAAAAGTAAAGAAACACATAAATTAACTTTGCAGCTGCAAATTAATATTTTTGATGAAAACTGAACTCACCATCTTTAGATGGATCTTCATGTAAAAGAAAAAAGAGGCCCTCAGAACATAAAAGTTTCAATTACTATTCTGCTGGGGGTTTTGAGAGAAAGGATCATTTTTCCAAGTAAACCCCAACTTAATAAACAATAATAGTAGGTCTACAAGTATTCCCTAACATTTGGCAATTGTAATCAAATGGGGCAGAAAAACATTTTCTTTCTAGTCTTATATTAGATTTCTTTATTTCCTCTTTAAAGTTAAATTTAATAATTAATTTAAAACAGTATATTATTTTCCTAAGGCAGCAAAGGACTTTTTTCTTATCAAAATTGGGGGAAAAAACCCCCACAAATCTTGCAGTGATGGAGGAAGAAAATAGACAAGGAAATACTTCATGTAAATACTTGACTGAAAAAAAAGTTAAAATTCTGGGACAGATTTTTGCTAAGGGCTTCTTTTTATTTTCTTTATCTTGGGAGGGTTTGGTGTTTGGTCATTAATTTTATATTCAATTAATGTACAGTGTTATATTAGTTTCAGGTGTACAGTATAATGATTCAACAAGTCTATAGTTTTCTCCATGCTCATCACCCTAAGTATACTTTTAATCCCCTTCACCTATTTCACCCATCTCCCTCCTCCCCTAAAGCCTTCTTTTTAATGTAATAGGCGATTGTGATACATTCCCTTGTGGATCCATTTAACTATGAACACGTGAACAACGTCTAGTAAGAAAGGGTGAGGGATCAAGTTTGCCCAGAGATAAAAAGTCTTATTTCTAGTGTATTTTGTAGGGACTAGAACCAACAGCCTCAGTTCAACAGGCTTTGTTCCATAGAAGGGACAAAGTTCTTTAAAGTTGCATTACTAGGCTGGAAACGCCTTTATCCCTTTTCTGGTGTAAATATCCTGGAGCACCCCAAGTTCTGAACTCTCGGCTGACCTGTGTGGCAAGACAAAAGCTGCCCACCCCCTCTGCCTGGGGCTCAGGTTAATAGTCTGGCCTCTGACCTTTACCTGTTCTTCCCAGCTGAGCCCAACCCAGGTGTCCCTCAGTGGAATTAACATAAGCACCCTTTTCAGAAGCTCCTAAAGACCCAGGATTTTACTGAGAAAAACTGTCTTCTGAGGCCTGCCTCTGCTTTTTGTTCTTGAGCTCTGTGGAAGGATTTCTTTTCTCTTTTCTTTTCTTTTAGATTTTATTTTTTAAACTCTTCACCCAACGGGGAGCTTGAACTCACAACCCTGAGCTCAAGAGTCACACGCTCTGCTGAGCCCACCAGCCGCTCTTGGAATGGTTTCTGAGAGGTGCACTTTTTTTTTTTTTTATTAGTAGTGATCATTTCTATTCTAGCTGGACACAGAATTTGTTCTAATACTAAGAGCTGGTGTCAGCAGTCACCTAGAATGGTGTCTTAATGATCAGCTGGAAGAAGAAAACAGGAGACAAATGTATTCCATATGTGGATACTAGGTAGTAGGTGGCCTTTCTGTTTCCTTCTCCTCCTCCTCTCCCCCAGCATCCAATTATGACACATGATGAGTCCAGTGCAAGTCATGATGTTTCCCTTTTGAAGAGGTGAGGACGGGGTGAGGCCATCCCATCCTTCATGTCTGTCACTAACTTGTCCCAGTCTCATGACCCGCTGTTAGTGTCTCTTCATACCAGACAGAAAATAGGTGAGATTTCAAAAACTCCCTTATAGTTTGTGAAGCAAACCCTGGAAACATAATGAATTTCATTTTTCCTCTTAATCAAATAGTACTAGAACTTCAGTTCTAATATGTATGTTTTTCCTGTCTTTTCCTTCATTAAAGAACTTATGTCTGCTTCTCTATTTCTGCCACTGTTTTGGAGATAGGCTCAAGGAGTGTTTAAGATTTGAACCCAGTTCAGCTGCAATATGTTTAGACTAGGATAAATCCCACGTATTTTCAATAGAGGAGCCCATGATCAGGGATGTTTTCATTTTAATAATTGTATAGAACTTTCTCAGCTGTCCTCATCACGTTTTTTTGTAGCAGTCTGAAAAGAGCTCATCAACTCTCTTTGTACAGCATGAAAGGTATTAGTCTTAGTCACTGATTGCTTTTGATTTAATAAATGAGTTTTCCATTATTTAGGACAACTCTTAGCTTTGGTTTTAGCAGTTTAAGCAAAGGATAACTGAACCCGTGCCCAACTAGAAATACTCAAGTATTAACTGGAGTCTAGGCAAGTAGCCAGATATCCAACTCACTATAGAGTTGATATATTTATGTCCAGAATTCCAAGATTCTGTGTCTTCTTCAAGGGCATAGTCAGCTTTGATTCCAACCAGCAACTTTCAGATTGTCACTGCTAGGAGTTTAACTTGGGAATACAAACTCATCCTCAGATTTGAGGATAAGCCCGGTATTGTTTCTTGCGACCTTGTTTTCTGCTGAATAGCTCAGCAGTGGGAGGATAAGAGTACAAATCCAGTTTGAATCTGAGTATCTGCATATTTTGGAACATACCAGTGTCTATTTACCACTCCTTCCATCTTTAATTTTCTTGTATTTTTTGTGTTTGAATGTCCTGGTTATATGACATGTAAAGAAAAAAGTAAGCTATTGCAGAATTAACCTGGTGAATCTCTGAGACCTTCAGTTCCAAGTAGTCTTTCAGTAAAAGCGTACAAAAGAACAACTCTAAATTCTCATTTTCTGCTTCTACTTCAGTATATCATGTAATCTGGTAATGGTGACATCCTTGTGTGCTGAGAAAGAAAATGCACAATCTTATCACTTTCTCAGACACAACATAATATAAACTTGAAGGCAATGTTTAGAGGAAATCTTGCCAGGGGATAACCCCCACTGCCTACCAAAAGTTCATTGTGCATTTATATGACAAGCTCTGTTGTGATAGTCAAGATGGACGTTTGGACAAGATAAGGTTCCTGCTCTCAAGGGGCTTATAGTAAGGGAGAGATTGGTGGTTCAAATGGGGAAGGGGGAAGGAGCCCATTAAGTGAAATCACAGCAGGTCCTTGCAAGTGTTGTGAAGAGCAGACCAAGAAACAGTATGGAGTGTGACTTTGGTTAGGGCACTTAGGGAAGCCCTCTCTCTGAAGAGATAACATTTGATCTGGGATCAGTATGGAATTGAAGTCTGGGGACCTGACTTGCTGGTTGCTAGGTTTGTTTTAGAAACCAATATAAAGGAGTGTGGCTGGGTGGAGAGGATTAGGGACAGGCGTGGTGGTAGGGGTCGGGGTTTAGGTGGGGATTTAGAGACAGGTGTAGGGGAAGGGGTAAATTAGGAGATCAGAGAAATAGGCCAGGGCCTGTTCTTTGGGTCTTGTAGAGACTGAATTATTTATTTATTTAGAGAATGCAGGGACAGGCCCAAGCACAAGAGCACGGGAGAAGGGCAGAGGGAGAGAGAGAATCCCAAGCAGGCTCTGTACTCAGACTCAGCTTAGAGCCTGCCTGGAGGCTGGATCCCGTGACCTGAGCTGAAATCAAGAGTCCACCACTCAGGTGCTCTGAGACTAAATTTTTTAACTGCAATGAACCTACTGGAGCACTTTACGGTTTAAAAGAGCATTATGGCTGCTCAATGGAGAAGGCACCATAGGGCCAGAGAGAAAGCTGGAAGATATGTTGCAGACAGAAGACATCTCTAACATGAACTAAGGAGGTGAAAGCTGGCATGTATAGACTTTTCAAATTACATTTCATTTCTGATTACAGAAGTAATATATTTCTGTTATAGAAAACCTAAAAAAATACATTGACAAGTCCCCAAAGATCTTGAATCCTAATCCTACCACCCAGAAGTAATCACTGTAATATTTTTGGCATCTGTCCTATAGAAAACTTAGAAAATACAGGGACCTGTTCCTAAAAGAAATGAAATATTCTTCAATCTTAACCACTCAATTTTGCATATAATATTTTTGTTATCGTGTGAATCGTTTTTGAAGCCAATATATTATTTTTAGGAAACTAGTTTATTCTGTATATTCTGATAAACCTCTCCTGCCTTAAATAAACTAGAAAATGTCTGCCCTAAATCTGGATGACAAAATGAGTTTATGTGCCGGAGAACCACTCCCTTCTTTATTCATTAAATATTTTGCTGTACCCGACACTGAGACTCAATGATCTGTGGTGAATGCTGTCTTAATAAGCCATCCCTTCCCATGTCCCAAATCAATACGACAGACATACCTTGGGGTTAGGAAGGCTGAATTTGACCTTTTGACCTTAGATGTAAATTGTGCCACTCACTGTCCCTGCTTTTGAGAAAACATGGGCACTAGAAATCTTTGGCTCTTTCTGGAATTTTTTCACCCAAGGTAGCCCGTAAGAGACTAAGCTTGTAGGCCTGACCTGCCCTGGCCTGAACCAAGGGTTATTTGGGGCTGAGAGGACCAAACACTTATTTTTTTTTTTTTTCTAGGTTTTTGCTCAGACACCTTCACCATCCAGAGGTACTTATTGTTAAGGGAGAAATCAGGCAGTATTCTTCTATGACTTCGTAAAAATGTGACCAGTTCCCCTCTTACTCTGGGTTCAAAAATGCATTACATTTTACAGGTGTGTCCTATCTTGATTACTGTTAAAAAACATTAGCAGTTATGGGGCGGCTGGGTGATTCAGTTGAGTGTGTGACTTCGGCTCAGGTCATGATCTCAGGGTTTGTGAGTTCGAGTCCCGCATCAGGCTCTGTGCTGATAGCTCA
This sequence comes from Cryptoprocta ferox, assembly GCA_028646485.1. Classification (NCBI taxonomy): domain Eukaryota; kingdom Metazoa; phylum Chordata; class Mammalia; order Carnivora; family Eupleridae; genus Cryptoprocta; species Cryptoprocta ferox. The sequence goes on from CM053577.1 coordinate 33,381,211, forward strand.
GAGCCTGGAGCCTGCTTCAGGTTCTGTGTCTCCCTCTTTCTCTGCCCCTCCCCCATTCACACTCTGTCTCTCTGAAAATAAATAAAACATTAAAATAATAGCAGTTTGCACTGTGTTCTCAAGCTTTCAGAGTGGCTTCATATAAGTTACTCCATTAAACATTTGAGACTGTATCTTTCCCTAACTATCTGAAGTTCAGCATATCCACAACAGAATAGGGTCTATCTTTGTATTCCCAACTTGCTTGCTTCTCCTGCTTTATTTCCTGACTCAGGTAAGAGTCTTAACTGTTGTTGTTTTTTTTTTTTTTTTGTTTATTTTGAGAGAGAGGGAGAGAGAGAGGCAGAACATGAGTGGGGGAGGGCAGAGAGACGGAGGGAGAGAGAGAATCCCAAGCAGGCTCCGTGCTCTCTTTGGACCAGGCTTCTTTAGCCCTGTAGGCTCACTTAAGCAATTAGTTCACTTAATCCCGAAACCATGAGCTAAGGTCCATGAATTAATGGATCATGTAGTGTAATTTATTGGAATAAAACCATCATGATTGTAACAACGGTATAGTATCAGATGTCTCACTGATGTTATTTTTACATTGTAATATCCCTCTACTGGTAGTCCTATCAGATCTCTTTTTTTCACTCTACGCATTGGGAGTATTGTTTTTTTAAATGGGCTTTTCATTTTATCACTTAAAAAAATTTTTTATGTTTATTTGAGAGAGAGAAACAAGCAGGGGAGAGGCAGAGAGAGAGAGAGAGAGAGAGAGAGAGAGAGAATGAGAATCTGAAGCAGTCTCCAGGCTCTGAGCTGTCAGCACAGAAACTGATAAAGGGCTTGAACTCATAAACTGCAAGATCATGACCTGAGCTGAAATCAGACTTGACTGAGCCACCCAGGTGCCGCTCTTTTTATCACTTTTAAATTCAAGACAACACTTGAATTTAAGAAGGTTGTTATGGATATTTCTCGTGTATTCCCTGCCCCCTTACGTGCATAGCCTCCCCTTCATCAACATCCCTCACTAGTGTAGTAAATTTGTTGTTGAATCTAACACTGACACATTGTCATCACTCAGAGTCCATAGTTTAGGGTTCACTCTTAGTTTTGTACGTTCTGTGGGTTTGGACAAATATGTAACGCATCTATTCCTCATTATAGTATCATACAGAGTGGTTTTACTGCCCTAAAAATCCTCTATGTATGCTCTGTTGATTTATCTACCTTCTCCCCTAATCTTTGACAACACAGATCTTTTTACTGTCTCCAACGTGTTGCCTTTTCCAGAACATGTTAGAGTTAGAATCCCACAATGTGTAGTCTTTTCAGATTGGCTTCATTCATTTAGTAACATGCATTTGTTTTCCCATTGCCTTTTCATGACATAATAGCTCATTCTTTGGATGAATAATATTCATCCAATAATATTTCATTGGCTGTATCACAGTGTATTGTTTCTAATGTTTATTTTTTCTTCTGTTGGGCTTGGGTTTATGGGGGTAGGGCTTTGATGTTTGGTTCCAGGCACATGGAATGCACCTAATTAGTATTTCTGTGTGAATAAGTCCTGAGGGAATAAATAAGACAGACACAGTGCTTTTTCTTTGTCTTCTTTTCTTTATAGTTTGTTCTCCTTCACCTTGAAGCAGCTTCCAGACTGGATGAGTTTGTGCTCATGGAAGAATGTACACTTGTGGGTAAGGGATGGCATGTTTCATTCCTCTCCCCGACCCTCCCCAGCTAGTCTGCCATTATTTCTTAAACTCGGGGATCAGCAAACTAGTCCTTGGGCCAAATTGGGTGTTCCTGACACCTGTTTTTGTAAATAAAGTTTTATTGGAACACAGCCACACCCATCATTTATGCATTGTAAATGGCAGAGTTGGGTGGCTATGACAGAGACCATATGGCCTGCTGGACTGAAAATGTTTACTATCTGGGCCTTTATAGCAAAAGTTTGCTGACCTCCGTCCTAACCCAGGGAAGGAGCTAGAGACCAAGCTCACGGTGGCCAAAGTGATTGCTTATAGAAACGTGTCCAAAGTAGCAGCTGTTAGGTCTTTTCAGGGAGAAATAAATTTCTGAGGTTTCTTTTGATTTGCATGTTGAATACAGAAACTATAAAAGAAAATCTGGTGAAAGGTCTGGTTGCTTTGTTTTAGTATTTACGAGACAAATGAATTTGACCTAACTCAATTTTGAATTAAGCAGCTGTTCTCAAATTTTAACACAAATCAGAATCACCTGGAGGCTCCTTACAGTGCTGCGTGCCCCGCTCCCGTGAGGTTGGAATTTGGTAGGTCTGTGGGGCAGGTCTGCGGGGTGATCCAGAAGCTGCAATACAAACTGCTTCCCAGGTGTTGCCCATGCTGCTGGTCTGGGGGCCAAACTTTGAGAACCATAAGTTTCGAGTGATGGTTCTGAGACTTGGCTGTGTCTCAGCATCACCTTGTAAGTTTAAAAACAATTTATTTAAAACAACAGCAACATGGTGGGTCTTGCCCTAGACTTGCCAGGTCCGAGTTCCCAGCATTGGTCTGTATTTTAAAAAGAATGATTCCGAAGAGAACTTACTTAGTTGTCATGCCTTTGAAACTATCATGTGGCCTTCACTGAGTGAGGTGTGTAGAGATGTTTTGACTAATAAGTTTGAAATAATCATTCGCTACAGATTGCATTACCTTCTCAGTTTTCAGGAAAACTCCAAACTGGAATCTTGTTCCATGCACGTATGTTACATTTCTCAGTGGACTTCAGAAAAACCAGTCCAAAAAGTACACTGTGTTCAATTTGGCAGAAATGTTTTTCTTTTCCTTAGCAAACTTGTTAGTTTGTACATTTTTTCCCCACTGTGTAAAATTAATTTTAAATTCGTCCTTGATGATTCCCCTTTCCTCTTTTCTTGAAAGTGAGCTTTTCTTTTGAATAGCATGAGCCGCTCCTGTTCCATCACCCTTCCGTGGTTTCATGATAGCAAGTTCAAACGGACAAGTGCCTGCCGGAAATGGCACAAGAGAGGTCTTCTTGCCTCGCTCTTCCTCCCTGCATGTAGGGAGAAAACATTCTTTAACAAGGGTAGGTGTTTTTTAAAGCAATACAAAGCCCTGTTGCTCTTGTATGTGCTTTTGGCTGGAGAACTTGTTTCCCTCCCATAATTTCAGCATGCTCTAAAGCCATTCATTTTAATTTTGTTGATTGCTATTTGTAATGTTCTGAAGCTGAGTATTATGTCAGAATGCAAAGAAGGCAAAGCAACCATGAAATACTAAATGTAGAAGAACCAAATCTTTGGCACTTTGGCAGCTAATGTAGTAATCTCAGCCATCATTAGCTACACAAAGAACTCTAGCGCCCTGTTTATGAAGGGCAAGCATTTTGGTCATGTCTTGGTCAGTACTTCCTGCCCCCCTCCAACCTTGGCCTTAAAAGGATAGGAATAAATACCAGCATTGAGGTTTATAGGTCTCCAAATCCATAAACAAAACAGTCATCAATGTCCTAAGCTACCTAATTCTATGTTATGAAATCATGAGAATTGCTAACATGAAATGTCAGAACATGAGTTTGACAAATGGCTTAAAAAGAATAATGTTCCAAAATATGGAAGAGCTCATTTATTTAGTGCGTTGGGATTAATTCACGTTTCAAGCTGACTGTCTTGAGTGAAAATTTTCACACTTATTTATTTATTTTGCATTTCCTTAGAAGATTAGAAAGGATATTAGGAAGCTATTGTGAGTTAAGTAGAAATGAAGACTTGTTATTTCCTTCTCATGAACTCATGGATATCACTGGCTTATGCCTCTGTCATCTGTACAAAGAGGGGCTTTTATTTCCAAGGATTAATTTTTATAGCTTCTAGAAAGCAAGAGCACCCGGGAAAACCCCAAAGTAATGGAGAATAGTAATTCACTATTCTGTGATTGTTATTATTTTAAGTTCCCTCATTGGCAGTGTTAGGACTAGCTGTTCAACTAGAAACATTGATTGAAATGGAGGCACTTTCTTAATGATCAGTATCTTTTGGTTACCTTGTCACTTTTTGCTTGTTTGAACTTCATTTCTCAGGCGGCAATGTTCTAAATGACTGCCTTATACACAGGCACGGCCAGTGACCTAGGCATAGCTGCAGGCCCTCCTTTTGAGAGCAAAAATGAAGTATTTCTTGTTGGTTTTTGCACTGTTCTTACAAATGCTCTTTTTAGGTCCATGGGTTTCCAAAGTGAGTAAGTTTTGCCCATGTTCAGATGGGACTTATTCTGGGTTTAATGCTCTGCTGTCATGGTCTTGAAATGCTTAATACTTTTTGAACCATAGGACCTGCTTTTTCATCTTGTACTGGACCCCATAGGACTGTCATCGGTCCTGCCCACAGGAACTGCATCTTACTCATTTTTAGTTCCCTGCAGATTTGTAGCATGGTGCCTGACTCACAGATGAGTGAATGAATGAGAGCTTCCGTTGTTCTGAGAGCAAAATGACATTGTTCCTTTTTGAATTGCTCATAGAAATGTGGTTTAGGTCAGTTGGTGGGTTACCAAAATGAATATTCTTCAGATATAGTGAAATGGATGCTTGAGTGGTTGGGTAGAAGTAGCAGTCGTGAGCAAAAAAGTTTTAAAAAAATACAGATTCTCTTGCTTCACTTCAATTTTCCTGAATCAAAATCTTCTGAGAATAAAGATTAGGAATCTGTGACTTAAAAAACTCCATAGGTACTCTCGTGCCTGTGCATGGACTATGGTCTTCTCCTATAGAGCTCTGGAAGGTCTGTAGGTCTGTTCTGCCATGGATATGGGTTTCTGGTTTGTCTAGGTTGTCAAAATGAAAAAGGGCCTGATTCAAGTGACATCAAGTGCAATTTAGGAGACAACAGGGCATAGCGAGGCTAAGAATTAGCACTACACACCCAAGTCCCTAATGATACTTAATGATAACCAACAAGAGACTACCATTAGTCTGATTGTTTATGCCTTCATTGGAAGGGATCTGATACTTTGTGCAGCCTATGCTCACTAACTTCCAAAGCAGGAGGAGAAGGTTGACCTTACAAACCATGCTATAGCATAAAATGCCTGTAGTCACTGCACTCTTCTCGGGCGTAGCAACAGGAAATCTACTTCTAAGCAGAAGTAACTAGAGGACAATTGAGTATGGAGAGGCCCAGTGGTCAGCCTAGTGCCTTCATGTACGACTTGGATGTGGACCTTCTACTACAGATTTGAGGGGGCTAAGGGTGGAGCAGAGAATGTCTAAAGGTAGCTGTGGATTGGCTGTAGGCTATCTGTTGAATGTAGGCTTGTCATTTAGAAAGTGATGATTCAGTGCCGGAGTATATCTTACCCAAGTCATGGGTCAGAATGGTGGAGATTATATGCATCCCTTAATGAAAGATGGTGCTTCTAAGATGCAAGTCTGTCAACCCGTAAAGAACCTTGTACCTCTAAACATGCTAGAGATGTACAGAGTTCATGTTTCTGAGTGAGAGCATCTAGTCTACAAGAAATACCTCAGAAAGAAGTTTCCAGAGAGGTGGAATCATCTGGAGGTATCTCTTGCCCAGAAGGAAAGCTGTGTCCCTCAAGTGTAAGTGTCCTCAGAGTTCGGGAGGAGGCAGCTAACAGCTCACCATTAAACCATTCCTGGCTGTCCTTGGCTATGAAGAGTTTTCAGATTAAGACTTGTTAACCAAGGCAGGAAATTGCTTCTAGTGGGTGGAGCTCTAGAAAGGACAACTGGGACACCTGGGTGGCTTAGTCAGTTGAGCGTCCAACTCTTGATTTTAGTTCAGGTCATGATCTCATGATTTGTGGGATTGAGCCCTGCATCAGGCTCTGTACTGAGTGTGGACCCTGCTTGGGGTTTCCTTCCCCTCTTCCTCCCCCTCTTCCCCCTCCCCCCACCCCCTCCCTCCTTCCCCTCTCCTTCCCCCCGGCCCTCCCCACTCATGCACACACATGCATGTAGCACGCTCTCCTAAAATACTTTTTTTAGAAAAAGCACAGCTATTAACAGCAATGTGGTAGGGATAAAAAAAAAATATTTAGAAACAGAAGGTCATTGTTTAACCACTCGCTTGATTTCATTCATTACTCAGTAACTATGTTTTGATCATCTTTAATGTGTCAGGCACTAGTAGGCACCAGGATACAGGAGTGAGAAGACAGGATAATTCCTGATGTCAGGGGAACCTGAATTTTGATGGGAAAGAGGCACAATGAGTGAACATGTCAGAGTTATGAGTGCTGTGAAGAGGCTGCAAGCAGCATTCTGTGACAGATTATAGAGCTCACAGTGGGTGCTCATGGATAGGGAGGAGTCTTCCTTCCTTTACAACAAATACCATAACTACAGTAACATGTTAATTTGTCATGGGCTTAGTTCCCTTCTCTTGGAAACTACCACCAATTTCACATGGTTGGCCAGGCCATTGAGCAGACGTGGCTGTATAGGCTGAATTCTGGGGGGGGATTAAAGTGAGTATAGTACTGTCTATAATTATGTCAGTACTATAATAACAAGTAGCCCCTTTCCAGTTATTGAATACATGTTAAATGAGTGTTAAAAAGGGTGTATGGTTTCAGGGCACCTGGCTGACTCAATAGGCAGAGCACGTGACTCTTGATCTTGGGGATATGAGTTTAGGCCACACGTTGGGTATAGAGTTTACTTAAAAAAGAGAATGTAAAGTTTCACTAATAAATATTACTTTCTTTTTATTACAAATGTTTGGCTGACTTGAAAATAAAAACAAAATGGCAGCAGGTAATGTTTTCTTCTGCTAATACTCAGGTTGTCTTGGGGCACATTTCTCCATTGTTTTGTGTTTACCTAAATAAAGAAATTGAGATTGGCCAATGAGTAGCAATTGAAGAGGTGACATTATTAACATTAAGTATTTGAATATTATAAAATAAGAGATATGTGGGATATGTCAACTGGCAAGCTTTATGATATATTTTTCTTTTTTTAAATTTCATTTATTTTGAAGGGAATAAGCAGGGGAGGGGCAGAGAGCAAAAGAGAAAGAGAATCCCACCAGGCAGGCTCCATGCTGTCAGTGAAGAGCCCTATTCAGGGGCTTGATTCCAGTGAACTGTGAGATGAGCAGAAATCAAGAGTTGCACGCTTACCTGACAGAGCCACTCTGGCACCCCTATCTTTTCCTTATAAATGGAATACATTGTAGATTTTAACAAGAGAGACCATGTGGGATGATTGATGTTTTTTTTTCTAGGCTTATAGAAAATTGGGCACTATTAAAATGACCAAGTACAGAGTTAATATGCTGTATGCATAAGAACAGATATCCTTATACCTTTTGAGTTCTGAATTAGATAATACCAAATTTAAACTGTTGTTTTACTGATATAGATAATTTATAACTTTTAGAGCAGCAATTAGAGAATGCAACAGAAATATGAGTAGGGGCACCAGAGTGGCTCAGTTGGCTAAGTGTGGGACTCTTGATTTCGGCTCAGGGCATGATCTCATGGTTCTGAGATTGAGTCCCACATTGGGCTCCATGCTGACAGCATGGAGTCTGCTTGTGATTCTCTCTCTCTCCCTCCCTCCCTCCTTCTCTGTGTCTTCCCTGCTCTCTGACTCTCTCCTTTCTCTCCCCCATCAAATACATAGATTTAAAAAGAAAAAGAAGAAAAAATCATGAGTGGATATATTTTTAAATTTTAAATGAATAAATTTCTAGATTTACCAGCCAGATTTATAAAGTAAAAATATTTGCTTTACATTCTAGTATTTTCAGTATCTTGGATCTAATCACTCTCATTTCATATGTAAGGAAAACAGCTTCTTTAGAGAAACTAAACAATTTGCTTTAAGATCTGGGGATTATTTCACTTTGAAGTATTTGCAAGGAATGGTTTCCACCATTTTAGTGGAAAGGTCGTTTTACATGGTACTTCTATACATTCCTGGATTGGGAATCTAGTTTGTTGTTGTTGTTTTGTCTTGTTTTCCATACACACTAGCTGTGTAAACTGGGTAAATTACTTAATATGTCTAAGGCGTTAGTTCCTCATCGATGCAGTCTGGAAAATGGTCTTGCCCTTCCTCCTGAAAGCATGGTCCCAAAGGTGAAGTGAGAAAAGAACCCCAAGCATTTAGTGTAATATTAGGCATAGAGAAAGAAATCAGGGAACATTACTGTTAAACTAAAATCCTTCTATCAAATAGATCTTTGTTTTGACAGTTTTAAGACATTTAAGAATGTGACATTTTTAAACATTACATATTGGAAACACCTAAAATATAGAAGTTTTTCTAGTTATTTCAGATGAAGGAAATCAACCTCTATATTGTGATCATCTCTTTGTTGAAAATTTAGGTTTAGTTCGATATCAGTTCCACAACAGTGTTATTAGTATGTGTACCAAGTAAATGACTTGTTTTGTTTTGCTTTAAATTGCAGCTAATACTTAACAGAAATTTCGTAGCACTTGTTGTGTGCCTGGTACATATAGCAACACATTTAACCCTCACAAAAAGCCAATGAGATAGGTATTATCATCATCCCTATATGACAAATGTTGAAACCTCACGGCAAAGAGGTCAGATGGAAAGTCTGAGGTCATGTGCGTAATAGGTTGTTGCGGAATCTGGTCTGGATCACCTGGCCAAAGAACCAAGCAGCACACAGAGATCTTGGAAGGGAGGGGTTTATTTTACACCGGTGAGCTCAGAGGAGATCATTCTCCAGAGGTCTGGGTCCAGAGCATCAACAGAGAGAGTAGTTTATAGCCTATTACTTCCACATTCCTCATTAATGCATGGTGACAAGCAGGGTGGGAAGAAGAACCCGGAAGAGGGAGCCTTTGATCAGGGACAGGTATTTCCTTATCAGTCCTGTCAGCCATCTTATAACAGATTTTTCCCTATCAAGGTAAGGGTGGCATTTGAGATCTACCTGACCGCTAGATCCACTACTTTCTCATTACAGCGTACTAAGTACACCACAGGAAGAGGATTGCTAATAGAATTCTCCAGTTACTGTACAGATCCATGTTTGACTTGCCCAGATGGGTGCTAATCCAACCAAATATTGGCTTCTGAGAACCCCATTTTATAGGGATACTCCTACAATATTAAAAATGCTGCCATAAGATCATAAACTCTACTAGGGACTTCACCCATTTTTCCTTCTCCATAATGGCTCTCTGAGATAGGTGTGATGATGGTGGTGATGGGTAGGATGATGTACATTTTACAGGTGCTGGAACTGAGCAAAGTGTATCACCTTCCCCAAGTCAGACTTTTGTCTCACTCCAAAGCCACTGTAATGCTTGTTTCTATACTGAATAATGTGTATATCCCAGTTCTGTGACACTGAAACTGTTAATAAATGGGATGATGAGCAGTAAATAAGGGAAGTCAATGGGGTATTATGGAGAATGTTCCTCGCTATTCTAGAATAGAATCGAATCCCATATAAATCAGCAATTATCTATGTTTCACCTCCGTAGAACAGTGAGTGCTTCATACAAAAAATGAGGGCAGGGCTTTGGACTAGTGGTCTGTATCCATACTAAGGCTTTCATCTCAGCAAGGATGAGAATGTAGCTGAATATTCCCTTACATAACACTAGATGGCGCATGAGAACAAAAGAGCTAGGAGACATTTATAGGACACATGCAACCCTTATTTGTAATTGCGCTAGAATTTTCTAAAGTGGATCGTTGCGGATTTCAGGCTACTGATAACTAACAGGAACACCTGGCCTGATATTTTGCCAGAATAAAACTCTGCCTTATCTCCAATTTGGAGTCGAATTTTGATAAATCTAATAGAAAGCCATTTCTTTATTTTTGGCAGAATATTACCAAACCCATCTGGCATAATTTTGATTAAGTAACTCTACCTCTCCTGTAGCAAAATTAAACTGAATATCTGAAAAAGGTGGTAGTCAAGGAACACTCCCATGAGCTCTATAAAATGAATTGCTATGCTATTTTGGACATTAAAATGTATATTATCAGAAACTCTGGCTTGTGACATTATGTAAGGCACAAAGAAAATAACCAAAAGGGTACATATATATTTCTAGAGATATGAAACTTATAGACTTTGGGCCCTATTAATTTATTTGTATTTTCAATTATACTAAATTAGTGTGAATATTACTATTACCAAGTTTTTTTCATTTCTCTTTTGATCATCTGTGCTTTCTTTGAGGAGTTGCACAGCCTCATAAGGCAGAATAAAGCAAAAGGGAGAAAACAGGAAAGAAATTACAAGAGTAAGGATAATGAAGTATTCAGGTTAGATGCTCTAATGGAACCCAGGTCAATACAATTTCACTACATTTTCTGAATGTGTCTGAAGAAATGAAAAATAATGATGGACAGAAGGATTAGCTTAAGCCTTGTACCTTCAAATAAAACATTTGGGGGGAGGGTGCCTGAGTGGCTCAGACAGTTGAGTGTTTGACTCTTAATTTCATCTTGGGTCATGATCCCAGGGTTGTGGGATCGAGCCCCACATTGGGCTTCAGGCTGAGCATAGAGCCTGCTTAAGATTCTCTCTTTTCCACCCCCCCCCCCACTGCCCGCTTGCATGCGTGCGCTCTCTCTCTCTCTCTCTCTCTCTCTAAAATCAAAATCATTTGGAAGGGATACACTAGCCTATGTTAATTTTAAAAATACTTTCCTGGAGAGAAGAAAAAGAATAGCCTTAAAGGAACGCCTCAAGAGTGTCTTTGTTGTTCATACTGCACCAACCATTAAGGGCTAAGCACTTGGAGTAAAGATGGTCCAGTTATTTTGAAGCATGTTTAAGAGTTAATTTATTGGGGTGCCTGGGTAGCTCAGTCTGACTTCAGCTCAGGTCATGATCTCACAGTTCATGGGTTTGAGCCTCACATTGGGCTCTGTGCTGACAGCTCAGAGCCTGAAACCTTCTTCAGATTCTGTGTCTCCCTCTCTCTCTGCCTCTCCCCTGCTTGCGCTCTTTCTCTCTCTCTCAAAAATAAACATTAGAAAAATTTTCAAAAGTTAATTTATTGAGAATTTATGTGGCTAATGTTTTCTACTGTTTATTTGTATTATCTCCTTTAATTTTCCCAACAGTTCTGTGAGGGAGATTCAGTTTATTATTCCTACTTTATAGATAAGAAAACTGAGGCTTAAGGGGGTAAAGTATCAAGCCCAAGGTCACATGGCTACAGAATTGGAGGAGCCAGGTCTATCTTGATTCTTAATGTTCAACTTTGAACCATGTTGCTATGGTCTTCTTGGAGATGTATGTCATTTGAGTGCCAGACTTATGCCTTGTTGTGGATTAATTGGAATATTTTTTAGAAATTCTGTCAATGTTGTCCTCTTTCTTCCTCAGTTATACTCCAGTGTCCTTACCTCCTACCCTAGTGACCCACTCTTTCCCAGAGAACCTTGGGCTCTATAGGTCACTTTAAAACAACCAAACCAAAGCTACTTCATCTTATTGTGACCTCTAACAGGTAACCTGGTGTTTGAACCCAGGTCCTAATGTTACTAGCCAGATAAAGTAGACTTTTTGGTGTTTAGAGGCTGCTTTCTTGAACTTGAGCAGTTTAGCTCATCTAACTCCAAAGTTGAATGCAACTCATCACATAGAGATGATTGGCCTAATCTTAATTACTATCATTTTAAGAGGGTAAGACAAATGTCAAAATTTTCAGGAAGGAACAGGTGTTTTGTTTAGGCTCTCAAGCCACCTGGCAAATGGCAGCAGGCATTCCCACCTACCTGCTGGCCTTGTTTCTAACGAAGTTACCACAAGTTACTTTTTTTTTTTTTTTAGTAACTTAGGTGAATGGGTAAAAAATTATTATGAAATGTTATTTTGGCACAAGTTCCAGTGAGGCCTTGGAGAACAGGATGTGGTTTATTGTATGCAAAGTCTGTTTGTGGCTAGCTGGGTGAAATCCAACATGTCCCTTAACCTTTGTAGCTTCAGAACCTCCATCTGTAAAATGTGAAGTGGGCCTTGATGATCACTGACATCTGTCCAAGCTCTAACCTTCTAGGATTTTTTTTTTTTGTATGCTTCACACCTAAAGAGAATAACCAGATGTAGGGCATGTAATTTTAATCACAGCCCCAAATTATTTTAGGACAGTGTTGTTATAATTAATATTCAAAAGTTCTTAGAGATACTTAGATGAAAGCTCAAAAGGAAAGATGATCATGGTTTAGAAAATTCAACGAGTAATTAATTGCAAATGACTAAGGCTCTTCCCCCTGCTTTGGGAGCACAGGAATAGGATAAACAATAAAAGCGACTCAAATTCTTCCTGGCATGCCTGAAAGAGCCAAAGGAAATTTCTAATGTGATTTAGTATGCTTAGTTTTCTCCCCTTGTTAATTATTGTGAAATAGAATCTGCTTAAGATCTAAGAGTACTTCTAACCTCGTTTGTGATTCTGAATAGTCTAGTAACATCCTTTGTCAACAGTATCAACTAACCACAAATTACATTTCAGACAGAAGTTGGTGTAGTACTTCAGATCTCCTTCTTCCTCAGTTTTGTATTTCTTTGCTGTACAATGTAATGAGAATGTAAGATCTCATTCATAGGAGAATTCTAAAAAAAAAAAAAAATAGAATTCATAGAAACAGAACAGATAGGGGTTGCTGGAAGGTGGGGGAAATGAGTACAGAAGGTACAAACATCCAGGTATAAGATAAATAAGATCTTTGGATATAACTTACACCATGGTGACTGTAGTTAATAATACTGTATGGTCTATTTGAAAGTTGCTAAGAGTCAATCTTTAAAGTTCTTATCACAAGAAAAAAATTATCACTATGTGAGGTGTGAGGTGTGATGGATGTTAACTATATTTGTGGTGATGACTTCACAGTATAAACATATATCAAATCATACTGTGTACCTTAAACCAACACAAGATATCAATTACATCTCAGTAAAACGGGGGAAAAACAGATGTTTGGTTAGTCTTGTAGCAGAGTGGTCTTTTTTTCTCCAATGGGGATGCTGGAGAATGATAACAAAAATTCATAATTAGTTCCAATAGAAGTTTAAAGTGGGGGGGGGGGCAGAATTTAAAGTAGGGAAGCATTGTTATAGGTTAGGTCACTGGGCTCCAAAGTAGAAACTAGAATTGGAAGGGATTAGACTGGAAGAGATCTTAGAAGTTCTTTGTTCATCCTTCTTCCTTTTCACATGTAAGGAAACTAAGGAGAGAAGTTAAGGGATGGGTCCATGGTCCTGTGACAGGATAGTATTAGAGGCAGGACTAGAATCTAGGATTTCTGGCCCCCAAGTTCAGAATTCCTCCTCCACATCACATTGCCTGTTTTTGCAGTAATTTTTTTAATGTTTTATTTATTTTTGAGAGAGAGAGAGAGAGAGCGCGCGCTTGAGCAGGGGAAGGTCAAGGAGAGACAGAGACACAGAATCTGAAGACAGGCCCCAGGCTCTGAGCTGTCAGCACAGAGCCCGATGCGGGACTCGAACCCATGAACTGTGAGATATGACCTGAGCCGAAACCAGATGCTCAACCAACTGAGCCACCTAGGCGCCCCTTTGCAATAATTTTTTAAAGATTTTATTTTTAAATAATCTCTATACCCAACATGGGGCTCAAACTCAAACCCCAAGATCAAGAGTTGCATGCTCTACTGACTGAGTCAGCCAGGTACCCCTGCAGTAGTTTGATATGGAAAAGAAAAATGAAAAGCAAATAATTTTGTAACCTATGTAAGTCTACTGAACTAGTTGATTTTTGTGTTTGACTTCATTTGGCATTGAGACTCAAAGTTCTGGTTTCACGCATTACAGAGTGTATGGCATCTGAACAGTTTGTTTCAGATGCAAAGGTATGTGGAATTAACCATATTTTCTTCCCAGTGAGAAATAGTTGTATTTTTAAATGGGCTTAGAATGCATACTTGTTTTTACGTTTATTTATTTTACTAATCTCTGTGCCCAACATGGGGCTCGAACTCATGCACTCTTCCAACTGAACCAGTCAGGCATGCCTGGAATACATACTCTTTTTTTTTTTTTTTTTTTTAATGCTTTATTTATTTTTGAGAGAGAAAGAGAGAGACAGCATGAGCAGGGGTGGGGCAGAGAGAGAGGGAGACACAGAATCCGAAGACAGGCTCCAGGCTCTGAGCTAGCTGTCAGCACAGAGCCTGACGCGGGGCCCGAACCCACAAACCGTGCGATCATGAACCCACGAACAGTGAGATCATGACCTGAGCCGAAGTCATGACACTTAACCGACTGAGCCACCCAGGCGCCCCATAGAATACATACTCTTGACTTTAATATAAATGTAGCAATGACTTCTAGTGATACATTTGTGAGATGTGTGTGTTTGCCTGTAAGTGAAAGTAAAACCAAATGAATTATTAAGACAGGATGAGGAGAGCCATGAAGCAAGATATGCCTCATCAGTGGCATGTCAAGACTCTTGCATAAGCCGAAGACAGCTGCACAGAGAGGCACTCTGATTTCTACCACCAGGAGCCTCTTAACCAGCTTCTGTTATAGTCTGGTGTGAACTGAAGTACGGTATTAGGAAGGTTTCTTCTCGGTCATGATCGTTTTAAGTCAGAGTGGATGCATGTGTTTTTGCAGTGGACCTGAAAATTGGTGTCTGTCTGCAGTAGGTCAAGAATATTCTATTTTTACTTCTCAAATCCTCTTGGGAAAATTTAGGGACAAACAGCTCTAGATTGGGGCCAAGGTGATGAAAATTAAACCTTCTGTGGAATCTACTTTTAAGTTAGATTTTGATTAACTGAGCTATTAGTAAAAATAGAGGATTGGAGGATTCATCTTTCTGTCTTGGACACATTGTACCTGCTCTCATCTGGAATCCAGGGGTTCCAGATATGTCCAGTTTTATCACTTATATCTGTAGTAACATAAGTTTGGTAATTTCCTGTGAGCCTGAATTCCCCCTATGTATAAGTTAACCTTAAGTAAATACCTGATGCACACCATGTATGTAAATGGCAATTGCTATTTAACCTATCTAATAAATAGGAAAGAAAAAACACTGTGAGGAGGGTGGCTTTTTTTTTTTTTTTTTTAAGCAGCACTGGAATCTAAGGATCGAGATTTATTGGAAAAGGGAAAATATGTTGGAAAAAGTGTTCAAGAATACATGAGCACTCACTTCCCAAGAACTCCAAAGAATTGCTAGAATGTGACATAGTAAGAAGAGGTGGATTTTTCTCTCTGGTCCCAGATCTTGTTGAATTATTAGTTATTTTAATTCATGTTAATTACCATAGTGTTAGTTTCAGGTATACAGTGTAAATTAAAAATTCTATACATTTCTCAGTGCTCCTCAGGATAAGTGTACTTTTCATTCCCTTTATCTATTTCCTCCTTGGCTCTCTCCCTTCCCCTCTGGCAATCACCAGTTCTCTATATTTAAAGAACCTGTTTTTTTGGTTTCTCTCTTTCTTTTTTTCTTTGTTCATTTGCTTTGTTTCTTAACTTCCATATATGACTGAAATCATACGGTATTTGTCTTTCTCAACAAAGTTATAATGTCTCTTTTAGAATTTATTCCTTATTTTATTTTAAGTGAACTTTAAAACAATTAAGATTTGCCTAGAATTGTTTTCTCTTGTGTGTACTTGGGAATGTACCCTTGGAATTTAAAGCCCTTGCAATTAACATATTCCTCTCTGATGTTCCCTGTTGGGATGCCAGAGGCTAATGCATCGCTCTTACAAATAAACTAGAACATGTAACACACATTTTTCAGCTAAATACTGAAAATCCACCAAAAGGCAAGCCAACTTGGAAAGTATAAGCAGGCCTATGAGAGAGATACACACAAAGAAAAAGTATATATCGTCAGTGTCAGAAAGTGTAGAGCTAAGACCGAATGTTGCCAGCTGAGAATGTAAGAGATTTGAAACCACAGGTCCCTTGGTTCCCAGAATGAAGTTTTTGGTATGCGAACTAGATGGTAGGGTTTGTTCACTTTAGCTTTTCCTCTCTTGTAGAAGAGTAGGTTAGCCAGGATGAGCGACAATTTTCATTCAATGTGTAGTTACTGATTTTCTTCCCTAAAATTAGTCTTATGATCTCTCTTTTTGTAATAGTAAAAAAAAAAAAAATCCAAAATGAAAAATTGCTTCATTTTTATTGTGAATATATAAAATGCTCATTATAAAATATTTAAACATCAAGAAATTTTTGAAAGCTAACATTGCTCCAAGATAACTGCCATTATGTTTAAGGATCGTCCTTTCATGATTCTTTTCATATGTGATATTTATTGTGTAACTTTTTGCTCACAGTCTTTTTTCCCACCACCTCTCTCCCATGACTGCTTTCAAAACAATACAAAAACAGGAAATCCATATTTACAACCTAGTGTGCGGTCATATAGAAACATGGGCAAGATGTATTGTGAGGTGTATAAGAATCTTATAATACTAGACCTTAAAATCTCTTCTAAGTACAGAATTCTAGATTTTTTATACATTTCCCTCTAATTCTTTATAGTTGTTTCACTCTCCTCTATTTCAATAGCATTTTTCTTGGCATCCTGCCTTTGTAAAGGATTCCCAAGGCATTCAACTTGGTTTTCATAAAAACAGTTCTTTCTCAACCTATATTTCTTAGTTTGAATGACATATAATTAAATGCCTTAATTAAAATAACAGGTCAAACTAGTCTGAATAGCTTACTAATTCTTGGTAATCATATGTAACTCAAATAGTAGAGGAGAACTTCTCCAACTCAGAAGCCTGCAGGTTTCTAGAATTCTGCTTTTGCCAGTAGGCTGTACATGGGGTTGGGAGAAGTATTGCATACATTTTTGGCATCTATTAAAATGGTAGAGACTATACATGTCCTGTGACGTCTCTGCTGTCACCCCTGTGATATTATTCAGAGTCTCTTTTACGTTTGTGATTATATGAAGAAAACAAAAAGCTATGTTGGGAATGACCAAACTTCTACCCTATTTACAAATTTTGTATACTTTAATTATTATACACTGTTCTGATACCAGGTCCCAGTTTGTCTTCCTTGACATTCTGATGATAAACCTTATTCAGTATGTCACACATTACAGTCCTACTGAATCTCCTGCATGCTTCACATTTTGCTAAGATGCTATAGTGTTTCACTTGGTATATGCCACTTCTGGAATAAGAGTCCTCATTGTCAAGCCCAAGTCTTTGGCTCTGCAAATGTGTCTCTTCTCCCACCTGCCAATGTTGCCTGGAGCATTACTGCAAAATAACTTTGCTCTCATTATTTTACAGGTTATCCAGTCTAGAAGTTACAATTAGACTGGGGTTAGATTGGCCAGGGGTGCCAGTGCCTTGAATTGGGTTAACTAGAAGGTAGGCTGATTTAGTATCACGAGTCTGACATGGCAGGAGTCTGTGTTTGGGGGAAGTTGACCAAGTTGTGAGGGACAGGCTAGGACCATAGCCCAGGCGGACAAACTGTCAGCTCCAAGAAATCAACAGATGAGTCAAAAACTCAGGTTTAGAATCCTATATATAGAGGGTCATGGCACCAGGCAAAGAAATGCAAAGGGAGATGGATGGAAGATGTATTTAAGGAGAGTCCATGTGGTCAGCATCTAAACACGAGGCCTTAGAGGTAGATCAAGTAGCAATGATATAATGGCATTTGATAGTTGAGTCATTTGAGGAAACTTATGTCCCCATAATGGATGAAAGAGCATGAAAGGTCATGCAGCATTGGTAAATCTCTCTCTCTCATTAGTTATTGAAGTACCTGCAAAATTTACCTTTTTGGTCTAGCCTTAAAAGTGGTCAGAAGCACGAAGCAAAAATGAGAGGTGATGATGAGGTTCAGTTAGTGTCTGTGGAACTCAACTGTTCATTCATGTTAATTGCTTAGTGGGGCGAAGGGGAAGAAGCTGATGGCCACTTGGCTATAGTCATTCTACATGAACTGGTTTCTTCTAATGTATGATTCTGGATTATCAATCTACAAAAAGTTAGGGGGAACAATCCATGAACTCAGAATAGCCTATAGCAGATTGTGGGGATAAAGACTAAAAGTAAAGAAATTCTTGGCCTTAGTTTCAATAAAAATAAGGTGACAATATACTAAACTTATCGTCTCCTGCCAAATCATGAAAATAAATGGATAATACTTTTTTTCCCCTGTATCTTTTCACATTTGATTAAGAAAATGATAGCTACAAAATATGAACAGAGAAAATTTTAGGATTGTTTGTGTTTTACAAAGTTGTTAATGTGGGGCGCCTGGGTGTCTCAATCAGTTGGGGATCCGACTTCAGCTCATGTCAGGGATTTCATGGTCTATGGGTTCGAGTCCTGCATCAGGCTCTGCGCTGACAGCTCAGAGACTGAAGCCTGCTTTAGATTCTGTATCTCCCCTGTTGCCCCTCCCTGGCTCATGCTCTGTCTGTCTCTATCTCTCAAAAACAAATAAACATCAAAAAAATTTTAAAAAGACAAAGTTGTTAATGCTATTTGCCTGCTATGCTTTAACTGTTTCTAGGAAAGTGTCTAGTGGTGTTGGCACATTTTATGAGCTTAATTGTATTCATTGATCACTTTGTATTATAGTTACATGTTACCTTATAAGGGAAGCCCAGAAGATCTAAGTTAAGCCCATTTAAAAAGTGCTTTATTTTGGGGGCTCCTGGATGGCTTAGTTGGTTGAGTGTCCAACTTCAGCTCAGGTCATGATCTCATGGTTCATGAGTTCGAGCCTTGTGTTGGGCTCCATGACGACAGCTCAGAGCCTGGAGCCTGCTTCGTATCCTCTGTCTCCCTCTCTCTCTCTGCCCCTCCCCTGCTCCTTCTCTGTCTCTCTCTCTGTCTTCCAAAACTTTCAAAAATAAACATTAAAAAAATTTTAAGTGCTTTATTTTTAAGGATGGCAAAAGTAAAAGTACCAGAGTGTGTCTGATCTGTGTATTTCTAAGTCCTATAAATGATGGATTAAAGTTTCAATGTAGTTGATTTTTCTACATATCTTATAAATACTGGAGCTTTTGATTAAGGGTCTAAAATAAAGAAGCAGCTTGCCTATAAAGTTACTACAGATTATTCTAAAACAAACCAGAAGTGTTGTCTCCTTTGAAGAAAATTTATGAGTAAATGCCTTGGGGACCTGTTATTACAAGCGTGTCATGGATCAAAGTAGTCTAGGAACCCCTCTACTGGAATATGTTTTGGAATAGACTTATGAGCCACATAAAAATCTCTTGCATAGACAGTTCATGTGCAGTATTAGAATGTGTTTTATTGTAAAACTAGTTAACTTTATAGTCACATGTGAGCTGTAAGCTGTCCCTTGCAATTTACGTGGTACTAATGGGGTTGTCATTCGTAGTAGTGCTTCTTTTTTTTCTCTAGTTAAGGGGCTCTTTGTGTTTTCATTACACATGGAAACATGTATCTTGGTCTAACTTTTTCACTTGTGGTTTTGTTTGTTGTTACCCTCAGTTTTGTTTTCAATTTCAGCTCAGCAGACTTTAATATTGTTGGTCTATCTCAAAAATTGTTGTTTTAAATGTAGGTATGGTAGTACTCTACTGTATTTCTCTCCCCTTCCAACAATCAGAAAAAAACTTTTAAATACTTCATTTCCATTTGCTTTTTTGAAAACTGTGAAAAATTACATAGAATATAGAATTGATTGCTTTTATTAAACCATTTTTAAGCATACAGTTTGGTGGCATTAAGACCACTTGCGTTCCGACTGGATACCAAACAGAGGAATCTGGAGCCATTCATAATATACTTTTGGTAGGAATTCTGCCCCAAATTAGTTGATGAACTAAGAACATGGGTACCTTGATCTAACAGCTATTTTATTTTGATTGCCCTCTGTGAAAAGAGCTTGTATCATCATTTACTATTCAGTTATCGTTCATTTAACGAATATTTGTTAAGAGCCTCTTATCTGCCTGTTTCCCTTAGTAAAAGACAAACAGGGAAAGGTCCTGCTATCGAGGGATCTCACTTAGCCTTGTAGGGAGTCACAAGAAGAAAAGCAGCTATCTATTTGGAAAGGTCTGCAATGATGCAAATTGCACTGTAAGGTGGAAGCCCAGAGGAAGGTTTGCCCTTGCCTCCCTGGTGGGGCAGAGAGCTGAGCGGGGCGGATTTCCCTCTAATGTGAAGGATGAATAGGTGTTTACCCAGCTAGCGAGGCTGAAGGAGAGTAGTATGTCCATCCTGTGAAAATGGCGTGTACCCAGGAGTGGCTTTTGTGTCACCAAGATGACTACAGGGGGTGGCAGTGGCCTTGCTGTGGTGGCAGCTGGTGTGTCTGGAAGAATGTGGAGGTGAGGGTGTAGAAAGCTGATGGGGATCGTCACGATGCACGATGAACCGATAATGCTGGTGTTTCCAAGGTGTGGCTTCAGTTTGAGATGTTCTTAGTTGTTACTTGAGTTGAGAGTAGAGGAGAGCGGCTGAGGTGGGCAAATGAGTTTGGGAAATGTTTTGTAAAAAAGAGGTTTTTTGTTTTCCATTTTAGGAGCTCTGAGAGAGTCACTCTACTGTGCAAATTTTGATTTTCGTAGGGTGAGAAATGGCATAGCCTGTTTCCTAAATACACTGACCACAGAACGCCTGACCTCTCACCCACCCCTAACTGGGAAATGCTGCTGTTGCAGGCCAGTGGGACCCATGAAAACACTATGCTTAAGACTGAGTCTGTTTTCATCCCACTTTCTCTATAAGGTTCGTTATGGACTCTTCATATAGTGAAAATTTCTAAAACCAGTGACTAAAATCAAGGATCTTCAAAGCTGAAAAAGTCTCATCCAAGTTAGAGTATTTTTTATGTTTTATTTTTTTTAAGTTTTATTTATTTTGAGAGAGCGAAAATGATAAGGGAGGGGCAGAAAGAGAATCCCAAGCAGGCTCTGACAAGGGCTTGAACTCGTGAACCGTGAGATCATGACCTGAGCCGAAATCAAGAATCAGGCATTTGAGCCACCCATGTGCCCCAATTTAATGTATTTTTAAAAATGTGATTGAACTTTGTTTTGTAAATATCTCCTAGATCTTTATTCCCTTTATTTATTGTGAAAAGCTACACATAAATCTGTCCCAGTTGCATTTCTTGTTTGTTTGTTTTTTAAATGAGCGACAAATTGATTAGAATGGAATATTTTCAGCGTGAAAGGGATCCTGGAATTTATGGTTAGAAACTCCTTGTTAACTTGCACATTGCCCAGAGCAGAACAAATAATTTATTTAGCCAACATAAAAAGAAAATAATCTCTGTGGTAGGATTATGGATAATTACTTTTCTTTATGCTTATTTGGAATTTCTGTATTTTCTACAATGAATATTTACTGCTTGTGCATTAAGGAAATGTACTAATAATGACATTAAGCTGTAATAAAAATAGGAAATCAAGAAGCACTTCTGGAAGATTGCCATTCAAGTTACATGACTAGCCGTGTATTGTAGTCTGGTCACAGGAAGTTTAAAATCACAATATATTATTCATTTTTCTTTATCACATAGTTTGGTTTACTGCACTACCTTCAGTATGTAGATTTTCTTGTAAATGCTGCAGAGTTTTTCCCTTTCACTTTTGAGATGTAATTTACCAATGGCAAAATGTAAGCATAAGCCATCATATACTGATGAGTGTACACCGATATATACACCTGTGTAACCATCAACACAGATGAAGATAAAGGTAAACTCATCCTCCCCAAATGTGCCCTGTGCTCTTTTCAGTGTAATCCTGCCCCCACCCCTGCTATTCTGATTTCAGTCACCATGGATAATTTTTCTCTTTATGAACTTCATTCAAAATGAAATACATATGTGCCTTTTTTCTTTTTTTTTTTTCATATCTGGCTTTTTTCTTGATATGCTTTTGAGATTCACCTGTATTGTTTCATGTTTCAAAAGCTAATTTAAAAAATGATTGTATGAAAATACCACAGTTTGCCCATTTTCCTATAAGTAGGCATTGGATTGTTTCTAGGTTTTGTATAATATAAAGAAAATCATGATCTCCAAGATTTAGATAATTCAGGAAAGCAACAGGACAATAAAAAGGAAATATCAGAGGCAATTTTTTTTATTTCCTCGATCTCTAAAGAATGAAAACATTTTTAGAAGGTAAGGCTTTTTGTATACATTAATTATATAAGTTCAGCATTTAATTCATATTGTATGAAATACAAAAATGAGTAAAGCTTTATACAAATTTATCATCTAGTAATGTAGATAAGGCTAGTATACCAATATCCATAATGCTAAGCATAATATGATAAATGCAGTAATAGAAATATATTGGTATAAGGATGAGGGAGGGAAACAGTCCTATTTCTTAAAAAATGATATCGTTTACTAAAATAGTGAAGTTAGGGTAAAAACAATGCTTGAGGGATGGGGGAAGATTATGCTTTTGTTTTATTATAACCTGAAGAATGAGAAATAGCAAGAGTGAGGAAGGGAGAGAAGAGAAAAAATAAGGACAAGAATTGAATAAGCAGGAGTTAGTGAGCTAGAAATGAGAACATCATGGTAGCACCTTCTGGAAGATCGACCTTTGATCTGACCATTTGAAGCAGAGGTTCTTGGCATAAGATGGCCCAGAAACATGAACCTCTTCATGTATAGAATTCAGGGTGCCTGTGAATTTGGACAGAAAAAAATACAAGTTTACTAATGTCTGTTTGAACTTGAGCATTACCTTTATTTATTTATTTACTTATTTATTTATTTATTTAAATGGTTGTTTGAGAAAGAGCAACACAGAATCCGAAGCAGTCTCTAGGCTATGAGCTGTCAGCACAGAGCCCAATGTGGAGCTTGAACTCCCGAATCAGGAGATTATGACCTGAGTCAAAGTTGGACGCTTAACCAACTGAGCCACTGAGCCACCCGGGTGCCCCGAGCATTGCTTTTAAATAAGAAAGTAGGCAATAAACCACAGTAGGATTAACGGAATCTTACTTTGTTACTAACGGATATCACAGATATTTTCATATCACATAATGTTTGGTGTGGAGGATCTTGAACTCTTTGTGCTTATCACTAGTTGGAAATTATGGAGGTTATAAAAACCACTGTGACATCTTATTACTGAAGGGGCTAATACAGAAACAGTTGTGTTACAATATCACAAGTACTTTTTAACATTAAAAAGTTAATGTTAAACTTTTAAATTAATTATGTAATTTAAAAGTGAATGAATGAATTAATTAAAGCAGTGTAGAGCCTGCTTGGGATTCTCTGTCTCTCCCTGTCTATCTCTGCCCCTTCCTTGCTCACGTTCACTCTCTTTCTTTCTCTCTCTCAAAATAAATAAGCTTTAAAAAATTATTGAAGTATAGGTGACCTACAATGTTAGTTTCAGGTGTACAACATAGTAGTTGGACAATTATATATTACGTGATGTTCATCATGAAAAGTTTAGTTACCAAACAACATCGTTACAATATTATTGACTTTCTTCCCTATACTGTACTTTTCGTTCCTGTGATTTATTTTATAACTGAAAGGTGTACTTCTTAATCGCCTTCATCTACTTGGCCCATTTCCACCCCAACCCCCAGCAGCCACCAATTTATTCTGTGTTTATGAATTTCAGTTTTGTTTATTTGTTTTGTTTTTTAGATTCCATATATAAGTGAAATTGTATGGTATTTATCTTCCTCTGTCTGACTTATTTCACTTATTAGCTTGTTATCCTCTAGGTCCATCCGTGTTGTTGCAAATGGCAAGACCTCATTTTTTTTTTTTTTGTGGCCGAGTAATATTCCTGTGTGTGTATGTGTGCACGTCTACCACATCTGTATCCATTTAGCTCTCAGTGGACATTTAGGTTGCTTCTGTATTTTGACAATCTTAAATAATGCTGTGATAAGCATAGGGGTGCATATGTCTTTGGGAAATGGTTGGGTTTTGTTTGTTGGTTTTTGTTTGTTTATTTTTTTGGAGGAGAGTGGTAGATACCCAGTAGTGGAATTTAATTTAAAGTTTATTTTATTTATTTATTTATTTATTTATTTATTTATTTATGGAGAGAGAGGGAGAGAGGGAGGGAGGAGCAGAGAAAGATGGAAACAGAAAATCCCAAGCAGGTTCCACACTGTAAGCACAGAGCCTGATGCAGGGCTCGAACCCACGACCGTGAAATCATGACCTGAGCCAAAATCAAGAGTCGGACACTTAACTGACTGAGCCACCCAGGTGCCCCAGAATTTTTAATTTTTTGAGGAAGCTCTGTACTGTTTTCCAAAGTGGGTGCACCAGTTTACATTCCCACCAACAGTACAGGAGTTTACATTCTCACCAACACTTGTTGTTTCCTGTCTTTTTGATACTAGCCATTCAGACTATATGAGGTAATATTGTGGTTTTGATTTGCATTTCCCTGATGATGAGTTATGTTGAGCATCTTTGCATGTGTCTATTGACCATTGGATGTCTTCTTTGGAAAAATGTCTGTTCAGGTCCCCTGCTCATTTTTAAATCAGATTGTTTTTGTTGTTGAGTTATGTAAATTCTTTATCTTAACACCTTATTGGATATATCATTTGCAAATATCTTATATCTTCTTCCATTCAGTAGGTTGCCTTTTCATTTTGTTTATTGTTTACTGTGCAAAAGCCTTTTATTCTGGTATAGTCCCAATATTTTATTTTTACTTTTGTTTTCTTTGCCTAAAGAGACCTATCTGTAAAAATGTTGCTAAGACCAATGTCCAAGAGGTACCACTTATGTTTTCTTCTTGGAGTTTTATGGTTTCAGGTGTGACATTTAGATAGTTAAGCCATTTGGGGGTAATTTTTGTGTGTGGTGTAAGTAAGTGTTCCAGCTTCATTTTACTTTTTTTTTTTTTTTTTTGCATGTAGCTTACCAGTGTTCCCAGCAACATTTACTGAGAAGGCTGTCTTTTCCCCATTGAATATTCTGCCGCCTTTGTCATAGCTTAAGTGACCATATAAGCATGGGTTTACATCTGGGCTCTCTACCCTGTTTCGTTGATCAATCTATTTCTGTGCTGGTACCAGTGTTTTGATTACTACAGCTTTGTAGTATATCTTAAAATCTGGGATTGTGATATGTCCAGTTTCCTTCTCTTTACTCAAGATAACTTTGACTATTTGGGGTCTCCTGTGGTTCTATACATATTTTAGGATTATTTCTTCTTGTTCTGTGATTAATATTAATGGCATTTCTTTTTCAAAATATTTATTTTGGGGGGGGAGAGTGAGAGAGAGAATGTGAGCATGAGCAGGGGAGGGGCAGAGAGACGGAGAGAGAGAATCTTAAGCAGGCTGCACACTCAGCACAGAGCTTGACCTGGGGGCAGGGGGTGTGGCTGGAACTCACAAACCCTGAGATCATGACCTGACTTGAAATCAAGAGTCAGACACTTAACTGAGCCACTCAGGTGCCCCAGTACTAATGTACTTTTATAGGAATTGCATTGAATCTGTAGATTGTTTTGGGTAGTATGGATATTTTAACAATGTTAATTCTTTGAATTAATGAGCATGGTATATCTTTCCGCTTGTTTGTGTTGTCTTCAATTTACTTCATCAAGGTCATAGTTTTTAGGGTATAGGTCTTTCACCTCCTTGGTTAAACTTATTTCTAGGCATTCTTTTGGGTGTAATTGTAAATGGGATTGTTTCTTAATTTTCTTTCTGGTACTTTGCTATTAGTATATAGAAACAACAAATTTCGTTTTTGCTATGTATTTTTCAATTTCTAGTATAATTAACATACAATATATTTTAGGTGCACAGTACAGTGATTCAGCAATTCTATACATTTCTCAGTGCTCATGACAATAAGTGTACTTTTAATCCCCTTCACCTATTTCACCCATCCCACCACTCACCTCCCCTCTGGTAATTACCAGTTTGTTTTCTATATTTAAGATTGTTTTTCTGTCTCTTTTTTTCTTTGTTCATTGTTTCTTAAATTCGACATATGAGTGAAATCATATGGTATTTCTCGTTCTCTGGCTTATTTCACTTTATATTCTCTAGATCCATCCATGTTATTGCAAAGAATGTTTCATTCTTTTTAATGGATGAATAATAATCCTGTGTGTGTGTGTGTGTGTACACACATATCTTCCTTATGCATTCATCTATCAGTGGATATTTGGGTTGCTTTTATATTTTGGCTATTGTAAATAATGCTACAATAAACATAGTGGTGCATATATCTTTTTGAATTAGTGCCTTCATATTCTTTAGGTAAATAGTAGTGAAATTATTGGATAATATGCTAACTCTATTATTTATTGAAGTATCTCGATATTCTTCCACAGTGGCTGTACCATTTTGCATTCCCACCAACAGAGCATGAGGGATCCTTTTTCTCCACATCCTCACCAACAGTCATTTCTTCTGTTTTTGACTTTAGCCATTCTGATAGGTGCGAGGTGATATCTCATCGTGGTTTTGATTTACATTTTCCTGATGATGAATGATGTTGAACATCTTTTCATGTGTCTGTCTTTGGAGAAATATCTGCTCATGTCTTCTGCCCATTTTTAATTGGATTATTTGTTTTTGTTTATTTGTTTTGGTGATGAGTTGCATAAGGTCTTTATAAATTGTGGATATTAACCCTTTATCAAATAGGTCATTTAAGTATCTTCTTCCATTCAGTAGGTTGTCTTGTGCTTTTGTTTTATTGTTTCCTTTGCTGTGCAGAAGATTTTAATTTTGATACAATCCCAGTAGTTTATTTTTGGTTTTGTTTCCCTTGCCTCAGGAGACATTTCTAGAAAAAAGGTGCTATGGCCAATGTCAAGATTTTGCAATCTTCTAGGATTTTTTATGGTTTCAGGTCTCACATTTAGGTCTCTAATCCATTTTGAATTTAGTTTTGTGTATGGTGTAAGAAAGTGGTCCAGTTTCATTCTTTTGCTGTCCAGTTTTCCCAACACCATTTGTTGAAGACACTCCTTTTCCCATTGCATATTCTTTTTTTATTAAAAACATTTAATGCTTATTTGTTTTTGAGAGAGAGACAGAGCGTGAGTGGGGGAGGGGCAGAGAGCGAGGGAGAACTGTCAACCCCGAGCCTGGTGCTGGGCTCAAACCCACAAACTATAAGATCATGACCTGAGCTGAAGTTAGATGCTTAACTGACTGAGCCACCCAGACACCCCATTCCTACTGCATATTCTTGCTTCCATTGTCAAAGATTAATTGACCATATAAGCATGGGTTTATTTCTGGGTTCTCTATTCTGTTCCTTTGATCTATGTGCCTATTTTTGTTCCCGTAGCATACTGTTTTGATGACTACAGCTTTGTAGTATATCTTGAAATCTGGGATTGTGATACCTCTGGTTTTGCTCTTCTTTTTTTAAAATTGCTTTTGCTCTTCAGGGTCTTTTGTGTTTCCATATGAAATTTGTTAATATGTTCAATTTCTGTGGAAAATGAAAAATGCAGTTGGTATTTTGATAGAGATTGCATTAAATTAGTAGAATGCGTTGGGTAATGTGAAAATTTTAACAATTTTTGTTCTCCCAATCTATGAAATGGATTATCTTTCCATTTATGTCTCTTCAGTTTCTTTCATCAGTGTTTTATAGTTTTCAGAGTACAGATCTCTCACCTCCTTGGTTAAGTTTATTCCTAGGTATTTTTGGTGCATTTGAGATTTTTTTTAAATCTCCTTCTGTTACTTCATTATTAGTGTATAGGAACACAGGTTTCTGTATTTTGATTTTATATCCTGCAACCTTACTGAATTCCTTTACCGGTCCTAGTAGTTTTTTGGTGGAGTCTTTGCTGTTTTCTATATGTAGTACCATGTCATCTGCAAATGGTAAAAGTTTAACTTTTTCTTTACCAATTTAGATGCCTTTTATTTCTTTTTCTTGTCTGATTGCTGTGGCTAAGGCATCCAGTACTATGTTAAATAAAAGTGGTAAGAGTGGACATCCTCATCTTGTTCCTGATCTTAGGGGAAAAGCTCTCAGTTTTTCACCATTGGGTATGATGTTAGCTGGTAGTTTTTTCTATATAAGTTTGTTTATTTTGAGAGAGAGCATGAGTGAGCAGGTGAGGGGCAGAAAGGGAGAGAGAGAATCCCAGGTAGTCTCCATGCTGTCAGCATGGAGCACATTGTGGGACTCAATCTCATGAACCATGAGATCATGACCTGAGCCAAAACCAAGAGGTAGATGCTCAACCAGCTGAGCCACCCAGGTTCCCATCCATATGTGGCCTTTTATGTTGAGGTATGCTTCTTCTAAATCTAATTGGTTGAGGGTTACTATCATGAAGGGATGTTGTACTTTGTCAAATGCTTTTTCTGCATCTAATGAAATGATCATAGGGTTTTTATCCTTTCTCCTGTGGATGTGATATATCACACTGAGTTGTAAATATTGAACCACCCTTCTATCCCAGGAATAAATCCCACTTGATTACGGTTAATGGGTTTTTTTTTTAAACATATTGTTGGATTTGGTTTGCTAATATTTTGTTGAGGATTTTTGCACAGGTTCATCAGAGATACCTGTAGTTATCTTTTTGTAGTGTCTTTATCTGATTTTGGTATCAGGGTAATGCTGGCCTCATAGAATGAGTTTAGAAGCTTTCTTTCCTCCTATTTTTTTTGAAATAATTAGAGAAGAATAAGTACTAATGTTTTGAATATTTGGTGGAATTTACCATCTGGTCTTGTTCTTTTGTTGGGAGCTTTTCGATTACTGATTTAATTTGATAGTTGGTCTGTTCAAATTTTCTGTGTCTTCCTGGTTCATTTCAGAGGTTGTTTCTGGGGATTTATCCATTTTTTCTAGTTCAATTTTTTGGCATATAATTTTTCATAATCTCATAATCTTTTGTATTTCTGTGATATTGTTACCCCCCACCCTTTTTTGGTGGAAAATTCTCTAATATTTTTTAAGTTTATTTATTTTGAGAGGGAGAATGTGAGCAGGGTGGGGGCAGAGAGAGAGAGAGAAAGAGAATCCCAAGCAGGCCCTGTGCTGTCAGTGTAGAGCCCAGTGTGAGGCTTAATCCCACAAACTGTGAGATCATGACCTGAGCTGTAATCAAGGGTTGGATGCTTAACCAGCTGAGCTACCCAGGCTCCTCTCCTCTTTCATTTCTAATAATGTTTGAGTCCTCTCTCTCTCTCTCTCTCTCTCTCTCTCTCTCTCTCTCTCTCTCTCGTCTGTGTAAAGGTTTATGGTTTCACTGATCTGTTTTTGTTTTTTAGTTTCTATTTTTATTTCTGCTCTAATCTTCATTATTTCTTTCCTTCTACTGGTTCTGGGCTTTGTTCTTTTTCTTCTAGCTTCTTTGGGTGTAAGGTTAGGTTGTTTATTTGAGGTTTTTTTTTTTTTTTTTTTTTTTTTTGCTTCTTGAGTAGGCCTGTATTGCTATAAACTTCCTTCTAAGAACTGCTTTTGCTGCATCACAAAGATTTTGGACCATTGGGTTTTTATTTTCATTTGTTTCCATGTATTTTTTTGATTTCCTGGTAGATTTTTTGGTTGACCCATTTGTTGTTTACTGGTATGTTAATTAACCTCCATTCATTTGTGCTCTTTCCAAATTTTTTCTAGTTCATAGTGTTGTGGTTGGAAAAGATGCATGGCTTCAATATTTGAAATTGTTGACTTATTTTTGTGGCCTAACATGTGATCTATTCTCAAGAAAGTTTCATGTGCACTTGAAAAGAATGTATATTCTGTTTTATGATGGAATGTTTTGAATATATCTGTTAGATCCATCTGGTCCAATGTGTTATTCAAAGCCACTGTGTCCTTGTTGATTTTCTCTGTGGATGATCTATCCATTGATGTACACAGGAGCTCCCCTACTATTATTGTATTACTTATTGAATACTTCCTTTATGTTGGTTATTAGCTGCTTTATGTATTTGGGTTCTTTCATGTTGGGTGCATAAATATTTACAATTGTTACATCTTCTTGTTGGATTATTTCCGTTAATATGTGTGTCCTTCTTTGTCTCTTGTTACTGTTATTTTAAAGTCCCTTTTACCAGATTTAAGTATTGCTACTTGCAGGCTTTCTTTTCACTGCTATTTGCATGATAAATGCTTTTCCCTGTCTCTACTTTAAATTTGCATGTGTCTTTAGGTCTGAAATGAGTATCTTATAGGCAACACATAGGTGGGGTCTTGCTTTTTTGTATCTATTCCATCACCCTCTGTCTTTGATGCAAGTGTTTAGTCTATTTACATTCAAAGTGATTATTGGTAGGTAGACTTAATATTTTGTTACTACTTTTATGATTTTTATAGTTTTCTGTTACTTTCTTCTCTTGCTCTCTTCTCTCTGTTTGCTGGTTTTCTTGAGTTGACATACATGGATTTCTTTCTCTTTATTTTTTGCATATTTACTACTGGTTTTTGGATTGTGGTTACCGTTAGCTTTGTATGTAACATCTTACGCATGTAGCAGTCTCTATATTAAGTTGATGGTCACTTAAGTTTGAACCCATTCTAAAAGCATTTAATTTTTACTCTTTCCTCCCTCCCCCATATTTTAGGTATATGATGTTACACTTTACATCCGTGTGTGTGTGTGTATGTGTGCATATGAATCCCTTGATTGATTTTTATATACTTAATTTTATTGCTTTTGTGCTTCCTACTTTTCTTTTGCTTATGGTCTTTCCACTCAAAGAGTCCCTTTTAACATTTCTTTAAGGTTGATTTAGTTCATTTGGGTTTTTCATATATGCCTTTATTATGTTTAGGTATGTTCCCTCTAAACGTACTGTGTTGAGGGTTTTTGTTTAATCATGCATGGATTTAGAATTCTGTCTTGTGTGTTTTCTGCATCTATTGAGATGATATTTTGGTTCTTATAATTTGTTACTGTGACGTATCACATTGATTTGTGGACATTGACTTGTTGATCCTTGCTTCCTTGGAATAAATTTCACTTGATCACAGTGAATGATCCTTTTAATATATTGTTGAATTCAATTTGCCAATATTGTGTTGAGACTTTTTGCATCTATTTCATCAGGGATATTGGCCTATAGTTTTCTTTTTTCATAGTGTCTTTATCTGATTTTGATAGGATAATGCTGGCCTCATATAATGAATTTGGAAGTTTTCCTTCCTTTCTATGTTTTGGAATAATTTGGGAAGAATAGGTACTAACTCTTCTTTAAAAATTTGGTAGAGTTTACCTGTGAAACCACCTGGTCCTGGACTTTAACTTGTTGGCAGTTCTTGGATTAC
Source organism: Cryptoprocta ferox (assembly GCA_028646485.1). NCBI lineage: Eukaryota > Metazoa > Chordata > Mammalia > Carnivora > Eupleridae > Cryptoprocta > Cryptoprocta ferox. The sequence goes on from CM053577.1 coordinate 33,412,415, forward strand.
TGATTCAGTTTCATTGCTGGTATTTAGTCTGTTCAAGTTTTTTATTTTTTCCTGTTTTAGTTTTGGTAGGTTATATGTTTCTAAGAATTTATCTGTTTCCTGTATGTTGTCCGTTTTGTTGGCATATAATTTTTTGTAGTAGTATCTTAAAGTCTTTTTTTTTTTTTTTTTTTTTCCGGTGTCTGGCTAAAGGTTTATGAATTTTATCTTTTCACAGAACCAGCTCTTGGTTTTATTGCCTCTCTTATTTTATTTTATTTTATTTATATTTTAGCCTTTATTTCTCCTCTGATCTTTATTATCTTCTTCCACTACTAACTTTGGGCTTTGTTTTCCTAGTTCCCTTTGTTGTAAGGTTATATTTTTATGTAACTTCTTCTTAAAGTAGGTCTATACGGCTGTAAACTTTCCTCTTAGAACTGCTTTAGCTATACCCCCAAATTTCTTTTTTAACATTTACTTAACCACATTTTAAAGGAATTTCACTTGTTATCCTCTTTATTTAATGCATTTAAAAACATTATTCTGAGATAATGCCCACAGATATCACTAGACTGACAATGGGGTTCAGGGCTCAGTGTTTGAGAACCACAGACTCCTGTGGGTACCTGGGAAATTTAAGAGCCTGATTCACTCTATCTGAATAACACTCATGGAAGGCTGAAGTAAAGATCAGAATATCAGTTCATTAATTTGCAATAAGAAATAACTGCCACATAGAATTCACAGAACTATAATGAGAAATGCACAAGTCCACAACGATAGTGGGGATTTTTAACATATCTCTGTAACTAACAGAATAAGCGGTGAGATTAAAAACAAAACAGAAAAAAACATATACACAAAAACCGTAAACATAGAAAATTTGAACAGTATGACTAGCAAACCTGATTTAATACATGGATCCAACAACTGCAGCATAGACTTTTTCACTGTATGCTGGGTCAAGCACAATTCCCTAAAATTTCAGAGGATTAAAATCCTACTCTGTATGTTCTTTCATCACGGTATAAATTAGCTGGAAATCAATAATAGAAACAACAAAAATACTAGAAAAATCACTTATGTTTGGAAATAAGTACACTAATTCTCGGATCTAATCTAAAATTAGATAATATTTTGCACTGAATGATAAAATACTATGTATTATTTGTGAGCTGCAGTTTAAACTTAAGCCCTATTAAAAGAAAATGCATAGCTTGATATGCATATGTTAGAAGAAATTCTGAAAATCGGTGAGCTAAGTATCTAATATGAGAATCTAGAAAAAGGTTAGCAAATTTAGCCTAAAAACATAGAAGAAAAAATAAAAATAATATAAATTACACAAAAAATAAGATAAAGAACAATCACATATCCTAAAGTGGATTTTTTGAAAAGACAGATGAAATGTATAACTTCTTTGCACTACTAAGATTAGGAAAAGAGATGGTACAAAAACCAATATTGAGGGGAAAAAAAACCCATGACATAACAATACATCTTGAAGACATTAGATAAGGAGATATCATGAACATTCGATAAAGGGATATCATGTACAAGTTTATATAAATATATTTGAAATAAATTTCTGGGAAGTATAACCTAAGAAAACTAACCTAAGAAGAAATAGAACATTGGCGTCTTCCTATAATTATTAACTAGGTTGAACTTGTGATTAAAACCTTCACACAAGGGATGCCTGGCTGGCTTAGTGGGTAGAACATGTGACTCTTGATTTTGGGGGTTGCAAGCTTGAGCCCCACAGTGAGCATAAAGCTTACTTAAATAAAGAAAACAAAAACCTTCACACAAAGAACACCCTTGCCCAGATATTTTTAGTGAGAATTTTACAAAACACTTAAGAAAAATGAGTATTTTTCAAACTCTTTGAGGTAGTAGAAAAAAAGGAGTGTTCAACATTTTTTATGAGATCAGAAGAACTTTGATAATGAATACTGAGGTTATTACAAGAAACTAATACGATAATCAATTATTTGCTTTTTTTGTGGTATTCCACTTAAGTTCATGTAATAGTTTTCCACTGCAGCTGTAACAAATCACAGTAAACTTAGTGGCTTAAAACAGATGAATTATGTTATAGTTGTAAGGTTTGAAATCCAATACTGGGAGCATATGGCTGGCTCAATCAGTAGAGCATGTGACTCTTGATCTCTGGGTCATGAGCTCAAGCTCCACACTGGGTGTGGAGCCTACTTATGAAAAGAAAAAAAAAGAAAAAAGCCAATACTCTTCTCACTGGGCTAAAAATCATTGTGTTAGTAGGGCTGCATTTCTTTTTGGAAGTTCTGGGGAGAATCTTTGTTTTTTCTAGCTTCTAGAGCTCTGCCTGTACTCCTTGGCTCTTGGCCCCTTTCCCCCATCTTTAGAACCGATTATAGCAGTTGAATTCTTATCCTATTGTGTCATGACCTCCTGTTACGTCTCCTTCATCCGCTTTTAAGAACCTTTCTAATTACAGTGGGCCAACCTAGACAATTGAAGATGTACTCCCTATTTTTAAGGTCAGCTGATTATCAGTGTTTAATTCCACCTTAATTTCTCTTTGCTGTGTAATGTAGCATATTCATAGATTTCAAGGATTAGACTTGGGACATCTTTGATGGGAGGGCATTATTCTGCCTACCACAACATATATTGTTATCTTACTTGTGATACTAGATGCAAAAGTCTTTAATGAAATGCTAGCACACCAAATTGGGCAACATATGAAAAAGATAATTTGTAAAAACAAAGTTGGGCTTATTCCAGAATGGTAACATTGGTTTAACATTAAAAAATTCAATCATACTGACAAATTAGCATATTAGCTATTCATTCGGGAATATGAAGATAGTAACAGAAGAAACAGAAGGGTTGAGAGTGCTTCTTAGAGAGGGTTTGGGGCTGGGAAGAAATAAAGCTGGGACTGCTGTTCTTTTATGACTTTTCAAATCGTGTATGCACGTGAAATACTTCCTTTCAGTGAGGTAGCTAAATAAGATTTTGCTAGATGGAATAGCTCATTTTGCAAGTGGAAGAACAGGTATAGAGAGCTTTTTGACTAATTTGGGAATCTTGCTTTTCTCTTAGTAATTTTCTATGTTTCTCCTTTACCTGGTGTTTCCCATTAAAACTTTGTTTCCTTGGGACACCTGGGTGGCTCAGTCGGTTGAACATCCCACTTCAGCTCAGGTCATGATCTCACAGCTTGTGGGTTGGAGCTTCACATTGGGCTCCGTACTGGAACCTGCTTTGGATTCTGTTATCTCCCTCTCTCTGCCCCTCCCCCACTCACACCCTCTCTCTCTCTCTCTCTCTCTCTCTCTCTCTCTCAAAAATAAACATTAAAAAATGTTTTAAATAAAACAAAAAATAAAAAATTCAATCATTAGAGCTTACCACATTACCAGAAAAAAGGAGAAAATTATTTGTTTGATCTAGTTCAACTCTTTTATGATTAGAAAAGCTTTTCCACCGAAGAAACTGACTAAAATCCAAAAGGCAACATCAGGTGTTGGCAACAGTGTGAACAGCAGGAACTCTTCTATACTGCCGAGGGAATGTATGAGTATGCCCCCTTTGAGAACTGTTTGGCATGATCTGCTAACATGGAAGACATGCATACCTATCACTTAGTTCTACTCCTGGGTAAATACTTCAACTGAAATGTGTTCACAAGTGTACCAAGAGACATACAAGTTTTTTCATAGCACATTATTTGTATGAATAAAAACTGGAAGAAGCCTTAATTTCTATTCACAGTAGAGTGGATAAAGTTTGTTCTATCCATGTAATGGAGTACTATACACCAATGAAAATGAATAAGCTATAGTTATTTGAAAACTGAATGAGGGGTGTCTGGGTGGCTCAGTCAGTTGAGCATCTGACTCTTGATTTCAGCTCAGGTCATGATGTCACAGTTTGTGAGTTCGAGCCCCTGTTGGGCTCTGTGCTGACAGTGCAAACCTTGCTTGGAACTGACTCACTCTCTCAAAAATAAATAAATAAACATTAAAAAAATGTGAATGAATCTTATGAGCATAAGTTATAAATACAGCCAGGCAGTGAAGAATAAGTATTATATCTTTATACTCATAAAAAGTTCAAAAAAGAGGTAAAACTGAATCATAGTTTTAGGATGTATGCTTAGGTGGTAATTCTCAAAAAAAAACTGATTATCATAGAAATTCATAGCGGGGTAGTGAAGGAAAGAAAGAGACATAGAAAGGGCACATGGTTTCTGGGGGCTGGGTGTGTCCCGTTTCTTAACTGGGGTAGTGGTCACCTTAATGTTTGCATTGTGACAAGTCCCAGAAGGATATATTTCTTAAAGTTTATTTATTTATTTATTTTTGAGAGAGAAAGCGTGAGCAGGGGAGGTACAGAGACAGAGGGAATCCACACTGACATGTGGGCTCGAACCCACCAACCTCAAGATTGTGACCTAAGCTGAAGTGGGGTGCTTAACTGAGCCCCCCCCCAGGCGCCCCTATATTTCTGTTTGTAAAATTTTCAGGTGTATTATATTTGCCTTGTCATGAGGCTAGAGTATTTAGATGTGGCCAATTGATAACTCTATGAGGTCGGTTAGAAACCATGTTACTGACATGTTATTAGGGACCAGTAGTGACATAGATATGGGATATACACTATTTAGCACAAATGGGGAATTCTTAAGAATTTGTTGGATTATTAGCACAGTATCTTCTAAGTAGACCAACATGAGAAGCCATGCCATTTAAAAAAAAAAAAAAGATTTTGTAAGAACAAGAGGTACTAGATGCATTAGACTTGAGAGGTTTCTCTCAACAAGGTCTAGTGAGCTTCCACATCCAGTTGGTAAGGCTCTTGGCCCCCTGGATGTCATTTGGAGAGGTAGTGCCATTTCCTGCAATTTTCTGCCATTTTCATGCATCTGTCTGCTCTACCTGTCTTGCCCAAGCCTCTCCTCCCTCACCCTTTTGATCTTTCTTTACATATGTTCATTCAGTAAGATTATAAACTTGTTTACTGGTATGATCCTAGCATCCTGAGAATCCATCAGTCTTTCAGGTTACATTGGATCAGTAGACCCAGGACTGCTCCTTGCACTCATTTTTAAAAGTTCTTTGTGTGAGAGGGACACCTGGCTGGTTCAGTCCATAGAACATGTGACTCTTGATCTCAGGGTCCTGAGTTCAAGCCCCCACATTGAGTGTGGAAGCTACTTAAAAAAAAATTCTTAGGCGATACTTCTCCGTACTCTCCATAGACTGACATGGGCATATATAAAGTTCAGAGGTTGAAGAGATGCCTAATCAGAGATATCCAGCAGGTAGCAGAATTCAAGACTGGCATATTTAAATGGAGAGATTGAGAATAGAAATCAAGACTGCAAATCATCTCCATAGAAGTGATAATTTAATTTTTAGAGTAGAGAATGGCTATATAACATGGATTTTCTGTCTCTTAATCTTTTTAAACCATAACCTCAGTTTGATAGGAAAATAATTACATTTGTCATCTAAAGCTTTTGAGAATGAATTATTTCAATAAATACTATCAACATGAAGATTTTTTGTTGATTATGAATGTTTTAAAACATTTTTCATTAGCACTATCAAATTATATTTTAACTATTTCAAATTACTGAAATATTTTATCATTTAGGGGATTTGGAATTTGACATTTTAATTTCTTTTTTTTTTTTTTTTGAAAGATACTGCCTTGGGGTGTCTGGCTTGCTCAGTCTGTGGAGCATGCAACTCTTGATATTGAGGTTGTGAGTTCAAGCCCCACTTCAGGTGTAAAGATTACTTAAAAATAAAAAAAAAAGATACTGCCTTGAATTTTGGGTGAAAAATAACAGCTAAAAGTACACAGTTAAAAGGTAATTTTAGAGTTTTATGTTATAATAGTTGAATTCAGAGTCTACTTTTGGTTCTATTTTACCATTACTAGGAAATAAAAGACTATTGCTAAAATGTAGATGTATTCAACATGGAATAAGTTTGAGATCTATATTTCCATTTTCATATCCTCTAATTCTGAGATTCTTTCTGTTTTATTCTGGAGCAGTGCCAGAAAAGTCCATATATTCTAGACAGTCTTTGTGTAATCCTATTTATTCTAGTTCTGCCATTTGGGTCAACACAAAATTCATTCTCTGTTCAGTATACTTTCAACTATTTGGAGTTACAGAATTTGAGGTATAAGAAACTTTAGCAGCCATCCCAACTCTTGTAGATGACAGAACAGTCATGGAGTGAGTTGATAATTTACCTAAAGTCTCAGGTGGTGGCCACAGTGGCACCAGAGCCACATTCTTTACCAGAGTGGGTGGGTCACTGCCTCTTACATTATAGTCACCACAACAGCCTGAATGGGATATTAGGCTTTCAGGTAAGACAGACCTACAGAGAGGTTTTACTTTCCCCATTTGTCAGTTGGTGATCTTGGGTGAGTATTTCTAATCCTTCGTTTCTTTGTAAAATGGAATACCTCACATGGTAGCTGTCAGGATTAAATGAAATAATGTATAAAAACTATTTAGCACAATGCCTGGCCTATAATACACATTCAATAAGTGTTTGCTATTATTTCTGAATATTTTTTCCTTTTGAGGACAAGCATGCCTACTTTGTTTTTCTCATACCATTCTGGGATTTTTATACTAGTCCAATCATCATCCTAGATACATATTTTTCTTGAGATGTAGTTTCAGAACTTAAATACAGTTTATTTAGCTCAGGGACATAGCATGATGTATCTACCTTCAAGCTATTAGCAATGACTATAAAGATTTTTAGAACAATGAAAATAATAACTCACTTGTAAAATTCTCTATGGAATCACCTACATTTACCAGTGTACATTGTTCCCCTCTCTATTTGCCTTTCTCTTTCCCTTCTTCCCAGAGCCCTCATAAAGGAAAACAAACACATCATTCTATGGTGGTGGTGGGGGTGGGGAGAAGAAAACATAAAGCCATGCAAGTGTTAGTGCCCTGAGAAATTGAATAAAAAGAATCAAAGAAGAGAGGCTCCCGGCTGGCTCATTTGGTAAAAGATGTGACTCTTGACCTCAGGATTGTGAGTTCAAGCCCCACGTTAGGTGTGGAGTCTACTTAGAAAAACATTAAAAAAAATCTATAAGAAACATTTGTCAAATTCATTTAGGTCTACTTGTTGGTGACCATTAGTCATGATTTGCTTTCTAATTCTGTACAGGTTACTTTCCAGATTTGTCTGTGTAACTCATTTCACATGCTGCTTTCAGTGTCAATATCTTGATTGGTGGTAAATACTAGTTATAACTGTATCTTTTAATTAGAGCAGTATTAAATGAATGTGGGAAATGGTTATTAAGTAATAATGGTTATACCTTCTAAAACTTCTAGGAGAAATTTCATCTGAGGATAAGGATTTTGTATAGGCATTACTTTCAGAGTGTTTGGAGTAGATTGTGATTCCCATTTTTCCAACTGACTCCAGAAAAAGCTGTCCTTTAAATTTGCCCCCAAAAGATGGTTGTAATGTAGCGAACGCGATGCAGAAGCCGAGGCCAGATATGGAATTAAAAAAGCCTTTATTGGGAGTGCTCTCGGGCGAGGTTCTCTGGTCCGTAGAGAAAGGGGCCAGAGAAGTCGTGCTCGGGAGTGGAGTAGTGGGTTTTTATGGCGTTGTCTGGGGCGGGGGGGAGGGGGGGGAGGTATGAAGTATTGATATGTTTACGTAAGGTGATTTGTTGGTAGCTGTTTCTTGTTCCGGTCGAGGACGTGTGAGTTGTCTAGGGTGGACAGGTTTGATGGATGTTTCCCTTGAAGGTCTCCGGGTGGGGAGTGTTGGGATAGTGAGTGGTTTCTTGTTATCTGCACCTGAGGGTCATACTTGCCTCCACGGCCAAGCATCCCGACCTTTTTGATATGATGGGCGCCAACTCAAATCTGGCTACTTCCTGCTGGGGAGGGGCGGTGTGGGGTCTCATCAGCGTTCGGAGGTCGGGGATTTCGGTCTGGAGGTGGGTATAAGGATGCAGTAGGAGCTGATTGACTGTGACCCGGGAGACCTCACGGATCTGTTCCTGGAGAAAAGGGTCGGCCTCTAAGGGCGCTTTAGGGGTGATTCCTCAAGCTTCTGCCATGCGTAGACCAGCCAGCTTCCAGGGTGAGGCTGGAGCACGGCTGGAGATCTCAGGAGCTAGAGTCTTTTTGAGGGTCAGTTTAAGCTGGTTGATGGGATCTGGATCACCTCACCAGGTTGAGGGTTCTTCTGAGTTGGCCTATTTAACTCCAGAGCGATGCCTGAAACTTTAATAAGGGCTGAATTTTTTGGTTGTATATCTGTGAGGTCCACCTCGAAATCTTTGAAAAGGGGTGACTCCCATCCTTTAAATATCACCCCCACAGAATAAGCACAGAAGATTGTGTATTCATGAAATACTGTAACAATCTTTTTGAAGGTTACCTCAAGTTGTCTAATTTAGGCAAACAACAAATATTTAAAGACAATCAGAACTGGAATTTAACATCCATAATGGTGCGTTGTTGAATCAGTTTTTCTCTCTAAAAAAACCCTCCACTTCCAGAGATAGCCAAATCGAAACCAATGCATTTGTGGAACAAGTCCAGTCTTAACAACCCTGGCCTAATTATTTACATAAGCTCAGCAAGAATAAGGATTGTTCATGAAGATTTTTTTTTTTAAAGTTTGCTTTGCTGGGACCTTTTATAAGGAATCTCCAGGTTGAACTTTTAGTAGCCTCTCCAGGACAGGAGCCAGGTCAAGTACCTACCATCAGACAGGCCTGCAATTCCTGTTGAATCGGGCAAATTCCTCTTCACGAGGTCCCCAAGATATGCTGAGGTTCCTGCACCTGCCAGGAAGTGACCTTCTTTACTCACCTGGGGAGGCTGCTGGGAACTCTGTAAGCAAGGTACCCAGCCAACATTTCCAAGAGGCTTTATGGCTCCATGTTTCTTAAAGTTAACCTTAGTTCCTTAAAGTTGTCTGGTCATAAATGAACAGGTTCTTATTGAACTTATGCAAACAACTGTAATTGCCATGGAAAAAAAAAGAATACTCACTGGGAGTTTTTTGAATTTTAGACAGTTTAGGTAGAGAGAAAAGATAAATGCTTCAGTTTACAAACAAATACTTTATGACATTCCTGTATATCATAGATATCTTAAGAGAAAGTTTTTTTAATCTGGATAAGCAAGCAAACATTGGAGAACCAGAAATATTTGTAACAAGAGTCACAAAACTATAAATCTTTCTCAGTTCATTTAGTCCCATGTTTCTAATTCTTGTTTAGTTTGAATGTAGCTTTTTAGCTCTGGAAATTCTTACCCATTTCAGTATGAGTCTTAAAGATGTCAAATACCTGTATTTGTCCCAAAAGTCCTTTTTATAAATCTCTTTGAAGAAGAAACACATCTTGTGAGAGAATAAGAACAATCATAAATGACAAAATCTCAGAAATGGACATTGTTAAAGATCTGATGAGAGTTCATTATGATGTAATTGACAAAGAAATTCAGTGACATTTAAGACTTTCAGTAATCAGATTATTAAGTAATGACCTTATACCAAAACATTAAAACTTGAGGAATTGCATATATATTTGGGCAGTTGCAGCATTTACCCATGCAATACAACCTAAAGTTTGTCATTGTACAACAGTGCTTTTCCAAGTAACCTAGCATCCTAAATAAAAAGGCCTAATTGGTCAAAAGACTTTTTTACCATTTAAATATTGGGAAGTTTGTTAAAACCTTAGGAAGTTATAAAACACATCCTAATTAGAATTACAGGTTATTACAAATCTCAAAACTTCATTTATTAAACCAAAGTGGCAATAAAAGATCCCAAAGGCGAATGTATAGCATTATATAGTTGTTAGCAAAACCTAGCTCCTTCAATATTGAGAAGTTTCAACTAAGCAATCAAAGACCTGACAAAGATGAAGCTCGAAGTTTTGGCTTTCTTAGCAGACAAAAGAGAAAACCTCTGTTTACATTGTCTTATCAAGAGCAGATCAACAATCCAAGAAAACTTTGTCTTTTGAACAGAGAGAAAAGCAGAGTTTCAGCCTTATACCAGTGTACTTTTAAAATTCCATTTATTTTAACCTTAGTCTATCCTGAGCACTCATAAAATTCCTTTTCAATGATTTCCCTTCACGAACCTTCTACAACTTTCCTTTGCCTTTAAACTTTGTCCCAAAGCCATTTCTCTCCAAACAACCAGTCTTATTTAGGACAAAATTACTTTCTTTTACCCTCAACAAAAATGCATTTTCATTTCTTACATCTTTCTTACATATCTCCCATTTTCCTACATACAGGGTTGTTTTTCTTATTTTTAACAGTCTTAAAATTAAAGACTGTTAATTAAAGTTAAAAAGCAGAATTTTAACTCTTAGGAAACCTCAGTCTCCAATCGAGGACTTAGTAACCAACTGAAAGGTGTTTACACCAGACTTTTTAGATGGTAACTTTATGAACCATTTAAGTATAAAGCATGTTTTTAACAGTTTTAAATATCCTTAGTTTTTTTTTTTTTTTACAAGTCAAAAGCAGAAACCTACATCTAGTAATTAGTGCTTTAGCTTCTTATCTTATTAGATAGCCAATGAATTCAATCTCAATTTATTATGCAAGCAAAACTTTAACGTTATAGGTTAGCAAGAACTTTGAAGACTATCTTAATTACCCATGACACCTGAGACAGACATAATTAACTGTCACTTTAAGTCATTCTTTTTTTTTTTTTTTTTTTTTTTAACAAATTGGAACAGAGATAACAGGAACTTATTTGACCTTTAGCAAATCCAGGTAGAATACAAGTTTGTTTCTGTTTTTATCTCAAGCCAACAACCTTAAATTAATTTAAACACTGAGTAAGTTTTACTTGAGCCCATGTAAGACACTTTGTTTCCCATAGTTAATTTTAACCTGGGAAGTTGGTGGAGAAAATCTGACTTTTGTGGTTTTTTGCTACAACACCTAGGGCAGGGGGAGGAACTGATGTTGCCTGAGGCCTGGGGGAGTCAGTTATGCAGGCCGGCCCTTCCCCACCCAGGTGGTGCAGAAAAAGAGTGGGGGGAATGGAGGGCAAAAGAGGGAGGCACCAGCAGGTGGCAGAGAAAGAGAACTTCCAGTTTAAAATTTTGTCAGCTCAGACAGAGGAGCAGAATTCAGGTTTCCTTTGTTTTATTTTAATCAGTAGAATTAGGCAGTCCATGTGAGTGAGGAGAAGACAGGGATATCTCCCTGGAACAAAATTTGCTTCGGCAGCTGCGTGGGAGTATTTCCTTAAAGTCTCCTTCCCGAGGTAGACTGACTACAGTTGGCTCCAATTACAGCGGTTAACCTGGGAAATGAATGAGGAGGGAGAGGCCCTCACACCTGCTAGGCAGAGGAGCAGAGAGAGTTCGCTTCCCGTTCAGTCTGATTTTATCTCAGCCAGACCAATAAGGTCTCCTTCTCTGCACAGTCCCAACCCCATAATGTTCCGTGAGGCGATGTCGCATAGACAGACAAAGGGGTAGGGGTGCCCCCTCTGATGAGGAGACCAGTCAGATGCCCGTCTGGCCACGTCCCAAAGGAACTTAGGTGACGCTTAGCCGTAGCGGTCTCAGCTTTGTGACTTACGATCGGAAACTATTCCGATGCCTCCACAGACTGTATGCTGTTCACGGAATGGCAGACGGGCCCACTCAGACCCCGTAGGCTTTTGGGGACCTTAAGGGCGCCCGCCTGTGAAGCCACAGAATCGAACTCAGCAGGCAAGCCAGACCGAGCCGCGCATTCACACTCACACACACCAGAGGTTATTACATTCCCTCCCACAGAATGACAGTGACAGGGGCACCTGGGTAGTTCTGTCTGTTAAGCTTCCGACTTTGGCTCAGGTCATGCTCTTGCAGTTCATGGGTTCGAGCCCCATGTTGGGCTCTGTGCTGACAGCTCAGAGCCTGGAGCCTGCTTCGGATTCTGTGTCTCCCTCTCTCTCTATTCCTCCCCTGCTCATGCTCTGTCTCTCTCCCTAAAATAAATAACATTAAAAAAAAATAAACTGAATCATTGGAAATCAGAGAGAAGCTTAAAAAAAAAGAATGACAGTGACAACAGGACAAAACAGGTTTACAGGTTTACTGAAGGGCCTGACCCACATCTCGGTGTGGCCCTCGGGCAGGAAGTCCAGCCTTCCACTTAGTCCCCCAGACAGAGCACATGTGCCTTCAGAAATCGGATGAGAAACTGGCTTAGCCGCGGAGGTTCAGACAGGTGACTCTCACAGATTACTGGCGCCGTTTTCAGGGTGGCAGGAAAGACAAGAGTGTCTCCCCGGCTCCCTAGACCCAGATGTCCTTGGAAGTGCGCTTTGCTCCTTGCCCTGGAGGGTGGGAGGAGGCGGCAATGAGGCATGGAGGATAGTATAGGAACCAGTTATGTGGACCACAGTTAAGCTGGTGCAGAAAGAGGAGGGGGCCGGCCGGAGGGGTCTAGGAGACCTTCCACTGGAAAGGGAAGAACAGGTTTTACCTCAGGCTTTGCAGAAAATGTGGGCTTCTTTGCTGTTACTAAAACCCTGTGGGGTTTGGGGGCCCTCTTCTGCCTTTTGTTAGCTTTCTACGGATGTCTGGAGCTGCCTGGGTCATGAAGTGGGTAGAGAGAACTGTGGCGCCGGAGGGGAAGCGGGGTCAAGGCGGATGTACTGAGTGAGCGCCTCAGTGAGGCGGTTGAGAAAAGGAGCAGGGATTTCCTCGGGGCCTTGTAAGGTTTCCCTCAGCTTATCAAAATGGACCACCTTGTTGGAGGCGGCCTGCGTTCCCGCCAAGAGGCTCTGAAGCATTCGGTCTCGCCTACGGTGGCCGGCAGTCCGGAAGGCGGGCTTGGAGGGGGAGGGAGTCGGAGCCAAGGGGCTGGGGGCTGGTGGGGTGGGACGGAGCGGAGGGCAGGCTGCGGGAGAGCTGAGAGCAGGGGCCGGGGAGCACAGAGAAGTGAGGGCAGGACGCAACGTCGTCGTCGTCGAGGGCCGGGGAAGGTGCGGAGGGGGGCGGAGTGCCCAGTTCGGATTGGGCCGGCGGAGCCTTCGGCCGTGGCGTGCGCGGCCTGGGCCCGGGGGTGGCGTGGCGGTGGCGGTGGCTGCGCTGAGCCGCTAGGGACACTGCGAGGAGGGGAGTGGCCGGCCGCGCACCGGGGAGGGCTGGGGGACGGCGCGGGCGAAGACAACGTCCACGGCTGGCCTGCCTGTGGGCGCGGGGGTGTGGGGGTGGGGGGAGGACCGAAGGAGGTGGAGGGTCAGGATTAGGGTATGGAGGTGGCGAAGGGTGGAGAGGGGGAAGTGACAGAGTTTCCGGACTGTCGGGGAGAGCTGACGGACTGGTTTTGGCCTCTCTCCTAGGGATGGAAGAGCAGAGGGAGGGGCGAGAGCGTGGATCCCAAAAGGCCTGAATATATGGGACCTCAGGCCGTTTAGCCGTCCTCTGTCAGAAATTGTCCAGATCCCTTAAAATTTGGAAGTTGAAGTTCCCCTCAGGTGGCCATTGAGACTGGTTGTCTAGTTTGTACTGAGGCCAGACCCCAGTGGAGAAAAAGATGAGGCGTTTAAGCTTCAGATCCTGCGAAAATCCCAACCGGTCGAAATTAACAAGAAGGCAACCCAAGGGGGTCTTTGGGTCGAATTTAGAATGAGTTGTTCCCATGGGTCTTTTCACCCAGCAAACGGAGACAGAGGACAGGTGTCCCTGAGTCCGCAACTCCGTTTGCGGACGGAGGAGAGAGAAAGAGCCGTGGAGGACTAAGGACGTCTCCCCAGTCGCCCAGGCCCGGAGTCAGCATGACGGGGGATATTCCTGATGTGGCCGCGTTTGCGGACAGGGGTCCCGGGAGAGGGTGGGAGACCAGAGAAGAAATCCACCAACTGTCCCTTTAAAACAGGGAGGCTAGACGGAACCAACGAACAAGGAGAAGGGGTCAATCAGTTTGCCCGCCTGGCCCCTCCCCTCATGGGGAATTGGGTGCCTCTTGGCCTTGGCAGGTCGGTATAAGCCCCCGACACGGATCAGGCCCTGGGCCTGGTTCTGCGTTGAGTCTTATGAGGTCACCAGGGAACCGCAGGTTGGGGCCCAGTCAGACTCCGTAGGAGAAAACCCGGTTGAATATTTTTCATGCTCTGTTTTATCATTATTCTTATTTTCAGAAGGATGTGATGGTAGTAGTTGAGAACTGGACGGATGGTTGGAGAGTAAGTACCGCTTCTGGTGGCCTAACTGCGCAACATCTGATAAGTCATCTAAACTTGCTGTTCCTGTTCTTGAAACCAGGACAATTGTACTTCCCTTACAGGCTGTGTAGCCCAGTCTCTAAAGTTATTACTGTGGATCAAAGTGCCTGGGTTTGAACACTGTTCTGGTACTTAAGAGATCTGTGTGATTGTAGGCAAATTGTTCTCTCTCCTCAGTAGAAGAGAGATTAAAGATACCAGTTATCTGAGACCCTTATATGAAGATTAAGTTGATTAACATATGTGAAGTTAGACCAGTGCCTGGAATGCAGCCCTCAAACACTGTTCATTGTTATTTTCAAAGAGAATGCTTCTCAGAGACAGATGAGACGGTAGATGTGAAAGGGGCTCTGCATACAGAAACTTTCTTTATATTGGGGTTTGGCCAACTAGATAGTGAGCTTGAGGCTAGGAACTAGGCTGCATATGTGCTATATAGCACCCAGTACAGGTGGCCATGAGGAGATGGATAGGCAGGTGAGTGTTTCCTCACTGGACCAATGAAAGATACCCAACCCTCCTTATTTCAATTTTTTATACTAAAGGACTAATTGAAATTATAATTAGAAATTCATTATTTTTTTCTGATTCCCTGGAATTACTTTTGATGACTCTCATAGTATGGTCATTCTCCCTTACTTTGACTAATCATTGGTGGGTCTCCCTGCCAAATTTATAAAATGTTTATCTGGCTTGTCTCTTCTCAACTTGGGAAATATCATGAAGGCTTTGTGACTATAGGCATTGAGTTGTAGCTCTGTTTCTTAAGCCTCAACTCATCAGAATTTCCTATATAGCATGGGATTACTTGGATATACCACTGCAGAGAAGAAACATGGAGTAATGGGAAGATGACGACTGAGCTGTGGAATCTGAAGTCGGTTGTTTTCCTTAAAATCGTGGTGTCGATACTTAGATCAGCCACATGGTCGGGGGCTCATTAAATGTAATAATATATCTAAAGCATTTTGCACACAGTGGGCACACAATATTTGTTCCCTTCCTCTCTAGAAGGCAACCTGATGTCACTCAAACTTGCTTTGCTAATGATGGAGAATTTGTTTACGTTTGTCCAGAGTTACCAGGCTGGTTTGGCTGCAGAGGGAAGATTTTGTCTTTTAGCCAGCAGGTGGCAACCAAATTAAAGCTAACCATTCACCTCGTTTGGTAACTGGTAAAAATATTGCCTTATCATATTATTGTCTGATGGAAATGACAGGTGGATGAAAAACCTTTAGCTCTGAAGTGGAGTCACCCTGGCTAAGGCATTTTTAAAAAACTTTTTTTAATGTTTTTATTTATTTTTGAGAGAGAGAGACAGAGCATAAGCATGGGAGGGGCAGAGAGAGGGGGAGACACAGAATCTGAAGGAGGCTCCAGACTCTGAACTGTCAGCACAGAGCCTGACACAGGGCTCGAACTCACAAACTGCAAGATCATGACCTGAACTGAAGTCGGACGCTTAACCAACTGAGCCACCCGGGCGCCCTGGCTAAGGCATTTTTAACACTAAGACCCAGATATAGATTAGTTTCCTTAAGGCTGCTTTGATTTCAGTACTGGAGTATCATGGCCATACATCTTTTTAGAGGTTTGTCAGAGGAATCATCAAGATTTATGCAACATTGTGTTTAAAATAATGAATCTATTCACTTGATTTGGCAGGTTAAAAAGCAGAGTTAAAAAAGCCACCGGTTGATGAAATAGAGTGGTTATAAAAATAGTATTTCATTTTCCTTTCAGTCAGGTTGGATGTGATTTTGTTTGGTTTGACCTCTGTGGATTTGTGATTTTTAAACAAGTACACTTCTTAACTAAAAAGACTTTAAAAGGTATAAGGAAGACAGAATCCTTTGTAAATTCTTGGAGTCTTAGGGTTTTTTTTAATCCATAAAGTGGGGATAATCTCATGTACTGTTGTAAAAAAAAAAAAAATGATGTGAAAAGCACTTAGTATGTCATGGCACATAGTAAGCAAACATAATAAATGGTACTATTTAGAGGATTTATGTTGTGACAGAATCCATAAAGGTGGGAGAGTTCTGAGGGCCTACGTTATCTAACCTACGCTTCATTATACTAGATCCCCTGAAGTCACTGTTCTTTTTAACCCCAATACCCTTGGTTTAATCATTTGCCCTGGCTGGAGGAGGATGGTATAGAGCATGGGCAGCGTAGTGGGAATGGCAGGTTCTCTGATAGCTGCATTTACAAGAGATGTCATGATCAAATCACTGTCTCCTGATACATGCTGCTGCTGTCCTCTGAGATAAAATTAACTCTAAATAGTAAGATGAACCCCTAATATTAGCTTTTTTTTTTTTTTCAAATCAGGTCTCTGCCTTTCTTTCAACAGTAAGACCATCCATCTAGCCCTTGTACTTATTTTTTTTAAGGGATGGCTATTTTTTTAAAAAATTTTAATGTTTTATTCATTTTAGAGAGAGAGAGAGAGACAGAGTGTGGGCAGGGGAGGGGCAGAGAGAGAAGGAGACACAGAATCCGAAGCAGGCTCCAGGCTCTGAGCAGTCAGCACAGAGCCAGCCCGATGCGGGGCTCGAACTCACAAACCGTGAGATCGTGACCTGAGCCGAAGTCAGAGGCTTAACCGACTGAGCCACCCAGGCGCCCCTACCCTCGTACTTAATAAATGTTCAGCATCCTGTGATTGTCAGGAATGGCTAACAGTCACCATTGCCACCACCCATGTTTCAGACAGAAAAGCTGCACTCACTTTGCTAAAGCTGCTATCCTACAGCTAGCTCCCTTGAATGATCTGCATTTTCTTATACAGGCTTTTGAAGGAGCAGGAGGCCAGAGGAGCAAACTCCCCTACCCCCCCCTTCCATTTTGCCTGCATCAGTCTTGGACATCCAGTATCTCTAGAGGTCAGGGAGGTGTTTGTTTGTGGTGTTTTGTTTTTTTTTCAAAAATATTTAATATTCTCTCACTCTTGAGAGACAGAGAGCAAGTATGAGCAGGAGAGGGGCAGAGAGAGAGGGAGTCACAGAATCTGAAGCAGGCTCCAGGCCCTGAGCTGTCAGCACAGAGCCTGATGCAGGGCTCGAACTCATGGACCGTGAGATCATGACCTGAGCTGCAGTCGGACACTTAACCAACTGAGCCACCCAGACCACCCCAAGAGGTCAGGGAATTTTGGACACTGTGCCTCGAATCAGTTGGTAACAGTCACCACCACATCTGCGTAACCTGCCAGTGTGGGAGTGTGATCCATCACTCCTTTCAGGCTGGGGCTGAAAGGAGAACAGAGGTCCCCATGTGCCATGTCACCCTTCATTTTACACATCAGAAAACTCAGCAGGACATGACTGGGCTGTCATATCCCAAATACCTGCAATGGTTCCCCCTTCCTTTCTTACGCCAGTACTTAAACCTGGCAAAGATGATACTTCAGTTGTCTCCATTCTAGTTGGAAATGTTCAAACCCAACCAAAATATAAATGATGGTGGTTCAAAGCTGAAAGCAAGGGGTTTACATACGCTGTAAAGTGCTCTGCTATGCACTTGTGTATAGTCAGCAGCAGGCTTGTTTTCTTCCTTTTCTGATACCTTTCCCATCTCCGGGTTCTCCTGCAGTCAGGTCTTTGTTAAAGTGATAGGGCTTGGATTTACCACATTTCCTGGGACTGAAAAATCACACCAAGACCGCAGGGGATCAAGAGCAAGTAAAAGAAAATCTAAAACCCAAAGGGATGTTTCAAGTGTAAGTTACCTTCTCTGAGATGCTCAGCTCCTACCAAATGGTCGCTGCCTCTGACCCCTGTAAGCCTGAGGAAAGGGTCCTGATTACAGGACTGTTTCTAGGCCAGACACAAGAGGCAAGGATGCATGAAGGGTTTCTGGCTCTGGAATAATTTCAAGTAGCTAAGTTAATAACGTCTCTAATGTCTAGGATTTATAAAGCAAAGGTCTTCTAAAATTAGATACTTGTAATTTATAATTAGGCTTAATTATAGTTGTTGATTAGTGATGCCGGTAGTGGTTTAACGCTATGCTGTGGGGAATTACAGACTCTGTGTTCTCTCGATGCATTTTTATCATATTTCCTGAAGCTCAGGAAGATAAAGACCGGTTGAGACTATTGACAAATTAGTCAATTCTAGTGTGGTAGTGTTTCTGGTTTCTTTAGGAGAGGGAAGGTGAAAGGATAGCGAAGGAGAGTGAAAATGATGATTTGCCCTTCCCGTTTCTCAGTGCATATTTGGTATTGCTTCACAGGTCATACAGGGTTGTATTAACACTGGTTCAGTAGAAGAGCTCATTCTTACCACCAACTTCCAGCATTTATCTTATCAGCCAATTCTAGCAGGGATCCAAATCTACAGCATTTCTCTGTTATGCTATTCTCAGGGTTTGCACTGATGTGTCCACCCCATCTGTGGGGAAGCCAGACTCTTGAGGCTTTTACTCGTGTCCTTGGTCGGATCCGTGGCTTTAACATGCGTACTTCAGGGTATCAAGTCAGTAAATACTAATGAGTGACTATGTCTAAATATTGAGAGTACCATATATCGAGAAACCTCAAGAACCATATAATCATACAGTGTGTGTGTGTGTGTGAGTGTGTGTGAGAGAGAGAGAGAGACAGAGACAGAAAGAGAGAGAGAAGGGAAGGGACTTGTCAGGAATATAAATAACTTCAGGGGAACAAGGTGAGTAGTAGACTAGAGAGCCAGACATCTTTTTGGAAGCATGTGCCTGGTGAAATTATCATACACTGCAGTGTTGGTCCAACTGGAGTAATTCAGCCTTTCTATAGAATGTCCAAATGAGATCTAAGTTAATAACTAGTTCTTCCCTGTCAGAAATAAAAGCTTTTGCTTAAAAAAAAAAGTTTATTTTTGAGAGAGTGCACGTGGGAGAGGGGCAGAGGGAGGGGGAAAAGGAGATCCAAAGTGGGCTCTGCTCTGACAGCAGTAAGCCCCATATGGGGCTTGAACTCCTGAACCATGAGATCATGACCTGAGCTACAGTCAGATGCTCAACTGACTGAGCCATCTGGGAGCCCCAAGGCTTTTGCCTTGGCCCCACTGCTAGGCTGTAAGGGGCACCTGAGTGGCTCAGTCGGTTGAGTGACTCTTGACTTCGGCTCAGGTCATGATCTCATGAATTGTGAGGTCAGGCTCTGCGCTGAGTGTGGAGCCTGATTGGGATTCTCTGTCCCCCTCTCTTTCTACTCCTCCCCTGCTTGCACATGCTGTCTGTCTGTCTCTCTAAATAATAAAATATATTTTAAAATAATATAAAATCCCAGGCTACATGTATGTCTTGGCATTACACATTTAACTAAAATGTCTGCAAGAACAGCCTCAAATCCCTGTTGTAGGGGGACGGGTACAGAGAGAAGAGGAAGGTAAACAAGTAGCTAGTGCTCTGCTACATAGCCGACCCTAACCCAAGGGCATTGAGTTATTGGGACCAACTATTACCTCTGTAAGAGTAAGTCACCTTTGCAACAATCCTTTGTTATGAGCCCAGGATTCATTATGATAAGGTTCCAGTGACTACATTATAACTTTACACATACGAAGTCGAGAAATATTAATAAAAGCTTAACTTTCCTTTGAAAGGATAAGACTAGCTCACTACAGAGAGAATGTGTAGAGCACTTGTGTGATTAAAATATGGATTCATGGTATTTTTGTGAAATGAAAGTAAGTATGAGGGTTGAAAGACTTAATAGTGTTCAAAATGCTGTAGCTCTAATACTATGCTCAGCTGTTAGTAATTTGTGTTCCCAGTTTCCATTAGTGATGCAGCAGTGCTCAAATCAACAAAATACAAATCTGCTTGAGATTAGAACTTATTCCTTTTGACAGATGCCACGAGCAACATGCCTTAGTAAAAAGACTGTCATGATTGATCTGAAGTCAGGAGACCTGGGTTCAAATGTGAGCCCCATTGATTCTGTCTCTCATAAATTGCTTCATCTTTCTGACTAATCTTTCTGTTTTCTCATTTGTCAAATAGAAGCAAAGAAGTGAGGGTACTTGAGAGTATACAAATGAAAGAGCACAGAGCAGCATATAATTGGCATTTAATAAATACATTTTTTTCCAACTGAGGATCTAAGAATTTGGGCCCGTTAGCTTTTTGCGAGTTCATTATTTCATTTTTCAGTTTATGACTATCAACGAATACAGTGCCTGGGACAAATGAGTGCATGCCAAAAGTATTTGCTGAATGAATAAACTGATGAATGGCCAAGGAACACATCCTCCTAAAACAATAAACAAATGAACTGACATTTATGCCGTGAGTGGTATTCTAGGGCCAATCTCATGACCCTCATGTTAATCCAGGAAATGGAGAATTACAAGAGAATTCCACAGCTATCAAAAGGTATTTAGGAATTTCTCTCTTCTATTAATACATTTAGAGTTTACCATATCAATTAATGGAACAGGTAGGTGGTTTTGGTGTTGACCAATGCATGTTTATATCTGAAATCTATCAGACTACAGTTAAGTTCACCTGCTGGCGTAAAACAGAACTATGAAAGGAAGTAAGCCATGTCCTTGCCAAGTGACTCCAGGATGCATCGTTTCTAGGACTTCCTTGGGTGGGTGGGTGGAGCTCATGTGCACTCCTAGAGAACCCAGAATCTCATCTGGCGGGATTGGCTCAGCAAAAATGCCCAAATAGAAGTCAGCTGAAGGACAGTCCCAAAGTCTTTCCAGCATCCCAAAAACCAAGTTAGGGAATATGATGAGTATAGGTGTGGACGTGTGAAGTCTGGAAGATGCCCCATTGTAAGGACTTTTCTGTCACTCCAGAAGACCTTGAGCCTTTTTAAAGAGAAACAGATAACCAAATAAACCTAGAGAGGGGTTTCCATGTTAAAGAAGGGAGCTTTGCATCTGAGGTTGGCTATTTTCAGAGAGATGAGAAGGTAACTACTTGCAAGTAGCTTAGCCTTTGTGTTCTCCATGAAGAGACGCGGGACTTACTTCATTCCTGAAAGAGCAGACTACTCCCACGCTTTGGGCTCCCGCCTACATTTGCAATCTTTTTATCCCCGTACCCTGAGCACTGGCTTGATTGCTAATTTTTTAAAATATTTCTTTATTTTTGGGAGAGTGCAAGTGGGGGAGGGACAGAAAAAGGGGGATAGGGGATCCACAGCGGACTCTGTGCTGACAGGCTGACAGCAGTGAGCCCATCGTGGGGCTCAAAGTCATGAACCGTGAGATCACGACCTGAGCTTAAGTCTGATGCTCAACTGACTGAGCCACCCAGGTGCCCCAGTTGATTGCTATTTTTTGGTAACATTTCCATTTTCTGGTAACATGTTTGGTAATTTGTTATTTTTTGGTAACATGTCTTTGATGGTTGAAACAGTGCTAACCACACAGTAGTTAAATATATACATTAATGACTGAATAAATGACTATATCAGTATCATTTATTAAAGATTTGAAATACCTGGCAAATCTTTAAAGAACCAGATTTGTGACCTTTCGGTGAAATTAAAACATTGGGTCTACTTGATTTCTATTTTTACATTTGATTCATTCCAAGATGTATATTTATTTCATTAACATTCAAACATCTCTGAAATTGGGATGCAACTTATAAATAACATTATTAGCAGCATTTTTATTAACCAATGGTTTACAAACTAATGAATGGTGAGTATAATAAGGGGTAGGTTTCTTAGATGTGATAAACTATCATCTATATGTATCTCACCTTCATAATGCATATGCTGCTTTATATAAGGATAGGGTAATGGGGAAAGCATGGCTTTTACATCAGAGGAATTTTATTGTGAATCCTGGCTCTGCCTTTTTTTTTTTTTTTTTTTTAAATCTGAGCAAAGAGGTTGCCCTGACATTAATGTTTGGGTTGCAGTGTTCTCATTTGGATGATAGGAATAAAGCCTTTGTATTAAAGTTCTACACTAAAGATATACAGTGAACACATTTAGTTGAATGCCTTTCCTTCCCGCCCCCACCCCCACATCTTCCATCAGCCTATTTGTACTTTAGAATAGCTCTATTAGGTAGGGATATGTAATTTCCATTTTGCAGGGTTAGAAACAGAGGCTTAGCAGCATGAGTTAGAGTTAAGAGAAAGACCTCCCTGGAGCCTTTGATTTTCCATTATTCTCCTAGCTCTATTAAGGCTTCTCACAGGTAGCAATTGACATAGATGAGAGCTTATCTACTTTTTTGTTGATAAATTTCTGTAGGCAGCATGTGTAACAATTTTACACAACATGTTAATGACAATGTCACACACTACATCCTTTTTGGAAATGAGTTTACCTCTTGCCCTTATCCGGTAAACAAGGATGGGTCTCTATTTACAGAAGAGGAAAAGGAAGAGGGAAAAGGATATTATATCACCTGGCCTAGCAGTTTTGGGAGCAGATGTTTTCCTCATCTCATTGTTCACAGAAAATTGGTTCAAGATGGTATAAACCAAATGTTCAAAAATACTGATTCATAAATCAATTCATAGTATTCTTTTGTTTGGCTAGAACAAAATGATGCAGATGGATTGAAATTAAGGATCAATCCTAAAACCTCAGGGCTTGGAGCAAAACCAAAATCATGTTATCATTTCTGTCCTGTGATAGACCAACCAACAGTGGATATTAGACCTCCAGGCCTAATCCAGGGTGGAATCACAGAGGAGCTGTAGAAATTGCTTTTATATTTTCTCGGTTTTGCCTGAAATTTTTCATGTATGGGATTGTTTTTTCTTTGCCTCAGCATTTCTTTTTCCTATGTGGCAATCCCATCTTTAATTAGGTTGCAAATGGATCAATTAACAAGCAAATAGACTAATTTCAGTAATAAAACATCAAACTCAAATGAAAAGGGTGTGATTGGGTGCCTGTTGATTGAAACTGCAGTTTCTCAGTCAGGTTTCTGAATGAGCCTGGTCTGCTTCCAGACGGCGCGGGGCTGGCTGGCAGGTTGGACAATGGCCTGACACATCTGAAAGCTTAGGGTCCCTGTATGGAAGACCGGGGAATGAGAGAAACAGAAGTTAGCCAGTGTTTGAAACTTAATAGGTGCTCCATAAATTCACCTTTCTCATCTTCCTTCTTCCCTTCCTTTTCATCCCTTTATCCTGATTAAACATCTGTATTGTCTGAAACAGTTTTGAGCTTCCTGGATCCAAGTGGACTCCCCGGGTGGGAGTTCAGTATCCCTGAGAAATGAGTAAAGGTGCACTCATCAGTGAGACAGTCACAGGAAGAGCTTCTGGGGCTACTAGTTGTCTTGGGGAGGGCTGGTTGGGGATCCCAAACTTTCTTCTTTAAAAAAAAAATTTTTTTTTTTAACCTTTATTTTTGAGAGACAGAGCGTAAACAGGGGAGGGGCAGGGAGAGAAAGAGACACAGAATCTGAAGCAGGCTCCAGGATCTGAGCCTAGCGGTCAGCACCGAGCCCGACGAGGGGCTCGAACCCATGAACCGTGAGATCATGACCTGAGCCGAAGTCAGACAGACCCTGAACCGACTGAGCCACCCAGGCACCCCCCCCCCAAACTTTTTTTCTTTACCTCTCCCCGTGCTTCGTGACCGAATAGTGCTTGAGGCCTTCCCACCATGGGAACACATCAGTGCCTGTCCTTGGGTTGTTTTTAACTATGTGTTAGACCTCCTCATTCATCTGGGTTAGAGATGGAGGGGTGACTTTGGACTCGTCTTCTGTTCCCGCCTCCACACATCTACCAGGGCCTTAAAGACTCTACTGTCCAGTGTCTGCATGCATGGCCCACTGCTGCATGGGTTGCAAGTGTAGATAAAGGTCACCCAGGGCTGCCACCACTGTGACTTTACAGGAATATTACAGTACCTCCTCGTAGATATGGTCTTAATGGAGATCTCCCTTCTCGAGCTTTCCCTGCCATCCCTGCTATTTAGAGCTACCACAGTGTTCTTTCTCCCAGTAGAGTTGATTAGGCTCCTACCTTGCTCAGTAGTCAGATTATTCCTTGCTGTTTGTGGAATATAGACTAACTACTTATAAGGCACTAGAAGTCCGTAAACATCTGGCACGGATTTATGTGTTTTTAGGTTGATTATGCCTATCCTGTCTCCCCTTCCCTATTTTGCACTCTGCACAGCACTTGGGCTGTGCACGCGCTTTGCCTTGGTGGAAGTGGTCGGCTGGCACTTGTGCCTCACCTGCTTTGGGTCGTCCTCCTTGTGGAAAGTCCTCCTCTCCCTGCCCTAATTCAAGACCTAATAGGTTGTTATCACCTGATGTATATTTGCTAGCATTTTCTCCAATTGTGAAATAATAAATGTTTAATGCAGAAAGCTTGGGGAAAAATCACACACACACCCCCCCCACACGTTACTTTAGCTCACTCTCTTACTTGAAATCTTAATAGATCTTGCAATTCTCTACTTCCTTTTAATTGTCCCAGTTGTTCCTTTAGCGTGTGTGTGTGTGTTTACTTTTGCATTTATTATATAATGCTTCATATTATAAATACGAATCCGTTTGTTCATCCTAACTAAAAATTACCTCCGGGGGTTGGGTTGGACTGACTCACCTGCACCTCCCTCAGGTTATCTGTTTGAAGTGAGCCAGTGGCCATGCAATATAACCGCATGTGTGACTTCAGCGGTGAAACCACAGGCTGTTGGAGAGAATTTTGCTGTTTAGAGGCAGGCCTACTAGTGTTCTTCAAAGTACCCAGCAGGCTCCTCCTGATGCCTGGGACCTGCCTTTGGGACATTCAAGGAATCTCCAAAGGGCTCATTTTGTGCCTGTAGGTCACATCAAGGTGGTAGAATGTTTGCTCTGGATGAAAATCCTTGAAAGAATTTTTGTTATGTTTGGTGACTCTATCAAGTTTCTCTCTCTATCCCTCTAACATGTGAATGCTCATAATGCATGCAATACTGAAAAGGCTGTCTTTCTCAAAAGAAATCCATTCCTAGAGGGCTCTGCCCATTTCTTTGTTTTCTCGCAGTGATTTATTCATGTGTTCACCACAGCTTTATTTCGATGATCTTTGCAGGTAAGACAAGTACAACTTTTCACAGGGGCAGACTCACAGTAAGGAAAATTCTGGTGTCTGTCTCCTTTTCATGACCAAAAAAAAATGTGGATCTACCGCTTGGATTTGAATCCTCGATAATTTCTAGTGAGATACATTTCCAAAACATGAGAGTGTGACTTAAACCCAAGACTCAGAAAGTTCTATTCACTTTCTGGCAACGTTTTTAAAAACCTAATTTTGTGTAAGAGGAAGAGGCAATGTGATCAAACGTGTACGGGGAAATTGTGGAAGAATCCTCTACCTTTGTCACACTGAGGTGCTTCTCTTCCTGCTCTTCTTCTCTCTCCTGCCAATTTGTGATAAAAAGCCATTCTTTATGGAGATTTCTAGTCTACAGCGTTTGTGGGGATTTGATGTGGAAGGGTGATGACTGTAAGAACTTTTATTATGTTCATGGTTACCTATCCTTACCTACAGGAATGTGACATCTGCTATGAAACATATAATTTTATTATTGGGAAAGGAAAACCTGTACCTTGCAGATTTTTAAAGAAAAATACAAAAATGAAATATAGTTAGTGGGGAGACCGGTTGATGGAAAATAATATATTTTCTACCCTAAGTAGTGAAATTAAAATTTTTTCACTATTTGAATTGTAGAGAATTTTATGGGGTTTTTTTGGGGGGTGGGGTGGGAGATAGGATAGACATTCTGAAGACATTCTTACAGTAGACACTTTGAGCCAATGACTGTGTGCTGAGACAGCCTCTGAACTTGAGCAATGTGAACCACAAGGAAGTATCCTGGTGCCATGAAATAGTGATTTCCTCAAATCTTGGAGTCTGGCTCTGTTACCATCTGCCTGACCAGCTTTTGCATAACCTTTTTTTTTTTTTTAATTAGAAGAGCTGCTTCTATAAAAGAAGTCCTTTGGACGAGATACAGATAATCTTTAGACAATGTCAACATTATAGTTTTGAGTTTTAAAATTTCGGGAGACCACGGTTCTCATGACCATAGTTCTGTTCTTTGAGCTTTTGTAACAAGCCAGCTAGCCAAATTTATTAAGTGGAATGAAGACAAATGAACTCCTGGAAGCAAGAAGAAACTATTTCAGGAGCACAGTTGGAAGCTAGGATATTATGTAAGGAGATGTTTCTCAATTAGAGTGAGCTATGGGGCATTGGGGTGAAAATCCTTTAGCGTAATGGTTCTCCATTTTTTTCTGGACACCTATTGAAAATATTTTGAAAGTTACAGATTCTAGCTCAGGATAAATCAGTACAAACAATGATACCCAAGGGCATCTGGGTGGCTCAGTGAGTTAAGCGTCCAACTCTTGATTTCAGCTCAGGTCATGATCCCACAGTTCATGAGTTTGAGCTCTGTGTGGGGCTCTGCCCTATCGGAGTAGAGCCTGCTTGGAATTTTCTCTCTCCCCCTCTTTCTGCCCCTACCCTGTTCATGTGCACACACTCTCTCTCAAAATAAATGTTAAAAAACCCCACAATTCTATTCAAAATTTTCAGTATAATTTACTTATTTCACTGGAAACTTATTCCTCCATAGACTAATTTCCAGTTAAGAGTAAATTGTAACCAATGCAGCAAATAGATTATACCCAATGCAGCAAGTATATTATACTAAAATTTTACAGAGATTTGAACACTTTATTTTCATGATTCTTTACTGTAAAACAAATGAAGTTAATAGAGCTTTGGGAAATAAAAATGTTGCCACCATGTCAAATAGTCTGATTGATTTCAAAATTGTTAAAATCTGTGTCTTAAATTGAGGAAATACGTTTTTTTTTAAACCAGGAACTGTGACTTATATGAAAAAATATTGATGATTTCCAAAAAAAATCCAAACATGAAACCCCACATGGTCAAATAAGAAACAAAGTAAATTCTTCCCAAGATAATTTTAATAAAAGGCTTTTTTTCCCACAAAGCAATATTTATATTTTCTTTTATGTATAATTATGTATTTTTATTTCATTTAGAAATGCCTGAAAATGCTGATTCACAGAGGTATATAGTAGCAGCAGAGAATTTCAGAATTCATGTAACTTCCTAGACATGGGCCTATGTTAAGGCAGGCCTATCTGAAATCTTCTGAGACCCTCAGTTGAAGTCATGTTGGGAAGTCAAGGACTGTAACTCTCCCAGTATCTGAATAGAAGCAAACTTGAAAAAGGATTCTCCTGAGATGTTGCATGCAGCGAAAGTGAGGAGTTGTAGACCCTCTCTACATGAGCATTCAATTACGGCATTCACAAATTTGTCTAGTATTTTAATTTTCCAAGCTTTGTTAGCATGATGGCTGTGTGTCTGAAACAAGTCTGCTTATTCATCTTTACAAATGAAAAGAGTTAGGGGTGCCTGGGTAGCTCAGTCGGTTAAGTGTCCCACATTGGCTCAGGTCAGACCCGGGAGTGAGCTTGCTTTGGATTCTGTGACGCCCTCTCTTGCTGCCCCTCCCCCACTTGTGTTTGGTATCCCTCTCACAAACATACATTAAAAATTTTTTTGAAAAAAAAAAAAGATTTAGGTGCATTGGGGTGGCTCACTTGCTTAAGTGTCCAACTCTTGGTTTCAGCCTAGGTCACGATCTTAGGGCTTCATGGGTTTGAGCCCCACATCAGGCTCTGCACTGACAGTGTGGAGTCTGCTTGGGCTTCTCTCTCTCCCACCCCCTCCTCTACTTGTGCTTTCTTTCTCTCAAAATAAACTTTAAAAAAAAATGAAAAGATTTACTCATTTAACTGACCAGGTATAATTATTAAATGAGCCAAACTCCCTGATGAAATGCCTCTTTGAAATTATTTTGAGGGTTATTGTTTTCTCTTAAAAATTAAAACTTCCTCAGAAAATAGAATTAGATACATGTCAACATCTTCTGGAAAACTAGGCAAGCTCTGTGAAATCAAAAGCATGCTGATGTTTTTCTGTTATTGCTCCACACCCCTTTCTGAAAAGTTAGTGATTAAGGCCCAAACTTTCATCACGATGAAACTTGTATGCTTCTAGAGTAGCTGATTTTACCACCAGTGTGTACACTTGCAGAGAGCAGGTAAATCTAATTTCTATCATGACGTGATAATTTTTTCACTAGAGAAGCAAAATCCTGGGGTGTTGCTCGAACATCCTAGGTGCCCCACTTGTAAGTAGGGTACTGGGGCTGGTTGGTTGTTTTTTCCAGTAAAATTATGCTTCGTCATTCTTGAAGTCATTTCTAGCCTTAGCAATTTCCCCAAAGGCTCACAAAACAGAAATTCTTCTTTGATGACATTTCTTTGTGCAGTTCTATCAAGTATTTTGGTCAAGAAACATAGTAAAACTACTTCAGGAACTACTCTCAAACATTAGAAGAACCACCTTCATTCTGGAGTGGATAACCACCATTTTCCCCCTCACCCCCCAGTAGATCTACAGCTGCCATTTCCTTGTTCTCCAAGCCACAAATCAAGTCAGCCCTTTCCTTAGATACTCAGCCTCATGAAGTCTTCCCCAGTCACGGTCGCTTCTTTTACTTTATGAGGAGATAAGTGTTCTTCATAATTTATTTCAGGAAGGCTTTTGTGTGAAAGCAAATCTGGGTATTGATATAGTTCCAGATGTTTCAAATTGAGTCTTTTCATAATCAATATACTACCTTTTCAGAACACACCTCCTCCCTCCAGAGAGTATGCTTCAGTCTCCCCAACTTCAACATGGGTATCTTTGTATTCAGCAATGAAGAGAAAACCAAAGGAAAAGTTAGGTTCATTACCCTTTCTTTTCTTGCCTAATTCCAACTTCTGGCTAGTTTTGAAATGAGGTGGATTTAGTATGAAGCTAAATGAAGTTAAAGTCAGTACCATTCTTACAAGGCCCCTTCCAAAGCCCTGTGTCTAACAAATTCTGTGTCAGGTCTGTAAACTTAGATCTGTCTTTGACTAATATTAAAAGAAAAAAAAAAAAGATGTTTATAATGACCAGAGTACTTTTCTTTGATTTCCATCAGTAGAAACAATTTTAGATAAGATGATATTATAACCGTGACCTTACATAGTCAAATGTATCCTAAGCTATGTTCCCCTAGTAATGTGACATAGAAAAGTTTCAGAGCGCCAGAAAAGAAACTATTGAGTTTGTGCCTGTCTGAATTTCTGTAGCATTGCATTTACATCAATATTCCATTTGATTAAATGGTTGAGATTTGCTGTAGTTTATTTCACCTCATTAATGATTCATGTGGGTTTTTTCATAAACGAGAGAGTCGGTTCTAGGACAGCTGTGGCCTTGACAGTGTTTAAGAGCTCAGTCTCAATGGTTTACATGTTCCGTTCTGCTGCCTCCTGGCTGTGTGACCTCATGTTCCTTATCTCTAAAGTGGGCATAATTGTAATATCCATCTCTCATAGTTTTTGAGACCATTAAATGAGACTGGGTATACCGTATGTTGCTAAGGGTGAGCGCTCAAACATTAGCTATTATTATTGATTACTTATAAACTCTTTAACTGTGAGAAAGATCTTTTCTCTATAGATGTTTACCAAGAAGCCTAAATTAGTCTCTGGCAATAGCAGCTACAAATTATACCAGGCATGGCTAATATTTTCTCCCTGGAAAAGCAGTTTAGAATAACTTTGAGAATATAGAAAGTTTTAGAGCTGTCCGCAGAGAGGCACAAGGCTTTTCTCCCCACTTCGTGTTCTAGAGGCAGAATTAGTAAAAAACGAATGCAGTTTTTAAGGAAGGTAGGTTTAGGTTCTTCACAGGCAGGAATTTTCAGTAACAATTCCCCAGTGCAGAACTCCCTTTCTTGCAAGCTCACAAGAATGATTCATACACAAGTTTGATAAAATAGCAGGTAGGGGAGATTGGCGCACTCTTCTCATTAGTCGGTGCTGCCAATGTAAACCCAGTTGTTATCACTTCTGTGAAACTTTAACTTCACAGGAGGTTAATTTATTCAAGTTCTTATATTATTGTGAATTGAATCTTAATTGGCCAATTGAATGGTCAGTTTTCACATGACCTTGTGTCTGAATACAGGCGTTCAGCAATCCTGCAGGATTTGAGTTTACACATTTCTCCTTTGTTAATTCCATTTAAAGCAATAGAAACTGATTGAGAAAAAAATTGATAAATGTATAGAATCTATTTCAATTTCAATTCCATACTACAAAATAGGCTCCTAAGTCAAAATATAAAAACCAGTTAGTAAATCCTTTGATATTACAAGCACTGAATATTTTTTTCATTAGTTTTGAACATGATTATCAGATTGTCAGAGGCTGCAGTACTGTCTCCACCCTATTTTTAACAACCTATTTGGGGACATAAACTATAGCTTCCTTTTTCCTCCCTCTGTCATCTAGTGTGTCCCATTTAAAGGGAATGAATGAAATGAGTGTTTAAACTTTCCTGAGGTTATTAATTACTTGGTAAGATGTTTCATAACAGGAAGGTGTTTGTCATGCAATCAATAGCCTGGAATATTAACATCTTCAAGGACATTGGGTTCTCAGTGTTTGTTTAAAGTGATTGCGGAAGGGAGTAAAATAGTATTTTTTTTTCCATAAAATGTGTTTCTGGCGGGAAGGGTGATGTGGTATAAGGGAGGACTCTAGTTAAATCTTGGTAGGGCTTAGGGTGTGAAATAACAGCATCTCAAGGGAGCATGTCGGGAGTAAGATTGCTTCTGTGACGGTCATAAGAAAATTCTGAAAATAAATTTTTACCTACTTGAGCTTCTGTCTGAGGCAGTGTACACCATGGCACTGTGTGTGCACACAGTCCTACCCCTGTCTGCCTGTGACAAGCAATATCGTCACATCAGTAAAAACAGGGCTTAATGACAGAAAAGAAGGAGCCCAGAGGATTTCCATGTACCTGGATGTTAAATTAACAGGATTCAAACTGTATGTATTAACCTACGTAAGTCAATTTGTGCCACATGTTCTGCCTCACAAAAATTTCAAAAAGTGTGGTTATTGTGAACTTAACTATTACGCTGAACTTAAGAAATAATTATATTTTAATCTGTATACTGTGATTTATTTGTAATTAAACAAGTGAGGAGAGTATAATTGGGCGAAGATACAACTTAATCATAATTTTGGGCAAAGTTTCTATCATGAATCGTCTCATGAGAGTTGGCAGTGCTCATGGCCGTCAATAGGTATGTGTGACACAGCTTGAGGATACAGCAAAGGAAGAAAGAAAAACAGAAAAATGAAGGAGATAAAAAGGACGTCCAAAAAATTAAGGGCAAGGAAAGAGTGGGAGAGTAAGGAAAATAGAGAAGAAAATCATTTCTAAAAGACACAGTGTGTGGTCTACCACCAATATTTTTTTTTGTTTATTTATTTACTTTGAAAGAGCAAGAGCAAGTAGAGGAGTGGGAGAGAGAAAGAGAGGAGGGAGAGAATCCCAAGCAGGCTCCGCACTGTCAGTGCCTAGCCCGACATGGGGCTCCATCCCACGAACTGTGAGATGGTGACCTGAGCCGAACTCAAGAGTATGATGCTTAACTGACTGAATCACCCAGGTGCCCCTACCACCAATAATTGTAGAAGGTAGTGATTTCATATTTTTGCACTTGAGAGCAGATATGTTAAAAAAAAAAAAAAAAAAAGGGCGACTGTGGGGAGTATTCATCATTGTTAGGCTATGTATTATATTCTTATGTTATATTTTATATACATAAGGCCATTAAAAAGACAAAACTTATACATTCCAGTTGACTTACCTTTTGCCTCTTTTCCTGTATTGTTCATTTTGTCTGAACTGGTGAATGGCTCATCATAGGCTCACACTGGTATGTGCATTGGAATCAACTGTTCACTAAATTTTTAATCAAAAGTGATAATATTAATTTTCTAAGGACACATGAAATTAAAGGCCTGCTATGTGGACATATTCAGTTAGAGGTGGAAGGAAGAGAAAGGAATGATGGTGGGACCAGAGGGAAGAGGGTTTGGGAGGTGAAGGGGGGAAGGCTTGTTTGGGTAAGGTAGGGAGAGAGTTTAGTCCCCTCAGGAGTTTGGAACTGGTTCTATTAGCTGTGGAGAGCCAAGAGAAGTTTTACAGCAAGAAGAGGACGTTATTAGGCATGTGCTTGGGTAGGATTTTACAGTTGAGCCTTGAACAACTCCGTGGGGGGAGGGGGGTGTTTAGGGACAATGAGACCCCACCCCCCACTTTTGCAGTCAGAAATTCATGCATAACTTTGACTCCTCTAAAACTTAACTCCTACCAGCCTACTGTTGACCGGAAGCCTTACCAGTAACATAGTCAGTGAATGCATATTTTATATGTTCTATGTATTATGTATTCTATTCTTCCAATAAAGTAAGCTAGGGAAAATAAAATCAAGAAAATCATAAGGAAGAGTCAACTACAACAAAAAAAGACTAAAAAAGCCATAAGGAAGAGAAAATACATTTACTCTACTGTATTTATTTATTTTTTTAGAAACCTGGTAAGTGAACCTGTGCAGTTCAAATCTATGTTGTTCAAGGGTCAGCTGTAATGTGCAAAATGATTTAGAAGAGAAGGCAAAGAAGGAGCTGAAAGGGCTGTTGTACTGTTGTAGTAATTTTGGAACTAAGACCTAAGTATAGGGCCCAAAAGGGACTCTGGCAATTGTGACAAGAGAGAGGACAGCACGTAGAGCCTATGGAGGTGGAAATGCAGACGCTGAACAAATACTTGTGGAGGGCAAGGGATGGAGATATAATCTCTCTCCCTCTCCCTTTTTAAATTTTATTTATTTATTTATTTAGAGAATAGGAGTGGGGGAGGGGCAGAGAGCGAAGGAGAAACGCTGTCCCAAGCAGGCTTCCTGCTGTCAGCCCAGATGCAGGTCTTGAACTCACAAACTATGACATCATGACCTGATGTGAAATTGAGTCAGACACTTAACTATTTGAGCCACCCAGGTGTCCCTCGTGGTCACTTTAAATAATGAAAAAGTGTAAGCAGTCTGTTTATAGAGTAATGAAGTAAAAAAACTTGCCTGTGAGGAATTCTAGATACATAAACTAATCATCAAGCAACACAAAGCCACTTCAATTCAGACTAGAAATTGTTTTGGAGGCACAAAGAACAGAGAAACATCCCCTGTAATTTTCAGAACTTGTGAGCTTGTTTCCTAATCTACAACATGAAGAGCAGCATGCTGGTTAAAAAGAACAGAATTTAATCTAGAATTCTGTTCAAATGCAGCTTTTGGCACAGGACACATGTGGTCTCCTAGCCAAGAGAATTACTTACTCCAACCCCTCAGCTTTACTTCTCTTACATTTTGCAAAATGCAGGTGATAATGATGCCTGTCTTGTAGGGTGTGTGTGTGTGTGTGTGTGTGTGTAAGAGAGAGACTTGGAATTGAAGGGATAATACATGACACGTGAAACAGTTGTCACAGAGAGGGCCTGGCATATGGTAGGTGCTCAACAAATCGTAAGTACTTCTTTTATTCTCAGCAGTAACATGTAATGGAGTATTGGTAGATCTCTTTCTAGTTCTGAAGGGTGGTTTGACATAAGCAAGAGGTAAATTTGGCATTGGCTTTTACGTTGAAAGAAGATGACATTCTGCGATACACAATCATTTTATGAGGACACACGAGGTAAAGCTTTTCTTGTTACCTGTATTATACACTTTTGTTCCAGTGCATTGGTTTTTGCTATGGTTAATTTTAACGCTGAACATGAAGGGGTTAAGAAAATGTCCTTACTCGTGTTACATGAAGTAGCAGAAATTATCAGATGGAAACAGGAATTGGGAAGGGAGAAAAAAAAGCTCTGTGGTAACACATTGTTTTCTGACGGCTTGTACTTACTTACGTCGATGAGAAGAGTTCACAGCCTGGCAGTTTAATCAGATCAGAATAATTCAGGGATGGGGGCAGTTAAATAGTACTCCCCCCACCCGCTTCCTTAACTAAAGCCGCTCAGACTGGAATTGCCCCGGGTTGAAACAATACTCTGAGTCACGGCTCTTCTCATTGGACAGCCAGCCAGCCCTTCACCGGCGAGGCCCCGCCCCTCCCGTGTGAATCACCCGCCTCGGCCTTGAGAGGAGGAGCCGGCCAATGCTAATGAGCGGAGCTGCCCAGGGGAACTTCATTCCCCTTCTCCGGGTCTGGATCGGAGAAATTATGCCCCTTCTGTCACCATGAGCTGGCTCTCCAGTTCCCAGGGAGTTGTCTTAACTGCCTACCACCCCAGCGGCAAGGACCAGGCCGTGGGGGGGAACCATGGCAAGGTTGGCGAGGAAGCCACCCCAAGGTAAGCCCCTGGCATTCGAAATCCCGAGAGCGAAACAAAAGCCTCTTACCTGCTCCAGGGGGAAAAAAAAGTGACAGGGAAGTTGGTGCGGGAGGAAAAAGCAGCAGCACCGCGCACGTCGAACCTGACCTCCTGCAGCCGCAGAAGTGTTTGTCCCGGGTTTTGTTACTTTGCGTTTATTTCACCTCGTACACGTTCGAAATAGCCCCCACGATTACAGGTGAAGACGGGATTACCAGTGAAGACGGACAGGAAGAAACTTGGGGATATAGATGGCTGTCAGGCTTGTTGCTTAGCAGGTGCATTTGCAAATGTCGAAAGATCAAATGACTA
>CM053577.1:33447382-33606531 GCA_028646485.1 Cryptoprocta ferox
CCCCCCCCCCCCCCCCGCCCCTCGCTGAAAGCAAACTTCTTAGGCAAAAAGCCCAAGACACGGCCTGTGGCAGTATGTTTCCCGTTCTTTTGTGTATGTGTGTGCATGGGGTAGAGCTTTCAAAAAGGAGTTCTTATCGGGAGGTAGTACTCTGGGGCCAGAGTGAAATGTGGTTAATGTTAAATCACTTTATAGGCGGAAAGGTCAAATGTTCTATAGACCACTGAGGCACGGAGTACCTTTCTTCCTGTGTACTTTGTTCTGATTTTTCAAGGGCTTTTTTTTTTTTTAATCTTCTTTCCCTTAATGACCTTCTTAGTAGCCAAACATTTTTACCTCCAGTCATAGATAAAAATTGTAAATATTGGCTTAGAAGCTTGCAAAAAGCAAAGGCTTAACCTAATAGTGTAGCATAGCCTAAATTAGTTATCAGTCAGCATATTCCTCCTTGATGTTTAATGTGATAATAAAACCTTCTTTGTTCTTATATGACTTATGCCTTAAGCTGAAATAATGCCTTCTTTCATTTGTTTTAAAAATTCTCAAATGTGGAGGAGGGGAATAAAAATCAAAGGAATGGCTCTAGTACTCTGTTTGACTCTGAGGCTGACCAGAACTTTTCCTCACATAGCAACTGTGCTATGTATTCTGTTGAATGAATTCCTTTCCAGAGATAAAAGGGAATTACTACTTGTGCTTAGATGTGTTACGCGACATTATTTTAAGTATATTGTGTGACAGATCATTAAGCATTTTCGGTTTTTCTGTAGTTCACTAGTGTACTAGTAACCTTTTAGCAGTAAGCAGCCTGTAACACCAGCCTCATGTTATCCCTAATTTGGGAATACACATCGTAGTCAAAATTGTCAGGATTGTGCAAACCTGGTGAGTTCTCCAGTGACTGTTTTGGAGGTGGCCTGGGGATCTGAGCTGAATCTTGGCTCTTGATGGTGAGAGTGGAAAGAAACTTGGGGACACTGAGTCCAAACCTCTCATTTTCACGTTGAGTACGCAAACCCCAGGGATGATGAGGGTGTTGCAAGACCTGTGGTTCCAGGCCTTGGCCAAGGGACAGCATATTCCGTTCTGGAGACTTTATTCTATATTTGCAGTATTGCAGCCTGTTGTTGGTGGCCTGCACTGGAGCGGGTTGAGAAAGTAAGAGAGGACAGATCACTCCTGATCTATGGTAATGCAGAATCAAAAGTTGTTAAGACAGCAGATTGCCAGGTGACCAGGTCTTTCTCCACATGCTTCCCCTGTGGCTGCCATATTGTCCATACTGGTTCCAAATTCTCACCACTGAATTGGGAGTCCTAGGGATAGTTCTTTTTTGTAAATAGGCTCCATGCCCAGTGTGGGGCTTGAACTCATGACCCCGAGATCGAGAGTCTCCGAGATGCTTTACTGACTGAGCAGGGTGGTTCTTTATATTGGTTGGGAAAGATGGGAGCCCTGATTTGAGGGCTGGGAAGAAAAGCAGGAAGGAGGGAGAAAGGACAGTCGTAATGGCTTTTATCATGAAGTGTGGAATAATTTAGTTTAGTGTTACGTTGGGAGGCACCCTCTTTAGCCTAGAAGGGTTGAGATACTACAGGTGGGGTGGGAGAGGGCTGGATGGAGGGAGGTGTGACAGGGTCAGGAGAGACCCCCTAAAGATGGTGGTGGGGGAGGGGGCACAAAGGGCATTTGCTTTGGTTGGGTTGGTCACCTGATGCTTTAAGCACTGGGAAGCTGCACTCAGTGCAAGGTTGATGGTTGATGCCTATTTTACAAAGATGTCCAAATGCAAACTAAACCAAAACAGAACTTAAAAAGGGGCAATGTTAGACTCTGTTCTCTCCCACCCATTTAACTATTGGTGGTGGGGGGCACTGAAGGCTAACATCGTTTATTGCAAGATTATGTCTTTTCCAAATAATATGCACTTTGAACTGTTTAATCAAATGTCCCGTAAAATGAACTCATATGTTACTTGAAAAGTATAGAGGGCTATGTGTATGATTGAGAATATTTATAGAAGGTGTTTGATTTTTATTTTGCTTAAGTCCTTTTTTACTTTTATTTTGGTCTTTGGAGAAGCCAGGGTGGTAGGGAATTAATATTTTTGTAAGTAATCTGTTAGCGTAAAATTCCTTCCATTCCATCATTCCTCTTTATCAGGACACATTCACTGGATGACTCATTAAGGAATTCCTCCTTCTCCTGGTTAGAGTCTCTCAAATATTTACAGAATCCTGATTTCAAGGTTTTGCCCTACTTCTTCCTTAAAACGTGGGGATTTGAAGAAACATGCTAACATTAGTTGTTCTGACTGACTTATACACAACTATTTCCAAAGGAAACCACTTTTCAGGACTAGCTATATTTATGAGTATTTACTTGTTAATTTTCATGCAGGTTTCTTAATGTTTGCTTTAGCAAAGCAGTTTTTCAAAGAATACTGCATTTTGTCTATTTTTACTGTTCTCCCTCGACTTTTTTTTTCAATGTTTACTTTTGAGACCGCACAAGCTGGGGAGGGGCAGGGAGAGAGGAGGGCAGAGGATCTGAAGCGGGCTCTGTGCTAACAGCAGCAAGCCTGATGTGGGGCTCGAACTCCCCAACTGGGGTATCATGACTTAAGCCAGATGCTCAACCAACAGAGCCACTCAGAAGCCCCTCCCTTGACTTTTTAAGAAAAACTTGTTTGTTTTATATCAGTTTTTGTCAATATTAGGTAAATATTGTGAAATGATATTTTCTTTTTGGCACTTTTAACTCTAGTTGACATTTGAGGTATGTTTATGTCTTCCTTGAACAGATGTTATGGCATTCATCACGTAAGGTCTTCTTTTGTTGACTCCATTTGCAGCCCATTGGTATTGGGCAAGTGAAACCAAGGGTCACTATGTCATGGTGACACAGACTCTGAAACTCTGGGCTCTTGGGACAACCTGCCTGGGTTCACCTCTCAACTCCCCCGCTCATTAGCAGTGTAGTCCTCTCTCGTTAACTCTCTACTTGTAAACTGAACTTCATGGTACTCACTTCATTGGGAGGACTAAGTGGCCTGATTCTTGTAAAGCCCACATTTTGTCATGTGTTAAGAAACATGGACGTGATTTATGTGCCTAACAAAAATTGGCATAACGGAAAATTAACCATAATGTAAAAGGTTACACCTTTGACTTTTGAAAGACCTTGGAAATGTCCTTCTGATCTGGAGCAACATTTACACCTGGAACTAGTCACAGCTGCCTTTGGTGAACCTGCCTTGGGGCATTGATGGGCCACACTGAGGTCTGCAAACATGGACTTTTATAGCAAGATGGAATGTGGGTGGGTCTTCTTTTGGCAGCTGGGCTCCTTGCGTCCCAAATTTGCCTTCTCCTTTAAGAACTACTGCCCAGTGCGCCAAATGGAATAGGGTGGCCATTTTCATATGCTTTGTTTAATTCTAGATGTTTTCAAATCCTACCTGTCTCTTGGTTCTATAAAATTATGTCCTAAGCATAACTGTTCGGTCACTCAGTCATTTTTCATATAATTACTAAGCTCTTACTGTGTGTCAGGCAGTTGTCCAGGAGCTGAGGCTACAACCGGGAGGAAAACGGATAAACACCTGCATGTGGGGACGGGGTGCGGGAGGGTGCACAGAGTAGAAAGTGACAGCCTGAGCAGGAGCCTAGCAGATTTGGTGACAAGAGTTAGGGGAGTAGTTTTCAAGGCAGAGCAGGGTGGGGAGTATGGGAGCCTTAAGCCTAGAGTAAGCCTTAGAGCGAGCACCAGAGGGGCAAAGAGCAAGCTCTGTGTGGCTGAAGTGCTTGGGAATAAGCAGAGATGAGGAGAAAACAAGACAGGACTGATAGATAGATTGGACTGTTTTGTAGCCCATTGGAGGCATTTAACTTGAGGGAAGCCAGCAGGTAAGTAGGAATTTGAACACTGAGGGAACAGGGCATATATTGGTTTCAAAGAGCCTCTCTGGCTGTTGTGTAGATGGTGGACTATGGAAGAAGGCACACTACTCAGGAGAGTATTCTGATGGTGGCTTTGGCCGAGGTTGCATTTGTTTGGGTAGTGGGGATGGAGAGTGGTGAAATACTTTGAAGGTAGGGCTTTTTGGATTTCCTGAGGATTTGGGTATATGAGCCAGTGGGAATAAAGATTGTTGCAAGATTTGGCCTATGCAGCTCCATTTATTTAGATGGGGAAGGCTTCCAGAGTGAAAAGAGGATGGGCTGGGCAAGATCTGATGCTCAATTTTAGACGTACAACTTGAAAATGTCTTTTTCAAAGAAGCATTAAGGGAAGGACATGGTTGGCTTTGTTGATGAATTCAGGGTTTTTATGTAAGTTCACGGTATTAAAAAAAAATTACTGTATCATGAATAGAAAATTTTCCCTCTAAACTCATGTGTTATCTGAGATCATGTGTATTTTTCGGTGAAGAAAAGGATGTAAAGAGGTTTATAATGCAGTTTTGTAATAAGTAATATTACTTATTATTTTTCCCAGCTTTAGCTTTTAAGGCATTCTAAATTTGCAGGCTTTAGGGACAAATAAATGCATTCTTTTTAACTGTTTGTTTATTTTGAGAGAGAGAGAGAGAGACATGTGTGCTTGGGGGGCAGGGAGCAGAGAGAGGAGAGAGAGAATCTCCAGCAGGCTCCACATTGTCAGCATTGAGCCCGATGTGGTGCTCAATCCCATGAACCATGAGACGATGACCTGAGCCGAAATCAAGAGCCTGACGCTTAACTAACTGAGCCACCCAGGCACCCCTGGACCAAATGCATTTGTAACCTGTCTGTATGGATAATTGCTTCTAGATCAATCTAGTCCTCCATTTTCAGGACATGAGTACTTACTGAAAAGTTCTTTACTGTGTAGTTTAGAAGGCTTATCCATAATTTTCTCTTGAGTCATTAAAAGACACACCCAGTATTCCAATTGGGCAAGTCTCACCTATATTTAGAGTTGTGTGATAGTTGCCTTTTAACTCTCCTCATCTGCGAGATCGGTGATTTCTGTGGGCCTGTTTCAAGTTATCTTCACGGAACTAATATCAGGTTTATGCTTTCCAATATGAGAACTTATCTCAAAAAATGCTCTCTCCACCACTTTGCAAAACACAACACAAAGCAAACAAACCCCCCAAACCTGCTGTAAAACACCGTTTGTTTTCCATGATCCACTTATTTCACTGTCCACCTGTGCCTGCTGTTTCTTGTCTAAGAGGGGCTTGTGCTTGTTTAAAGGCTTATGTTCTTTTAATGTTTTAAGTTCTTGCTTTTTGTCATGATTTTAAGAGTGTTGCCCTGAAATGAATTCACAAAGTTTATGCATTTAAGGATACATGCGATTGCTACCAGATTGCATGCCAATTAGGCTTGAGTAGTTCTTAATAATTGGACCTCCAAATTGAATAATATTTTTCTCTTATTCTTAAATTCTGTGTTGTACATCTGAGTATCATTGGGAAATTAGAGAAAAGACCTACATCCTAGAGGCCGAGTCTGCGCTTGTCCAGAATGGACATATGCCTGTGCTCCATGATCATGAGATTGTGAGGTCTCATGTTCTTTGTCTGCCTTTTCTCTCTTCTCTCTCCTGCCTCCTCTTCATTCAGGTCTGCCCAAGGGTCCATCCTTTCTAATTGTCACCCTACTGGTGTCACTGTGAGAGAGCTCGGAACTTGAGGTCTTCAGACTGTTGCTTGGTGGTGATGGAGGTGGGGAGGGGGAGGGTAACAGCTTGATCTCCATGCTTGGTTTGGGGAAGACCGTGTGTAGGGTTGATGTGATGCCAGTCCTCTCCTGTCCTCTCTCCTCTGGATGATTTCTGTCCTGACCTAAATCTTTCATTTCAAACAAATATCCTGGGATGAAATTGCTGTGAAGTTTTAGTCAGTGTTGGTATTTAATGACCACTTTGCTCTTTTGATAACAGATAAGAATAAGTCTCCTTACTTGAGGGGAGTGGGGATGGATGAAGGGGTTGGGAATAGATTAGGGTAGATGGGGCAGACGCGATGCTGTCTGGATAATTCAGAAGACACATTCTTTTGACTTCTGTATTGGTTGCTGTGAGCAGGCCAAGTTTATCCCTTATTTGCAAGAAGTAAACAGAATCCATGGAGACTGGTGTGGCCAATTACTACATCTGGAGTCTCTGCCAAACTCAAGTGCACTTAGTATCTGAATTTCTCTGCTGAAAGTATGTGAAAAGTCATCTCCTTTACATATACCGTTTGGTGGTTGCTTTGGCAGAGAAGTCCTCAGTGTCCTTGGGGAAAATGAGGTGTATTGCCGGCAGCTAGGTCCTGGTGAGAAGCGGCATTGCTGGTCTTTTCCCCCTCGGTGATGGGTCACGCAGCACGTCTGCTCTCTCTCTCTCTCTCTGTTGACGCTCTTCTTTTCCGTCTGCTGGCTTTATAATCTCATCATTTCAAGCTCAAGCTTGGCTCTCAGGACACCGGGGTGGCTCAGTCAGTTGAGTATCCGACTTCAGCTCAGGCCATGATCTCACGGTTTGTGGGTTCAACTCCTATACTTGGCTCTGTGCTGTCAGGGTGGAGTTGGCTTCAGATCCTCTGCCCCTCCCCCACTCATGCTAGCATGTGCCCTCTTTCCCTCTCTCTCAAAAATAAATAAAAAACATTAAAAAAAAATCTCTACAATAAAAACTATGCTTGAGCTCGGCTCTTAATGGATGTCCCAGCTTTATTGCCCTCTGTCCCCTTGTATCTCATAGGAAACTGATCCATCTCTCTGTTTCCTAATTTCACAGTTTTGAAAGGGGATCTGATTTACCCAGTGAATCTTGAGCTGCCCCAGGACGCCTATGATTTGACCAACTGTGGTCTTTTTAGTGAAGCAGATTCTGTGGGTAGGGCAGATCCCTCCAAAGGATGTGGCATCTTTGCTAAGCTGTTGAGTACATTTCTGTTTCATCATCTGTGAAATGGGTATAATAATGCTCCGTCTGCTTCACAAGGTTAGTTATAAAGATTAAATATATGGCTTTGAGAGTTAAAAAAATATATACAGACGAGTATTAGAAATCCTTTTCAGTACTATATCTTAAATTTTCCTTAGACATTTTACTTACGTAGAATTGTCAGATTGAGCTTTTGGTTTAATTTGCATTTTACTCCCCCCCTCCCCCCGCCGTGTATTCAAACATAAGTTTTTTGAGGTTTGAGGCCTTGACTTTTTTTTTTTTTTTTTTTTTGGTCTCTTTACACCTAGGCCTTAGCAAAGTGCCTCAAGCAGGTAATAAAAGTTTTAATGAATGAATGGGTGTGAGAGGGAATAGGGTGTAGTGATTACACACACAGACTTTGGAGCTACATTATCCAGGTCAGAATCCTGGCTCTGTCATTTAATAGCTCTGTGATCTTGAGCAAGGGCCAAGGTCATAGGGCCTCAGTTTTTTCTTTTCCTTCTGCAAATGGGGGAAAATAACCTAACTCAAGAGTTGTTAGGAGGATTGACTGAGTTAATATATGTGATACATTTAGAAGAGTGACGAAAAGCACAAATCTTCTGTGATCATACAGGTAGTCGAAGGTGGTTACCTGTTGGTGAATTAATTTGAAATACTTTTTTTTTTTTAAGTGTATTTATTTTGAGAGAGAATGTGAGCAGGAGAAGGTCAGAGAGAGAGAGAGGCACAGAGAGAGAATTCCAAGCAGGCTTCGCATTGCCAATGCAGAGCCTGATGTGGGGCTCCAACCCATGAACTCTTGAGATCATGACCTGAGCCGAAACCAAGAGTCAGATGCTTAACTGACTGAGCCACCCAGGCACTCTGAAAGCATTTGTGAGATTGATTTGTAAGTGGCTTGGCAAAAAAGAATGTTTTCTTTAATATATAGGCAGCATAACTTCTTGATTTTTAAAATAATTGTGGGATAAATTATAAAAATATCTCAGATTATATTAATTTTAATAACTACTAAGAATACCAAAAAAAGCTTGAAAAGGGTTTCTTCATTTTTGAGAGAAAGAGAGAGAGAGAGAGAGAGAGAAAGCGAGGGAGTAAGAGAAGACAGAGAGGGAGACACAGAATCTGAAGCAGGCTCCAGGCTCTGAGCTGTCAGCACAGAGCCTGAAGTGGGGCTCGAACTCATGGACCGGAAGATCATGATGTTTGCTGAAGTTGGAAGCTTAACCGACTGAGCCACCCAGGTGCCCCTGTTTTGAGTAGTTTTTCATAGTTTGGGCAGATGTAAATTTCTAAATCATTTGTTACTATTAATATGTGAAACCATTTCGTGTAGGGCAAGGAAGACTTATTTGCTCATGTTGTTTGAAGAGCAACTTGATTGGTATATTACTATTAAATAAAGTTTTTGAGGAAAGAATACTTTTTCCTTTTTTTTTTTTTTTACCCCTTAAAATATATGTATGTACTTTATGAAGAACTTTTGATTTCATAATCAAGAAGGGATGTTTCATGGAGCAGAGCTCTCTCGAGGGTAGGATATCCAGGGCACAGATCTGGGGGGCTGTGTTCCCCCCACCCAATTCCCCTTGACCTCTGTGCCCTTTCCCATTCAGTGCACAAACTTGAAAACTATACTGCTGAGTTTCTCTACATCTCTATCATATAAATGCCTACTGGGTCCTGGGCCCCAGGCTAGAAACTCTGTCCTCTTAGGCAGTTCTCAAATCCCTCTCTGCACCTGCATTTCAATTTGCTCAAAACTCTGCAGCTCCTGCTTACAAAAGACTCACAAGAATAGGCTGTTTTGCTTCCAACTCTAAGGGACGTGGGACTTTTTGGTGGAAGTAGAAGTCCTGGAAGTGGAAATGAGGTGGTAAACTGGTGGTGAGGGGCGGGGGATGGATGAATGCCAATTAGAAAGGCAGAAGCTGTTTCTGTTGGGAAAACCATAGCATAAGTGGTGTTTAAATTCCATACTGCCGCAAATTTTCCAGTTGTGCCGTTTCTTGGTTTAATAGAGGT
Organism: Cryptoprocta ferox; assembly: GCA_028646485.1. Taxonomy (NCBI): domain Eukaryota; kingdom Metazoa; phylum Chordata; class Mammalia; order Carnivora; family Eupleridae; genus Cryptoprocta; species Cryptoprocta ferox. The sequence goes on from CM053577.1 coordinate 33,456,341, forward strand.
CTTTTTACTAGCCACACAACTCAAAACATTGTTTATTTGCAGTACCGTTGCTATGTTAAACGTGTTCTGCGCTCCCAACAACAGGTGCCCAAACACATTTTTCAAACTCAAAATCTTCAAGTAAGTTGGAGGTTATTGTTAGTGTTTCTTTGTTGCCTCCAGGACCCTCGTGCATTGAGAAGTGGGTGTTTTGTTTTTGTTTTTTGCATTTTTTGTCTGCCTGTAGCTTTACCTTACTGTACAGTGTGACTCCCAAGGTACACGGGAGATGTGCACATCCCAGCAACCGTGCCTTTTCCACATCTACGCATGTGCCTTTCTTCCATTATGGATTATGAACTTGTTTAGATTTGTCATTTATTTTGGAAGGGTTGGGAAGGTGGAAATTGATACATGCTCTTGTGATCCTTATTGAGTCAGATAGAAGAAAATGTGATGAATTAAGTGGGACATCGTTTAACATCATGCTGAGAAACTGGAACTTCGTGGAAGGATACTGAACTCTTATTAGCAAGTGTGGTTTGGTTTGGGTGGTTTGGCTGTAGGTATCTGGTTCATCTCCGCTAGTATCTGTCCATATTTTGAGGAAAATAATAGGAATTACAGGTTACTAATAAGCAGCATAAAATTGAAATTTTACCTCGGAAGAGTTGGGTGACTTAGAAAGGCATTAGGATATGTTAATATGGAATATTTATCTTAAATTTTAAATTACTTAAAAGGTCTTAATAGATATTTTAACTGAAAACTGAAGGTCTTTTTTTTGGGGGGGGTGGTGTATGATAAACCTAGAATAAGCATAAGAATTCTTGCTTTGAAGGAGTTTACAGTATAATTCAAATGGGTTCTAAAACATTTTATTTTCAGTATCATATTTAGGAAGTCATGGCATGAGGTATAAAACTTTAAAATCATTTATTGTTGAATTGAGGTTTGGTTTGTATAAGAAAAGGTAAGTTGGTAACTGAAAGTCGAAAGGAACTTTGGCTATTTATAGGTGGTCTGGAAACATGTAACTCGATCGACTCATTCTATAATTAATGTTTTTACTAGAGTTACGAAGTGTGTGTCTGTTATTTCCCTCTGATCCAAATAATACACTCAAAGTTGCAGTCCATCATCTGATAGAATTTATTTGGGTCAGGGTAGAAGTAAATTTATATAGTATTTTATTTATTGAAACAAAGTAGTTAATTTTTTAAACTTATTGAAATGAGTATATGTATGTTTTAGTATTTGCTAAAATTCTCTTGAATTCTAGCATTTTTGAGTCACTCTATTATAGTATAATCATACAGTGTTATCACACTGGGTGTATTTAGGTAATTATATAAGTGTGTTAATACTTTGCTCCCCATTTTTTTAGAGAAAGGTTTATATACTTAAGAATCAATAGAGAGATGGCAGGTAATACAATAAATGAACTGGATGACTGGAAAGTGCGGGCCTCAGAAAAATGTGGGTTTCTATAGAGAATTTAACTAGAATTTAAAAATACTGAGTGAGCCCCCCTAAAATCCTGCCTTGTAGGTTGGATCTGACTCAGGCACCACTAGTTTGTGACCTCAATGCTGAAGGTCAAGGTGGCCATTTCAATGATCGGTTGCTCTGTAATATACCACCCCAAATTGTACTGGCTTAAAATAATACTTTGATGGTGCTGGAACATCATAATCAAGTTCTTTCTTGGGGTCTATCAACCAAGATGGGCTGAGGGTGGGGGTCGCCAGAGTCATCTTCACATACAGGTTTGGCCCCTGGCCTGGTGGGTCATCTCTTCTCATGCAGCTTCTCCACATGACTAGCGTGGGCTTCCTCTGGGCACTGCAGTAGCAAGGTAGTCAGACTTCATATGCTCTTGCTGGTTTACCCAGAGTGAGCCTTCTAAGAAGTCAGGTGGAACCTGCCAGACTTTTTAGGGCCTAGCCTCAAAAATTACTCAGTGCCACATGGCCATCCACTGACCAGCTAATCCTAGGCCAGCTCAGATTCACGTGCATGGAGGCATAAGCCTCGCCTCGCAGTGGGGGAATGGCTTGCACACAGTGAGGCCGTGTTTGGCACTAAAGTACTCTGTTATCATTCCAGTCTCTCTGTCTCTGGCCCCTCCCTGCCTTTCTGGTCTTCTTGCCTGCTGCTCTCCTACAGAAGTCTCTGTTCCCTGGAGCTTGACTTTAACATTCTACACTAGTATATTAATATTCTATGTGATTTATCCCTGTGCCTTGCTTTGTTAGGTAAGTTTATTTTAGAGAATTTTTTCTGTTCATAGGACTGTGAATGCCTTAAGTGGGGGCTTAATTTTTCTCTCTACTAAGCACCAGATGGATGCAGTACCCCATATATAATAGGAATTAAACTATATTTGTGAACTGATGGGTATTTGGTGTTTTGGAAGGGTCAGATTTTATGGTGTGCAGGACATTCGATTATAGGGCCTTTTCTTCTTTCCACCAATTCTTGTATTCTTTGAGAATTCTTGATTCTCAAAAATAATTTTCGAAAAAGGATCTAACTTTGATCTGGATTTTAGGCACAAGCGGATTTGAATTTGAGAAGAACATAGTGCTGAGAAATGGACTACTCCTTGTAAAGAACGTGTTCTCTCTTTCATAGCACCAAAGTTGCCAGTTTGTTTACATCCAGTGGTCTTTTCTCTAAGGGACTGTTGGGCACAGATGTAGTATTTTGAAGTACATGATATTTTTGAGATCACATGGTACATATGGAAAACATCTCAGAGGCTATATAGAAATTAATTGCTAGTGTTTGAGCCACTTGTTGTTTTTTCTCCCCTCAGTACATTACATTTAACCGTCCACTAACCCCTATCATTGAGCCTTAACATACCAAAACAGCATCACTGTAGGATTCCCTTTCCTGTCGAGAAAGTTTTGCTTTACTCTACATATTACTAAATGCTCTTTGCCTCTTGCCATACTTTTTTCAAAGCAAGGAGGAAGAAAACATGGCTTAGGACACCCTCTGAGCTCTGGAGGTTGGGTAGGGGGAGAGTTTTTCTCTTAAAGAAGGAAAGTTTTTTAAAAAAAAAAAAACTGTACTTTAAGACTATGTTTACATACATATATTTTAATTTATTTAAGTAATCTCTATTTTTTTAATGTTTATTTATTTTTTGAGAGACAGAGACAGCGTGAGCAGGGGAGGGTCAGAGAGAGAGAGAGGGAGACACAGAATCCGAAGACAGGCTCCCGGCTCTGAGCTAGCTGTCAGCATAGAGCCCGACGCGGGGCTTGAACCCACGAACCGTGAGATAATGACCTGAGCCATCCAGGCTTAACCGACTGAGCCATCCAGGTGCCCCTATTTAAGTAATCTCTATACCCAACATGGGGCTTGAATTTATGTCCCTGAGATCAAGTCTCATGCCCTTGAGCCAGCCATATGCCCCTTTCAAAATACTTCGTGTTTTTACAACTTAGGGCTGCTATTGTTTTTGTGGGAACCTATTGCATACATTTAAATGATTTGTCTATAGAAATGATGGTAATGTTTTATTTGTCAGATCACCAAATTCCTAAGATTTTAGGATCCCTTGGAGAAATACATTTTCACCAATTTTCCTGTGCCTATACTATAGATCGAAATTGTATCATCTCCATTTTTCAGGCAAAAGAAAGAGACTAATAGACTAATCTTACCTGTTCAGCTTATTTCGCAGCTTGGAGCCTGAAAGCAGAGTCCATATTAGGTGTCTTCAAAATGAAAAGCCTGTTCTAATAACTTTTTTTTTTTTTTTTTTTTTTACATTTCAGTGGAGACTAACACTTTGTTAATCTGCTTAAAGCAAAAAATTTTCTATACATAAGCCAAAGTGTTAGATCTCTGTTTCCCAAATTGTGTATGGAATACTGACATATAGGTGTTCCATTGTTTTCCTCCTTTCTTTCTCGAGAGAGAGCACCAGTGCGCGAGTGAGAGGCACAAAATCAAGAGAAGGACGCCCAACTGAGCCACCCAGGCGCCCTTAGGTGTTCCAATTAAAAAGTGTTTGTGGTAATAATATTTTGGTTTAAGCAAAGTTTATCTTAGGACATCTTGTAGCATTTAAAGTCTTAGCATTGTCTTATGATTTCCTAAAAAACTTTTAATAAGAAGCATATTCCAAATTTATTTGACCTAGAAACTCTCTTTTGCACAACACTTATTACCAGTGTTATAGGGAACATGACTTATGAAATTTCAAAATATTGCTAACTTTTTATATGTGGAAAAATGTTAAAAATTATATACTTTGGAATTAGTAACATATTTCGGGTTTTTCTGTAGTAGGAGGAGGAGAGGGTTTTTTTTTTTTTTTTTTAAATCACCCTTCTGCTGGCCACAATTCGTTTTATCACCACAGTCCTATCTTGGAGAATGTCCCCTTGGTGAACATGTTTCCACAGTAAGAATGTTTCTTGTTTTTTTAATACCTGAGCTTCACAGAATACAAATCTTTCAATATAATGTTTTTTAGTTTTTCTTTTTTATGTTTATTTCTTTACTTTGAGAGAGAGGGAGAGAGGGAGAGAGTGTGAGCTGGGAGCGAGGCAGGGCAGAGAGAGAGAGAGAGAGAGAGAGAGAGAGAACCCCAAACAGGCTCAGCACTGTCAGCACAGAGTCTGATTCAAGGCTTGAACCCAAGAAAGGTTGAAATCATGACCTGAGGCACAGTCAAGTGTTGGACACTCAACCAACTGAACCACCCAAGCACCCCTAGTTTATGTTTTCACAGGGACAATTTACATGTTGGCCTCCAAACTCATTATGTCATTTTAAAATGCAAATGTCAGGGAAATATTTCCAGGTACATAAAAAAAATTTTTTTAGCGTCTGTTTGTTTTTGAGAGAGAGACAGCGCACGAGTTGGGGAGGGGCAGAGACAGACAGAGACACAGGATCTGAAACAGGCTCCAGGTCTGAGCTGTCAGCACAGAGCCTGGCGTGGGGCTTGAACTCAACTGTGAGATCACGACCAGAGCTGAGGTCAGACACTTAACCTACTGAGCCACCCAGGCGCCCCTCTAGTTACATTTTTCCTGTGATGTGGATATCTTGAAGCACACACCCAGTGTCAGCTAAGAGGATATGTGCCATGTCACTGCCTAGGAGCAGCACTTCCTCTTAGTGATCATTTGATCTTTGTTGAACAGCATTTTGCATTTAACATGATAGTTTGTTAATTACGTATGAGAGGTTTGCTGTGTGTTACATTTTAGAAAACCATTGAGGGTCCTGGATAGACCCTCCTATGTTGTTTTCCATTCAAAATATGAAGACAGTCTCAGTGTTTTCTTGCCAAACGTTGGCTTTTGGGTCAGGGTTCCTACCACTGAGTTAGAGAAGCTGTCTTAATTCATTTAATCCTCATGACAACCTAAGCAGTTGGTGGTATTAGCCCCAGTTCACATGCAAAGAGATCAAGGCACGGAGTCGTGAAGTAATGTACCTGAGGTCCTAAAGCTAATAAGCGGCGGGGCTGGTATTTGGACCTGGGCAGTCTGCTGTCCAGGTCTTCACCACAAGTCCATTCATAGAAATTATTTGTTTCCAACTTTTGTAAACTGAATGTGGTTTCTAGAAGTGTATACATTCCAACAGAATACTAGATTAGTAGTTCGTGTGCATGTTTAGAATAAAAACTCTTCTCTTGTTGGTATCGAGATGAGGTTATGCCAATCTAGATTCTAAGCAATTCGCTCGTAATAAAATAGGCAGTTTGGGAGATCATTTGAACTACTTTCAGGCCCTAAGATAGCCTCTACTGCAACGAAGAAGTAAATAGTTTCACTAAATTCTTCCATTTAGTAAATAATTTTGTGCGGCCTTGAGGTGTCTCCTGGCATTTTGTGGTCAGCTATTCATGTAGCTGGGGCAAATTAAATCACAGAGGAAAAGAAAAACAAATATTTACTGAGTCCTCTCTATGTGCAAAGCTCTTTAAAATGGAATTGGTTTAATCCTCATAAGGTGAGAATTATGATCCTTGTCTTAAAAAAGAAAAAGCTTATGTATGTGGAGTAACTATTCTCAGATCACACACAGCTTGTATGTAGACGGGTTCTGATGTGAAGCCTGGTCATTGTCTTTCTCCTGAGAGGCATAGAGTAAGTGCAGTTATCGATTTTCTTCCTTTAAAGCATCTGTATCTGAATGGCAGTGAGGTCTCCATTCATGGGAAGGATGTCTTCTGTGACAGGCCTTGATCTGGATCTTTCAAAGCAGCAGTCTGGGCATGCCACGTGGTGGGGGCCACAAGAGCTGATGGGGAAGGGAAGGTTCCGGTAGATAGAGCAAAGGAGAAAGCCTGAGCTGGGGCGTCTTTCTCTCTCCATCAGTAGGCATTTATACACTTCAAACTGTCTTCAAGTGCATTGAAAATCTCCCAGAAGCAGCATGACACAGTAACAAGATAGGCCTTTAAAACGCCACCACCACTGCCACTGTCATTGCCATTAGGTGGTTGAGTTTTTTCTATAGAGGCTGAATAATCAGTTTTTCCTTAGCCCTGCGCACAGGACAGTAGGACAGTTGGGAGTCTATGTTGTCTGTAGGTCTTCCCCAACCATCTGAAGGTCTTAATATCCTTTTTGTTGCATGAGAACTTTCCACTGAAATCCAAATGAGCATTCTCTTTAGCTGTGAAAGTGTGGAATTTGCACAGTTGCTAAGAAACGACTCCTTTTCACTTACCCAAATCATTCAAATACTTCAAGGGGCTGCAAGGACATTAAAGCCTTGACCTGCCACAGACTGAAAAGTCTCAAAATAAAATGTCCTATTTGGTGTTTCAAGAGCACTTTTGATTCAATTACTGAAGATATTTAAGAAGGTGGTGAGTGAGGGTTGGTTGTCCGGGAAACATATGCTTGTAACTCTTTTAACCATGGACATTTTTCATAGCAAATAGATTTGCTTCATTTATAACTGGTAACCAAACAGTCACCTCACCATCGTTCTTTCTGGAGCTTCTCACTTGTAGGCAGAGTAATTTGAAACTTGTCAGAAAGCTGAAGGTTGGGGACTGCCTTATTCTTGGTCCTAAACCTAGACCTGTTTTATAAATAGCTGATTTCCAGGCCAAGGTGTCCCTGCATGACATGTTCCCATAAATGTCCTACTGCCACAAATTGCTAATTTTCGTGAAAACAGAATTCTGTGTCCACTCAAAATGCTCCTGCTTTCCTAGGAGGCCATCCCTGTGTCGCTTCACCAGGGAGTGTTCTTTGGGGGATGTCTGCAAACTTTCCTATTTGCCTCCTACTGGTCTGTGCCTTTTTATCCTTTCTTGGTACCCCACCAAATGGTTTTCACGAGGTGGTATTCCATAACCCCCCAGTGTGCTGATCCAGGGCAGGAAGGACAGGGGGGTGACGAAGATGTCAGTCATGTGCTCCATGATGGAGAGCAGTCTTGAGAGGGAGGCCTGCTGAGGCAAGCTTCGCTCCCTGGACTAACCTGCCTCCCTGGGGATGAGGAAGGAAGGAAGGAAGGAAGCAAGCATGTGTTTTGTAAAGAGTAAAACATTTCATGAGGTACAAAATTAATAACAAAGAAAAGCCTTGGCGGCCCAGCCCCTCCTGTGTGGCTGATGTGTCCAGTGATCTCAGTCTAGGGAAGCGGGGTGGGCCCTGGGTTTCGGCACCAAAACCAAACAACTAGGCAGAGGCCTGGAAGAGGAGGGCAGTTGTGGGAAGTGAGGGATAGTGGCACCTGTCACCATAGAGTGTCAGGTAGTGTCCGTACTGAGACAGCCTGTGGCCAGGTCCAGGTGGCTGTGAGAGGAGGCTGTGTCTGGGACCCCTGTGGCAATGGAGGTGGCCTGTAGGAGCATCCAAGAACCCAGAACCCAGGTAGGCCACTGTGGGCTGCCCAGCAGCGGAAGCATGAGGCTGTTGGGCATAGTAGTTACTAGAGCCCTTGGCTACAGGGAGACATGTGTGCAGCCGCTTTGGGGGCCTGAAAACAGACTGGGTGGGAGATTATATGGATGAGTTATTTGCCAGAGACCTTTTGCTTGCTGCCATTGTGGGGTAGTTCGTATCCCCTCAATTAGACTTCCTGGGTATGTGGCCAGGGAAACACCTGTCGGGGCATATACATTCTTTTTATTTTTTAATTAATAGCACTAAAATGAAGAATATTTCTCATAAGATTTTGTTCTGTGAGACCTTGGCCAGTGAGGTTTAAAGCTTGGAGGAAGCCAGTGTTGAAATTTCCACCTGAAATCCCAATAACCCAAGCATCTTGAAAGGATTATTGAAAGAAGGAATTTCATTAGGAACAACTAGCTTACTGAGTAAACTGTTAAAGTTCATAGAATTCATTGTAGATCTGAGAGAGAATATCTCTTGGAGGTGGCTAAAGCAAAGGGTCTGCCTGATTCAAGGTCTCCTGAGGACCTCAAGCTGATAAGAGCTGGGGCCAACGTTTGTGTAGTCCTTTATCAGCCTGGGTAGAGAAAGTGGTAGTCTCTTTTTGTGCTGCAGGTGACTATTTCTGGGTCATTTGCTGCCTTCCCTCCCCCTCACTCACTGCTTCTTCCCCCATCGCACTTTTCATTAGTGGACTAATGTAATGATTGAATAGCCTTTAGGTTGGGAGGATTTTGTGTAGTCCTATAACATGTCTTATGTTATTCATCCAAGAACACCTTAAAATGAGCCTTATCCACAGCTGATGAAAACGCGAAATGATTGTTACGCTGTGTTTTTGCATACACCTGGCCTCTTTTTTTTCAGTAACTCAAAAGTAGTTTATATTGCGTAAATGATGGTAGCACTGAAATGAATTTACAGTTTCAGAGATTTTTAAGGAAACTTCCAAATGTTGTGAAAGCATATAAGATTGCTTTGATCCCTAATGAGTCTTCTAAATGGTGACGTGTGTTGTTAAGTTCATGAATTCATAGTAGGAGATGGCCCCCTCCTTTTAAAAAAAAAAATTTTTTTTAAGCATTTATTCATTTTCGAGAGACAGAATAGAGCATGAGCTGGGGAGGGGCAGAGAGAGAGGGAGACCGAATCCAAAGCAGGCTCCAGGCTCTGAGCTGTCAGCACAGAGCCCGAGGCGGGGCTCGAACTCACTGACCGTGAGATCATGACCTGAGCTGAAGTCAGACACTCAACCGACTGAGCCACCCAGGCGCCCCTGTCTCCCTCCTTTTTAAGAGGAGTAGTAAATGCTACAACCCTACGTAATGATAAACTATAGATATGTATCCTTGCTCCGTGCATCAATATTTTCAAAGTGAATTTACACTATTTCATATTTTATTTGTATTACATCTCAGATAAAAAGTAAACAAGGACAGTATTATTTGTTTGAAAGTGAACCTTATCTATAGATTCTAAAATTGTACTTGTGAGTAATGTAAATAATCAACTGTTTCTTTACTATCTGAATTTTCATGATGTTTTATTATATTTGAAACATGAATTATTATATATTTGGGGAATTTGTATGTTGTATGTAGGGATAGAGGACTTGAGACTAGGGTAAAAATTTACCATTTTGGCTTAAGTCACGCCAGATTTTTAAGACTTATCTATTTTAATTATGTACAGACTGTAGGAATATATGTGATAAGCATGAATTGAGTTGAATGGTGGTTTTATTCATTTTAATGGCTTGTACCATTTTAGACACTGCACATATGTGATGATAATATTTGTACTCTATGAATAAGTCATTTGGTTCATTTGCACTTAAAATTTCCAGGCAAATCATTTCATATATACACATACATATGGCTTTACATGGGCAGGAGATTTGTGTTGGTTTCATGATGAATAAAATGTTACAAATGAACTGTTGAGCCAAAGCAATCATGTTTTCTGGTTATAAGCATTAGATTCATAATTTAAATTTATGTATGGATTGATTGATTGTAAGCTTTGGGCCCAATGTGGGGCTTGAATTCATGACCCCGAGTTCAAGAGTCACATGCTCTACCAGACTGAGCCAACCAGGTGTCCCACTTTATGTAATTATTTTAAAATAGAATACTAGTCTTATTTTATTTAATGTTTATTTTTGAGGGAGAGCATGTGCACGAGTAGGGGAGGGGCAGAGAGAGAAAGAGGGAGACACAGAATCTGAAGCAGACTCCAGGCTTCAAGCTGTTAGCACAGAGCTTGATGCAGGGCTTGAACCCATGTACTGTGAGGTCATGACCTGAGCCAAAGTTGGACACGCAACCAACTGAGCCACTCAGGTGCCCCAACTAAGCTTCTTTTAAAATTAAATGACAAGTTGACTTAAATGGTAAAAGCTCTTCATAGTTTCAGAATTCAGAATGGAAATTTGAAGACTTGGATGCAGGGGGTGAGGGAAGTATAGAAAGAGTTGATTTTCCAGGGATTTTGTTTTCACAAGTCCCTGCGAGAAGCCAAAGGAAAGATGTGTGACTTTTTCTGCGAGTGTTGTAAGAGAGGAGTAGGAAGATGTCTATATGTCTGTGTTTTGCCTTCACACTTGCAGTGGTTTCTGAAATTATCCCTAAAGAGTATCTACTGCGAAATAATGTGCACGTGGAGTATCCTTCCTGCATCTTTCCCAGAAGCCCTCTCGTGAAGTTTTCAAATGCACAATCATCATGTGCCCATTTCTCCTTCCTGGGGGTGGAGGTTGGGGGGGAGAGGGATGGAATCTTTCATCCTCATCTGAGAAGAGACTCCTTCCCTGGCCACTGTCAGGTTTCTCCTTGTTGTCTTTCAGGCCAGAGATGGAGAGTTTGTTCATATGCTGCTAAGGAGGCCTAGAGGCCTGGCCAGGAAGTGGTCATCCGTGGGCGCAACTATTTATTCCTCTGGAAATTTAGGATTAGCCCCTTTGGTTCTGCTTCTTCAGCAAATTCCAGACAAAGAAGAGCAGTACATACACTTTTTTGGATGTTAAAGAATTACTTAAGTGTCTCCCTCTTTTTGGGCTCATGACGTTGAGATTCTCAAGGAGGTGGAAAGAAAATACTTTTTTTGTATTAGCAATATTTAAAATTTTTAAGTTTATTTATTTTGAGAGTAGGGGAGGAGCAGAGAGGGAGGGAACGAGAGAGAATCCCAAGCAGGTTCCACGCTGTCACCACAGAGCCCAATGTGGAGCTCATGAACCGTAAGATCGTGACCTGAGCTAAAACCAAGAGTTGGACGCTTATCTCACTGAGCCTCCCAGGCGTCCCGAGATAATATGTCGAAGCAGTGCACTTAGAATCTGTCTACTGAATCCCCAAAAGATGGAATCATCATCCTTGGTAGTGGCTACATTTGTTTTCATTACACAGTGTAGCAGTTGTTAATGATGGACATCTTTAAAAACCAAACACAAAAGTGGTGCTATCGTAATTCCTTGGTTTGTTGAACAGGTGCTTTGTGTTCTGTCTGAGGCTTACATATACACTGTGATGTTCAGAGGTAAACCCCTGTAAGGAGTTTTCAAATGTCTACTAAGGATGATTGAGCTGTATCACATATCTATGACAGGACAAGGAACAATCACTATAATAGAGGTTAAAAAACCCCAACCGTGTTAGGGATATTTTCAGAGGAAGAACATCTTACATTCAACTAAGAGGATCCGAGCAAATAATAAGTTTCATCTTGTTAAAGTGGTTTAGGTAGGATTTGGTTTGGTGGGGAGGGATGGGGGGAGGAAGGAAATGCATTCCAAGGAGAGGGAGGTTCATGTAGGGCCCAAGGGCAGGCTGCTCCAGGATGGGCCACTTTGGCATAAAAGATGATTTTGAGTTAAAAGTAATCCAGACCCTGCAGTTGCCAGAACAGCTCGCTGGCCTTCCCCTTCAACAGCCTACATTTACATGGGAAAGGAGAGCTTGTACCCGGACGTGAGCTATTAACAGAGACTTTCCCCTTCCCTCAGGAACCCATCTGCATGATAGGACTACCTTGTTTTTTTCCAAACCTCTCCTTTTACCTTCCTGCTAATGAGCTTTCTCCCTTTGTATCCTCAGGCCCCTACTCCTCTCCCTAGCTCATATAAGCTTTCAGTTGTCTCATTGTCTTCAAAATTACATGCCTGTATGGATTCCCCATGTACCTATTAAATTTGATTTTCTCCTGTTAATCTGTCTCCTGTCCGTTTGATTCTAAGTTCAGCCAGAAGAACTATAGGGCAGAGGAAGGTCTTCAGATGGAGGATAATTCTATAGGCATTCTAATTTCGTTAGTAGAACAGGATGCTGAAGAGAGGAGGAAGGGAAAGCTGGAAGGGGAGGTTGAGGCCAATTTGTGGCAAGCCTTACAGCTCAACCTTGACTGAAGAATTGGAATTTCTTTCTATCAGTGTTCACTCATAGCCTTCCCACTTTTCAGAATACCCAAGTGCCTCGTCATGGATCCTTGGATCTACTGAACTGAGACAGGTGTCACGTAATGGCGTTGTGGTGAACAGAGGGAGCTCAGAATTGTGAGACAACATGGCTTCATATCTTGAATCCATCACTTACTACTACTATGACCTCGGACGAGCTGCTGACTTCTCTGCCCCAGTGATGAGATGAAGATTAAATTAGGTGAAGCACATTAGGCTCCTTGCAAATAAGAAAAGAAAAATGCTTCGTCCCTGCTGACCTTCTTAGGCTATCTGAGATAGTCTCCCCCCATCTGTCCTAGATGTATCACAATACATCTGTGAGAGAATCAGATCTCCACAAAATGCGATGAGGAGATAGGGAGATGGTCAACACAGGTCAAGAGGTAGGTAAGAAGAAAGGATGGCTTTTTTTTTTTTTGGTATGAAATGTAAGTAGGTGCCAGCAAGTTCATTTCCTGTAGTGAAGTCTGCCTTCCTAGAACAAAGTTGCTTGTCTGCTGCCTTCCCATGCTTAGGAAGGAGAATGAAAAAAGGGTTCTCAGGCCAAGCCTACATTAGTGAGCTCTGAGCCTGTGTTTGGGGTGTCCTGATGACTACTCTTAGTACCTGAGGGAGAGGAAAGAGATTATGCCTCGTCATCGCCAGGCTGGCAGAAACACTTTTTTAAGTCTATGGGGGTGAAGTTTCAGCCACAAGCTCAGTCAGTAGACTCTCAGACTCTTCCATGTCCAGAGTTAACATTTGTAGTTTCTACCATTTGCAGTAATTTGGGAGGTGGGAAACTGTGGTAGTTTGTGATTTTGCTGGGACCCGTGAACTGTTGTTGCAAGCCCTGAAGGTGTGGTATATAGACGCTGGTCTCTAACAAGTGAGCATAATACCTCCATAGCACTTGCAGCCAATTGACATCTTGAAGTGATGAAACCATGTGCTTATAAAAAATGTGGTTTTTTTTTTGTTTGCTTTGTTTTTTTGTGTGTGGTGGGGGGGAGTAATTCAGTGAAAGTTGACAAGACCATTCTCCTGACATTTGAAAGAAATGTGAATCTGGGGAAAGCCAGAAGTTTGTAGAAATACTTCTGTGGCTGTAAATCAGAGGATTCTGGAAGTTCATAGCCTGTATTTTGCTGGAATATCCAGGTGGTTGGCTTTCTTAGTATCCCAGGGAAAAGGCTGAGCATGGAAGAAATTAGTTCCTTGTGAAGAGCCAAGGGAATTCTGGGTAAGCCTCTGGCATTTGTCAGCTTACCTAACAGGGAACCTTTGGCCTGACATCTTACTGGTGGAGTACTAGATTGGAAGTTACTGTCATTGCCCAGATTTGGGGGTGGGGTGGGCTTTCTGGGGTTCCCTAATACTGAAAAGTACAATTCCCAAAGAGCTTGTGTGAACGGCTGGGAAAAGACAAGCTCACCGGGAGATGCAGCCCAGCCTGCAGAGGGCAAGTGCAGATGACAGCATGGCGTAGGAAGATAGAAGCCTACCGCTGTAGGGATGTTTGGCTCTAGTGGAAGTTAGTATTTCAGTTTGTGCTGGCCCTTAGTACACAAATGGATGGCCCTGTTGGGGAAAGATTTTTTTTTTTTTTTTCCAGAGAGGTGACTTGAGGAAATAATCAGATTTGGATTCCTAGAGATTGGGTTGTCCCGTGGGACATCTAGTTATAATAGGCTTTTGTAAAAAATAAATTTATTTAATTTTTCTCTAGTACAGACTTTTTTCTTTTACAGTGAGTCAACCTGCTTTTGATTTTAAACGTTGATGCCAACATACTGGAGTTTTGAGTAACATTCCCTTGGTGTCCCCCGGGAGGGTGTGAGCAAGGAAGAGCACGGTACAGTTGGGGGAAGAAAACCATTTGGGCCTCTTACTTTTGGCACGGCAGGATTTTTGAGACACTTAGAATCAGCTATGTTCATCTTCATACGTAGGTCAGGAGGGAAGAATAAGAGGAAGTGGGAAGAAAAAAAAGCAACTTCTTATTTTTAATTATGGCAAACTGTAGTAAGTGATCGACAGCATGATTAGCACAGTGTATGGTTGCATTGAAGAATAGCTTTTGTGAAGGCTGAGGCTTTCTTAACGTCTCACATTAGGATGAAAGTAACAATAGCGAACCTTTATTCAGTGCCCTGTAGTTGGCTGGTACTGCTGTGTGCTTCACACTGTCCTATATATGAATAGTCGCTCCTGGATACTTCACACTATCATGAAGGTAGGTATAATCATAGTCTGTTTTGAGGCACAGAGGTTAAGAAGCTCGCTCAAGGGGACACACTAGGAAAGTAGTAGAGCTGGGCCCAGAACCATGACAGTCTGGTTTCCAGAGTCTGTCCTTTTCATGACTGCTCTATGGCCAGAGTCCACAGGCGGAGTTTGAGGTGGGAGTAATGACCGTTCTCTATTTCAGTGATCTCGCATGCTGGATTTTCCCAATCCATTCCACTTCTTTATCACTGTGTGGTGCCTTATTTCCTTATTTAATACTAGAAAATCTTAAGTGCTGAGCTCTTCTATAATTCTAGAAGGATCCCCCCCCCCCCCCGATCTCAATGAAACAGTCTTTGTGATATTGGTCCTTGACAGTGTCGGGCTTTAGGTTAAGTAATTTATTGGGCTGAAATTTCTTGGACTTTATGATCAAGGTCGCTGAAGTATGGTCAGTCCACATACCTCTGATTTATGTGAAATATGGCAGACTGTGATGATCCACTGTTAACGTCTATGGATGTGTTCATGATGTTTTGGATCACTCCCAGTGTGCTAATTGCTCTATAATACTTAAACTAGGTGGACACGTTGTGTGTATATGTGGGCCCATGAAACTTACAAACTAACACAAAACCTTCTAACATATTTTTTTATTTATTTAAATGTTTATTTTTGAGAGAGTGTGCACGAGCACGCCAGGGGAAAGGCAGAGAGAGAGAGAGGGGGACAAAAGATCAGAAATGGGCTCTGTGCTGACTGCAGAGAGCCTGGACGTGGGGCTTGAACTCACGAACTCTGAGATCATGACCTGAGCCGAAGTCAGATGCTTCATCGACTGAGCCACCCAGGCAGCTCAGCCTTTTGACATATTCAGTTATGAAATTCCAAAAATTCTACTGACCAAATAGCGTTTTCATTAGAGAAAATTTGGAAAAATAAAAGTGCAAAGAACAACACAGAGGTCACTTATACCGGTACTCTTGAGCTAGGCACTTTTGAACTTTACCTCCATAAATTTTTTTTTCCCCTACAGGCACATTCCTAGACATCTATCTTAAAACAACAGTTTGTATCATTAATACATGATTGTTCTCCCAGTTAAATTTTAACCTAGGTGTAGAATGCAGACTACTTCACTCTGTATTCTTGCTGGAGAAAACCACAGACACTATAAATACTGGTTCCTAGCTATCTGATGCATCATTTCCTTTCTTACTTCCGCTGGGCCACTGGCAGTCCTGTTGCTGGCCTGCCTTTTCATCGCTCATGACATCTGAGTCATCCCTGACATCTCTCTTACCAGGCCTGCATAAGGAGCCCGTTAGTGAGCTCGTTATTTTTTCCCCTCACATTGTCAGATCGGTACTTTATTTTTCAGCTGCTCCAATCCTAATCTGTACTTCAACTATCTCATGCTGTCCATGTCTGTTTCCTGGCCTCTAACTTTTTCACTTCTCATTCCACACTTTAAAGAGGCATTTTCTTGGGGCGCCTGGGTGGCCTAGTTGGTTGAGTGTCCAACTTCGGCTCAGGTCATGATCTCACTGTTAGTAGGTTCAAGCCCTGTGTCAGGCTCTGCTCTGACAGCACAGAACTTGCTTGGGATTCTTTCTCTACCCGCCCCCTTCTGCCCCTCCCCCACTTAGGTGTGCTCACACGTTCTCTCTCTCTCTCAAAAATATTTTAAAAAATCATTTTCTCACAAATGTGTCCTAAGCGTCCCATTCTGAGCAAAACCCCTCCCATGGTATCACTTTCCAGTTCTCCCTGCATCGTGTTTAAGGTTCTTGCTAGTGTCCTCCTTCACCTCATGCCCTGCAGACAGAGGTACACCTTGGTTCTGTGTTAGCAAGTTGTTAAAGGTGAACTGGGCAGGCCCTAGTGAGAATGGTGAAATTGGGAAGGTCTTTGTCATCCACAGCCTCTGTTCTTCATTACATTTTTGGCCCCTCAGGGTTATTCTTTCTTTCTGTGTGTTATTTGGTATCTTTCTTGCTTTATGATTCACACTTCTTTTTTTTTTTAAAGTTTATTTTGAGAGAGAAAGAGAGAAAGGGGAGAGAGGGAGGGAGAGAGAGAGAGAACGAGAACAAGCAGGGGAGGGGCAGAGAGAGGGAGAAAGAATCCCAAGTAGGCTCTGCACTGTCAGCACGGAGCCCTACATGGAGCTCAATCTCATGAACTGTGAAGTCATGACCTGAGCTCAAACCAAGTGTCAGGCACTTAACCGACTGAGTCCTGCAGGTGCCCCTCTATGATTCATACTTCTAATCAAATCTGGTAGGCTCTGATATTGGTGGCTTATACTTAAATGAATTGCAATCACATTCTCTTATGTGATCAAGTGTCTGCCGAAATGAAGCTAGTGCAAATAGATATATAGTTTTTAATTTAAAAAAGATGTTGTTAATTAGCAAAGAAAAAGTTTGCAACTCTTCGTTGATTCCCTCCACCCCAAATTAATCTTATTTTCTGGAGTATGCAAGTCTGGGAATAACTACTTTAAACCATAGCAGTAAAAAAGGAAAGGAGAGACAGAGGCAGGAGAGAGAGACAAATAGAACAGCCAATAGGAAATAATAATATTATCAAGCTATGTCCCTTGATACAAGTGGGATATAATGAGTGTTTTCCTTTGATAAAAATGCATTATGTGAGTTTCAAAAAAAACCCCACCACATTCTCTTTTGTGTCTTATTGTGTAGTCCCTTGTTTCTTCTGAGCTACATGCATATGTTTCTTGTATCTGTCTAGAATATTAACCATGAAAGCATGGAACATGTTGTTTTCTTTACTTATCCCCGAATCTCCACGTCTTATTAATATGAGGCACGCTTTGTACAATCAATAAATGATTGCTGATTATATGACAGTGTTTTAGGGCACAATCATCTTTCTTTGTATCTCTAGGGTGTTAGCTTAATGTGTTTCCAAATGTGAAGGACTTTGACTCCCCAACATCAATGTCAGCAACCTGTGTCTCAACACCTATCCATGGATAATGGCGCCCGGTTGTCCGGGAGACTTCATGTGCACCCTGTGCTGGTACAGGTGAGGTTGATTCCTCTCGTGCTGCTCCTTGGCTCTAAGGCTTCATCCTTTGCCTTGCACGCTGGGCCAGAAGGGGCAGTAGCCCAAGGCCACATGGAAATGAGACGACGGTCCTTCGGTGGTCGAATCAGTATTCTGGCTTGGCTAAGAGCAATTGTACAGGTTGTTTTATGTTCCAAAGCCGGAGTCATCTCTTTGGTGACCGCAGCATGCCTTCGTGTCTACACCAGCATTGTCCTTGCCTTGGTTCAACCAAAACTGGTGAGGAATGGGTAGGGAAAGAAGGATTTTTGTTTAGAAAGTATGATGGGGATTGATGCCTGTTGGTTTTCATAGGATCTCCAGTGACCTTTCGTCTTAAGAATTCTGTGATTCTGTAGTTACAGTGTGTACTGTTGACACAATTGTTGCATTTTAAATGGAATAAGTAACAATGAGTTCTAGAAGAGAATACAGGTCATTCACTGCAGTGGAAAGGCATTACATGATGAGATAGTGGAGGGGAAACAATACACATATTAGGTAGCTGTCTGCAACATCTGCTACATGAGGCAAGCCCATGAATGAGGACAAGGGGAGATTACGTAACCCATGAGATCTTCACCATACTCTTGGAAAGCAAGAAATTGAAATCTAGTGTTTTATGTCTTCGGACTGTCTCATAGTGCTTGCCCTACATCAGATAACCTTTGAGTAGTATGTGGATTTTAGTGTATTATTCATTTTGCATTTGCTTTCATGTTGCTGTATTCTAAGCCAATGCAAAAATGAAATGTGCTGTTTATGAAACCAAAAATGTTAAAAGTTTAAGGAAGATGGAAATATATTTATAATGGCATCATAACATCTGAGGAGGTATTTTTATTCTTGCTTGAAAGGCTAAGAATTTGTATACTGGTGCAGGTCTGGAGAGGGAAGAAAGTAGATGGAGTTTATATACAGGCAATCATTGACTCATGTTGATATTTTATACTGTAATGTTCTCATTTTTAGGGGACGGTCTTGTGTATTAAGAATATTAAGACATACTTCTGAATTAGCTAAGGATCACTGGCTTAGTGGATTCTAGAATAGCAGCATTTCTTCATATCTGGGTGATGAGATAATGAGGCAAAGCAGGATGAAAATGGTCTATGTTATGATTCTAGTCAAATGGTTTGGTCAGGAAAGCAAAGATTTGGCCAGCCTCCAGTATCGTTAACTGCCGAACTACCAAAGGCATAATGGCACCTCGGTGATTTGACTGGAAATCTTAATTTTTTTTTTTTACTGGAAATTGAGGTTTCTCTCTACCACTCTTCTTGTCCATATGATTTACCTTAGACTTTTTTTTTTCCTTTTTAAAGTAATCTCTACCCCCAGCATGGGGCTTGAACTCATGACCTTGAGATCAAGAGTTGCATGCTGTACCACCTGAGCCAGCCGGGCACCCCTGGCCTTAGACTCTGTAACCATCTGTATCCAAGAGATTTGGAATTCTAGAAAAGTGGCTATAACTGGAGTGCCTCCAGTGTGAATGCCATGTCACTATTCCAATTCTAGAGACTGGAAAAGTGCTAGCTGCGGAGTTCCTCCAGAACAGTCTCCAGGGTCCTGGAGACTCTGGAGAACCAGCCCTGTGTTGGGCTGCCTTGCTCAACTTTTTTGGGCTCTTTCTCCCCATAATTAACATAGTGAAAAAACCAGCCAGAGTCCTGAAATGGGTTATACGAGCTGTTTTGCAAAGATATTTGAGGTTTTGACTAAGGAGGGAGAAGAGAGAAAAATAGTAAATACTACTTTTAGTTTGTGTAGTTCTTTCCCATCTCATTGAATTAAATTCTCATAAACACATGAATGTAGTGGAGGAGGAGACAGCCTTGCATTTGGGGGCCTGTATAGAAGCAGGTAAACTCTTCAGATGTGTTTGGAGCAGAACGCTGTAAATGCTCTGGTTTAGTCAAGTAGGCGTTTCCCCCCATTATCCATTCTCTCTCTCTCTCTTCGTCTTTCTGTGTGGCTGTGGTAGTCTGATAATGGCTGCTAAAGATTTAAGGTCCTAATTCTCAGAATCAGTGAATGTTGCCTTATTTGGAAACAAGAGTCTTTGGAGATGCAACTAATTTAAGGATTTTGAGATGGAAGATTACCCTGGATTATCCAGTTGGGCCCCAGATGCAATCACAATCATCCTTATGAAAGACAGAGGGAGACTTCGCAGTCACACACAGAAGGCATGTGACAATGGAGGCAGAAAGTGAAGTCATGCCTTGTGAGCCAAGAACTAGGGAATTCTGGTCCCAACAGATCCAGGCAGAGGCAAGGAGTGGCTACCCCTAGAGGGTCTGGATACCAGTGATTCTGAGTTTGCCTATTTTCTAGAATTAGGAGAGAATAAATTTTAAGCCACCAAGTTTGTAGTAATTTGCAGCCACATGGAACTAATACAGTAGGGAAAAGAAATAAAAATGAAACGGAAAGCCACTTGGTCATGAGGACTGTATACCATTCAATTCGTTTTCCAAAAGAATCTCCTTTTATTTACTTGTGTATATTCTACACTCTTAATTCAAGCCTGGTCTAATTTATTTTAATTCTGATCGTCATATTAACTTTTCAAAAGCAACACTCTAATTGGGTGCGTCTCACGTTCTTAGCTGTATTCCCAGTGCGACTATAAACTTGGCATCCTGTTGGACTTGTTCATAATTGGATCCACATTGGTTGGTGCATAGTAGGTTCTTAGTAAATATATTCCAAATGAGTACATGCTTACATATGACTATTGCCCTCATCAGGGCTCCAGTCTGCTTTTCCAGCTATATTTCTCACTATTCCTTTTTATGTTCTTGCCAGGAAAAAAATCAAGTTGGTGAAATATAAATAATGAATAATAACTAGAGTTTCCCCTATGAATAATAACTGTCCAGATGACAGATGACAATGGAATAGACTGATTGTATAGTATTAATTGGAACGTTTTGTTACATCTTTAGAAGAAAGAGGCAAATTAGGACAAATCAAATCTATATTAAAGATTTATTTAAAAATGTACTTTAAAGTGTGTTTTTAGGATTAGTATAGGTAAAAATTCAAAAGTATTGTATGCCTGCAGCATTCTACAGGAGCAGTTGATACTCAGAATAATGTCAGTGAGTTCTTTCAAAGATAGAATAGGTTTAAATGAAAACTTTTTTTAAAATCTTTTTTTAACATTTACTTTATTTTTGAGAGACAGAGACAGATCATGAGCAGGGGAGGGGCAGAGAGAGAGGGACACAGAATCAGAAGCAGGCTCCAGGCTCTGAGCTGCCAGCACAGAGCCCGATGTGGGGCTCAAACCCATGAACTGTGAGATCATGACCTGAGCTCAAGTCAGCCGCTCAACCGACTGAGCCACCCAGGCGCCCCAAATGAAAACTTTTTAAAACATTTTAAAATAAGCACTGAAACAAAAGGAGTGCGTATTAAAATTATTGTAGAAAGTTGAAATTAAGAATTCACTTGGTGGGATGCTGGGGTGGCTGAGTCAGTTGAGCCAGATCATGATTCAGCTCAGATCATGATCTCATGGTTATGAGATTGAGCCCCAGGTTGGACTTGGTGCTGGGCATGAAGCCTGCTTAAAATTCTTTTTCTCTCTTTCTCTTTCTCTCTCTCTCTCCCCTCCCTCACCCTGCCCCTCCCCCACTTATGTGCACATGTTTTCTCTCTGTCTCAAAAAAAAAATTGGTGAATCTGAAACAATTCCTTTCATTGAAAAGCAGTTTTCTGCTTATGAGTTGCTGAATTTCATACTCAGGACAATATCCTGTCTAAGACAACCCTCGTGAACATTGATGATTGATTTCATTTCCCCAACTTTTCTTTTGAAAACCTTAAGTACTTAGGAATGTTTTAAAATGGGAAATGAATCCACATAAATCTTACATCTGGATTCAAAGTTTTAATTCAAAGAAGTTTAAAATTCCAAAACTGAAGCCATCCTCCAAACTAATTAAATCTCAATTCCTGGATAGGTCAGTGGCATCAGAATTTTTTTTTGTGGGGGGGGGAGCTCCCTCAGTGATTCCAATGTGCAGACCAATTTGAAAACTGTATGATACCAAAGATAATTGTCACACCAAAGATAATTATGATCTAATATGCAATACAGGTGAAAGAAATGTCCAGTGTTTCCCTGGGTGCCTTTTATAGTTTTCTAAACTATGATGTATTTGATACACAAAGAGGGATTTTTGTTTTCTTCGCTGCAGTATCCCTAGTGCCTGGAAGAGGGACTAGTACAGAGTTAGGTAATCATGAAACATTTGTAGATTGCATGAGCTTAATTAGTAGCTCTTGGATTTTGCTGAGTGCATTGGATATATTTGAGCAATGTCTTTACCTATACAATTTTTCTTGTGCACAAATGTGTCATCCTGGATTTAGAAAAAGATGGCGAGCTGCAACTTTCTAGGCAATGACACCTTTAGGTTCAGATATGTGTTCAGAAAATTAAGGTGGAATTTTATTTCATGTTTTGTGTAAACATTGCTGGGAGACTGAAAGGAGCCTACCCGTACGGATCCCTGGGGTTCAGAGGGACCCAGTTTGATACCCCCCCTCCCCCCTTATGAAAGCTGCCCCTAACCCCATGGTGAGCTTAGCGTTTTCCTAGGCACGTAACTGCCCTTTCATCATTTTCTTAAAACCACAGACTTGATTCTACTTTATGGAATTGTGAAGCATTACTGCTATCTTCTTTTTAAAATTTTATTATTTGAGAGAGAGAGAATGAGCATGAGTGGGAGAGGTGCAGAAAGAGAGGGATAGAGAATCCCAAGCAGGCTCCGAGCTGTGAGTGCAGAGCCTGACATGGGGGGCTGGAACCCAGGACCATGAGATCATGACCTGAACCGAAATCCACAGTTGGGTGCTTAACCGACTGAGACATCCATGTGCCCCTAAGTTACTGCTATCTTGTATTCCCTTTCCCCTTCACACATTAAAATTACTCCTGGCTTTGATGGTAGAAGTATTTCTGTGTGTGAAGCTTCAATCCTGGCTGATGGTGGGGGTGGTGAGGTTTGGGAGCAAAGGTTTTTGCAAGGACAAGGAAACCACGGCCATAGAAGGAAGAAGCAACTCATGAATGGCATTGGTAAGACAACAGAAGATGGGGAATGTGTTCAGGGAAAGAGCGAGTGAGCCTTTCAGTATACTCTTATTAGTGACAAAATTCTGAAAAATATTTTAACCATTGTTATTTTTTGTCTGTCATCGAGTGTTCTCCAAGCATTCATTCAATTTTAGGACAGTTTTGGGAGTTTGAGGAATAGCACAGGTAAGTCTAATCTAATGCAGCAGCAGGCTCTAAATACTTTAAGACAGTGCCTTATTCCTTTTAGAGCCAGCATTTTAAGTGGTCATGCTTCGTGAAAGTGAGAGTTCACCAAATCGACTCATAATCTTGAGCAAGTGTGATTTTTTTATGAACAACAAAAATAGATGATGAAGAATGTGTCAGTAATGAAACTGGACCTTTGTCCTAGGACCCTGACGATCTCTTAATTTACAGTTTCAGATCTGGCCTTGAGATTTACTTATCTAGGTTCAGCGATATAAAAATGCAATGGTATTGTCCCTGAATATGTGATTTTCCTTTTTTTTTTAAATGTACAAGTAGTCCTTCATCTGTTTTCAGGTAAATCACTGTTTCTTAAATAATGTTCAAGGCTAATACCTTTACCTTGTAATCAGGAGGATTGTCATTTCGCTTAACTCTTTCTTTCATACATGAGACAGATTGGGAGAGGTGAAATGGCTGTTGAAGGTAACCCACAGCCAGCTGGTAGTGGAACCAGGAACAGAACCTACAATCACTGATACATATTTAATGGCTGTTCAAGGTTACTCACACACAGCTGGGGATGGAAAGAACAGAACCTGGAATTCCTGATGAATGTTGTTAAGTGCCTGCAGCATGCATCTTCTTTTCCAGGCATGTTATTTTTAAAAATTTTTTTAAAGTTTATTATTTTTTGAGAGGGAGAGAGTGCGCGTGAGCGAGCGCATGAACAGGGAAAGGGCAGAGAGAGAGGGAGACACAGAATCTGAAGCAGGCTGCAGGCTGTCAGCACAGAGTCTGATGCAGGGCTTGAACTCACGAACCGTGAGATCATGACCTGAGCTGAAGTCAGACGCTCAGATGACTGAGCCACCCAGATGCCCCATTTTTCCAGGCATTTTAAAGAGTATTACTGCAATACTCTAGTACTGACATTCTGCAAAGTATAGTAGGCTGAACTCTATAGACGAGTAGAGTGTTTTTATTCCATCTTCATAAAAAGTGGATGGCAAAGGAGTGTTCTTCGCATGAGCTCTAACTTTGGAGTTGCTAAGGGTATGAGAGCTCATAAGTAACCTATGGGGCATGATGAGCAGGTTCATGGCATGCACACCACTTTCTAGAGAGTCAGTGGTTGATTTGGGGTAGTTTGGTGGTTTCACCTACTTGGGAAGATTCAGTGGCTACTTTAAGCCATATTTAATGGATTACCCAGTGATGAAGGTTCTCGTGGTGGTATTTGACCTGTTGGCCTCTGCAGCTCATGGAGGGTGGGGTGGCATTTAACCCTTACAAGTGGTCAGGAAGCAAAACTAGCAGTCCTTACCACCTTCATATGTAAGGAGACATTGGCTGCACTCGCCACAGCTTTATTACTTTCCCATCTCCCGCAGGAATGATGACCGGCCGTGTCAGAAGTGAGGCAGCTTGGCCTCATCTGCCCTCCCTATTCTCTCCCACTCTCCTTAACCATTCAACAGCCTTTTCTGGAGTATAGCCGGGAAAGAATCAGAGTCTGACACTTGCCGTACCACATCAAGTGCCGGACCTCAGTAATACTAACCAGGGTTTTTTTGGGTGGATCTGTTTTATACTTTTAGCAGAAATGAGAGCTACCATTTAAAATGCTCTCTGGCCATTTATTGGTCAGTATTTAGATGGAATACAATTGCTCCTTCAGCGGTGGGCAAGCACAAGTAGAGTGAGGTGGAGGAGGGTGGTGTGGGGTAGCTACTCGTTGAACTTGGAGTGAGAGTTGGTCTGGCTTTGAGAGCTATTTGGTTGGCAGTACAGGTAGTCCTAGGCACATAGGAGAGGAATTGATTACCAGTATCCTACAAGGAACAAGGGTGGGGGAAAATACAAGTGTCTGTTTCTTATTCCTTCTGAAATACTTTCTCGTGTCTCTTAGGGCTGGTAACCAAGGCTGCTTCCTTGGTTTCTAGATCCATTTATACACAGCAAGGCAAAAGCAGGTGGCTGTGCTGTAAGAGATGCTCCTGAGAGAAGTGCCAGTCATCTTAGATGTCTGCAGTAAATATGTGCATGGATTTGCCACATGATAGCTCCGGGTAGTGGGACGCTAAAGGTGCTCCAGAATCCACTGTCATTGTAGATGTGGAAAATGAGTTCCAGGCTTATGTAGCCAGTTAGTGTCAGACTGAACTAACCTTCACATTGCCACTCAGCCTCTTTCATTAGAGGTTGCGATGCGAAGGGGTCAGCCACCTGAATGAGCCGGAGGTGCTTTGCCAAATCCAGGTCTCCTACTTAGAGTGCAACCTTGTCAAGTTATTGAACTACCTTGTCCTTCTGTTTCTCACCTGGCACATCGGAGTAGTCAGGTTGTCGTGAGGAGGAAATGCAAAAACAGCCATGCAAATGTTTAACCGAGTCCCTGTCTGATGGTAAGAGCGAAGTAAGGGCCGACTACTGGTATCACTGTCTTTGTTATTCCCTCCTGGTTCTCTTGGTTTTTTACTAGCAATTGTGTCCACATTTTAAAAAGAAGTGACACATTATGAAAATAAAAACTTATGAATTATTTATAGGTTCACTTGGCCACACTTAATAGGAGATGATGCGCTGATGTTACAAACAAGAGAGTCATAGTTTAGCGCTCATGAGAAGCCAACTATGTATGTATATATTTAAGAAAATATATTTTCTTCATTGAGGCCTGTAACGGAAAAATGTCTGTTTTGTAATTTTCTAGAACCATAGGATTTTGAAGCTTAAATATGTTTCATATTTGCTACTCCCTTGATTTACAAGGAAAGAAGTAGGCCAGGGAGGTAAGTGACATATTCAAGATTACATAGTTAATAATAGAGCCAGGCAGGCAGCCTGTGGCCTCACTCCCTTGTGTCACAGACGTGTGTTACAGATTTTCATGAGTATCACCTACCTAGCTGACATCTGACATTAGTTTGCTTCAATATTGGATGGTTGTAATAATGAGAATTTCACTGAACACTTTTCATGCAGATAAAAAGAGTTAATTGAAAATTTTTTAGAGTTTATAAAATACTTCAATAAGGCGTATTTCCTTAGTGATGGAGAGATTAAAAGCTTAGAGCAGAGTTGGGAAGAAGCTAAAATCAGATCAGTGACTAAAACCTCTTTCAGAGAGAGGGGTGGATGTGTGTGTGTGTGAATTACTCTGTGGGTCTAGAGATTAAGAAAATGAAATGTGAGCCAGTATCTTTGAAACCTTTCCCTATTTTGTCATTCAGTTGAGTGGCTTTGGGAGAATATCACTTTCCCCTTCCACATTTTGATTGTGTTTAAAATAGAGCGTAAAATAACTTCAAAGGATAGAAGTTCTTCAAAGGATAGAAACATCAGATATTGAAGGCTGATGAAGTACACCTACTATAGTAATATTACCTGCAGGTCTGAAATGAGTTGGTATTCTGGGGTTTGGTTGCGCTTTTCTTTAGATACCATTAAAGAGTGAACTTCTGGTACATCAGTGTTAAAAAAGCAAATAGTGTAAGAAGCTTTTGAAAAGAATGGAAATGATCTAGTCATTTGAGGCATTTTTCACCTAAATGGGTGCGGGCTGAGAAATTCCAAGAAGGCAGATCCCATGAGCTTAACTTTTGTGAATCATTGCTGACTAATTAACAGTAGTTAAGGCATGCAAACCACACTTCAGAAATTTAAGAAATGATTTCAGATTAAATATTGTGATTTTCTTTACTTCATCCTTCCTATACAGTTATAAAATAAAGAGGAAAAACAAATGTAAAATAAACCTGGTTCGAAACCAAAATGCGATAAAACCAAAAAAAAAGCTTCATTTGGGATAGTAATTTGGTTACTCCATTTAGGGTTGTTTGGCTTGGCTATATTATTTTTGAAAGCAAACTGGAGGTGGTTTTTGACTTAAAAAATTGAAATGAAGAAGCAAAATAGGAACTGGATATTTGCATTAAATTTCCATGTAGTATGAAAATATGTAGCAAATAAAAACCTTTCCATTTTAAGTACTGAATGAATGACAGTATGAAGCATAGTAGAATTATCGTTTTACCATTTATCCAAAAGCATGTTTTTAAACAGAAAGTTTCTCTGATTTTTTTTTTTTTTTTTGGAAGGCCCTCGTTATGTTATCAAATTGCTCATGGGTGCATTTGAAAGAAACTGGGCAGGAAGACAGAACGGAGTTGGTCTGTCTGCAAACCACTATAGACTGTTTCCTCACCTCCCTGGATCCTCTTTCCTTCATCTGAAAAATAAAATGATTTGACTAGATCATCTAAAGATTTCTTTCATCTCTGCAAATCTGTCATCATTAATAATGTGAGAATTCAGAGATCATTGTGGGTCAAGAGCTTGAAAGCTTCATCGAGGATATTAACAGGAACCAGATTTCGAAGGAAATCGGAAACTTGTTTTTTCAGAAAGGGGGCATTTCACTTTATAGCATGAACAGAGAGACATTTTTGGCAGGGACGTCCACTTTATTGCCTGATTATTGTAAAAGCAAAGTTGTTGACTGTGTAGGTGGATTAAATCAGGGATTACTTCAGTAGATTTGGGGCAGCCACTGAAAGACATTTTCAGGCAACCAGAAGGAAGTACTTTGAATAGAGTTGTATTGAAGCTGATGAATGTGAAGTATCACAGGTCTGCTTAGGTACAGACTTTAACATGCTTGACATTTTTGGGAAGTAAGGACTAAGGAAGAAGCCGACAGTGGGGCATTAAAGTAAGACTCAGGGTACATCTGATGGGCTGTGCAGACAGAGCTCAATGAGTTCTCCTGGGCGCTGAGAAATGGGGTGGGGTGGGGGGTTGCGGACAGAAACTGACATAATGAGCTGGTGGAGAACTGGAAGAAGGTCCCAGAGACTGTAAGGAGGTTGGCTGTGCTTCAAGATGGGGAACACTGAATTAGAAATCTTTGTGATTTGGGTTAATAAGGCTCAGGCTGTGACCACGTTAATGAGACTTGATGTGCAATGGGGACAAGTCAGCATACACAATTAGGGGGGGAATGCGTGAGGTGTGGGGGCGGGATGACACAGATGTTTAAATTCCAAGGGTGATGATTGCAGAGGGCAGGGGTGAAAAATCTGAGCCAGGAGCAGGAGAAAGAGGGGAGGGGAAGTGTGTGTGTGTGTGTGTGTGTGTGTGTTGATTATGAGACTTGTTTCTGCAACCAGCTGTGTCATTGTCAGTAACCTGCTGTGAGTATAATCACTTCCCCTCACAGGGCTGCTGTGTGCTAAAAGGCAAAATGAGGGTGAAGAGAGTTGAACTGTGTCTGTACTTCTCAGTGGGGGTGGTATTGCCCTCTAAAGGGCATTTTGGAAATTTGTGGGGCTGTTTTATGGCCTCTCATTCAGTGTTTGCAGGGCTGCACTTGTGTGAGACATCCTACAGTTTCACAACGGTCCCGCCTAACTAGGAATTGTCTGGGGTCCTTCATGACTTTAGAATGACCCGTTTGGCATTCCTGAAGAATGTCCTGTAAAAATGTTTCCTTTCTGCTTCTCTTAACTCAGGTTTTTAATTCCATGCACTATCAATCCCTTTGATCTCTTATTTTGTATTTTCTTATGAGTAATTTTTTCTGATTTTGTTTTTTTCTCCAAATCTAATCTCGCTCATGATAAGTAGATAGAAGCAGTTGACTGCTTCCTTATGTCTTTTAGTGTACAAACATCCACTTATTGAAATGCATAATGTTTTGAATTATTTTCTTTAATATTATATATATTTGCCTAAATTTAAAAAGATTTTTTTAAAATTTTTTAAAATTACGTAGAGATAAATGATCAGAATTTCACTTCGGTATGGTAAAGGTAGGGATGATAAAATATGTGTTCTCTTCAGAGCAAGTATGTTAAGGTCAAGAGCCACTTCACCAGAGAATCTTCAAGGTTTCTAACTTCTGACATCTCTCAAATACTGCAGCTCTGTGAATGTTATGATTTGAAGGGGTAGGTTTTCTATACTGGGAAGTGTTGAAAACGGACCGCATCAGGATGGGAATTGAGTGGAAAGCAGCCACTCCTTGTGAATCCAGGAAGGTCTGAAGAGGTTGAGATCTATCTGGAGAGGAAGCACCTGATGGGTCCTTGGGGAGAGTGTGTTTCCTGCTGATGTGGGCAGATGGGGTGAGAGGGAGAAGAGCAGAGGGGGAAGGGCATTAAAAAACCGGAGTCACCACTTCGCACTCATTGTTTTTTAGCTGCGTCTGGATGATGATTCTTTCGATATGAAGTAGGTGGTGTAAGAAGTTTTTCAAATAATTTAGCTACCCGCCAACGCGTATCCCTTTCTTCTGGAAGTTTATTTTGTATACGTTCTGACATGGTACCATCTCTCCTCATTAGCATGAAGGTCCTCTACCAGAACGCAGGAAGAAAGTTTCCCGTGATATGCGGCCTTCCTTTCTGTTTCAATAAGCCCGCTGTTGCCACTTTAGTTTAAATTGGAGAATTTCTCTATCTTCTGCTTGTAAGTTGGTATAATATGTTAAAGAATGCCTAAAATATTAAAACTACAAGTGACTATAGATACATGCCATAAGAAAAAGTATAAATGTCAAAATAATGAGACATACTTTAAAATACAGTGTGGGATTTCTTAGGTTTGCTTCCTTTTTATTTATTTTATATTTTTATTAAAAACATTTTTAATGTTTATTTTTGAGAGACAGGCGGGGGGAGAGAGAGCGAGAGAACGTGAGCACGGGAGGGGCAGAGAGAAAGGGAGACACAGAATTTGAAGCAGGCTCCAGGCTCTGAGCTGTCGGCACAGAG
The DNA here is from genome assembly GCA_028646485.1 of Cryptoprocta ferox. Lineage (NCBI taxonomy): Eukaryota > Metazoa > Chordata > Mammalia > Carnivora > Eupleridae > Cryptoprocta > Cryptoprocta ferox. The sequence continues at coordinate 33,486,023 of CM053577.1, forward strand.
CCCAACATGGGGCTTGAACTCACCAACTGCAGGATCATGACCTGAGCTGAAGTCAGATGCTTAACTGACTGAGCCACACAGGTGCCCCTTAATTTATTTTTTAAATTTTGTTTCCAGTATCAGTAACCTATGTTATATTATTTTCAGGTATACCATATAATGAATGATTCAGGGAGGCAGTACATTACTCAGTGCTCATCAAGATAAGTGTACTCTTAATCCCTTCACATATTTCATCCACACTCCAACCCCTCCACCCCCCCTTCTTCTGTGGTAACCATTAGTTCTCTGTAGATAAGGTGGGTTTTTGTTTTTATTTTGGTTTGGTCCCCCCCCCCCCTTTTTTTGTTTCTTAAATTCCACATATGAGTGAAATCGTATGGTAGTTGTCTTTCTCTGACTGGCTTATTTTGCTTAATATACTTTTTTTTGCTTGCAATTCTCCATGTTGTTGCAAATGGTAGGATTTTGTTCTTATGGCTGAATAATATTCCTATATATATGCACATATATATACATACATTGTACACATGCCACATCTTTTATCCGTTCATCTACCGATGGACACTTGGGCTGCTTCCATAGTTTGGCTATTATAAATAATGCTGTAATAAACATAGGAGTATGTATATCCTTTGGAATTAGTGTTTCTTATTCTTTGGATCTATACCCAGTGGTCCAATGCTGGATTGTAGGGTAGTTCTATTTTTAACTTTGTAGGAGCCTCCATATTGTACTTCACAGCAGCTGCACCGTTTGCATTCCCACCATCAGTGCACGAGGGTTCGGGTGCACAGTGTAGTGATTCACACTTCCTATACCACACCCAGTGCTTATCACAACAAATTTGCTCCTTAATCCCTGTCACCTAATGCACCCATTCCCCCACCTGCCTCCTCTCTGGCAAGCATCATTTATTTTCCATAGTTAGGAGTCTGTTTTGTGGTTTGTCTCTTTTTTCTTTGTTTTGTTTCTTTCATTCCACATATGAGTGAAATCATATGGTATCTATCTTTCTCTTCTTTCACTTACCAATTATACTCTTTAGACCCATCCATGTTGTTGCAAATGGCAAGATTCATTCTTTTTTTATGGCTGAGTAGTATTCCATTGTATATGTGTATGCGTGTTTATATACATATATATGTATATATGTATATACATTCATACATACACACCACATCCTTTTTATCCATTCTTCTATTGACGGACAATGGGCTTTTTTTTTTTTTTTAAGTTGGTTTTAAACCAGAGAAAGTTTGAACTTGATATCCAACATCAATGCTCATGATGATCACAAATGAAATTCTGGGGGGATATTTTGGAGTAAGATTTAAGGAGATTCTAACAGAAACTGTTCCAGTCCAGAAAAAGTTGCTTTATGTAAGCATAAGTGCTTGAGGAGAAAAATTGGACAAAGTTTGACAGGATGGGTAGATTTAAAATCAAGTGACTAAGGAAACAGTTGTTAATATAACTTCTCTTTGCCATGTGTGATGGGGCTGGGGCTCCAAAATTATGGTGCGATATTGCATACACTGAGCATAGCTTTTATAATGTTGCTCACTCTAGAAAACTGAGTTAATATTGAAAAGCACACATTAAAAAAATAACAGTAAATTGCCTATAATGCCAGTGCCTAAAGATAGTCATATTAACATTATGGTACATATTATTTAATCACTTTTTTTCTATTGCTCTTTGAAAAGAGCTGGTTAAACGTAAAGTGCAGTGGATGGTGTACTAAGTTCACAAAGCAGAGGAGGCACTGACCCTGCTCTCCAGGAGTGTACAGCTTGAACCCTAGCCCCTCTAGTGAGGGCTTTATTTCTCTGGACTAGAGGCGCTCACGGTGTTTCCTTTTTGCATCATGACCTTGGTTCATTGAGTATTATGTGGTATTTGGCCCTTTGCAAATATTATTTACAGTCCTCATAAGCCATGCAAGATAGATATTTTTATTTTTTATTTTTCAAAATTAAAAAAAAGTTAGTGTGTGCAAGTGGAGGAGAGGCAGAGAGAGGGAGAGTGAGAATCTCAAGCAAGCTCTGCACTCAGTCCCACGACCATGAGTTCATAACCTGAGCCGAGTTGGAGGTTTAACTCATTGACTCCTGGTTTAACTCACCAGGAACCCCGGTGGGTATTTTTAATTTTACAGATGAGGAAAGGGGTGCTCCAAGAAGTTAGACAGTTTGCCCAAAGCTCTCTGTGCAGTGAGTGACAGCGTTGTTGGGACTGAAGTCTGCACCTGTCCCTGTAGCACCAGACTCTCAGGACAGGGATCCCGTCAGAATCTGGGATTGCGTCCTCCTAAGGAGAGTGTGAGACAGGATGGGGACTTGCAGACGAGGCCCTTGGGGAAGGGGAGGTGCCTAAGTCAGAGGCGCTCAGCAAGTGCTTCTGGACTGAGTAGGGTCTTTGAAGGGAGAAGTAGGTGGAGTCCAGGTGGCGAAAAATGCTGGGGCAGAGCTCCCAGGGCCTTGAACTGCAGACCAAAGGGTCTGGGGGCAGAATGAGCCAGATGGCTCCTGTACTGACTGTTTGCAGGGTTTACAGAGAGAAGTGAAAGAGAATTTGGAGATGCTGAGACTTGCTGAAACTGTAAAATGTTTTTACCTATTTTTTGGTTACTATTTGGATAAACCGATGGTCTGAGGGTGAATGGTTGAGGATACTACACTGATACTATCATGCAGTGATGGCTTTGTTCAGTGAAAAAAAGGTTGTTCTGAAATAAATGATGGCTAAAAGCAGTGGGTTGCTATCGTGTCTTAGCTGGAAAAAGCACGATACCCCTACCTCTAGAAAAGGGCTATATGAAGAAAATGAATATAAGCTATACCAAAAAACTTGTTATGTAATTTTGAAAGGGTAGTAGGTAGTGACTAGAGGCCTTCACATGTAAGTTGCAGCCTTGCTCGAATTCCTGGGGGGCAGGGAGGGCTTTTCAGAGACAGAGGGAGAAGAGATGGAAACTGTTCTTAGCCTCTTTCCTCATTTTCTGTTGGTCCTTCTTTTGATAGACGTGCATGTCCTTTTGTCCCCTTGATGAAAAGGATCCCAATGATGCTTCTTCCTCTTGCTTTTCCATTGTTCCATTGTCTCCCCACCCTTCTCCCTTCTTGTTTTTCAACTCTTTTGCACACACATATTTCAGGACGCCTGGTAACCTTCCTCCTCTTGGCTGAGAGCCCAGTCAGATATTATCAGCCTCCAGTCCTTGGCCAGGAGCCTGCTGGGAACCACTGAGGTTCTTGTCAGTTTCTCTTTGCCCTTCAGGTATATATTGCCTTCTGCTTGGCAGATCCTGACCTGAGGATAATAGCCAATACTGTGCAAGCCACTCTGGATCTCAATAAATGTTTCCTGAATGAGTTTATTACTCACTGGGAGAAGGGAACCTTTTCATGGGAAGACTTCCTCTTTAGGTACCTGTGGATCCAAATATATAGGTTTTTCTGCAGGCACCTGGTTGATGCCTGACTCCGTAGAGTAGATTTTTGGTCATTTTAAATTTGCAAGTGCTCTGCGTAGAAAGCATTTATTAAAGACATAGGGAACATCTGGCTTAAGGGCCAAATAGGGGTTGTAGTCCAGTTTTCTTTAGGCCTGTAAAGTATTGAGAGATGTCACAGTTCTGAAGATGTCACCATGATTTTTGAAAACATTGAACAATAGTGCCCACAAGATGGGAATGTTATTCCATGGGAAGAAAAGAAAAAAAAAAAAAACCTTTTTTTTCTTGGTAAAATTGGGGCAGTGTGGGATTCCCACTTTTTTAGAGTGGGAAGATAGTGGTTTTTTAAAATCTGAAAATGAGTAAAATGATTTTATAAAATGATTATAATTTGTGAGTGCTTCAATATTTGGTGAAATTAATTGACACTGATTACTTTCTCTGTTCCATAGTTTGAATCTATTGTTCTTAAGAATATGTGTATATGATTGGGTATTTGACCCTCAATATGCTTCATCTCAAAAATTTTTTGAGTTTACTTATTGTGTGAGAGAGAGCACAAGCAGGGTAGGGCAGAGGGAGGAGAGAGAGAGAATCCCAGGCAGGCTCCACGCTCTCAGCCCAGAGCCCGATGTAGGGCTGGAACTCATGAGCCTTGAGATCATGACCTGAGCTGAAGGCAGATGCTTAACTGGCTGAAACACCCAGGCACCCCATTCATCTCAGATTTAAGGGAGGGAGTATTAAGCATGGGAAAGAACAGGAAATAGACTTCTAACAGGTATGGGAGAAAAGCATGGTGCTGCCTGTCAACAAGGAGTTATAACCTCATTTTTGCGTTGAGATATACACGCACGAAATGACTAGTGAACCAGCTAGTGTTATTTATAACCACATGTACGTTTGTTCCTAATCTCTACCTTGTATATTCCCAAAAGGATTGGTGTCTGTTTGTATATGAGTATTTATAGTCAGGGTGTAAATCAGTTTATAATGAGGTACCTTGTAAGAGAATTAGCTGGGGAAGGGAAGAAGCAGGTACGAAAGTCAGGTTGGAAGGCTTCCCAGAGCAGTGAGCCTCCAGGATGGGCATGAAATGCATGGGGAGTGCCGGGGAGAAGAGGCATGAGCAAAACATTGGATTCTCCAAAGAGGGTTCAGTGAGAATATAATAGTGGTGTGGCTGAACACCTGGTGTTCTTTTGGCTGCTCAACATTGGAGCATCCATTCTGATTTGGGGAATTCCTTTCTGGGCTTTGCTGGTAGGCTGGGCTCTCGTTTCACTGAAAAATAGGACAGGGTCTTGTGCAGTGGGCACTGGTGGTGTGAGCTGCATCGCCTCATGTTCACACTGTCCCTTGACCACTCCGTGGCCAGTGAGGCGTTCCTTCCCATCCTCTGGACGATCTGGGAGAGCCCCCAGTAGGTTTTTTGTAACATTCTCTTCTACTTAATCAGAGTCGATGTCTGTAACTTACAATCAAAAGCTGTGATAGAAATAGATAAACATTATTGAGCCCTGTTCCTTAAGCCAAGAATGTTTCCTGTGTTTTGTGGACATAAGCTTAGTCGAGTCTCACTACGACTATGAAAAGGGGTAGTGTTTGCTGTTGGGCCTCAATCCACATGTGAAAAAAATGGAGGTTCAGGGAGGCTAAGTCACCTGACCAAGGTCATATAGGTAGCAAACAGAGCTGGGATGTGGTCCAGGCTTTTCTGACAAGGAGACTGTGATCTTAACCTGTACTCTCTACCACCTGCCCTCCAAGCAGAGCAGATCATAAATATTCACTACCTGTATGTATTTGGGAGTGTACTTTATTATGAAAGGATTTTTATGAAAACACAGTTGAGGAATGATTTGACTCTCTTACTTGGCTATCAAAAAGTAGGATTTGATAGATTGTCATTGACTAAACATGGAATTAGAAGTGAGGCTTTCTCACCCTTGACCTGCTTTGCTTTAATATGTTTGGTGCTGATACAAAGGCAGACAGCAGATCCTGAAGACTATGTCTTTTTTAGAGGGGGAAGAGATGGGGAGGAAAGGAGCTTATCACTGCTTTGTCAGGAGTTCTGCTTGTCACCTCATTAAATTTTAATAACTCCTGGGTATTTTGTCTGGAACGATCTGTCCCCAAATATCTTCATGGCTAAACCTCCCGTACCGCTGACTCCATTCAGGTCTCTGCTCAAGTGTCTGGTCAGAGAAGTCTTCTCTTCCTGTCTCTAACAAACTGACCTCCCCTCCCCCATCCTCTTAACCCACTTCATTTATATGGATAGCATTTCCCACCACTTGAGAGGTTGTAAATATTTTGTTTCTTTTCTGTCTCCTTATTACTAGAATGTAAGCTTTGTGAGAGTGTGGACTTTGTTTTGTTCACTGTGGAATTTCCAGCTCTTAGAAGGCACCTACTACATAGTTGATGATCTCAATAAATCATTTTGAGTGAATGAGCGAATGGGAAGAGATTGAAGTTCTGAGAGTTTAGATAACTTGCCTGAGATATCATGGAAAATGATGGAACCAGGCATCAAACTCTAGTCTAGGTGACCCGTAAAATCTCTCCTGTTCCCTGCCCCCCACACCTTTACTAATGTCCCTGTATCTGGGAAAATTCATTCATTTGTACACGATCAGAGTAAGAGATCTCTCACAGGACTTTTTTAGCAGGGGGAGAAGAAATCTTAAGTAGCCAGTCCAACTTGCCAATTTTACAAATGAGGGAATAACCCTGATTCATTGAGGTTAGGTGACTCGATCAAAACAATCAATACTGCTCTTTGCTGATGGAGGAAGGACCGGAATCACGATATCCAATACCTCAGTTCGTCTTCACCTCACCCTGCTGCATTCACTTTCTTGTTGATAGAAGGAGCCTTGTTTTGATACCACATTCAAATATCAGTCATCAGTGATGGCTCTGAAAGAGCGGCGTCATGTTATTTCAGTGCCTTCGTATTAATGCAGTAAAGCAGAGACCGCAAATCAAATGCCCACAGGGACCAGCAGATAGCATAACATTCAGGCAGCATGGGTGGGAATGACGGCAAGCTGGAAGGATATCCCCTGATCAAAGGGGCCAGCCCCACAGCACCTGCTGCCTGCCCAGGGAAACACGTCACATGAGAGAGATGTGGTAAATGAATCTAAAAATGTTCGAAACACCCTGCTGACCAAACAAAATATTTCTGCCAGCTAGCTCTAGTCTGCAGGCTCCCCTTTTGTGACTGCTGAAGTTTTAGTATTAAGAGCTTTTTTCTTTCCAAAGGGGTAAGTTTCAAGAAGTGGGCATACATTGGAGAATATGTGAAGTAGTTAGTTGTTCTTTAGACCAGCCAAAGGATCAGTGGGTTGGGCTGTCAAAGTTCACAGAGGGAAAATAAGTATCAATAAAAGGGTATTTATTGCCTGCCTTTATTGCCCTGGTGATAAAGTTGAAGAGTAATGTGTTTTCTCTGTCTTAATACCATCTGTCCTAATGGAAGGTAGTTGGTTATGCTGTTTACTGACTGAGAATAAGGAAGGCTTCTCAGAAATTTGGCACAGCTATTAACTACCTGTATGTCATTGGGCAAATCACCCAGTTTTTCCTCTGCTCTGCCACATTCATGTTCCAAGACTTAAGGGCTGGACTTCATGCAGGGCCTAGGAAAGAAAGGATGCAGAGGATTTCATGCAGGACTGAACTCAGTTCTTTATCTTTGTCTCTTAAAAAAAAAAAAAAAAAAAAAAGCCTGTGTTAGGGGTTGGACTGTTTGAATATATCGTCTGTCTTTAAGCACATTGATAATTATAGGAGATTTGCTGCTGTTCCTCTCATGTGCCATCTGTGAAGCTCAGAGTTGGGAATGATTTGACCTAGTGATCACTAGGGTCATTCTAGCTCCAAATTCCACTCAATTTGAATTACCGTTTTTGAGGACAGGTTTCAAAGACTTCTATCATGTAGAGACTAAGAGCCCAAGTACATGGGTCCTGGGGCCACATGGCTTGGGTTTCATCCTGGCTTTCTTGGTCATGCTGATTTATTTCTCTAAGCTTCAGTTTCCTCATCCATAAAATGGGAATGATCATGGTGACCCCCTCATAATCTTATTGTTGTGATCACTGTTCCCGGCAAATGATCAACCACTCCTTTTATTCTTCTAATGGAAGGACTGTGCAGTGTGGATAGTGAAACTTTAATTAACATTCACCTTTGAAATACAGCTTGAGAATTTTCCCCCTTTCCTGGCAGATTTGGGCCTTTTCATTTTCTTTTTAGGAAGTGAGTGTGTTGGAATTGAAAGTTGGCAGGGTGTGCTACTGGCATTTAAATTGTCCCCATTGAGGAAGGCACCAGCGGTCAAGACCAGCGGATCTTGTATAGACATAGATGTCCGTTGTAGGTATCCTGCTGTTAACCAGAGAGCTACCTTTTGGCAGGGTAGGTGTGCCTGTGAGAACACACAGTGAAACGCAAGACTCTACATGTGGATTTGGTATTGCCCGAAGGAGACCATCCGAGGCACCTCGGCTGTAGAGAAAAGAGTTTATACTACACGAGAAGATGCTTGGGTGGCTTTCCTGTACTAACGTGAAGGGCATTTGCCCTGGAAGAACAAAACCCCTCCTCAGAGCCATACTAGAGCATAATTTAAAGCAAGAGGATGACAATAGATAAATTCCTCCCACTTGAAAAGAAGAGTTCAGGTGTATACTGAGTGTTTGTCCCGAGGACCCGAGAAGCGGGTGTTGTGCTCTCATGGGCCCTTCAGGCTGGGCTGCCGTTGCCACTTGAAAGAGCAGCCTGTCCTTGTCTGCCGCGCTTTCATCCCCTCCCACATTTGTATTCATGGGCACTGTCCCCCACATGAAGGCACAGCTTGCTATTCTCGGGTGTGGCTTCTGTGACCTGCAGTAAAACCAAATTAAAAAAAAATTTTTTTTTTTCCAAGGCTTTACCTGGGATGGTAATTGCACACAGTGGTTTTTAATCACTTGGCATTCGCAAGAAGCATTCAGGGGGGCTGAGGCCTCAGGGAGCAGGAGCTTGCTTGGGAGGGGCTCTTGGTTGCGAGGCCTTGGCATTCTGGGTGTGTGTGTGTGTGTGTGTGTGTGTGGCAACACCGGGCAGCAACATCAATGTCACCTGGGCAACAGAGGACAGAGAAGAGCGCTTGGTGGACTAGAAATCAGCTCTGCCCAGCGGTTGGAGTCTGCACAAAACAAGTTGTTTGCTGGGTAAGATGGTGGGATGAGGTCGTTGGGACGGGCTGAGGGTGGGGAATGGAACATTTTTCTTGCGAGTGTCAGGGAGTGTTTGGAGGCAACAAACAAGTTTCACCTCACTACCAATTTAAATCATAGGCAGTCGCAGCTGGAAATCTCCTGAGAGTTGGATGTCTTGTTCTCAAGCCCCCTCATTATCCGGCTGGGGGGCCCTGGCATGCCGAGGGGACATGCCAAGCCTGGCGAGGTGGGGCGTGGGGAAGCCGGCCCGAATTCCTTGCTTCCTGATTCTCTGAATCGCTCTGGTTACCTCTAGCCCGGCAGGCAATCAGCGGCCCCAGAGTTTCTATTTAATTCTGCCTCCACTCACATCAGATTTGTTTTTCAACAAACAAACTTGTTCAGCAGTTTAGAATATTAGGGAACATGAATATAACTTTTTCTTAATCGTAAGTAGAAGTTCTTCATAGCTTTCGTGGGGATTCACCGTGGTGGTTTTCATTATTTTTAAAGGTTTTGTTTCCTTTTTCTTCTTCCTGAAGGTTCAGTGTTTATTAAATGGCCTTAACAAGAGAGAACAATCGTTTGCCTTTATGATGTGACCTTCTCTGCAGCCTGGAGCAGCTTTTATCCTATTTAAAGTGGTCTGTTTTCTGCAAGCTCCCTTCCACCCCTGTCATTTTAACTCGTGTATGTGCTGCTGACTTCTAAAATCAAACTCCCTTCGGTCAGTGGGCAACACCTCTTTCATGAGCTCCTGATTTCCATTTTTAGACAGTCTTCTCTAACTTGAGTGTGCGTAGAAGTCACCTGGGCATTTTGGTAAACTGCAGGTTGGGATTCAGCAGGCCTGGAGTGGGGTCTGAAATTCTGCCTTCCTGACAAGCTGGATGCTGGTGTTGCTGGTTCAGGGAACACGCTTTGTACTCGAGGGACATGAAGGTATGGAAGCAAGAGCAGTGAATCTCCTGTAAGATGGATGTGAGCCGTGGGCATCCTGATGTCACCCAGGGGTGTCTAAAGTATTTCACATTCGGCATGTCCAAATGGAACTGCTCACATCCCCTTCAAGCCTGCCCTTTGCCCTGTGATCCCTCTGCCAGTGAGTGACAACCTTCCACCTGCCTATCGGAGAACAAACGATGCAGTCATTTTGGTTTCTTCTGTTTCCGACATCCATTTTCTAGAACTTTGAGTCTATTTGGAAAGAGCTTCTCGACTTTGTCCTTTCACTTCTGTTTCTATGCATGCCTTCTGAATTCAGATCCTTCAGGGATCCCCTGACTCTACAACATCAAAGCGCCAGGCTGTCTCTGTAGTTTAATTTTTTTTTTTTAATTTATTCACGAGAGAGAGAGAGAGAGAGGGACAGAAACAAAGGGGACAAAGGATCTGAAGTGGGCTCTGCACTGACAGCAACGAGCCCAATGTGGGGCTCGAAGTCAGGAACTGTGAGATCATGAGCTGAAGTCAGGTGCTCAACCAACTCAGCCACCCAGGTGCCCCTCTCTGTAGTTTACGTCTTAAACCTCATTTCCTAAACACTAATTTGGTAGTGACATTTGCTTATTTAAAAACTTTCCACTGTTGCATTCCATGTGTCTCAATATGAAGAGCAAGGTCCAGCACAATTTGGCTGTAGCCTTTTTGCCCCCTGCCTCCCAATGCCTAACATGCTACCCCCATCTCCAACTAGTTGCACCTCTCTGGATGTCAGTGCAGTCAGTCAACATCAGTCTACTCCATTTCCCAAGCTCACTGAACAGGCTTCTATTGTTTTGTTCATATGGTTGCCAGTGCCTTGTGCCTTCTTGTCATGATCTCGCTAGCAGAGTACCATTTAGCCTTTAAGATCCAGCTTCCATCACTTTCCTTTGAAGCCTTTACCAAGTCACCAACCTGGAGCTTGTGACTTCCCCAATCTGTGCTTTGCCTGATAAATTCTAGATCTACCTTTCTGAAATACATCTGAATTCTATAGTTTGTAGCATAGTGTGGAGTAAAGTGGTGTTTCACTGAATGTTTTCTGAGTCCAGGACAAAATGAAAATTATGTAGACAAACAGGCATTAACATTTTTTTTAATATTGATTACATGTCGTAGTGATAATATTTTGGGTATATTAGGTTAAATAAAGTATACTATTACAGTTACCTGGTTCTTTTTACTTCTTTAATGGGGCCCCTAGAAGATTTTAAATTACTTTTGTGGCTTGCCTTTTATTTCAGTTGGATAGCAATGTTGTAAAACAATTTATTGTCATAGGCAAAATAATACAGGAAGGTTTCCTACCACTCTCCAATTGTGCTAAGATTCAGTCAAGTATTTAATGTTTAGGGGCAGGTTTTCAATTATTATGAGTTATTTAGTTAGAAATAAAATCACTTAGGGGAACCTGGCTGGCTCAGGTGGTAAAGCATGTGACTCTAGATCTCGGGGTCATGAGTTCAGGGCCCACATTGGGCATAGAAATTCTTTAAAAAAAATCATTTATTTGAAGATACTACCACTGAATTCACATTTTCAAGTTGTAGTGTCTTTCAAGAGTGGTTTTTTTTTATTCTTTACTGAACTACCAAACTTAGGGACTTTACTGTAATTTATCTATATATTAATGTCACCTATCCATAAAAACTCAAAAATCTTAATTTTTTTTTTTTTTACCATTGTCTATGGAGTGATGAGAAATGGAAAGTGATAAATTCTATTATACAATTTGCAATCCATATCTTCAACCCTACTGCCTGCATAGTTTCTCACTACTCTGATGGGTCAAAATCAGATACATTGCATCCCGTCATTAAACCATTCTGCCTAATTAATTTTTTAGTGTTTAAAGCTTAGAGATTCTATACAAATTTTTTTTTAAACTTGAGATGCTTAAGGCAGTTGTTTTCTAATTTCTGTAATAAAGTTTATTTAAAGAGAGAGAGAAGGAGGGAGAGAAAGAATTTCAAGCAGGCTCTGTGCTGAAGCCTGGAACCCTTTATGGGGCTCAGTCCCACAAACCATGAAATCATGACCTGAGCTGAAATCAAGAGTTGTATGCTTAACCGACTGAGCTACCTAGGTACCCCCCTCCAGTGCATTAAAAAAGATTTTTTTAAATGTTTGTTTTTGAGAGAAAGAGCATGAACAGGGGAGGGGCAGAGAGAGAGAGAGAGAGACAGACAGACAGAATCTGGAGCAGGTTCCAGGCTCTGAGCTGCCAGCACAGAGCCTGATGTGGGACTTGAACCCATGGACTGTAAGATCATGACCTGAGTCAAAGTTGGATGCTTAACTGACTTAGCCACCCTAGGCATCACAGTGCATTTTTTTTAATGTTTATTTTTGAGAGAGAGAGAAGGGGAGGGGGGGCAGGAGAGAGAGAGAGAGAGAGAGAGAGAGACAGAGACAAAGAGAGAGAGAAAGGGAGACCATGGAATCTGAGGCAGACTCCAGGCTCTGAGCGTTCAGCACAGAGTCTGATGCGGGGCTCGAACCCACAAACTGTGAGATCATGACCTGAGCCAAAGTTGGACGCTTAACCAACTGAGCCACCCAGGCGCCCTTGCCTCCAGTGCATTCTTAAGTGGATCCCAAATCAAACAAAGTGAAGCTGCTATGGTGGAGGGGTATGTGGGGCACCCAAAGATCCCCCCACCACCCCAGTTTCCCCTTCTTTGGAAAATGAAACACTAAGTCAAAGTGGCAGGTTCAATTAAAGCATTATATGTGAAAAATCAGTGTGAACAGATTAGGGTTATATAATTTTTAAAACTGGAAGAGACGTGAGGTATTCTTCTTCATGTTGTAGAGTGAATTATCTGTCATGTTCACACAAAGAACAGTAGAGCTGGAGATAGGCCAACTTCTGTCTTCCAGTAGAATCTTCTTTCCTAAACCATCCTATGATAATAACCTAAGAAATATTCTTTCTCAGGACATTAATATGGCCTAGGAGTGATGACAGCTCTTCAGGGGAGAGTTAAGAACCTATTGGACATAAGGTGGAAGTGTGTGAGTGTAAAGAGAGAGAGATGTGTATATATGTCTCTCTCTCTACACGCACGCACACATGCACGGTAGGATTCATGGAGCAGTAGCCCAAAGTGAGGGTTGGGTGAATGCTTAGGAGGTGGCCAATGAGTGTGTTTCTCTTCTCTACTGTCTTCATAGCTTATTGCAATTCACTGATTAGGGTTTCAAATGGCACAATGAATTATGCAAAAGCTGTATCTGCAGGAGGGGCTGTCTTGCAGCCTAATGCAGCACAGATGGAAAGATCTTCTTTTAATCATTGTTCTCACAATACTTGGAAGCTTTTTGAGGAATAAGCAGTCAGAAGTGGAAGTGAATGGCCTTCAACAGTAAATGAATTCCTTCTGCAGAGAGGAACTGAAATGTATTTATGATGCAGATGGTTGCCCTGTGTTTGAATGCTCATCCTTGTCATCCGATATTCATGCTTAGAAGCAGAATGTGTCCTGAAATACTTGGGTTTTCGATGGTTCCACTGGAGAAATTACTTCTGCTCAGGCCGGCCCAACATGTATTATTATTTCTCTTCAAAAATGGTTACGAGTATTTAAATGCCAGTTAGCTCCAATCATGAAAATATGCAAATTACTTTTCTCTCTCTCTGATCCTTAGTTACTACTAAAGAGACTGAATTAGTTAGCATTCCAGTACTTTTATTAGCATAATATTAATGCAAATGATCAGCAAAGGCTTTTTAAAAAAGAAAGCAGAACGATGGAAAGCAATTAATAACAGTGCTCACTTGCCTCAGTGAGGAAGAAAAAACATTTTATGATTAGGTTTCTAACTACGGTATCTATGCCAAGGACCACCCACAAGGGCCTAAAGAGGTTTCTAAAAGCAATATCAGCCTGGAGGTTTCAGCTGCAGGGCAAAAGCCAACTGAAAAAGGCCCAAAGGGAACATTTCAGAAGGTGATATGCAGTCACCTGTAGGCAGCTCTTCATGATTCGGATGCTCTTAAGCATGTGTGCTATACGGTGTATTTCTAAGCCATTGCTGTTGAAACTGTAGGTGGAAAAAGTAAAGGAATGATATTCATTGGCCTCTTCAGTGTATTGTAGTAAAGGACTGAAAACCATTCCCAACAAAGGGGTTAATATAAAGAGGACGCCGATTAATTCTTTATTTGCTCAGAGGAAATGGGCTTAAATTAGAGGGAAGTAAAGTTGAATCAAATAACAGGAAGACATGGTTGGCTCTGGGGAGAACTTAATAAAATTAGAATGAGGTATAGCAAGAGACTGGAATCTCCCTGCTTACCTACTCTTACTGTGCTGCAGATTTTTCTTAACACTTTCTGGCGTTTGTGTCTGCCTTTGTTTGACTGGAAGCGAGCTCTGCGACACCCCCTGGCTGCACCACTCATAGCATGAAGCCTGTGCTGCCTCTTGTTGTTCATCTTCCTCATGCCTTATCTCTGCTGTTAGAAAGCATCAGAGGAGAAGTCCTTTGTGATCTGTTTATTGTTAACCAAGAACCCAAGCTCTAGAGCATTGTTCCACCAAAACACTGAAGTATTGTGGCGCCCGGGTGGCTCAGTCCTTTGAGCGCCCGAGTTGGGCTCAGGTCATGATGTCATGGTTTGAGTTTGAGCCCCGTGTCGGGCTCTGTGCTGACAGCTCAGAGCCTGGAGCCTGCTTCTGATTCTCTGTCTCCTGCTCTCTCTGCCCATCCCCCTGCTTGCTTGCGCGCGCGCGCTCTCTCTCTCTCTCTCTCTCTCTCTTTCCAAAATAAATAAACATAAAAAATATTTTTTAAAAAACCACTGAAGTATTGACTTCATGCCACTCCCTTCCCCTTTTTTTTAGTTACCTACTTTACTACTTAAAATGGAAAAAAGACTTCCTTATGTGGATTAATTTCATCGTTAAATCATAATCACAATTATTTTTAAAAATAAACCTTAAAATACAGAATTCTGACTGACATCTGTAATGAAGAGCAATGAATAAATGTAGGCATTGTTCAGTGAGACTTTTTATTCATAAAGTTACTGGATTAAGAAATTAACACTCTTGTATTAGAGTGGTTGGCATATGATCAGAGTTTCCCAACTATTTCTTATAAAAGCTGTGCATTTTACTTTATAAACCCTGTGTCAGCAAATAACTGAAGTCTTTTATGAGGTGGGAACCCTTAATAGTTGGCCCTCAAATACCTGAGTTAAAAAAAAAATTAAAAGGAAACAAAGAACAGAAAACAGTTCTCAGTCTTGGATCTTTTCTGTAAAATAGCTGACCACTTAGGTCTTTCTGAAGACTTACCCTGGCAAGATAGTAAAGGAGGTTAATCTTTGATGCCATCATTCATCCTGACTGTTTTGGTGTACACTGCACAAATTCTGCTTTCTGCCCTAGTGGGCACAACACCCTCTTAATCCTTTCATATCCTCCTT
Source organism: Cryptoprocta ferox (assembly GCA_028646485.1). Lineage (NCBI taxonomy): Eukaryota > Metazoa > Chordata > Mammalia > Carnivora > Eupleridae > Cryptoprocta > Cryptoprocta ferox. Next base: position 33,501,123 of record CM053577.1, read on the forward strand.
TTAGAACTTACTCAAACTCTGGTCTCTAGAGGCTCTGTTCTGCATTCAGTAGCCCTTTGGCTAATGTTCTTTCTTCTACCTCTCTTTTCTGGCAGGGAGTATCATTGGTACAAGACCTGGCTGGGAGGTGAGGTCCTGGGAGCCTTGGCCAGTGCAGAATGCAGGGCTCCTGAAGGTGACCTTTTGGGAAAAAATAACAGTCAGTCAATCTGGATTGTTTCTTTGTAGGGAATGAGGAGAGTCCAGGTCTAGAGCAATGGGGAAAGTAGAGGAGAGGAAGAGGGACGGCAATGAAAGACTAGAGGTGGGAATCCTTGAGCTGAACATTGATTTAGTATCAACTTTCTGCAGAGTGCCAGTAGCCTTGGCTAGGGAAGGAACTCTCAAGGGCATGAACTTGTGAACTTCTTGGCCTGTTTCAGATTCCCACATGGTATGGCATTTTGGACCTAGATGCCATATTGCTTTCGTTAAGTGGGGATTTTGCTGCCCCATGTAAGCAACAAGTGAATAGTAGACTAGCATACACCTGGCGATGAGTGGGAGACTCAGGATTCCTTTTAAGACAGGAATTAAACTAGGGCAGGTTCGTATACTTCCAGTTTGGCAGATTTAATCTTCCCAGAATTTTATGTGCCTGTGGGTGGCATTTACCAGTGCTCAGTGTGCTCACAATACTGCTAGAAAATGTGGTAATGCTAATGAATAGCTTTAGTTATGTTTTCTTATTAAATTATTTTTTTTTTTTTTACCTCCTGCATTTCCTCTGCTCAGTCCCTGAAGGTTCCATAAAACTCTTATCCATCCCTCATGGTCACATTAGGTCTCCCTGTGCCTTGTGCCATATTCCTGACCTCTAAACAGAGCTCAGTTTTTACTGAAAACATTTATTTTAGTGGGAGTTCTTTTTTCTTTTGTTTTCCTTCCAATGTTAGGCTTAAAGTACCTACTCCAAGCAGTATTTTACAGTTAGAAATGGCCTTTAGTTCCTCATGTTCGTATTTTTCAGGTTACTGTACTCACATGTCTTGTGTTGGGTCAGCTGAGATTTAAAAAAATTTTTAACGTTTTTGTTTATTTTTGAAAGACAGGGCATGAGCAGGGGAGGGGCAGAGAGAGAGGGAGACACAGAATCTGAAGCAGGCTCCAGGCTCTGAGCTGTCAGCACAGAGCCTGACATGGGGCTCGAACCCACGGACTGTGAGAGCATGACCTGAGCCGAAGTCAGCCACTTAACAGACTGAGCCGCCCAGGCGCCCCTGGGCTAGCTGAGATTTTTAAAACATGCTAAGACAAAAAGGGGCCTTAGATAATCTCATTTAAAGAGAAAAAAAATTGCCCTCTAATGTTCCCATATCCTACTTCATAACTGATTGCCAAAGACATGTAACGAAAACATTATGGATGAACTGTTTCTAAGCTTGGCTAAATTATTTGATTAGCTGGAAATTATCTCCCCCCACCCCCCACCCCCCCAGTCTCAATAGAGCTGATTAGCACCTGGCTTATAAAAATACTTCCTGGACTTCAGTACTTACCGGTGGAACATTATGGGATTTGAAGGTCATTTGGAGCTATCCATAAAATTACGCTTTGTAGCCTAAGTGAAATAGATTTCTTTTTTCTTAGTCAAGTATTTGCTATGCTGTTGCTACTGTTTTCAGTTGTTTTATAGTATTCTTTAGTAGTATTTTGAAATAATGTATAAATATCATCTTCCTATTTATTGTATGTAGCATAAACACAGGTATCTTTTCACTTTTAACATTTTCTTCCAGTATTTGGTCACATTTTTTTGCTGGCTGGTGAAGGTTGGTTTTATACTTCTGTAGCCCCACTGAGATATGAGATGATTTCTCCATCTTATTTCAGTAAAGAGTCACAAAGAAGCAAGAAGAGTTTAATCATAATGCCCACACCTCTTCTAGAATATGCCCATGTATTTTCCTTTAGTTATTATCAAAAGGTTTTTTCCCCCCCCAACTATGCCTTGTGTCCATGTTTTTATTAGCATATGGCATAGGAAAGTTGATGCTAATATGTATATAAAAATCTTATAACGGGCAAGAGGTTTGCCCATAGGCAGTAAGTAAACCAATATTATATTCACTACTATTCCAACATTAAATTAAAAAATATTCACTTTCAGCGGGGCCGGGGTCACTCAGTTGAGCTACCGACGCTTGATTTTAGCTCAGGTCATGATCCCAGTGTTGAGGGCTCTAGCCCTACATTGGGCTCTTCACTCACTGTGGAGCCTACTTAAGATTCTCTCTACCCATCCCCACCTCCCACCTCTCTTCCCTGCTCACTCGCTCTCTCTCTCTCTCTCTCTCTCTCTCAAAATAAAAAGAAATTAATGTTCATAGTTTGGTGTTATATCAACAAATGTTTTGTTAGTACCTATATGAGGGCAGGCATTATGAATCGATACTCTATGAACTGGAGGAGAATTTTGGAAGATTGTAACTTCTCCTCTCCTGGATCACAGATTCTGAAGTATATTGTTAAATTTTATATGGAGGGTTGTACATTGGTGTAAGTTTATGTGTTTGTATTAATGCGTGTTTAAGGCACACTGGTAAACTGTGATGATGAAATTCTGGTCTAACAGAAGACTTGATAGGGAGCTTTTAAATGACAAGTTCAAGATTATCAGAGGCAATGGGAAGACTTGAGGTTTTCATTAGTGAATCTTCTTCATTTCACCTCTGGAAATGCATTGAGAACTTGATGGATTCCTCAGAAAGAAAAGAGGAGCACAGCTTTGAAACAGAAAAGGCAAAAACATTGATTTGTTAAGAGCAATAAAAATATAATGGATAAAGGGTTGGTGAAAACCTGGGAGGCTGATAACTACCTTTGAAACCACATGACTGTTGTGAATTGAGAACCAGGTATTCGACAGCAGTCGTGAGGAATCTGGACTCCGTCCCAGGAAAGAACAGTCTTATTAATGGACCAGGGAATGGATTTCATGAAGCCAAACCCACCAAGACTGTGAGAGACAGAGCAGGAGAAAGGGCGGGATCGCAGGACGGGCTGTGGAGGAGACCTCAAATTATGTTTGCATCTACAGAAATGTTTAGGGAGCGGCGGGGGGGATGAAGCAGAGGTGAGCAGATAGCAGTGGTAGTCAGAGAGGAAGTGAAGTTCTTCTGAGAAAGGCATGGTGAACCCCACACAGCCCGAAGCACATTTGGGATAGCTCGAAAGCCGAGGCCAGGACCCCGAGGCCTATGCTGCATAGTTGTCTGGGCCACAAATTTAGTGAGGAACTGGAAAATTCCACCCGTACCTGGTGTTGGTGTCATTTATAATCTATCTCATGATAAATGTTTGGGCAGCTTGATTGAACGGACATCTCTGAGAAGGTGCCCACCGTACAGGAGGCATTGAACAAATGCTTTAAAATTTGAGAGAGGAGTTGACAGGATGGAAGCAGGGAATGTGAGCTTAACGAAGCCTAAGCCAGTGTTTGTTTATGACTTGATCATAAGTATAATCTACTAGGAAATCAGCTCTTTGTTTTGTAACCTCTATTCCCTCATAAGGAAGCCTACTTTCAGACAACACTCGAGTTACAGGCATCAAATAATGACTTAGTAATTGCCTTTTTCAGGTTTTCTGATGACTAATTTCTTTACTGTCTACTTTTCATGTTCCTGTCGTGCTCCTTTGTACGTTTTGTGCAATTAAATAGAAACCACCTTAGAAATTAAAAGGAAGTTGTTGTAGAGGCAGCAATAAGTGAACAATTTTTAATTAATAATTGAAGTTTTACAAGCATCTGCTATGGCCAGCAGTTTGCTGAGCTCAGGGATACCCCGATGAATAAAGCAAAACACGGGGTATTGCCTTAACACAAAACGTAATGGTAGCATCACAGTGCAGGATGTGGTAAGGGCTGTGGGGAACCTGAAGAAAGGAGGTAATGGTACCAAGATGCGAAATTGAGTAACAACAACTAGAAAACAGATCCCATTGGAGTGCCTACGACCAGAGAGCGAAGGTGGCTCCACAGCTAATGGGAGCAAGAAAAGGAAAAAGTCCCGAAGTAGAAATGTGCCTGATGGAAGCAAGTGTCAGGTGGAATTAAGCCCTGGAGATGGATAATTGAATGAAATGTATCTGCAAAACTCAATTTGATATGCTTTGGGCCACTGTTGTTACAAGATCATTTTATGTTGAAGTCCCACTGCAGATCCCTCTAGCCTTGTCTTTGGAGAATGATTTTGGCTTTGAGACCCTGTGGCTCCCATTTGGTTACTTGTCCCTGTAAGTGAGGAAGAAGGAGTGCCCCCCTGAGAGAAGTTTGGGGAGCTCAGGAACCAAGAGGATCTCACTTCTGCTCAGAAGCAGAGTCTAAAAGCAGAAAGACCTCGGTCTGTAACCATAGCCCGTAATTTCCCCTGTCTGTACATAGGAACAAAGGAAGTTTTTCCAACATGCCTTGGCTGCCTCCTGACGTTCCCACGTGTCTTTTTGTCCTGTGCCTTCCCTCCTTTCTACCAGACCTGCTGCTGTTAGCTGCCTATATCCCTGCTCCTTTAGTGTCATTCGCATATATGTTGGTTTGCCATAGTTTTCTGTAAAAGTGGTAAAGCCAAGTTTTCAAAACCTATTCCTAACAGTGTCACTGAGGGGGCTGCTCTTCTCCGTTTCACTTAGGCAGTGTTGTGTCAATGGGAGATCATGTGTTCTGTTGCTCATTGTTTTGCTGTATGTCAAAATGGGGTGGACGTTCAGTGAAGACTCTGATGTGCTGTACAGATACTGACTGACTTTTCTTTTGAAAGAGAGAGAATGCTGAAAGAAATAATGCTTAATTTTTATCTCCTCCTCCCAATGAAAGGGGTAATATATACAAAGAGGAAAAGTAAATTTACTTGAGGGGCGCTTGGGTGGCTCAGTCGGTCTGTCCCTCCCCCGCTCATGCTCTCTATCTCAAAAATAAATAAACCAAAAAAAAAAAAATTAAAAAGTAAATTTACTTGAAATGTGAAATATAACTTCATGTATTTTTAAAACTAGCAGTTAGGGGCACCTGGGTGACTCAGTTGATTAAGTGTCTGACTTTGGCCCAGGTCATGATCTCATGGTTTGTGGGTTCAAGTCCTGTGCCTGGAGCCTGCTTCAGCTTCTGTGTCTCCCTCTCCGTCCCTCCCCTGCTCGTGCTCTGTCTCTGTCTCTCTCAAATAAATAAACGTTTAAAAAAAATGTAGCAGATGGGTGGAATAGAAGAGATAAGGAATCCCTTTTCCAAGGTTCTGAAGGATGCCTGGGTGTGGGGAGAGGCAGTGTGGTATTGCTTTCTAATCAACTTCTTACTGCCTTCGGGCATTGTCCCTGTTCTTTCTTCCTGGATGTCAGCACCACTTCTAATAATTACTGCTTTCAGCTAAACAATAGTAGGCATTCACTTCCGAGGGGAAAAAAATGACTTGGGTCATTCATAGGGTGCAGCTCTTTACATAGTCATTCAAATTCAGTGTATTCTGATGGACAGGGCCATTACAGAGTATTAATAGCATCACCACCTCATGATGGCAGTGATTACTTCTTTAATGTCACTCTCCAAGTGCAAGAAAAATCCACACAGCAGAAAACACGTTTTGTGTTTTAAAAATTTTTTTTAACACAGAGAACATATAGATAGAGAAACAGAGTGAGTTAAAAACCACTTTTGAAAATTTCAAACTTCTTCAAAGAAAGTGTTTCAAAAACAGGTACATATGAAGTCATGTCCCAGAGTGACAAAGACTATTTTAGAAAATGCCTTGGAAAAGATGTCTCATGCATTTTAAAGAGAGACGGTTTGATTGTTAAAATGTATTTTTCTCTAGAGAAGTATACTGGTCATTTAAAAACGTTAATTATAGACTGTGTCAACATGATCACTTTGGGGTTTGCTATGTGCAGTACAAACTGAGAAAGAGTGATGCAAAAAAAAAAAAAAAAGTCAATTCTAACCTTTCTAGTCTATTTGGTGTAATAAAAAGACGACTGCAGAAGAAAAAAGGACACTAATCTTGGTTCTCCCCTCACTTTGCTGGGTAACTTGAGGGAGAATTTAACCCTGGGGCCTCATTACCTCATTCAGAAAATGATGGGGTAGATTTAAATCCCTAGGGTCCAATACTATTCTAAAGTTCATGCTTCAATAACTGTGGCTTTATCTAAAATACACTTGGTCATTATGGTTGATGGTAAGTTATGCTGTAAGAACGAAACAAAAATAAACCTTATTCCTCTGTTTTGAATCTTCCAAACTGGTCACTTCTTTTTTTAAAAAAATTATTTATTTATTTTTAGAGAGAATGGGGCGAGGGGCAGAGAGGCATGGGAAGAGAGAGAATCCTGAGCAGGCTCCACGTTCTCAGAGTGGAGACCATTGCCGGGCTTGAACTCACGAACAGTGAGATCATGACCTGAGCTGAAATCAAGAGTCTGACACTTAACCGACTGAGCTCCCCAGGCACCCCCCAGCCTAGTCACTTCTTTCTGTGCATTGAAATGAATGTTGGGATAAGGGACAGGAAAGATAGAACTCTTCTGGAGAGGATATTGTAAGAAATCTTAGCGTCAGAAGACTTAAAGTCCCAGGTGTGGTCCTGGAACACCTGGAGGAGGCGGGATGGGGGGCTCAAGAAAGCAGACTTTGGGCCACAGAAGTGTCCCTTAGAAGGGACAGCACAGGAAATGGACTGATGAGTGCAGAAACAGTCCTCTTGATGGGGCAGGGGACAGAAAGTAGAGATTGGACCAGGTAGTTAAATATGAGTTCAAAGAAACATCCTAGTTCCAAATAAATTTGCCCTGAGATGGTTGAGGAAGAGGTATGGATTACAAAGGGGAGTGATAAGGAAAATACACATTTTCAACTACACTGGCCCAAAGGGAAGCTTAGAATTCCTGCCCCTTGTCCATGATAAATAAAAGCAAATGATGAAAGACATTGGCAAGGCAGGGGGTTTTAAATGATGCTCTAGTCTTTGTCATTGAAGTATAAATTAAATATGGGTATATAATTGGAATAAGTCCCAGTTTTGATGAAAGGCTGTGGAATTAAACTAAAATAAACAAAGAAGTAGGTCAAGAGTCACCAGGAAAGCATGGCTGTGTCTTTCAGTAAGGCTCTCTGGAGCGTTGCCTACAGAATTGAAAAGTGCTTTTTGAGACCCATTAGGTGGTGTTTTTGAGAAATCCTAGGACAGCGGTTTTCAAAGTGTGGTCCTGGAACACCTGGAGGAGGCGGGATGGGGGGCTCAAGATCCTTTTAGGCGTCTAGGAGATCATGACTGTTTCCACAATAACACAAAGATACTATTGGCCTTTTTCAATCTCATTCTCCCGTGAAAACACAGTGGAGTTTCCCAGAGACTACATGATGTGCAGTGTCACAAAAGATTGAATGTAGAAGCAGATGTGAGAATCCAGATGTCTTTTATTAAGTCAGACATTAAAGACAGTTTCAGAAAATGTAAAACAATTCTCATCTCACTACTTTTTTTTTTTTTTTTTTTGGTATGGGCAATAGGCCTTCCCCCCACCCCCCACCCGAAGTTATTTATGTTAAGATGTGATTATTCTCATTAAATGAAATAGTATTTTTCCCAATTTTAGTAGCTAATAGTGTACATATCAATAGATATAGTCTATATATGCAAAAGCTCTTTGGGGAGCCTTGAAAAATTTTACGTGAATAAAGGAGTACTGAGACCAGAATGCTCAAGAATGGCTATCTTAGAGGATAAGTAATTTTTTGAACCTCATAAGAGGGCAAAGGTGACCTCATTAACCTATGGGAGGGGTAATTATAGTTAGCAGTTTTATAGTGAACAGTGATACTAAGTTGCACACCCTCTTCATGGTTCCCCATGAGGGATTTCAGGGGGGTGATTCTCCCTTGATAACGCACAACAAACAAAGCAGTCAAGGTTATTGGTATTCTTCCCATTTTGTAGGTAGGAAGTGTTAGGGTTAGAGAAGTCATGTGATTTTCCAGAATCCTAGAGGTAGTTATGACCCCCAGTTCCATATATTTGCATGTCATTTCTCTCACTGCATTGGTACTAGAATGAATCATCAGTCAGCTTGCTTGCTTTCATCTAGCAGACCACAGCCTAAATGCATGGCACCGTCCACCTCCCTCTGAAGAACAAATTGTGCCAGACCAATTTAACATTCTCTGTGACAAAGTAAATAAGAGGCTTGAATGATCTCATTACATTTGAAATTCACTGACCAGTAGAAGAAAATATCACAGAAACCTAGGATAAAATATACCTGGGAAAAATAGAGTGAAACAAAGCCCTGTTTTTTTTTGTTTTTTGTTTTGTTTTGTTTTCTTTTGTTTTTGTTTTGTTTTGTTTTTTTTATAAACACAGCATAAGAACATGCTAGCAAGAGGAAAAAGAAAGGACATTCCATGAAGGCCCGTAAGGGTCTGTGAAGTTACCAATTGCTGATCACCTTAGCGCCCATGTAAAAAAGACATGGCAATAATACTGTGACACATGGGAATGCAAGCACGAGAGCATGAGTTTGCACTCAGCTGGAAGCCGCTTCTGTCAGAGGACTCTAGTTCTGTTGGTGTTTATAGCTGGAAACGGGGAGAAACGTGAGAATGTTTGAAGAGTGGCCCTGGGATGATTAACACATAGGATTCTGCAGGGCAAGTGAGGAAGAACAATTGTTTGCCAGAAAGTCAGGTGGGGGTGATTGGTAGTGGTCTGTAGTACAAACTGTGTGCTCTTTGATTTTAGCACCGTGTGTCACCATGGGTCTTTTGGAAATGTAAAATATTTCTGCTCTGCACTTCATTATGTCTAGCAGATGTTACTTTATGTTCTTGAACCCAGTTTGCAGAACGAACATGATAGCAGATAACATAGACCTAAAAACCAAAGAGAAGAAACTAGGTAACTGGATCCTTACCAGGACAGTTTTAAGAAGGGCCACACGTTTAGCCATTGTCTGTCTGGAGTTCAAATGTAGAGTGTATCCTAAGTGACACAACACGTTTGTTGATATAAAACGTAACTTTAAAATGCTCAGCTACATTTTTTGAGAAAATTTAACCTATGTGGTACAGAAGAGTAGTCTACCACTGAATAGTTTCCTCCTTCCTCCTCCCCATCCTCTAATGTTTAAAAAGGAAAAAGTTTTCTTCCAACATTGACCAATGATCCAAAAAAGGAAAAAAAAAATCCTCTATTTCATAGGACTCTGTATCATCGAGTTATCATAGAAAACCTATTCAGCTTTGAATCTTATTAAAGTAAAAATACTGAGTCTATTCATTAGCACTAGGTGATTAGATTTTTGCTTTATGCATATTTTGAAAGCAGGGCCTGACATAGAAGGTATATTTCTGTAACAGTGCTGTCGCTCAATGCCCTTGCGTTTTTATGCACGTGCTATCTTAATGGAAAATTACTGGAAAATTCTTGCCAGAATAAATACATTCCTTCAGAAGCGAAAAGCTTCATGTACTTTAGTTCAACTGCACCTCTTTTTCTGTGAGCAGATCAACCAAATTATTTGGCATTAGTCATTATACTTCACACAGTCCACAGTCCTTATTGTGGTCTCCCGTGGAACTAAGTATTGCAGGAGATGGAAATAAGGTAGACAATCTCATACTATAATGAGAAAGAAAACAAAAACAAGGATAGGGCATCTACATATTTGACATGAAATAAACCAAAAATGAATTTGGCAGACATTGTGTAAATTATCTTTAACTTTCCTGGTAAAGCAGGATTAAAGAATAGGACTTGTGGATAGGTTGAGCTGCTAATCACAGAAATAAAAATATAATTTTTGTTTTAAAGAGAGACATAGCTTTCACATTCACACTTTAAAGAATCAGGAGTGTAGAATCTAAAATGAGAATACTGAAGGTATTGCCACTGGGGCAAGGAAAAGGGACCTGGTTGGGATACAGGGATGTAAACAGGACGATTAGGGCAGGGAGGGAGGAAGTGCCCCTTGAATTAAGGGATGAGGGAGGCAAACAATGGACAATGGAGACCAGAGGAAAGAAATTGACACAAATATGTCAAGACTTCCTCCTGTTGGCCCTCATCCTAATGCCCACCCATCACCAACCCAGACTTGCTACTGGGGAGATATTACAGTGATTGTTATTCATTACTGGCATTATTAAAATGCATAATCAAGTCAGAACCGCCTTCAAAGGCATAAAACTGGCCTGTTAGCATATTACAGTTAAGTAGTCAGTTATAGTGTACTTATTTGTAGCAATAGGAAATTAAGTGTTTTGACTTTCTAAGAAACCAGTTGGAATTAAACTGCTAGGTAGAATCAGAGTTTAGTTACCCTCTCCCTTATGTACTATTAAATCCTGTTGTAAATAATTATAGGAAAGGCTAATTTAAATGTGAAAGTATTCACATACTATTAAAGAATTTTGTTTTACGGTTCTTTTTATTTTCATATGTGCAGTAGGAAAACCAGTGTAGCAAAGTATTACTTCCTAACATTCTCTTGGGAGCTAAAGGAGCAATTTGAAATTAGAATAACCAAACACTAGTTCACCAATTATTGTCCCCATGTAAATTATATCTTCAAAAAATTTTTGAATATAAAGAGGAAGCACCATAACTGGAAAACTTCCTTTTTAAAGTAATTATGGTTTTCCCCCTCTATCTCAATATAAAAAAATAAGATAAAATTTAGTATTTCTATTATATCTGGGACGTATATACTTGTTTATTATCAAGTCTTTTCACTTTTAGTAGTCAGTGGGATGTGACTTATAACAAAAAAGTGTAATTAACTTGGAAGTCATAAAAATACCTTCTTTAATTCAATTTATTCTTTTCTTGGTAAATAATATTTGAGATAAATGTTGAAGAGGTAATTCCTATCTATGCAGAATTGCCAATAAATGATTTTTTTCACCAACAAAGAAGTTTTACCAAATTTTAACACACACATCAGCCAAAGGTACATTTATAAGTGAAGTTTAAGAGTTGCTTTCTATGGTATAATGTAACAGCAAACTTAATATGTCATTTATCTGTTGGCTTTGGTTTCAAAAATAAAAAGGAAATCCATATGGTATGTCATGTATTAATTGCATATATTTGCTATATAATGGCCGAGGTTTGCTTGCACAGATATAAATGACAAGTATGAAATACTGTATAAAATTTAATCTCAATAGCCTATAATGAAGATTTAACCCATCTCTTTCTGAGAATAAAGTTTTAGGTTAGAAAGCAGTCTTAAAATAATTTATATGAAATGGAAAAATGGTTTATTCTATCGCTGTTTGTTCTTTGCATACTTTTTCATAGAGAATGAAACGTTCATTCTACAGGCATATTAAAATTACTGGTATCTCAAGGTAAATAGCTTCAAAATATGTATCTCTTTGGTTTTCGTAAGGGGAACTTAAGGAGTTTCAAAATTCTTCAGTCAGTGCTCTGATGTTTTAGAAATTGTACTACTTCCTCATCTATTAAAATGAACCATGTTTTCTTTTGAATTTATAGTCGCAAATATGGCCAGTACACTATGAATCAGGAAGTCACCAAAGTTCCGGAAAAGCCTCCATATGACCGATCAAGTTCTCAGGATTCTTTGGATGAACTATCTATGGAGGACTATTGGATCGAACTAGAGAATATCAAGAAATCTAGTGAGAACAGACAAGATCAAGAGGTGGTGGTCATCAAAGAGCCTGATGGTAATGACTGACTAAATAAAACTTTTGTTTATATATGTATTTATGGGAGATGAATACAGGAGAATGTAGAGGAGAATAATAACCACAATAAAAATTAAAGCTAGGACAGCCAAAATAAGATAATGTTAGTTGGCCTTTCAACTTGAAAAATTACTTGTTGATGGCAGATTAATGGATGCAGCTGCCAAATTTAAATGGCACGAGCACTTTCACTTAGTCTGAGACATGGCTGGTATTTTGTTGACTAAGCTTACTATATCATAGATTCCTGGGGTTAGACTTGATCTTTGAAAGGATCTAAATTTCCTTTCTCTGATATTTTAGCCACATGGTCATTTTTTCTCTAGTGAGATTAGATGCTCACGGAAAGCTCACTACTTTGCAGTGATCCTGTTTTTCCCTTGTTCAGTCAGCTTGAGTCATTTTGATGTTCTTTATTTTATTGATTCACAATTTGCAACACGTGCTGTAGTTGTGCCTTTTGGAAGAACAGAACAAGCCTATTCTATTTTTACAGGACAGCCTTTCAGATATGTGAGGACGCTTATCTTGTTCCTCACCAAGTCCTTCTAGGAGGAAAATAAAAGATTTACATAAACCAATCCTTTGGGTGGTTTTCGGACCTATCTCAGTGTTGCTCATCTTATCTTTCAAAGTGTAGTACACCAGATTGGATACACTGCTGCAGGCTTTGCCAACTAACCTGCGGATACGGGTTTGGACAGAGTTTGATGGCATTGGCGTTTTTAGCTTCCATATTGACTTCTTTCTTTTTTTGGCTTGTAATTTCTCTTGTTTCTTTCCAGCCATATTTCACATAATCTCCACTCCTATAGTTGATATTTTAGAAGAAACATATAAGTTTTTTTTTCCTCTTAAAATTCATGTTGTGTTTCTTTTAATCTCGTAAATTCTAGCAGTCACCAAGGTTTTGATGACCAATACAGGCATCTGTTATATTAGCTTTCTTTCTATGCCATGTGCCATCCAAAAGTTTGTAAGTTTGTTTTTGGGGTGTCAGCTGACATGGATGCCAAAAATTTGTAAGAGACAGTCAGTGCCTCCTGACCCACTCATAATGATCTCCTTTTCAGCAGGATTTCTTAAGTCAGTGACTTAGCCCTGAGTTATTTAAGCAGCTGAATCTACGTACATAGGATTTTCCCCTTTGCTATAACATTGCTTGAAAAATCTACCAATACTACTTTAAAAAGAAAAATTGGAGATTTTTCTTAATTTAACATTTCTCAGTTTTGTTAAATGATAATCAACTCATTTTTGTGTGTGTGTGTGTGTGGGCTCTCTTTCACTTTACTCTCATTCTTTCTCTCTTCACCAATAAAATTGAGCTTATTTGTGATAATCAGTGAATCCCCCAACTTTTCTGTCTCCGTGTTTCAAGACGGAAGCAGCAAAACAGTGGTCTGCTGAATAAGGAGAAAATATTCCACAGAACAATGTATTCAAGCCTTATATGTAGCTGTTTGTCATTATCTATTTCATAATTTTCCAAGATGAAAATGAATTTGTAGATTGTTGTCGTAAGGTGATTATCAAGAAGAACTGAGAATGTGTCTGTATGCCCATGCCTTTTCTTTGACTTTAAATCGTTTGCGATTTAAATTTTTAATGGATCGAGTGAAACTATATATAAATCTTGTTTACATATCATGTCAAGATCAGCTTTTTGTCCCCTGGCAAATTGGCTTTATACATGTATACTGAGTTCTACATTAATAGCATTAATAATAATGGCTGGCTTTTTATGTCAGTGAAGAGTTTTTATTGCCTGGCAATACAGATTACCTGGCACCAAGGATATTAACGCTTGATTTCTGCCCTCAAGGAGTTTATATGATGTAGAAGGGTAGATGGGCTAGAATAGAGCTCTGCAAAGCTCTTCCCATGTAGCGTTCTCTCATTTGGTTATGAGGCAGCCAGGACTGCTGCTTTAGGTTACAGATGAGAAAGCAGTGTTGGCTTGAAATAATGTGACCTGTCCAAAGGGATGTGGCTATCAAGGGGGAGAAATGGAGTGTAGATGAAGGTCTTTTGTCTCTCAAGTCATTGGTCTTTCACTTTCCTCTATAAACTTAGTGCCAGGAGGGAATCTATTCTACTTATCTGATTTTTTTTTTTTTGGTAATTTTCATAGATCTTAAACAATATTTACTGTTTACTTCCTGCTTTCAGTGTTTCGAATTGATTATTAGGTCATTAGTTTCCTATCAAGCTTTTTTTCCCTTAAAATAGTGTGCTTTTCTTTTTTTAACTTGTAAAAAAACATGACTCTGATGTGCTTACTAGGGGGATTAAAAACTTAATTGGAAATTGCTTAGTTCCTGATGTCTGGATGCTCTCTACTTCTTTGCTATACTCCATGTCAGCTACAGTGAAAAGAGAAAATGAGCCTTTCCATCAATTAGTGTTGGAGTCTGGGGCAGTGCTGAATTTAAGCCAAGAAACGGGGCTTTAATGGATATGTCCAGCATTGACTTCCTTCTGTAACTTGATGGAAGCAAGTTATCTTTTCATTGCTTGTTCATCTCGGAAAAGGGGAACAGTATTATCTTCCTCTGGTTAATCTGCAGGGAAGTGATCGAGGTTAATCACATGTGAAGTCATTTAAAATTTTTAATTGAGTGTATATGAAATGGATCTAAAATTTGATATCTTTGTGGCTGGAGTTGATGGCAGTTGTCCAAGTTTCAGATAATGATTCTTAGCGCTCTGGTTTGATTTCGATGGAAGAATGTCAGTAAGCGTGTTTGAAGAGCTTAAAAAAATGTAAAAGTTATCCTATTTTGTGACCTTAAACGCCATTTTTGTCTATCATCTTAGAGGGAGAACTGGAAGAAGAGTGGCTTAAGGAGGCTGGTTTGTCCAATCTCTTTGGAGAGTCGGCTGGAGATCCCCAAGAAAGCATGGTGTTTTTGTCAACCTTGACCCGGACCCAGGCAGCAGCTGTTCAGAAACGGGTAGAGACAGTCTCCCAGACCTTGAGGAAAAAAAACAAACAGTACCAGATTCCTGACGTCAGAGACATATTTGCTCAACAGACAGAGTCCAAAGAAAAAGTAGGTGTTCTTTTTTGACGTTAAAGCAAAGGAATAATTGCTTTGAATTGACTGGCCCCATCCAGTTTCATTCAAATCATTAAAAACTTAATGAGCCCTTATATGCCGGATGTGAAGGCTCTGTGCTGGCAGTGATCAAGAGAGACCTAGTCTCTGTCCTTCTTAAAAGTGATACCACTGGGGCAGAAAATTGTAAACAAGTTAACATTCAGTGTGATAATCCTTGTGTTAGGTGTCCTTGCAGCATTAGGAATGGCCCTGACCCTTCAGACAATGTGACTGCCAATTGTTACTTACAGAGAGGTAGGAGGTAAGGGATTCTTCCTTATCTTTTAACTCTTGCAGGAATATGTGCTTTTCCCCAGACTCATTTGGGGATGAAGTGGAGGGTGAGGGAGCTAGCTGCAATGTAATTAGAAAGCAGGACCCCTGAAACCATGAAATAACTTTCCTTTTGTGTCTAGTGCTTAACACAATGCCTAGCACACAGAAGATTTGAGTAAATATTTGTCAAGCTGATTAATTTGTTATGGAAGCTGTTGGAATCTGGGTGAGCGTGTGGGACTGGTGAATGAAGAGCTATCAGGGGGAACATGAGAGACCTCTGTGGCCTAGAGCAGCAGCCCATTGGGGGGCTCTTTTTTACTCAGCCATGAAGACATAAGGAGCTTGCACAAATGATAAATTAATATCAATCTATTCCTTAATCAGGAAAGTCTTGGTCTAAAAAAAAAAAAAAAAAAAGCCAGCTGAGATAAATGGTGTTCTTAGGGTTAAAGTTGATTTACATTCTGGATTAGTTTCAGGTGTCACTGAATAGGCCTGGCCTTAGAAGACCCAGGGGGGTTGTTGGAGTGAAGATAAACCAAAGGGATCTCGAACCCTGACAATAATAGTAATAATTGCTGCCACCACTGCTGCACACTTACTGTGCTAACTACTTTCCTTGCTTTATTTCATTTAATCCTTACAGCTGTCCTGTGAGTGAGGTATTACCATTTCCATTCTATGGCTGAGGCTCATAGACTTTAAGTAACTTGCTCAATGTCCCATGGATAGTAAACCCAAATTTGTGTGACTTCGAAGTATGGGCTTTTAACCACTATGTATCCTGCTGTATTTGGGTTTCCATATATGATTCTGATATTAACTAACCCAAACAAGAGATTTTATTTATACTACAAATAAAGAGTAGAATCATGTGATTCTAAAAAAAAAAAAAAACGGATACCTTGTAGTTATGGTATCTTTCTGTCTTGTAGAGGATTTTTTTTTCCTGCTTTTTGTAGCTATTTTATTCTTCCAGGAAGTCCTTAATAGCTTCAGATTGTTACTCTATTTGCCTGGGCAATTGTGGATCAAATTCAGTCTATTTGATAGGAGTTTTGGGGTCACTGGATTGTTCCAGCCAGGTCCCTTGGTGCTGTGAGACAGTAAACACATGCTTACCACCCAGTGGTTATTTGGGGCAGCCACTGGAGTTGAAGGACTGGACTAGGTTTCCAGCTGTAGGAAAATGAATGGTAAGGAAATGTAGTATTATGACATTTCCTTCCCAATTAAGGAACCCTTCCTAAGGGAGTTAAGAGGAAATAAAAAGGGGGAGGGGGAAAGAAGGGAGTCTAAGCAAAATATGTGTACTGTGGCATTCCTGCCAGTTTCCAGAGGATGTTGCTACTTGGTGCTGGAAGCAGCATTTTCCAGCAAATTCCTGGTAATATCGAAGCCACATGGTTTGAGTCCATAGTAATTGGTGGATTGTATCATCTGATGGCCTCATTAAGAGAGAAATAGCACAAGTAAATGAAAATAATGTTAACTTGCTTACACTGCATGCCTTTAATTGGAAGCCTGCCACCCGTTAGAAATATGTCCCCCATTCCTCAAGGAAACGTGGGCCAGCCATCTTCGCTTGCAGTTCTTCTGTTCTCAAATAAGTACAAATTCAGCCCTTCCATTTTAAACGCTTCCTCATGAAGCCCTTGCTGACACTAGGAAATAGAATACAGAAATGAATACCATCTGCACTGTTATCTTCACTTGCTAAGGAAAACAATTCTGACCACATGCTCCAAAATATGTGTTCATGTGTAAGATTAGAATTCCTCACTGTGTTCATTGTGCTGTGGAGGGAGGGCTAGCCTTCTGCAGGCTTGTGGGCGAAGAGAGGAGAACGGTATTTGCTCTGTCCTCGGGGCGGGGGGTGGGGGGGAGATCAGAGTTGTGTCCTGACCCTTGTAGCACCTGTGTGGTTGGGGAGTCACTATATACTGTCCCGAGTACCTCTGACCTCTAAGAGGTGCACCCATGGCTGCTACGTATCTGCCCTAGTGCTTTTCTAGACTCTTCTTAGATATTGAGTGAAGGGGAGAGACCTTTGTGGCTATCAGCATGAGGCGAAATGTTTTTGAAAGGACTACAAAGGCTACCTTATTTGAACAGAGACGAAAATCCAGTAGAATGATAATTTTAAAAATAACTCATTCAAATACACCTTTGTGTATGATTGCACTAGATTCCGCTTCCTGATTCCCGAATTCCTTTTGAAGCTTTGATTGGAAGGAGGAAGTACTGCCTGACCACACTTCCTGGTGAAGGGAGCCAGCCATGTTCTATGGTGTCTATAAACCCTCCGAGGACTGCAGTTTTCTGGTGTCACTGCCCCAATCCCTATGAAAAAGAGTTCCTTTGACTCTCTGAGCTCGTATTATATTTAGTTTTGGTAATTTAGTTTTAATTTATCTCACATTTATTGCTAGCTGTTTTTTTTTATTTGAAGAATTTCTATTCTGTTACCTGCATGTCAACTTGTAATTCTGTTTTATAACAGCGTTATCAAAATATAATTCACATACCATATAATTCATCCATTTAAAGTCTACAATTCAGTGATTTTTAGGGTATTCATGGGTTTACAACCATCACTGCAGTCAGGTTTAACACATTTTCATTATCCCTCAAAGAAAGCCCATTAGCAGTCATTCCTATATTCCCCTCCTTACCTCTAAGCAACCACTAATCTACTTTGTGTCTCCATGATTTGCCTATTCTGGACATTTTGTAGATAAGGAATCATATCTTGTAACTGGTTCCTTTTCCTTAGTGTAACATTTTCAGGGTTCATCCAGTTCGTAGCCTGTGTCAGTACTCAAGTTCTTTTTATTGCTGAATTATATTTCATTGTGTGGATAGACCACACATTGTTTATCTACTCCTCTGTTACTGGGTATTAGCAGCTTTTTTTTTTGTTTTTGTTTTTTTTAATAAGTTTGCCTTTTCCCTTCAGCTAAGTCGTGGTGTGCTTGATGGCAAGGACACTCATGTTTTTCATATTCCCTGGAGGGTTTAGTATTGTGTCTTACAAGTTGGTAAGTGGGTAATCAAATATTTGTTGGATGATTGCTTGTTGATTATAACTGTGGTACTTTTTTTCTGTGGTGGTTATAATTCTAAGCGTGTTTCTTATACTCTAAAGGTTAGTAATGGAATTATTTACAATACCATTTCTCTGGTTGTGAGTTGGAGATGACTAAATGGCCCACTTTCTATCTTTAGGCTCCAGATGGCACTGAATCACAGTCAGTCAGAACAAATGAAAACAAATATCAAGGAAAAGATGGTATGTTGGATCTGTTCTCTTGTATTTTCCTATTTATTAGCATAACAAACAGATATAACCTTTTGAAATATTCACCTTGCAATTCTAATAAAAATTTTATTAAAATGCTAATATATAAAGTGCCCAAGTAGATGATTACATAAGGCTGAGAACATAGTGCCCATTGATTTTTTTTTAATGTTAGTAAAATGTATCTCTGTTATACATCTCTATGCATAATCCATTTTCCCGAATGCTTACCATGTACCAGGCACTTTGTGTAGTAGGTACTGTTCTTGACCCATTTTACAGATGAGAGAACTGATGTTTGGAATTGCGAAGCCACTTTCCCAAGGCCATACAGCTAGTAAGTGCAGCCAATAGATTTGGAGCCCCATTCTGAAATCATAAGTTCTTAACTCATAAATGGATTCCTTTTCAGAAAGTTTATAAAGACTTAAAAATTAAGATTTTGGGGGACAATTCATCATACTTCTCCTTTTCCTACTTTTTCTCTTCTATACCTGTTATTTCAGAAATGGATTAGAATTCCATGACATGGATGAAAATAAATGGTAAGACTTACATTGACTCTTAATCAGGAAAGAATTTATAGCTTTTTTCACTTATTTGCAAAAAGGAAAAAACAGTCTAAATTAAGCTTAAAATTTAATCCTTACTCTGTTGTTTAAAAACAGTCACGGAGGTAGTCTGTGGCTGTCGGATTCCAGCTCAGGGACTTATCCTTTTGTTTATGTTGTTAAGGTTGTTAATGCCATTAATGGTGTTGTATTTGGACTGGAAGTAATAGGGGAGGAGTATCAGGTAGACTGGGGAGGACTGGGAAGTGTTCCCCACCTCATCACAATCAGGTCAGTCCAAGATTATAAAGGATATTTTAGAGTCTTGGAACAGCTAGTATCTCTCTTTTTCTTTCCACACTTTTCTCAGAACTTCTCTCCTGCACCCCTGCCTTTAAAAATAAAGGAATAGGTACCTAAGTGTGTGCATGTGAGTGTGTATGGACACGTACATGTCTATATATTTATATCTATAAAAGCACTGGCTATTTCGTGGAGATTTCTTTAGTTACATTTTTTTTTTTTTGTAGCAGAATGAAATCACTATGTGTTTCCCCAAGTCTGTGTATCAGCAAACACTGAAGTGGCAAGCAAGCTAGAAATAGCCAGTGCTGGCCTGTCGGGGAGCTAGGTCATTTGAGAGAGACAGATGAACCTTCTGTGCCACTGGTCAGGATGCTTTGGGGAAAGCTGACTGGCAGTGGCTCAATGAATACTGAGGAAAACATTGTCCTTTCTTGATGTTTTCCTCCCTCACCAGAGGTGGTGATGTGTAGGCTATATAAACAGAAGTTCTGGAAGACAAATTCATTATATGAGTACTTTCCCACCTCGCTTGCAACAGCTGAGTAAAATGTGACAGACTTGCCTGATTTACATCTACTTTTGCTGGAATAGAGCCCCTCCAATCAGAATAATAAGACTCTATGTGTAAACGTCATACGTGTAACACTGTGTCACTGAGTACACACTCACCTGTTGTGAGCAATGCAGTATTCTTTCGATAGACAGTAAATTAACCAGTTTCATGTAAACATCGAAAGGTTCAGAATGAAATGCGTGGAGAACATTGTCTGGAGTTCAAAAGTGGGGCTCTTTCTGTTTGAAATCTGAAGATGTGAGTGACAGAGTCTATTTTAGATGTTTTCCTAGTCTTGGGCTTCGATTGATGCTCAATGAAAGATATTTATCCTAACTGAAAAAGTCATAAAGTCTTTATGTTGCAAGAGTTGTCCCATTTCAGATTAATCTGCTGATTATTATTCTTTTCATGAAATTATACAACTCTGTGTATATGAAAGGCCTCTTGTTTTTATACATACACTTAGAAATATTAATATCTAAATAATTTTTAAGACTTTCATGTTAATATGGATATTTAATTATTTTATCTTGATTTCCGTGCAGGAAGGAAAATCCTCTTTAAAAATAAAGGAACTTTGGGATATTTTGAACAATTGAAAAACTTTAAGGAGTTTTGTAAAATATTTATAAGCCAGTGCTATTGTTCACTTCACCACCAAAGGAGAATAAAGAAATTATACTGTTTACACTTTAGGACTTGAAGAGTCAAAAGGTTTATCTCTGAATTCTCTGTTAACTTTTCTAAGAGTTGGCCATTGATTCATGGATACTTCTATTAGCCAATTAACTATCCATTTGTTGTAATGGTGCCTCTCATTCACCCCTTTAACTGTTTTTTCTACTATCTGCCATAACTTGATCTACCATTGAATCTCTTAGGCTTTTATATTCCATGCTTTTTATTTTTGCAACATTTTGCAGCAAATTCATATATTTTAAATATATTATGATTTCATTATAATTTCCCTCCTCAGTTTTGAAATCAGAGGACATTTTGTATGTGAGACAGTGTATTCATTGTAAGTCTTACATGGGGGTGGTGAGGAGAAGAAAGTGGGGTAGTTTTAAAATTCTTGTCCATAAACACTCTGCTTCTGGAAAGGTAGCTTCTAATTTAAGAAAATGGCTAATCATTTTTTTCCCTCCTCAGAATGGTTTCCTAGGAAACCAACATACATATTCACAGTAAAACATATAACAGCATAAACCAGCAGGAGAAGAAAACTAAAATTGTACGTTAGCATTTAAGTTAATACTTTAAAAATTAATTGTAAAAAGGTCTGGTTAGTCTAATTAAAAAATTGTCATAAGCTGTTGGAATAGCAACACAAATAATATATAAATGTGCCGTAGGTGGCAGCAGATAATTACCATCGAAGAGCTTCAAATTTATTCTTATTTTTGGAATTGGCCTAGGATAGTGTTTACTGCCTTTTTTCACTGGGAAATGCCACCAGGTCTGCCTCTGTAGTTTGCAGGGCCCAGTGCAAACTGAAAATGTGAGGCTTCTTATTCACATTCCAAGGCAGCAACAGTAGAGCATTAAACCCAGCAGGGGGCACTTCTGAGCACAGAGTCCTGTGACTCACACCCCTGGGAGCCTCCCCTGCTTATCAAACAAGTAATGAGGCTAGATTCATGTTTATTCCTAATTTTCCATTGGGTGAAACAATTTTTTATTTTAAAATTAAATTTAAATGTTAAATTTAAATGACTACATGTCTAGTTTTCTGAAGGCAGTAGTTTTAATGACACACGTATATAATATGTGGCAGGCCTTTGTTAAATGTTTAAATCAACTTTACCTTCTATTGCCTAGTCATGTTAGTATGTAAGCATGTAAATGCAGTGTGTAAGTTTATTTTGTAATTCAGAGCTGTTTGCTATGAATTAAAAGTATGCATTGAAAAAAATAACAGTAATCCTGTCATTGGTTCCAAGGTTTTTCTAATGTGAGTTGCATTTAAACCAAAAACTTACCAAAGAGTCTAATTTAGAGCCATCTTCCCCAAAGCTTTAAAGCTGGTGTTTTCAGCAAAGAAGTTTTCGAATGTAAATTCTTTTCTAGAGGATTAACAAAGGACAGAAAAAAAAATTATTAAACTATTATATACCCTTGAAACATTGATGCAAATATCCAGAATTTTTTGACTGTTTATAGTTGTGAGAACCTTCCTAATCTTTGATATAATTGCGTGCAAAATCTCTTGATTCATGTACCAGGTACTTGTAGAGCTGACTCCCACTGTGGTAAATTTTTGGCACCAAGTCTTATTTTGGAATTCTTACTCTGATAGGTAGGTAACATTCCAGAAAGAAACAGAGGGTTGTGGAAGACGTCTCTTCCAGGAATCTATTCCACTGTGAGAAAATGAAATGGTATATCACTAGTTCAAAGAGAGAGTAAAACTAACCTCTTTCCATCCCTCTCCCCACTTTTTGTTTTTCCTTTTTTTTTTTAATGTTTGTTTATTTTTGAGAGAGAGAGAGAGAGAGAGAGAGAGAGAGAGATGGAGTGCAAGTGGGGAAGGGGCAGAGAGAAAGGGAGACACAGAATCTGAAACAGGCTCCAGGCTCTGAGCCGGCATCACAGAGCCCGATGTAGGGCTCGAACCCACTAACTGTGAGATCACCACCTGAGCCAAAGTCGGAAGCTTAACCAACTGAGCCACCCAGATACCCCTGTTTTTGCTTTTAATCTCCCAGTGTAAAATAAAAAAAACAGCTAAGTCTACTGAAGTTTTGTGAGGCTTTTCATTCCGAGTTTGAGATCATCCATCAATGTTGGAATTTGACCTGGTCTAAGAATTGTGACCTCCGAGAAAGATTCCACAATTGAACTATGGATTCTAGTATCCACCTTCCCTATACTCTCCATGCACCACTGGTAGGATTCTTTGCATATATATTTTGCCTTTAAAGTATCCATTAATTGACTATAGTGACTAGTACTTCTCCCAAAGGTTTCTATATAGTTGACATAAAGACATAAAAATAGAAATAAAGAAAATACATTAATTGAGTCACTGTTTTCCCAGACCAGACATCTAGACTAGTTGTTGGTGATAAAGAGCTGATCCCACTGGTTCCTGAGGAGGCACCTGCCTCGGAAACAGACATCAACCTGGAGGTGTCATTTGCAGAGCAAGCAGTCAATCAGAAGGAGAGCTCCAAGGAGAAGACCCAGAAGAGCAGAGGCAATGACGCTCCGTTACTTGTACGTAGTGCACTATTCACATTTCGCTAAATATAAGAGTATATTTTTCATCAGCTTTTTATTTTGGAAATGTCAGACCCATAGAGAAGTTGGAAGAATTGTATAGCAAACAGCCCTACAGGATTTGTGTAGGTCCGTTTGACGGTTAACATTTTAAAAATTTTGCTTTTCCTCTTTCTACATCTATCTATTTATATGTTATGTTATCAGCTGTACACTTTTTTTTTTTTTTTTTTTTTTGAGTAAGCTCTGTGCCCAGCATGGGGCTTGAACTCATGACCCCGAGATCGAGAGTCAGATGCTCTACCCGCTGACCCAGCTAGGCACCCCCCTCCACTTTGTTTTAGCTTAACAAAGACCTACCAAAAAAAAAAAAAAAAAACCCACAGCGATAATACTTAAGAAGTTGAACACTAAAATCAATAATTATATTTAATAACGGTCATATTAAAATGTTCCCAGTTGCCACAATATTGTCCTTTATAGCTTCTTCCTTCCCCACCCCCATCTGGAATTTGAATAGGGGTTGTATGTTAACATTTCATGTCATATCATTTGGTTTCCTTGAATCTAGATTACATCCCCTGGTTTTCCTTTAATATTTCAAATTTCTGACTTGGTCTGTTCCTCATGACTGGATTCAAGTTAAACATTTTTGACCAAACTATGCATAGATGAGGTTTATGCCTCTGATTGCATCATCAAAAGAGAGGCATGCTGTCACAGGCCCCTTTATTGGTAATGGAAGTTTGACCATTTGGTTAAGAAGATGTTCACTAGATCTCCGTATTATTAAGATACATTTTCCTATGTGCAATTAATACTAATTTGTTATAGTTGGGACTGGGTGAGTATCCCATTTGTTAGTAACAACCAATCGCTTACTGGTTTTACCATATGTTGATAATCCTTGCATGAAACAATAATTAAACCAGTGTTTGAGAAATGGTGATTTTCTAATTTTTTAATTCCTTCCATATTGGTTGGTTGGCAGTCTTCTGTAATACTTTCTCTCCCTTTTCTCTTTTTGTTTTTGAATATTACTATGGACTGATGGCGTCCTTTTTTTTTTTTTTTTACATTCATTGTTTTATAATCATCATGTTTTTCTTTGATGTTCAGATATACCTAAATTTGACCAGTGGGAGCCCTTCAGGCTGGTTCCTATGTCATTTTAACATGCCCTCATTCTTTTACTTCTTTGCTTTCTAGTAGGAGATCTTCTGAGCTCACTTTGTACTTTCCTTTCCTCAGACTTGAAAGACTCCGTTTCTTCAAGGAGCCCTGGTTTCTTTTAGTAGCAGATAGTATTTAGAAACTAAGCTCCATGTATTGAGTGTTCTTGTTGTTACTGAATGTCTTATATTTTTTAAAAATTATTTTGTAGAAATTCACACCTGCAGAAGTTAAAAGATACAATGAACTCCCCATTACTTCCCTACTAGCCCCAACATTCATTAACCCATGGCTAATCCTGACCTATCCACACCCCCAACCAGTGCTCCATCTGTGTTATTTTGAAACACCTCTCTTAATTATATTTTGTCATCAATAAATACTTCAGTATGTAGTTTTGAAAAATAGAGGGGTTTTTAAAAACATGTCCATGTTACTATTACTATACCTAAAAAAATGCTAACAATTCTTAATTTCAAATATCCAGTGAGTGTTCAAATTTCAAGTTATATCACAATTTCATGATTTTTTTCAAGTTTATTTGAATCAGGATCCAATTAAGGTTTATGCATTGCAGTTGGTTGATATGTCTTTTAAGACTCTTAATCCCTCCCTCTCTCTCCGTTCATTATTCTCCCTCGTTCTCACTATCCTTTCTTCCTTTTCTTTCTCCCTCAAAATTTATTTGCTGAAGAAACCTGGTTATTAAGTTATAGAGAATTTTCCCCTCCAATTTCTGATGTCCTTCTGGTTCTTGTAAATTGCTTGACAATAGATTTATAAGATTCAGTGGGTTTTTTTCCTTTTTTCTTTTTCTTTTTTCTTTTTTTGACCAAGATTACTTTGTATGTGATCATGTATCAAGAGGCAAAACATCTAGTCTTCCTCTTTGTGTGAAATCAGCAGCTGCAGCTAACCAGTGCTTGGATCCATTAGTTTATTAATGGTTACAAGATGATGTTTTCATTTCTTCTTTTATTCATTTATTAACTTGAATACTTCTTTTAAGAAAAACTGTCTAAAATGATTCCTTTTAATTTACCAGTTGTCTTTTTTTTTTTTTTTTTGGTTCCTTAGCATCTTTCACTAGTGACCAATTAGTGTTGTTGTATTTTAATGTTCTTATAAAAATAGAATTTAGCTCACAGATATAGTCATATAGGACATGACCCTGGACAAAATTTCCCACGTGTAACTGATATATTTTCTGCTTTAGACCTAGAATTTTCTGTTACCCGCAAGAAACCCTGGTTCTATTTAGTAGACTTATAACTTTTGTAACTATGATCAGGACACTAGGACTGTTCTTTTCTCTGGGTTGGTCGTTGCTTAAAGCCTGTGCAGAGGCCAGAAGTGCATCAGGATCTTCTTTCTTCCATGCCGAGAATAGTCGTTCTCTGGATATAGCAGGTGATATAATTAGAACACATATAATTACTTGTTTGTTTTATCCTCAGTTAATGCACAGCGTTCTCCGAATAACAATGGTAACACTGCTATCAACAATATGATTACTAGAAAACACTTTAAACTTGTTTTTCTTTTCTTCAGTTGTTTGTATCCTCGTGATATATCCCAAAAGGACTGTAATGATAAAATTACTGTGCTTTAGGTTACGAAGGATAGTTATTCTCCATATGGTTACGCCACCAACTGCATACTTGGTTGAGTTAATGGTTTCATTTTATTTTCAAGTTTTAGGCATTGCCTTTTTGAAATTTAATTTTGTTTTATAAGCATGTAAAATATTTACATGGTCCAGAAGTCAAATTTAAAAACAAGTTGTATTAAAAGTCTGGCTTCTATCTCTGAGCTATCATTCTATTCTCTCCCTCCCCTTATAGATAAATTAACCTTCTAGGTAACTTCTTTTTTATTTTAACTTTATGGTTTACTCTTCTGTTCTTAGGTAAATGGTAGCCCACTATACACACTTTTCTCAACCCTGAATTTTTTTTTTTTTTTTTTTTTTTTTTACTTAGCATTATATTCTGGAGATCACTCCAAAGTAACATGGAGACATGTTTCTCATTCTTTGTTATAGATATATTGTACTCCATTGTGAAGAGGCATCATAATGTATTCAACCATTTCCCTAATGGTGGACATCTAGGTTGTTTCCAGGCTTTATCATATATTTTTAAGAATCTGGTTTTCTACCTAATGGAAAAAATAAAGGAGTACGTATCATTTGGCTTAAAGAGATGACCTGTACTCCCAAACTGTTAGAGTGGTCAGTCTAAATTTCAACAGATGGAAGGGGTTGTAGGTGAAGGACAGGAGAGTCTAATTTTTAAAAAAATGAAGACACTGTTGACTTCTAAGTTGTTGCTTCAGAAGTGGATTAAAATATAAATTAAGAGCTAATTCAGAGACTTAAAAACAAAACTTCCTTTTTTATTTCATTCTCTGCTTAACATTTGTGCTTACCTACCTTCTTGATTTTGCTCATGTTGTGCCCCATGCTTAAAATGACCTTCCCATTTGTACCTCCTTGTTGTTCCCTGTTTACCAAGGAAGTCTTAACCCCTCCTTTGGGGTCTAGTTCAGTATCTAACTTTATTGTTAAGTCTTTCCTGATTGTGAATTTACGTTAGATACAATGTATAAAATAATCCATTAAGCTATTAAGATGTCATTCTTTTGATAATTATTGTCAGTGTAATCTTGTATTTATCTATGCATATATGCATCTGTTCATCTCTACACCCATTTATCCATACGTCTTATAGAGAGCATGGACATGTAAGCCTTTCATGAGTCCTCGACATGGTTGATGGAATGAATATTTATATTCATCACTCTGAGGCAGGTGTCTAAGCAGATAAACCTTAAATTCCATTTCTACTCCATGCTCCCCTGCTTCTCTAAATAAGCAGTAAGCTTTATGTGATACATTGTTCTGTGTTGACTCCCATTTTGTAATTCACTTCCTTTTTCTTACAACGTTGGGTAGTCTTTGTTAATTCTTTATGATCTCGGCAGATTGAGATTTCCCTTCTTAAATTTGTAGATCAGGTTTTATAACCTCTCATTGGCCTCAGTTTGAAGATGTAGCTACTACTTTGTTTTGTGTACACACTGTATATCAGAAAATGTGCTCTGTAATTATTTATCAAGTGATCTCATGATGCAGATATTACAGTTCCTGTTTTTCATAAAAAGAAACAGTAAATTCTATATGGCATGCTAAGGCTTGGCTGCAATGACTTAACTTTTGGAGCTAGAGTTTTTTCTGGAAGACCATATTGACTCCATTTAATGTGCCCTGAAGGTCTATATGTATTTAATTTAGGTGTGACTTTAAGTGGCTCTGTATTGCTGCTGCTGACAACTTGTTCAGGATAGCTTGGGATATTATATAAATAAGATTCTGGCTTGTGGGGTCCATCATATACAATAGAAATTTAATAATACTCCTTCAGCTTACTTTGGAGACTAAAGATTAAGGATTTATTCAGAGATTTTTAAGATCATAGTTTTAAAAGTAAAACTATGGTAAAGCCTATATTCTAGATGAATGTTTATATTTAGTTCTTAGCTATATTTAGTTCTTAGGTCTTTATTCAGTGTCCTTTGGATTCATATTAAATTATGATTTTGGTCATCTGGTAACACAGCTCGTGCATACTGAAGGCCAAAAACTAGGCACGGAGGCCCATGTTGGCAGTTTGCTAGAGAACAGAACTCCTCTGGAGGACAGTGGAAGAGGTGTTGTTTCAGGATTCAACAAGGACACTGAAAGTCTAAAGCAGACACACTTGTCCACAATACAAAAATAGGGGTGTAGGGTTATGGTCCTGAATTGTCAAGGAAAGGTTAAATTATGGCTATTTGCCTTCCATTTAAAACCTTGAGAAAATATTGGGGCACCTGGGTGATTCAGTCTGACTTCGGCTTGTATCATGATCTCACGGTTTGTGAGTTTGAGCCCCACGTTGGGCTCTGTGCTGACACTGTGGAGCCTGGAGCCTGCCTCGAATTCTGTGTCCCCCTCTCTCTCTGCTCCTCCCCTGCTCACACACACTGTCTCTCAAAAATAAACAGTAAAAATTTTTTAAAATTGAGGAGATATAAAAAACTAAATTTGAAAGTTCATTTGTCTAGAAAAGTATTCAGTCTCTGAAAATGACAATGAATGAAATACTGTAATAAAATCACATTTTACACATGGAAAAATCTTAGTTAAGAAATGTATTTCCTAGCAGACCAGGAAAAAAAAATCATCTGCAGAAATTGACCAGGTAAGAATAGATTCTCTTGCTTTCCAAGTTGAAGGTAGAAGTGACTTGATGTATTAAAGTCAAGTCCATCAAAGTCCATCTTTACGGATGAAGTGCCTAAGGGGCCCTTTGTATTGTGAGGTCTGCAAAAGAGGGGTGCGGTCTGGAGAGCTGCCTGATTAATTTATAGTAACACATGGGAACCACTGACATTAAAAGTTTTGAGAAATTTTATTTCACTTCATTCTTGAAGCATATTTTTCAAAAGGCAAAGAGCTTTTCTTTTGCTGAAATTGCATTGCCTTCTCTTAGCCAACGAACTGAACCATCCAGTCTATTAACTAAACAAAAATGACAGGGAACTTCATAAATATTTAAAGCTGATTCTATGAATTAAACATTGGGATGAAGAACTAACTCCTTTCATTAAAGCACAATGTTAAATAAATAAATAAATAAAAGCAAGCTCATGACATATTGCTAGGTAAATCAAATGTTTGAACTAATAATATTTCAGGTTTCTCTTAAACATTTACCTTGGCTAATTCTTTAAATAATTATATTACATGTGTTTGACTTAATAGATCAATAGCTACTGATTTTAATGAAACATTTAGAACTGAAAAAAAAAAAAGGAATAAAATGGTTGGTAGATCGGATTGGTTCAGCCCTTCAGAAAACAATGCGAATAGCAGAACTCTGGGGCCAGGCCTGAAGAAAATGTGACATGTTTTGTGTGATTTTGTGAAGCTTAGTACAAATCACAGGACAGTGAGGGAGCTCCCAGCCATCTGCCCTGTACCTCACTGACCTTGATTCTGTGCTTTTCTCCCTGTAGGGTGTGTGTCTTAATTCCTTGGACAGACTGGGACAGACCCCTGCAGTGTCCCAGGCCTGTGGTAGACTAGGGATCTGGAAACGATTCTGTAAGAGCCCTTGAGGGGCTCCCAGCCCTGTATCAGTACTGATGCACCTAGATTCCTCCCGGCATGCTCTGGTGAACAGAGAAAATGGAGCAGAACAGAGTGTTATTACTGAATTTAGAATCTAGAAGATCTGAATTTGTATCCTTCTTTTGTCACAGGCTTTGTGGCCATATTTAATCTATTATTGAGCCTCCAGTCCCCACCTAGAACATGCTGTAATAATTCTTACCTGTTGGGACTTTCTGCAGAATAGGATAAAAAACCATTTATGAAATAAGGGTATTAGCCTTATCATTTTTTTTCTTACCTTACAGTAATATTTAGTCAAAAAGGAAAGGCATGAAATCTTGAATTTATTGAAAAAGCTGCACGAAAGAAATGTAGTAATAACACAACACTTTTTGAGCGTTTACTTGGGGCATTTGGTTCTCACCACAGCCTTATAAGGTAGGTTCTGTTGTTCCCATCTTACAGATGAAGTGGCTGAGGCAGCACAGAGGTGATGTAATTTGCCAGAGATCGCATAGCTAGTAAGTGACGGAGACAAGATTGTTCACCTGTGGTCTGGCCCCACGTTCTCAACCCCCATGCACTGCACCGTTAACACTTATGCTGGAAATTCACTTAGACTGCATATTTAATGATGTCTGTTGCTGTTTTATTTCATGTTCTCATAAAGAACTATAGAAAGTTCTCTCTTGGAGTTTAGTTTTCATGAAAGACATTAGCAGCTCAATTCCAAAAGTTGTAGGTTTTAGGAAATGCTTCAAGACAATGATACTTAAACAGTTTGGTCTTATAACCTCTTTAGGCTCTTAAAAAGTACTGAGGGACTTCAAAAAGCTTTTGTTTTACTAGTCAGGAAGGATGTTGGTAGTGAGGACAATAACTATCATGGCTTCCACCATGGCTTTGACAAAACCTCAGATATGTGGCCTTCTGACCAAGAATCTATGATTTCCTAGTGTTGGGGCATTTGTTGTCTCCCTGAACTTTGTAGCTACTTCAAAGTATGCTGTGGCTGTACCAAGACAGAAGACATTCACATAGTTCTTCAGAAATTATGGTTTCATGAAAGATTTTGAGGAGATGAAGATGGCTATAAGTGATTTGGGAACGTGAAGAATTTCTTTGGATTGAGTTCCATGGAAGTTTGTCACTAACCTCTGTTCTTGGTCTATGAAACATGGAATACCTGGACTAAGGAATAGTTCCTCTTGATAAGTAAACAGCAAATACTATGAGAGTAGAGATTTTGCTTACATCAGTTATTATACCTGTGGATATTTACCGTATTAGAAATTAAAATTGAGACATTTAAAAATTATTAATCCACTTTACAGTATTATAGTTACCATAAATAACGTTTTCATGAAAAATTGTCATATTTTCTAAAACAAATTATTTTTTAAAAGCTTTTCTTTAAAGTTTATTTTGAGAGAGAGCACACACATGCAAGTGTGGGAGGGGCAGAGAGAGAGAGGGAGGAGAGAGAGAAAAAATCCCAAGCAGGCTCTGCACTATTGTGGGGCTCGAACTCACAAGCCACAAGTCATGGCCTGGGCCGAAGTGGGATCTTTACTGAGCCACCCAGTTGCCCCCTAAAACAAATTATTAAGAAGTGCATCATGGTTTTAGATTGTAGCTACTCCACAGTGTTTGCAGTAGAAATCAGTTGATCCTCACCTCTATATCTGTGTTTAATCTGTTGCAGGAGCATCTATCTTATAGCTTTGGAAAACTCCACTATATAATCATGAGGGAATGGGAGTGAAAAAGGCAAATAATGCCTTAGTATTAATTATTAAATAGTTTTGACCTCATAGGTGCCTTGAAAGGGTATTAGGTAACTTCAAGTTTCCCTGGAACTTACTTTGAGAACTCCTGCTTTAATTCTTGTCTTTTGCACTGGTTTTTAGACCATTAACCATTAGTGTTAATGATATGGTAAAAAAAAAAAAATGATGAGCAAAGTAAAGGGAATAAAAGGGAACAGTTGAACATCCTTGGCCATTAAATGAGGAAGTCAAGAGTAACCCCAAAAGATATAACATTTATAACCTTTTTCATCAAACCATCAAAGAACAATCACAGTTTTTAGTAATCAGTAAATACAATAGGACTATGATTTCTCTTAAGTATATTAGAGAAAGTCGTGTTTTTACTTTGTGCTTTCTTTAATGCATTGAATATTAAAAGTGGCTGAATAAGTAGTAGATAATATTTGGGAAAGGCAGAAAATAACAAAATACCACTTATTTGCTTGTGATAGTAGTATCTCTAAGTTTCAGTTGATTTATTCAGTGGTAGAAGTACTAATAATAGCAACAATATAAAGGTGCTTGGGAATTGCCAGGCGTTTAAGTCCCACAACAGCCCTCTGAATTAGGTGGCCTTCTTCCCCTCCTTCTCTCCCTTTCCCCTCTACCTATTCCCTCTTTCTTCCTCTTTCCTGTACCTGTGTCCTCCTCCTCTATCCTGCCTCCTCTCCCCTTCTCTTCCCCATTCTCCTCCCTCTATGCCATTTTCAGAAACTGTGGTTAAGCAATTGCCAGATTGTTAGTGGCTAATCAGTAGCTAGATGACTGGTAGGTATTCTGGCTTTAAGGTCCATGCTGTTAGTATCCCTTCCACTTTCCTTGTCACCCCAGTGTTCTACAGCCCTTCTGTACCTACCTTATCTGGGTTTTTATGACAATATTATAATATATATTATAAATACTATATATTTCACATCATATTATACCTATAATGTATATGACAGTAACGTAGGTAAAGGGTACCTCGTACATTCTAAGCACTGACTCCTGGCTCTATTCCTCGTCTTCTTCCTCTTCCTCATGGTTTGTCTTCTAATCTTCCTTGGTTCTTGAAAGTCAGTATCTAGAGTTCTTTCTCTCTTTCAGTTTTACCGTCTCTTTTGTCCTCTTTACCACTGGGATTAGTACTCCTAGTACACAGTCTGGTCGCATTGTCTGTCAGACCTCTCATACTGACCCCGCATTGGTTTGAGGACCATCCTCATGACCCAATGGCTCTTTACCCTGACTGTAGACATCCTGCCAGAGCTTTCATTGTCACTCCTCTGAGCATAGCTTCTTTCTATAGTACAATTTGGTTATCTTTGACTAAAAAAGGGGTTAGGTACTATAAACCTTTATTAATGGTACTTATTTTAGAATTTCAGATTGCCAAAAGACAAAACGGGCACCACCAGGATTGGTGACCTGGCACCCCAGGACATGAAGAAGGTTTGCCATTTAGCCCTAATTGAGCTGACTGCCCTCTATGATGTATTGGGTGTTGAACTGAAACAACAAAAAGCTGTGAAAATCAAAACAAAAGGTAATTTTGAAATAAAAAACAGTTAGATGTACCTCAGATGAGTATATCTGAAGCTCCGATTTTAGAATGTTGTTTTCAGAAGTCTTGTAACCTGATCAACATACACTGTTCTCCTGGATGATAGAAAATAATTATCTTAGAAGGAAATCCTAAATTAAGGACTCTTTACACAAATGCTCTCTCCTTTGAAAATTGTATGTTTAAAAAATCCTAAAGGAAATCCTAAATTAAGGACTCTTTACACAAATGCTCTCTCCTTTGAAAATTGTATGTTTAAAAAATACATTTGGTACATAAACTACTTTATTTCCAAAATCAGATCCTGAAAAATAACTTGAAGGTAGTTGATCCTGATCGATTACTTTTGCTTAGTTATTTGATGGGAAATGCATGGGGTGGTTAGTAGCCTGTCTCTTTGCTCATTTACATTCTACTTTTAACTATTTTGCAAAAACGTTCTTCACTTAATATTAAGAAAATAATGCCATTGTGGCACATGACACCACCAAACTGTACTCATCGTGGATATGTGTAGTTTTCCTTGTGTCAGCAACTTGCTTTACCCATTATTATAAACAGGCTTTGTTTTTTATGATATGATAGAGAACAGACATCTTCTCAGTTTTTATCCAAGATTTTCTTGGTTGGAAATCCAGATAATTCTCTCTTGATAAAGTTTAACTGTTTAGGAATCTCTGACCTCTTCTTTAACTTTTGAGTGCACCCCTAAAGAGATACCAAGAATTAGGATTATTGAGTTGCTATGGTAACATTAATAAAGACACCTATTCCCCTGATTTAAGCTTTAGAGGCAGTTTCTCTCTAGGAATGAAGTATACCTACCCTCAAGGTCCTTTCTCCCATGCTGGGCCCCAGAAGGCCTCATTCTGTGCTCGGCTCCTCTGAGTATTTTAGTGTAAGGCTTGGGATGGTGAATTTCTGAGTTAAATGGTGCTTCTGATTTTCCCCAAGTCCATTACGGATAATGAAAGACTTTAGATGTTTTTTCAGAAGCTTGTCACAAAGCCTTTTCCAAATATAAAATAGAAATATAATTTAAATAGCTGTGACTCAGTACTCAGGACTTTGAAAATGGCTTAGAGAGGCTTTTTTATGTTTTAGAATTGCATTCTAACAGAGAAATAATAAGCCATTCTCATTAAGAGTGTTAACTATTAACAGAATAGATTTTCTTTCCATTTCTTAAATATTTTTGTATCTCATCTGATCGATTTATCTTATGAACTAGACTCCTCTAACATTTTTGAAAATTACATGTTTTCTTAATTCCTCAACTACAAATTATTTTTTGGGTCACTGGTATTCTCTTGAATGGTATCTCTATTGAGAGTCAGTTTTCAGTGTCCTCATTCCACATCATAATCCCCCTTTCCTTGTTCACAAATCATTTCTATCTCCCCTGATGATGTGTGTCACACTTCTGTGTTGTTCATTCAGTAATGGCGGTGGAGGAGGGGCAGTTAAGAGGTGCTAAGCAGAAGTTATGCTCACACCAGACCAAAGGCATATGAGTTTAACTCAGAAAAATTATAAATTGGTACCTTTCATTTCATCTGGAGTTATTCCCAAATATATAAAACTATGACTTTTAATTTAAAACTACCAAATATCTATATTTTCTAAAGAAAAACATTGTAGAACAAGATGATGACGTTGGCTGATTTCTCCAAAAGCAAAATTTATATTTTTCTGTCTCGTACAATGTTAAATGTCGATTAAGTCTGGAAGAGATGAGTAATATTTGCTTTAACCAGAGCTTTTAATTTGATCACCTTTAGTAAATTATTTGCATATTTTACATACTTCTGTGGTACTATTTCTCTTATATGGCAGTTTACACTTTTCTAATTATTATTTTTTAATGTTTATTTTGAGAAAGAGGGAGCGTGCGCGCACATGCACATGGGTGCACAAGTTGGTTAGATTGCTATATAAAACAATGTCAAGATTTTCTTATTGAGATGTGTATCTATAATGGCTAGATAGTGTCATTCATTTAGCGCTCAATAAGTAGTTGTCTGACATCAGAAATGTGATGACTTAATATTTTTATGTTACTATTTTGTAGATGGATGCAAATTAAGAAATTTTATTTTTTGTTGCAGATTCTGGTCTTTTTTGTATTCCATTGACAGTATTGTTAGAACAAGATCAGAGGAAAATACCAGGAACTCGAATACCCTTGATATTTCAAAAAGTAAGTAGGCCTAAATGGGTCAGCATAGAGAGAACATACTTGAACTAACACAAGTTTTTTCTTTGGCATTCATAATATTATAATATTGTTTTCCAATTGATGTGCTCTTTTATTTTGTACTTTGATTTTCTATTCAGGAAACAAATTTGTTTCAAGGGCTCATAATTTTTATTTCATGGTGATGTTTTCTGTGTTACTACTATAACTGTGATTACCTGGCATCATTTTCCTGTCGTATATTAGCTAGCTTTGTATAATTGAGATTTCAATTCTATAATACACAGGAGTGGGAACTGCTTATAAGTTTCTGGGGAATTGAATCCTCATGAATATTTCATGCCTGTATGTCTTTTCCAAGCTTTCCTATTTACAGTGAGGATGTCCAATTTAATTTGCCAATGCCTACTTCCAAAGTAGGCAAAGAAACCATAAAGTAGGATTAGAAAGTGATTGCTAAACTATCAAGTCGCTGGTGTCATCCACACTCTACTATTCATTAGGGGAGTATCTATGGCAATATAAAAATTTCAGTCTAATCTCTGAGCCATCATTGTTCAGAAACCCAGATTCTAGGTGATAAAAGCCAGGAATACACAGCGAGGAAGGTAGGTCAGATCAGGTATGGACTACCCAAGCTGTAGATTTTTTGCAGCAGGTCAAAAAGCTCTGGGGATAGCAAGAGTGGTAGTGGGAACTTGCACAATTGACTGGCTCAGCAAACTCATTCAGTAGTAAAGCTCAGTCTCCTCTGCACTGATTCTTCTGCTATTCTAAACCCATCATTAGCTGTCTTAGCTCTTAACCTCTGATTGCATTATTTCTTATTTCACTGTTACACCCAAACCTGTATCTCATTGTTTCTCATAATGAACTCTGTTCCACACTGAGTCTTCTACTCATCAGCCTCTGCCAGCCCCTGCCCGTAGAACTTGTATCTGTGTGGATAGTTGTCAACAGTGCCTGTGATTGGCCGAGAGATGCTAACAAATGTGGGCCATATATTCACGTCAATTTAAGTAAAAGGTGCATATTACCACCACAGATGACTGAACAGAGTAAGGATCTCAACAGCATCCTTTCCAAGTGGATACGAATTCTCCAGAGAAACAGTGTGTGTATGCATGTTGTAGAGACAGATTTATTGTAAAGAATTGGCTGATGCCATGTGGGAACGGCACGTCTGAAATAGAGCAGTCCAGAGGCTGGAAACTTGGGCAAGAGGTGATGTTGGCAGTGTTGAGTCCAAAACCTGCAGGTTGGAAACTCCTGTAGGCTTTCCATGTTGCAGTCTTGAGGCAGGATTGCTGCTTCTTTGGGAAACCTCAGTCTTTACTGTTGAGGCTTTGAGTCTTTACTGCCAACTGACTGGATGAAGCCCACCCACGTTAGGTAGCGTGATTTGCTTTGCTCAAAATGTACTGATTTAAATGTTAATTACGTCTTAAAAAAATACCTTCACAGCAACATCTAAGCTGGTGTTTGACCAAATAGCTAATGATGAGTCACGCTTGACTTTATCAAATTCACCATCACACTAGTGCAGAGTGAGCTTTAGTTCCCACAGAAATTTAGAAATTGATGTCTCCTGATCAGGCTGAGAATTGAATGCAGTCCCATGTGATTTTCTCTTGGAATTGTTTTCTTATTTATTATTTTACATTTCTGTCACTTCAACATTCTGGAGACTCGGGCTTCCAACCAGTTTGAAGTTGTTAGATAACACCCTTCAAGTCTTTTTGTTCACATAAAAATAAGAGTATAAAGAGTTTACTCTTAGATAAAACTTCCTTTTTGCATCCTCTCTGAATTAAAAGCAAAAAAAAAAAACTCACATTGATCTATCATTGAAAAATATTTTTTGATTGATCAACTGTCACCTCAATTAGGTATTTCCTCAGTTTTGTACAAAGGAAGGAATTGGAAGTCACTGATTTGGAAAAAGATTTATTTCCAATTTTTAGAGGATTATACTTTTTTATTTATTAAGAATTATACCCAAAAAAGGGCTTTAAAAAAGCTTATCTAATATCTGTGAATAGTACTGTTTTCTTGTTTGTTTTGTTTTGTTTTTGCTCAGACACACATTGTTTAAACCGTAGTCTCAGAAAGAGTTAGGGAAATAGAAATATTCTTAATTTTTATCTATAGAGAAATTCTCACAAGCTAGGAAATTCTCACTGTCAAATCTGCCAAATCAAAGATACTTTGTGTCAAAAACTTCTGACTTCCTTTTCAATTCATAAATTTGTATAAGTATATAATCTCTCTTGGAAAATGATATGAACATTATTGATAAATTATGCAGTATCTCGTGTAGGATAAATTACTGAAAAGCAGCCTGATTAAAATATAGATCAATATAGTTATTTTTCATTTTTAAACCTTGAAAGTAAAAGTGCTATAAAGTATTTATTATTTATATTTTGATAATGCTATATAATGTAGCAGAGCGTGAGCGGGGGAGGGTCAGAGAGAGAGGAAGACACAGAATCCTAAGCAGGTTCCAGGCTCTGAGCTGTCAGCACAGAGCCCAAGGTAGGGCTCAAGCTCATGAAATGTGAGATCATGACTTGAGCTGAAGTCGGATGCTTACCTGACTGAGTCACCCAGGTGCCCCCCAAAAATGTTATTTTTAAAGTGAGAAATATGAAAAAAAAACACATGGCATTCTTTGAGGCAATATATACACATATCTCTATAGAATGCTACTATTTCACATTAGAGAATAATGAAAGGAACTTAAATATAGAAATTGAAGACTTACTCTCAGTTATTTAGAAATCATCCATTTTTCCTGTGTATTTAATGAAAATGGAAGGCATATACTATTGCTAGAAACTAATTTGCTGTAGCAGCTAGCACAGAATTTTATTTTTTGCCAATAGAACATTTTAAACATTTTGTAAGATGAAATAAAAATGAAAATTGCTTGAACACTGAATAAATTTTGCATGGTCTTATTTGATAAATTTGGTTTTAAATACTTTATTGAATAATGCCCATCTAATCTGAAATAATTCATGTAAAGTTTTTTGCTGTGGGTTTATTATCTAATGTAATTTGAAAAATGTGGTCTTGGAAAACATTCCAATTGAATTTTTAAAAATCGTGTACTGCTTTGACTGGTCAGAGATGGTTCTCTCTTTAGCTGATAATAAATCCTTAGAATTTTGAGACTACTCTTTGCTTTATTCTTACCTGACTCCCTTAAGATCATTGCATTCTTTAGCCATAATCCAGGGATAGAAGAGGTGAGGTCATTAAAGAAAAATTACCTCTTGCAGTGTCTACACATATATCTGATTTCAGAACATCTAGACAAAGGTCAGAAGACCTCATTTTATGATGCCATCCTTTGCTCCTAGTAGACACTTGTGTAAGCATGGGAGAAGCAGTAAGCTTATGCAGTTTATAGAGCCTTGGTAAATCATTAAAGCAGGTTTCTCTTTAAAAAAAAATTGTGTGTGTGTGTGTGTGTATAATTTTACATTCTTTGGCACTCTGGAAGATTTTATGCCTTAGGATGTGCAGAGAGATTATAGTAAATTTGGGGATGAGTGAAGAGTAGGTCTGTCTTTTGTAAAGTTATAAGACTTGTGAAAGGGGGTGGTGGTAGGAAGGAAAACCTATCTGATACTAGTAATTGCCTCATATATAACCTGAGGATGAGGAAATGGATTTCCTTACAATAGCATAGTACCCCCTATAAAGCCTTTATGCGCTGCCCAGAGAATGGGTATTTCAATTGGACAATCACTCTGCCAAGAAAATCACTTTTTTTTAACATCTTCCTAAGCTTCCAACAGTATACCATTGTAATTTCTCCATTTGCCTTAATCTTGTAGGTTTTGGCATTATTAAAAAATAAATCTTTTTTACTTTAATGGGGTTCTGGAGAGAGATCTATGTGTATTCATTGGGTATCAGGTATGATTTAAATTCTTTTTCTTGTTTATTTATTTTTGAGACAGAGAGAGAACACGAGCAGGGGAGGGGCAGAGAGAGGGAGACCCAGAATCCAAAACACGCTCCAGGCTTTGAGCTGCCAGCACAGAACTTGATGCGGGGCTCAAACCCACAAACCGCGAGATATGACCTGAGCCGAAGTCGAATGCTTAACCGACTGAGCCACCCAGACGCCCCATGATTTAAAAGCCCTATACAAGAACTGTTTTTTTACTTTGGTTTACCACGAAAAGCTTAAAAGCTTAAAAATGAATATTTGCAAACAGTTTTTTTCATCATAAAATAAATAATTCTTTCAAACAAACAAAAAGAGATGTAAATGTGCAAATACGAGAATTCCCCGAGATTTGTTTGATTGTAGAACGTATGTTTCTGGAAAAGCAGAAGAAATGGATGGTCATAGTTGCTTTTAAACCATGAACATCTCCAGTCTCCATTTGTTTGGAGTATGACAGCTGTTGTGTGAAATTATACATTTCTGTAATAAAGGAGAATATAACCCAACTTTTTCTAAATTATAAATAAAGTTTCAGGACTTAACTGGTTTACCCGGTAGGGCTAGGGCCATAGCATTCAAAACTTTGTGAAGTCCACTTTCCACGTCATTGTAATCAGTTTGCGTTTATTTATATGTGAAGCAGATGTTAAATTTGGAATTGTACCTTTTAAGAATACCCAAGTCAGAAAGTTCTTCTGTTTATACACAGCTGATCTCACGGATTGAAGAGGGAGGTTTGGAAACTGAAGGCCTCTTAAGGATACCTGGAGCTGCTATTAGGATCAAGGTAATCTCTGAGTTCCACCAATGTAAAAGTTCATTGTTTAAGTTTTACCATTTTATTTAAAAAAGTTTTTAAAGTATGTTTATTTTTTGGATGGGGGAGGGGCAGAGAGAGGGAGACTCAGAATTCTTAGCAGGGTCCAGGCTCTGAGTTGTCAGCACAGAGCTTTGGCATTTTAAAAGCTAACTTGTCCTCCCCTTCTTCCCATTGTTAGTAAAGTAGATAAAATATAGCAATAAAACCTCTTACTATTTTTTAGTTTATTTATTTATATTGAGAGAGAGAGCTTGAGCAGGGCAGGGAGAGAGAGTAATCTAAGCAGACTCCGCTCTGTCGGCACAGAGTCTGACTTGGGGCTCAAACCCACAAACTGTGAGATCATGACCTGAGCTGAAACCAAGAGTTGGATGCTTAACTGACTGAGCCACCCAGACACCCCATAACAATAAAACCTCTTAGCATTCAGTTTATATTTCGTTTTTCTGCAGTCTCTGTTGATTTTTGTATGTTTTGATTTCTCTTTAAAATCCCCGTATTAGCTGTAATAATACTATGGTATATAAAGAAGCAAGTGATTTTTATGTCTTTGCTGTGTAAGCCTAGAATAGGCACAAAAGTAAACAGGCCAAAGACAAGAGCAGTTCCATCCTTCTCAGGAAGAGAAAACAGGAGGAGTTAAAATATCAATAGGGGGACTGGTGGTGGATTTAGTCAGCATGAGTAATAGCAATTGAAAAAAGTCAGGATGGGCGCCTGGGTGGCTCAGTCGGTTGAGCATCCCACTTTGGCTCAGGTCATGATCTCAGTTTGTGGGTTTGAGCCCCACGTCAGGCTCTGTGCTGACAGCTCAGAACCTGGAGCCTGCTTCGGATTCTGTGTCTCCCTCTCTCTCTCTCTCTTTCCCTAACCCCCTCATGTGCCCCCCCACTTGTGTGCTTGCTCGCTCGCTCTCTCTCTCTCTCTCTCTCTCTCTCTGTCTCAAAATAACCATAAAAAATTAACAAAACAAAAAAGGATGATAAACACCACCAGGGGAGCAGAATAGGAGACGTGACAGCCCCCATACAGGAATCTTAGGGAGCTGACAAAATGAGACTCTGCCTCCACTACTTTCCTGACTTTCATACTTCCTGTCTCACTGGATGCCGGGTAGCCCGAGCCTGGGTTGTGAAAGAGGCAAGGCGATTCCCACACTTCCCCTTTCTCCCTCCCCCTGCCACCTTTTCTAACAAGATGGCATTTCATTCCCACTGTCTTGGGATGCTGTGTTTCTTCCACCTTTCTACCTGTCCCCCAGCGCCTCCTCTGGGGACAAATCATCCGATAAATGCATATAAAGATGGACTTACCCTGTAGATGAGGCATACTACATCAGTGTCCCAGGATAATTGCATTTTACTGGGGCCTCCTGCTTGAAATGGTAGCTCTATCTGGGAAACGTGTCTAGGAAGAGTTTTTGGTTAGCATCCGCTGATGTTCTCCTTCCCCCAGTCTCCAGAGTCAGCTTTGGCTCTCAACTGAGATAGCACAAGTCACTGCCCACATCTAGTCTCTTGTCTTCCAGAATTTGCAAATCCAAGAGGAAATAGGATAGGGCCAAGAGGTATTTTCTCTTCATTTCCTCAAGACCTATTCTGTAGGACATTTTAGAGCTGATCAGGCAGAAATGACTTTTGGTGGGTGCACAATGCTCTTTGCCTGTGACTGTGGCTGTGGGACTGCCAGGACTGGAATTAGTATTCATACCTTCCACGGTTCACATCATCTGCTTATTTTGATAAGCTTCCTCAATGTAGGATGCTAGTTTCGGCCTACTTGGCTCCTACTGCATATGGTGATCTCAGTTTAATCAGATTCGAGTAACCTGATACAAATAGCCTGCTCACAAATTTCATTCAGCCGGTGTTTGGTGTCTGGTTCACAGAGGTCCCTGAAACTGTTTTGGGGCCCGTGTAAGTCCGATAAGGTGCCATTGTCTCACTCCACTTGCCAACATTTAGGGCAGTTTTACCAACAGTCAGACATGGACATTGTGTGTAATTCTGAGATAAGTTCTGTTGCGAAGCACATTCTCTTAAAGAGAAAGAATCCCTCAGAAGCAGTGTGACTTCAGATTACCCACATCGGCAAGAATACCCTTCTCAGTTCACTGTGCACAGCACTAATTAGCACAATGATGGCCAACTCCTAGTTGTAAACACATTTACTCGAATACAGGGTAGTGAACAGAATGCATGTTTTACATTTTTCACTGGAAAGCTGGCAGAACCATGAGTTCAACTAAATGTAATTTCTAAGAAGGTCAATTAAGTAGATTCATTGGGCTCAACTCTTCAACGCAGCCTGTTGTCACATCCCAAATTATGCAGCAGCTGGTCCATTATAAATAATTTAAAGATAATATGCAAAGTTTTTGGTTGTCTTTCTCCCCTGCCCCACCAAATTCTTTGTGCTCTTCTCCCTACTGCCTCCTGCCCCCTGCCCCTCCCTCTCAGCCCTCTCCTTCTCCTGCTTCCCTCTCTCTCCTCATTTCTTCCCTCCCTTCCTCCTTCCCTCCAACTCTCCCTCTGCCTCTCTTTCCCCTCCTCCCCATTTCTAGGCTCACCTTTATGTATTTCACCAATTAGAAAAATAACTGGAGTAGAGGCCGGAGTTGTGTTGGGAAGAGAAAGTGTACTAAATTCACCTTGCAAGAAAAATGAAGAATATTTTGGGGGAGAACTGTTTAAAATAATCAAGGACATGACAGATACTTGGAAGGATTTCCAACATAATAAGATTTATGCCACAGCGAAGCGCATGTAGAAAATAGTAATTATGAAGCTAAATTGATTACTAATAATTTGTCTGGCAAATCTTGTAGAGTCCTTGAGGTAAATGAACTAGGTATTTCTAATTTTGCATGGACTCCAACTGTTTTCCACAGCTAACAGCAGGTTGGCTGTGTCACTCATGGCTTACGCATCCAAGACAGGTATATTGATGTATTTTCAGGCCTCATTTGCTGTAGAATTTGGTTTTCCATTTCCCAGAGGTGACTAATCAGAGGTTACCTTCTGCTTACGGCCCAGAGATTGATTATGTATTTTGTTATGTAATGTACTCCTAAATAATTTAAAACAGACTTTATAAAAATTGAATGAAAAATGTAAGTCCCCAAATAGACTATCTTCACTAATCTTTTTTTAATTAAGAAAATTTTTATAGTGTTTATTTTTGAGAAAGAGCGTGTGTGAATGGGGAAGTGGCAGAGACAGAGGGACAGAGGAACCAAAGTGGGCTCTACGCTGACAGCAGAGAGCCCGTTGTGGGGCTTGAACTTACAAACCACGTGATCATGACCTGAGCCACCCAGGCGCCCCTTAACTAATCTTTTAGTTAAACCTTTACTGCTTAGGGTCTGTTGCATATCCATGAAAATGTATACAGTTTTTGGATGTTTTTTGGGCTGTGGGTATAATTTTCATTGGAAAAGTATGCATGGTGGAGTAGTATTTTTCTGAGTGACAGAGAAGTACTTTCAGATTCTTTCGAAAGAGTACAATCTCTTGTAAAGTGGGAAGTGGATCACACTCTCAGCAGGAAAAAAAAATACACTTACTGTAGCTTTTTTTTTCTTCTTCTTCTTCTGCCTTTCAGAATCTTTGCCAAGAACTAGAAGCAAAGTTTTATGAAGGGACGTTTAATTGGGAAAGTGTCAAGCAGCATGACGCAGCCAGCCTACTGAAGCTCTTCATCCGGGAGCTGCCCCAGCCGCTGCTGAGTGTAGAGTATCTGAAAGCCTTTCAAGCTGTCCAGAGTAAGTGCCATCTCTCTCTGGAGCAGTTCTTATCCTGCTGCCATCCATATTAATTGTTTTAATGACACTTCACATCACAAAGGATATAACCAGATATATTTGGGCAGACATAGTGACTCACTGTCAGCGGATGCTTCAATGCCACATGTTGTTTTCCTTTTTTTTTTTTTAGAAATATACATCTCTGAGTAAACGGTTAACAGAATGTTCTCTTCAGGTACAGGTTAATTGCATGCCCATCAAGCAATACAATACACTTGCTCGTTAAAACCTGGAACTTCACATTTCTTTTATAATAGAATGAGTCACGTAACATCTGATACATTTTTTTTCTTGCCAAGTGTTAAAAGCAACACTTACTGGAGAAGCTGCGGATTACTAGTTATCATAAAAGCCCAGGGAGATGTGGCAGAGTCTGTGATAAGTTCCTGAAAAATTAAGTTCTGAAATTGTCACGCAGAAACAGGGAACAAATTATTTGGCTGTCTCTCTGGCAGAGGGCTGCAAACATCTCCTATCTTGCCATTTCGTGGACTTGGGCAAGCTCCAAATTAATGTCTCAAATAGTTCTTGGTCCTTTTCCATTGAACACAGGGATCTTTGAAGGTTTATGTACTGGTGTAATTACTCCATTTAGTCCTAGAGGCCATCAGTAAAGGAAAAAAGCTACTACCACGCTCTAATGGCCATATCTTTAACTTCCAAACTGGGACACTTTTGAGAGCGAATGGTGGGGGGGCACTATTGACGATTATGGTGAGCTCCACCAGAACTGTCCCAGGTTATTCCAGCTTTTTTTTTAAATTGAGATATAATTGACCTATAACGTTAGATACAACATAATGGTTCGGTATTTGTATATATTGTAAAATGATCATCACAGTAAGTCTGATTAATATTTATTACCACTCATAGTCACGGATTTTTTTTTTCTTGTGATGAGAACTTTCAAGACCTACTCTCTTAGCAACTTTCAAATATGCAATACATTGTTATTAACTG
Organism: Cryptoprocta ferox; assembly: GCA_028646485.1. Taxonomy (NCBI): domain Eukaryota; kingdom Metazoa; phylum Chordata; class Mammalia; order Carnivora; family Eupleridae; genus Cryptoprocta; species Cryptoprocta ferox. Next base: position 33,545,619 of record CM053577.1, read on the forward strand.
TAGTTGCCATGGTGTACATTACATCCCAGGGTCTTACCTATTTTATAACTGCAAGTTTGTATCTTTTGACACCCTTCACCTATTTTGCCAGCTCCCCACCCCAGCCTCTGGCTTCCACCAATTGTTCTCGGTATCTATGAGCTTATTTTTTTGTTTTGTGGCTTGTTTCTTCTTCTAAGATTCCACATACAAGTGAAATCATATGGTATTTGTCTTTGTCTTATGTTAGTTAGTATAATGCCTTCAAGGTCTGTTCACATTGTCACAAATGGCAAGGTTTCATTCTTTTTATTTTATGGCTGAATAATATTCCATTATTTTCTAGGCTATTCTTCAAGCATGTAATATTGAGATGATTCCCATGCGTCATTTCACAACATTTCTTCAGAATTTCTAGGGGAGACATGACCGAAATCCTCTTCTGTTTAAAATATTTTTAATGGTTGGTTAAGTTATGCTATTTTGTGTACATTCTTGGGATATGGATTCAAGCACAAATTTATGCCTGAGAAACAAAATACCAGAATGACTCCAAATATCCCTATTACTTATATGGGTTAAGGGCTACTAAAAATGATAAATACCAATGCTAATAAAGTACCGCTTCAACTCAGTCATTGATCATTGGTTTTCTAATTCGTTCCATGGACGTATAGTGGCCACTGTGTTCCAGGCTCGGTTTTTCATACACCTTTTGGAACTGATGGACTCTTACCATGTAATGTGTTCACTCACCAGTAAAGAAACAAACTTCAGTGTTACAGATGCACCCTGACACCATACCACGGAAGGTCCAACTTTCTGTGTCTCTTCATTGGGGGATAATTATCACGCAGAAGTTAAAATTATTTCCAAAGCGCTGCTGTATGTCTGCAAACATAAGGCCGCTCATCATATGATCACAGTTGGAAGTGAGCATTCCGAGGGAGAGGAAAGCTCTAAGGCAGCAGCTGTTTCTCCTGATCTCTCTCAAACACACTCTCAAGAATGCTCGCTGCTCAGTTGTTGTGTCTTACATTTCGCAGTGATGTTTATGCCAAATAACTTTTTTCTTACAAAATGCAAAAAAGGAAGTAAAAAAAATGTTGGGTAAAGAAAAGAGTTCAGACTTATTTAATCTGTCTGCAGATCTTCCAACCAAGAGGCAACAACTACAAGCTTTGAACCTTCTTGTCATCCTCCTGCCCGATGCAAACAGAGACACACTGAAGGTCAGCACATGCGTTTACATTAAATACCCTTCAGAACTGGGCGCCGGGGTGGCTCAGTTGGTTAAGCGTCCGACTTCAGCTCAGGTCATGATCTCACGGTTTGGTTCTTGAGTTCGAGCTGAATGTCGGGCTATGTGCTGACGGCCAGGAGCCTGGAGCCTGCTTCAGATTCTGTGTCTCCTTCTCTCTCTGCCCCAAACCCTGCTGGCACGTGCGCGCTCGCGCGCTCTCTCTCTTTCTCTCTCAAATATTAAAGTTAAGTATCCCTCAGAAATAAGCAGAATAATTTCTCATATTTTTGCTCCAACATTTCTACATATCCAACGAGTGAGGTTTCGTTTTTTTAATGGAAACATGGGTGCCTTGGGGGCTTTTCCTTTTTATTTTTCTACAGTTTCCAAATTTTATTTAATGAGTGGGCAGTAATCTTAAAAATGAATGTTTAAAGAGAAAGTAAGGCTCATCAAATATAACCTGATGCCTAAAGATGTTATATTTTGTTTGTGGTTCTAAGCAGTAGAGTTTGAAATAAGTCATAATGATGATTTTGAAATGTTTGGTTAGCCAAAAGATAGACCAACTCAAACCAATTCTAGTTATTTATCTAAGGGCTCACCCTGAATTTCTGATTTACATCATCATTTCAAATTGATTTGGTCTATATGATTTAATACCTTTTATTATAAACATCATCAGGGGCTTTTTTGTAGAGCATTTGTAAAGGTTTAATTATAAACTTATGGAAGAAAGAAAACTTTTAAAATATAATTTAGAGTATTTACCTTAAGTTTTGCCATTGTCTTAAAAATATTTGGGAAGGGGAACATGGGTGGCTTAGTCAGTTAGTCAGTTGAGTGTCTGACTCTTGGTTTCAGCTCAGGTCCTATCTTGTGATTCGGGATTTGAGCCTCGCATTGGGTTCTGCACTCACAGTGCAGAGCCTCCTTGAGATTCTCTCTTTCTTCCCACCCCTCCCTGGTTCTCGCCCGCTCGCGTGCTCTCTCTCTCGCTCTCTCTCTCTCTCTCTCTCTCGCTCTCGCTCTCGCTCTCTCTCGCTCTCGCTCTCTCTCGCTCTCGCTCTCTCTCGCTCTCGCTCTCTCTCGCTCTCTCTCGCTCTCTCTCTCTCTCTCAAAAATAAACTTAAAAAAAATAAAGAATGGGGGTAAGATCTATAAAAAAAGAAAAAAACTTATGTAGATAAGGGTCGAACCCCTGCCCCTTTACCTCGTATGTTTCTTTCTGTTTAAAATTACAAAATCATGCCAAGAAATTTCATGTCAAGGAAACAAAACCAGTAAGTAAATCTTGGAAGTTTCCCTGGACCTCATGAGACTGCTTGAACTGAAACTAGGTGAGTGATAGTTCTTTCATGCCTGTGGCATGGATGTTAATACTCAACTTCTCTGGATGAAAGAGTTTATTAGGATTCCTGGAGTATAAATCCTGCCTCTCTACAGGAGAAATTCCAGAAAGTTACTCCTTTTACTAAGTGGGGAGAAAAAATCTGCTTCACTGACTGCTACATGTGTAACTGAGAAGGCAGAAGGGGTTACATTTAAACATTGTGTGACCAGGCTTGCCCTATAAGGGTATATTGTGGCTGAGATAGAGACATCTGGCTCAGGACAGGGTGGGGACTGCGTTCCAGTATGCTTGTCAGCCTTGGCCTGACAAACGGCTTCAACTACCCAGAAAGAGAAATTGAATCCATCTTTTTCTTATTCACATAGAGGTACCTGTCTGTGATGGCAGTATAAGGTGGAAATTGAAAGAGACATGATTTAGGGCACCTGGGTGGCTCAGTTGGTTAAGCATCTGAGTTCAGCTCTGGTCATGATCTCATGGGTTCATGGGTTTGAGCCCCACATCAGGCTATGCTGACAGCCTAGAGTCTGCTTTGGATTCTGTGTCTCCCTCTCTCTGCCCCTTCCCTATTCGCATTCTCTCTCTCTTTCTCTTTCTCTTTCAAAAATAAATAAACATTAAAAAATTTAGAAAAAAAGACATTTAATTAAAATATGTCTGCATTCAAATGAGTTCAAATCATTGTGAGAGCAAACACTCCAATATGGTTACTGGGCAAGGCTGGTCTTCAACTCAATTTTGGAATTTGCCTTCAAGCTCCCAGGCACACTCCTGAAAATTCTGTTTGAAAAAAATATATATTTTTTTTAAATTTTAGAATAGGTTTAATTTTTGCATACGAGGTACTGGGAGTACAGTTTTGTAAATAAGATGGGAAATATTTTTGGGGGGATAAATAATTGGAAAATGAAAAAAGTAAGTTTAGTAACTAAGTTTTAAGAGCTTAATTAACCTTGATAAATGTTTCAAACAAAAATTCAAATTATAGAAACACTGAAACAAATATGCCCTATGTACAAGAAAATAAACCATTTACGTTTAGTTGTAAGTGAAGGAAAGCTCTGTAACAAGGTAATTTCAGGAAGCTTAATGCAAACCTCCCTAATTTTCATGATTCCAGGGCTGCTCCTTCCATTGCCATTCAGGGGAATGGGCTCATATGTATAACCTTTGTAGACTGTTACTACAGCACATTGAGGGATTAGGAGGCATTACTGTGTCCAACACCACATCCTACATTAAGCCTAAAGAGACCGGTGTCTTTGGGCGAACTGCTTGACCAAGATTTTTTTTTTTTTTGCCTTGGATTTTTGTGTATTTAAATCATTGGTCATAACTACTTTTGACTTGGAAGAATAGTGAAAACTGATGTTAAGATATCAACATGGGATCCATGTTAATAGAATTAATGGCAGTTATTTAGTTAGTTTTTAGGAAGTTAGCTATATACATTGTCTTGCTCACTCCTGGTAGGCTGGGAGACTAGTATTCCCGTTTTACAAATAAGGCTTTAAAGGGCAGAGATATCCAAAGTTTACCCTTAAATCACATATGGCTAGTAGCTAACTGTGCTGGGACTCAAACTGGGTTTTCAGGGAGTGGGTCCAGTGATACCTGTGTAATACCAGACTGGTGACCGATACTTTTTTAAAAAGGTCAGTTCTTGGGGTGCCTGAGTGGCTCAGTCAGTTAAGTGACTGGTTCAGCTCATGATCTCACGGTCGATGATTTCCTGCAGGGAACCTGCTTGGGATTCTCTCTCCCTATCTCTCCTCCGCTTGTGCTCCTCCTCTTCTGTGCCTGAGTGCTCTCTCCCTTTCTCTTTCTCTCTCTCTCTCTCTCTCTCTCTAAAAATAAACTTTAAAAAATAATAATAAAAAATAAAAAGGGCAGTTCTATTTCAGGTAAAGAGAAAATATATCTGAAGATGAAGTGCTTTCAACAAGGGCCAGGCTAACTTTTTATTAATTTCATATCTACATACCTAGAAACATACACAACATTCTAATATTCTGATAGTAATAGTATGAATAATCTTATTGCATATGCACACTACAATTAAAGTGGTTTACTACCTAATCTCTATAATTTATGCTCTGTAAAGAAAGAGATACACTGGTACCTGAATAATTATTCTGGTCCCTGAAACAAAATTAAATTTTTCCCCTCAAACCTCACCAATTAATCTTTTGTTCTCATTTGAGAAGGTATTGTTTCTATATAGCCTTATGCTTGGATTACAATTTAACTTTCTAAGCATTATACAAGAAATTAGATACATAAATCTTATTGTTAGGTATTGAGGCTGTGCCTTTAGTTTGTTTCAGAATTTTGAGGTCTATATAGCAGTTTTAGTTGATTTAAGATCCATCTGTTAACACAGGAATTTCTTCCCCCTAAATCCTGTGAGAGATGAACACAGTTTCGTTTTGTTTTGTTTTTTCTTTTTCCACTTGGGTATAGTTTATTTGACCTTTTTCAGATAGGGATTTTAAGCTACATATTAAAATGTGGGGCGCCTGGGTGGCTCAGTCAGTTAAGCATCTGACTTCGGCTCAGGTCATGATCTTACTGTTCGTGAGTTCAAGCCCCTGTGTTAGGCTCTGTGCTGATAGCTCAGAGCCTAAATAAATAAACATTTAAAAAGTTCTAAAAAAATTAAAATGTGAGTCTTTTAGTAGCTAAGAGTTTCGAAAGAAAAGCCAGATGGGCCTTCTCAAGCATTGGCTAGCTCTATGGCCTCTACTTACATTTTCTTATTGCATGAACATTGCTCATCTGTAAAATGGGGATAATTACAGCCTCTGTCTCTAGTAAGGATTAAGTGAGGTGATCTCTGTGATGTGCTTATAACAATGTTACCCTTACTCAGAACATTTAATACTTGTGTAGTTATTGTGATTGTAATTCAAGGAAAATGGGAAAAGAAGAACTGAAAGGAGGAGGGTGAGGTAAGCTGCCAGTGGTATTTTTGGAGGGTAGGCTCAGAGGACACAGGAGTGTTGCCAATAGAGGTGAGAAGTGGGTGGCATCAAAATGAGCATAAACCAGCCCCTTGTGAAAAGTTCCTTTTCCTTTACTCATTCAGTTTTCCAAACTCTCTTCTCTTTTTCTCTCTTCTTTTTCTCTCTTCTTTTTCTCTCTTCATTCCCCCTTCTTCCACATGACCGTCTCCATTCTTTTTAGATTTCATGTCAGCTAGCTATTGAGTACCTTAAAACCATTCTAAGCGTGTGTATATATACATATATATATGTGTATACACACACACATATGTATGTATGTATATTTTCATTCCTTAGGATAAAAGTGAAGCACTTCCTGAAGCAAGCGTATCTATGATATTTTAAACTGCTTTTGGGGCACCTGGGTGGCTCAGTCAGTAAAGTGTCCGACTTTGGCCCAGGTCATGATCTCACAGTATGTGAGTTCAAGCCCCATATCGGGCTCTGTGCTGACATCTCAGAACCTGGAGCCTGCTTCAGATTCTGTCTCCCTCTCTCTCTGCCCCTCTCCCGCTCATGCTCGCTCATAAATAGATGTTAAAAAAATTTTTTTAAGTAAACTGCTTTTCAGTGCTCCGTGGCTCTGGTAGGTTCTAGGTCTGACGACGTCTGTCTCCAATTCCTCTCCCAGCTGCCTGGTTCAGATGTCTGCCCTGCCTGCCTCATTCCCCAGGGCCATAGCCCTTGGCAGAAACAAATGGGGAAGTGTTGATGACAAGGCCCATTGGATGTAGCTAGCTGACGGTGCTTATGCACAACTTATTATATTACTTTTTTAACTACGGAAAAACTCCATATGCTACAGTGCTTTTAATCTCTTATCTTCATGAAAACACAAATCTCAAAGAGCTCTTTCTGTTTCAGGCCCTGCTTGAATTTCTCCAAAGAGTTATAGACAATAGAGAGAAAAATAAGATGACAACTATGAATGTAGCAATGGTCATGGCCCCGAATCTCTTCATGTGTCATGCACTGGGTCTGAAGTCCAGTGAACAGCGAGAATTTGCAATGGCAGCTGGGACAGCTAATATCATGCATTTATTGATTAAGTATCAAAAACTTCTGTGGACAGTAAGTATCTCTCTTTAAGCTCTGTTAATGAGTGATGATATCTAGATTCTAAAGCCTTTTTATGGTTATATTTTCTCTATAAAGCTAACCAACAGAGGTGATTTCAAGTGCAATTAAAATAATGTCCATACACCTAAAACTAATATAACACTATAAGTTCACATGTTACACTGAAATTAAAATAAAAAAATATTAATGTCTACTTATGGAATCTCAGATTTTATGATAGGATTATTTCCTTATTTCAATTTGATAACTTCTAAAATATTTTCTTTTTGCTAATGTAATTTCTGAGGATCATTTTTTCCTAGATTATTGCTAGATACCTGTCAGTGTCCATTGGTGAGTTTTTCTTTCTCTTTTAACAAATGAGGCTGGCTGGATATTAGGAGGGACTGCAGGTTAGTGAAAGGCTAGGTTGTTGACAGGTGGTCTCCCTTGCTGGAGGGACCAACCATCAAGGTGGTGGCCCCTAATGCCAGTCACCTCATGTCAGGCACTCTCTGTAATTTTGGCCTATGAGGCATAGAAGATGGCCACAATGACCTTGAACTTTACCAAGCCTCTTTCTGAACCTCACTTACACAATGGGAGGTAAATTATTTCATGTGGATGCTCTGTACTCATAGTGAATGAATAAAATGATTCATTTTTGCTTATTTAATAGTGCGTGTAAAATGGCATAGTCTTAGCAAATAGACAAAACCTTTTACTTCTCTCCAAATTTAAGAAATACAGTTATTTTCAGTTCAAAATCGTGCCGTTTTTTTCCTCCCCACATTTAATTTCATTTCTCCATAGATTCCCAAGTTTATTGTCAACCAAGTGAGAAAGCAAAATACTGAAAATCATAAAAAAGATAAAAAAGCCATGAAGAAACTGCTGAAGAAAATGGCATATGACCGAGAAAAATATGAAAAGCAAGATAAGAGTACAAACGATGTAAGAGAAACTTGAAGATATGTATTTATGCAGATTTCAGTATTGTTTTTACTATCACACAAGCAGAGAGTTTCTTATGTTTCTGTTGTATGCATACAGGGCCTGGGTGCTACTTAGAAGGTAAAGGCCTCAATCATGGTAACTGTGTTTCTACTAATGATCAGTATTAACAGTTGCTCAGGTGTTAGTGACTCAGCATATGAGCTGTTAATGGGGAACAAAGGAAAATAACAAGAATGTCTCAACACACACACCCACACACCCACACAAAGGACTCTGTGGAGACTTCAGTTGCCCAGTGAATGTGTAATCTCTACTGAGTGAAGAGTCCCTGTGTGAATCACTGATCTTTTGTTTTCAATTTTCTCATCTGTAAAATGGGGGAAAATAATCCAGATAAACAAATAGACCAAGGGTTGGCTATGCCCAGTTTCCTTCCCGGACTTCAGTAAGTCCTTAAAGGCTCTTAATTGGATCACTGGAAGAATTGGGTGAGATTCATGTTGTAATGAAGAAAATTAAAATGTTTCACAAAAGCAATGTCTAAATATCAGCATTTACAAACTGCTGTAAGAATATAGGAAGAACTGGGTTTAAAATAATAAAATACACCTGAAAACACATTTAAGAAGTGAGTTATCAAAGCTCTAACTTAAGATCATGAAATGAAAGGGTTTCTATTGTTCTGTTTAAGGTGGAGACAGCCCGCACCACCATCACCATTTTTGAGGTTATTCAGTTACATGCTGACATCTTGTGGAACAATGTGGAAATGCAGTTATCAGCGTTCGATTTTTTTTTTTTTTTGGCTTTGGCCTACTTTGGGATCTAGTCATTGTATTTAAAAAAAAAATATATATATATATACACACATGCACATGTATATTTATATACATATTCTATATTTATATAGCTCTCACCACTAGGAAATAACATTTTTTGGCTTCAAACATTTTTGGTCAGTTTTTAAGTATCTTTAAGAACAAAATTTAAGGGGAATTATAAATAGTATTCAATTTTTTTGAGAAAGGGCTTGATATTATAGATTAGAAAGGGTTTTTGACATATCATTTTTGTTTAATTGAGAACATTTCCTCTAAAACCATTATAGGTGTGTGAGTATCATCTTGTTTTGTGACTCTCCTTATTCTTATTAACTCAGGTGACTTTATAGCCCTGTCTTTTTTATAAGGTAGTTATAACATGATTCTCTGAGGTTCATTATGTCTGAGAAAGCATTTATGCTGTACCTTTTAAATAATAAATCTTTAGGGGTACCTGGGTGCCTCAGTTGGTTGAGCATCTGACTTCAGGTCATGATCTCGTGGTTTGTGAATTCGAGCCCCACACTGGGGTCACTGCTATCACACTGTCAGTGTAGGGCCCACGTCAGATCCTCTGTCCCCCTCTCTGTGCCCCTTCCCTGCTTTCGTTTTCCCAAAAATAAATATTTAAAAAAAAAACAACTAAATCATTAGACAAAAATTTAAAAGTTGTGTTTTGTGTTTTGGAGATGAAATATTTACATGATTTTATTATTGACAAAGAATTTGTGTTACCTTGGATTTCTTTAATGTTTACTTTGAGTTCATTAGATGAGAGTTGGTCTGAGAATTATCTCTGTACTTGTTAGAAGCCATAATATCATTTTAAGGCTTAGGATTTAAATCTTCGTTTTATCTTATATCAGCTGTTACTCGGTCTCTGAGTTTTTGTTTTCTGAGAAATTCACCGGTTCTTGTAATAAAATGCCTCCTTGGTACCAAGCCAGTCCCTGCCAGGTATTCAAAGGAAGATGAGGCTGGTGCTCACCCGTAGGTGCTGGGAGAGTGATCCAGAAGGGCTGAGCTCACAGGTGCTAGAGGTGTGGGATGGAAGCCTGATCAAGGTACACTGGGTCACAAAACAGGAAGTGACCATCAGGCGTCTTACCGAGAAGTACAGCTGAGATGTGAAAAACATAGGCAGCAAATTGAATGGAGAGGTCTCACTCGCAGAAGCAGCTTCCTGGCAGAGTGGTAGCCCACAGGCAACCATAACCCACGGTTGAGGCTCATGGGACCTGTCATTTTGGTTGAAAAATTTCAACCAATTGCCAGAATTTTCTTCAAGTTGCTGTCATTTCATTAGGGAGAATAACGATAGAAAACAATGACAGAACAACAGTGAAGTTCTTGGGTGGGACGTGGGCCATCTACTTTGTGATTAGCCACCCACCCCCATTCTGTCTTTTTAGTTTGTGCTTCCTAACTCCCCCCACTCCCACCCCCACCCCCGCCTCTGTCCCCACCCAAATCATTCCAATGTGTAGCTCCAAACTACGGGGCAGTGGGGCACAAAACTGCCCGGAATGTTTCATTCATTTGCTAAGCAACTATTTAATGCATGGCTTTTATGTGCCAGGCACTGTTCTAGGCACTTGAACTACATCTAGTGGACAAAACAGAAAATGCTGTTCTTAATGTAGCTTAAATTCTACAAATTAATATAAGTAAATTCCATAGTATGTTAGTATGTGGTAAGTGCTCTAAAAATAATGCAAACAGCACTGAAAAAGAGAATTGAGAGAGGGAGCCCCTTGCAATATTAAGTTGGGTGGTCTGGGTGTTATTCCTTTGAGTGAAGAGGTGGAGGAGGGGCCGGGAGCTGAGCTGGGTGTAGATCTCAGGAAGCACAGAAGGAATAGTGTGGCAGAAACTTGCTTGGGGTATTTGAGGACCAGCAAGGAGTGCTTGTGACTGGGTGGAGCTGGCAAGGACGACAGCAATATCAGATGATGTCTCAGGGACCAGGGGACCAGATTACACAGGGCCTTGCAGGCCATCTTTAGGAATTTGAATTTATCCTGAGTGTAATTGGGTCATTGCAGGGCTTGAGCAAAGGCTTGAAAATCTGTGTTTTAAAATGTTCCCTAGGTGAGGGGGGCGCGTGGGTGGCTCATTCAGTTGAGCATCCAACTCTTGATTTTGGCTCAGGTCATGATCCTGTGGTCCTAGGACTGAGCCCCGGGTCGGGCTGTATATTGAGTGTGGAGCCTGCTTGAGATTGTCTCCTGCTCTCTCGCTCTCTTGCTCGGTCTCCCTCTGTCCCACACCTGCTTGTGCACTCTCCCTCTCTCTTTTTCAAATTAAGAAAAAAAAAGTTTATTTTAAAAATAATAACTAAAAATAAATAAAATGTTCCCTTGGACTGTTGTGTTGAGAATAGACTCTAGGAGAGCCAGCAGAGATGGGGAGAGGATCACATCTTAATCCAAGTGAGAGACCAGGATATTAGCCCTGGAGACAAAGTGGTCAGATTCTGTGTTTTTTGAAGTTAGATCCATTGGAATTTCTTCAAGTTGAAATAGTTGTAAGAAAAGGAAGTAAAAGATGACTCCAAAGTTTTGGCTCGAGAAATTGGAAGGCTGGAATTGCCCCCTTAATAGGGGGATCACAGTTTTCAGTCTGGGTGTGTTGAGTGTAAGGTTTGTATTAGATAAGTAAGGAGGATGTTTGAGGGTGTTTGGTGGGAAGATTATGGCATACTGGCCAGTGAGGTGCACGGACAGCAGGGGCAGAAGGAAGGCCAGGATCGGTCACTAGGGGGAGCCTGCTATTCTGAGGAAAGCTGTGACCACAGGAGTTATGTGATTGTGTTTAAATTTTGAAATAGTTGCTGTAAGGGTACCTGGCTCAGTTGGCTGAGCCTCCGACTCTTGATTTCAGCTCAGGTCATGATCCTAGAGTCATTGGATCAAGCCCCATGTCAGGCTCCCCTCCCCTCCCCTCCCCTCCCTCTCGGTAAAAATAAAATAGTTGCTATGATGTCAGGTGAAGGAAAGATTGGAGCAGTGAAAAACAGGTTAGGTAGGAGATGCCAGCTAATTTCATTGATGATGGGAGTACATAAATTGGTAGAATTCCTCGGGAGAGCGGTTAGCATGTGGCAGAGGCCTGAAAACCATGCTCTTGATCGCGTTCAGAAATTCCTTTAAAGGGAGTATAAGATGAACATGTAAATAGTTCTTTCTGCTTAGGTTCAGTGCCATATTCTTTATACTGACGAGAATTAGAAATAATCCACAAGGATACAGGTGACTGGTTACATCTGTCATGGGATATCTGTGTAATGAAATACTATGGGAATACAAGTGTATATATATGATGTCAGAAGATATTCATAATATGTTGAAGAAAAGTTACAAATTCATGAATATTACCTTAGTTGTAAGGGGTAGTATCATAATTTTGAATGCTTGCCAGAGATCAGGCATGATGCTGTTTCATTGAAGTATAAGATGGTATTGTTTCATTTTTTATAGATGTAGAAAGTGAGAAAGAAATCTTAACTAACTTAACATTTAAGCTTATCTAAAAAGGAACTGGTAGGGCTCGTATTTGAAACCGAATCTATATATCCTTAAATCTGGGTGTCTTTACTCTTATTCTCTATTTTTTTTTTAATATATCACAGAAAAACCCTGAGAAGGATATATACCCTAGTCTTGAGCTAATGTGTAGTAAGAGAATGAACATGTAATAGTACCGTTATTTTTTTTTTAAGTTTATTTATTTTGAGAGAGAGGGAGCACACAGAGGGGTAGAAAGAGGGAAGGAGAAAGAGATAATCCCAAGCAGGCTCTGTGCTGTCAGGGCAGAGCCCAGTGCGAGCCCCGATCTCATGAACCATGAAACCATGACCTGAACTGAGATCAAGAGTCAGATGCTTAACTGACTGAGCCATCCAGGCGCCCCTATACTGCCATTGTTAGCATATGTTCACTATATCGCTTTTAACATAGCCCTGTGCCACGCCAACACCCTGTAGTGGGATTGGAAGGAGTGTTAGATGTGAGCCAGAAGGACCCATAAGATGTAGAAACTAATTGGATATGAGGAGTGTAGAATGACGAGGAATCTAGAAAGACTCGCTGATTTTACCTTGGGTAATTTTATCATTGAGTTAAAGCGTGAAGCAAAAGGAACACACTTTTGATGAGGTAGTCAGTTTTTGACATTTGTAGTTGACTTGCCGGTGTGAGAGGACTTGGGCAACATGGGCCAGGAGCTCAGAGGACAGCCAGCGCTGGGGGGTGTGCTTTTGGGATTAGCATAGAGATTGTCGTTAAAGCCAAAGACTCCAATAGTCAGGTAGGTAAAAAGGCTTGGTTGGTAGTACCATGTGCTATAGAGGCTGAGTAAGGTTAACATTGGATAGAGGTCTAGTGCGTTTTGCATTTGAAAAGTCAGTTCTGACTTTGTAGGCCATTAAAAATAATCATTTTCTGATAGCCTTCAACTTGCAGTTGCGATTGATGTCTCACACACACAAATGCATGCCCACATGCATACGCATACCACATCACATTCTAGAACTCATGTGTCTTGAGGATATAGCTCTAGCTCTGCCATCAGTGAGACACTAATGCCAAATCATTTTATCTCTGGGTCTTAATTTCTTCTATAAAATAAAGGGTAAGACCAGATTAATAGTATCTCATCCAAAGTATGCAGTGAGAGCATTTGTAGTATTATTTTTTACAAAGTCTGACTGGGTCACTCCCTGGACCCATTGAGTCAGAATCTCCCAGAGCAGGACCTTGGCATGTGTATTGTACAAAAACTGTAAGTGTGATTTTTCCCCCCATTGGTATTTATGTATTATGTAATCATATTGTGGAATTTTTCTTACCTATACATGAAAACAGAATAGTATATGAACACCCATAAACCCATCACCAATGATCAAACCTATTTTTCTAATCATGTTTCATCCTGTCTCCCACACTTTTCCTTTTAGTGTTTTTTAAGGAAATCACAGACATTCCGTCATTTCACCCATAATGATCTCAGATTGCATCTCTGCCTGATAAGGGTCTAGGACAGCTTGCTTTGATGAGCAACTTATTGTGAATTGCTGAATCGTGCAGGTTTCAAGTCCACTGTGGACTTAGATTTGTATGATTTTTCTACTTTCCTTCAAGCTCACCTTTCAAAGTAAAGAGAAACTGCACATTTATGAGAAAGAGATTCCACGAAATAAGCCAAGCTTGCTCACGTCTCCCTTCATTGGTAGAGGGAATGTTCCTTCTGTGGTTAACCTCAGTGTTAACTTGGATCTGGTGTCACACCCCTAAGTTACAGTTAAGGGACTCAAGTTTTAGCTTACAGGACTTGCCAAAAGTCCAAGATGATCTGGTAGCCTTTTAATGTTTAGGGCTTTGGACATGGAAAAGAAATCTGTTGCTACTACTTTCTGCCATTCTTTGCAGAAGAATCCTGGAATTGGCATCAGTACAATGTAGATTCTGGGCTGTTCATAGCGAGAGCTGCCGGTCTTTGGTCGCAACTCTGTTTATACTTCCATCTCTGGTTTCATTTAACAGCTTTGACTCAGAGCATCACTGCAGGTATTGTTTTAAGCATTTGCTTCAGGTCTGGAAGCAGTCTCTGGATCTGCTTGGGGACCCATGTGAAAAATCCCCATATGAGGCACAAAATAGTGTTTCTTTTTAAGACATTCTATGATTTTATAGGGCATAAAAAATACCATATTAGAAGAGAAAAATATCAGAACTTAATTTTGTTGTAAATTAAATGCTTATTACTACGAAAGTTATTTCAGATCCTTCTTCACAATTCTCTGACTCTGTGAGTTGGATAAAAGTTTAAGCATTTGGATAATGAAGCCGCAGTTATAATCAGGAGTGAGGCAGTTCAAGATAGCAGAGAATGGCTTCCGTATTTCTACCTCCAGTTAGAATAAGGTGATGAATATGCCATTTTAGTTTAAGATACCTTGCTAAAATGTCTTTGTTTAATTTTCTAAAATATGTGTTCTATCTGGCCTTTTTCTTAAGAAAGCTGTATTTCCAGTTTGCCCTTTTGAAGATAAAAGGTTTTTCTGTGGCATTAAAATGTCAGCTTTACATTTCCCTTAGTTTTTAATGAAAGAAAGAAATTCATATCTATTTTAAAGATCTGATATTGAACTTCTAGAGTATAAAATGATGAGCAGTGTAGTGTTTATCTACATGTTATGAAGAAATACTAAAATCACTTTTTATTTAATAAATAAAATCACATTTTTAAAAATATACTTTAGGTCAATATATAAAACATGTGAGGACCATATATGAGATAATTTTTCCCATTATGACGGTTTTTGTATGCATAAGAAATTATTTTGTAAATTGTAAAATTCTTTGTGAGAAAATCTTAATGGTGTGTTAGTGAAATACTGCTCTTCCTTGGTCTTGCTGTACATCACATAACTTCAGCTCACCAGCACACCAAAAATAAATGCATTAAAAAAAAAGAGTCACAGCTGTTAAGACCAAAAAATGTGAAACCAGGAAAGTTACAAAGATGATACTATTCACAGATTCAGTTATTACGGCTCAAGTTAAGAACAGACTGTTTGCTCTAATGATCAGGCATGTTGTGTCTATTCAAAGCTTGGCAGCTCACTGTAATTAGTGTACTAATGACTTGAGTATTTGATACAGCATGATTCTGGAGCTTAATAGTAATTGTCATACACCATTTAAACTAGAGCTTTGGCATCATTTATTGTTTACCATCTTTAGTAAATATCATTTGGTCATCCTTGTCAGTGTATCCGGAAAAAATTTCCCAGAAACAGCTTCTAAACTCATGTTTAGCCATTATATCTACCAATTAAACACATTTCTTCTCCAACGGTGAAGGGCATGGCAGATTCAAACTGAGTTAGACTCTTAATCTGTATATTGTTGTGAGAATTTGGATGGGATGTATTACTATAGAAATAAACACTTAAGAATTGTTTCTGTCATGCAGACACACATACATACACATAGATGTGCACACACCTTCCTGCTAGAAGTTTCCGTAGTTGTCAGGGAGTGTGGCCAGTCAACCTAGGAAGGTGCTATGTGCCATCGTTGGCCTAATGGAAAGATTTTCCCAGGCACTGATACTCCATTTCCTTTTTTTAAAAAATTAATGTATTTTTTTAAATTTATTTTTTAAATTTACATCCAAGTTAGTTAGCATATAGTGCAACAGTGTTTTCCGGAGTAGATTCCTTGTTGCTCCTTACCCATTTAGCCCATCCCCCTCCCACAACCCCTCCAGTAACTCTCTGTTCTCCATATTTAAGAGTCTCTTATGTTTTGTCCCCCTCCCTGTTTTTATATTATTTTTGCTTCCCTTCCCTTATGTTCATCTGTTCTGTGTCTTAAAGTCCTCATATGAGTGAAGTCATATGATATTTGTCTTTCTCTGACTAATTTTGCTTAGCATAATACCCTCTAGTTCCATCCACTTAGTTGCAAATGGCAAGATTTCATTCTTTTTGATTACCGAGTAATATTCCAGTGTGTGTGTGTGTGTGTGTGTGTTTGTGTGTGTGTGTGTGTGTTTGTGTACACATCTTCTTTATCCATTCATCTGTCGATGGACATTTGGGCTCTTTCCATACTTTGGCTATTGTTGATAGTGCTGCTATAAACATTGGGGTGCATGTGCCCCTTTGAAATAGCATACCTGCTGATACTCCATTTCTATGTGAAATGAGTCAAAATAGTATAGCTAGTAGTTGGGGAAGCATTAAAGCTGATTCAGAACTGGCTTAGTTCACCCCCTCCTCACTTAGGGGAAGATGTGAGAAAGTTTAGTTTCACAGTGATAAGGAGTCTGTATGCACGCCTGCATCTGCTGGCAAAGCCATAATACGGAGATTAGCTAACATTCATATATACATGAGAGTTGTCAAGTGCCTGAGAAGCTAGTCCCTGACCCTCTTCCTTCCTAACTCAATGGGAGAGACTCTGGATTCCTGTGTCAGATACACTGGTCTTGGGTGTGACCCCGATACCACACTAACCCCAGTGCTGTGATTTTTAAGGAACCATGACTGTACTCTCTAAAGCCTGGTCTCTGAACTCATGTAGAAAGTGTACATGGCCACAGTATCAGAGGCCTTCTGTTGTTCACGAGGTGTCTTATGGGAAAAGTGGCTGCATCCTCAAGCAAGTGCATGCTAATATTGGTGACTCCCTACAGGAGTAAGTGACTGAAGTATTCCTTATAACACTTTTAATTCCTTCCTTCCATTCTTTCCCTTCCTGTCTCTTCTCGGTAGAGGAAATACCATGTGGTACATGGAGGCAACTTGTTTTTTAGAAAATGTTCCTAAATGTTTTTTTTTTGTTTGTTTGTTTTTGTTTTTTGCTATTAAGGCAATACACATTTGTATACATTATTTTATTCTAGAGAAATGCTATAACATTAACGTAGCGTTCTTAGAACTATTTTTGAGTGATTCATTTAATCAGTAAACATTTGACAGTTGGCTACAGATATACAGATGTGACTCAGATATGTAGCATGTAACTAGAACACAGGTGACATATATTAGAATCCCATCATAAAACAATTTCAGTGGAAGGAGGAGAGTCTTTTTGACCCTGTAGATCAAGAAAGGTTCTATGGAGTTCGGGATATTGGAGTTGGGCCTTGAGAAATTGGTAGCAGAAGATATTGCAGAAAAGGAGTAAAACGTACATAAAGACTGGAAAGCCTGGGCATTTGTAGCAAATTTGATTGGTCTTTTTAATCCAAAAAATGGAATGTATCACAGGAATAGTGGGGAGAATAGCAGGCAGCAGAGGAAGGTTGTCATATCTCTGAACTCTCAATGACAATGCATTATTTTTCTGCATCATTTTGCTTTTATAACTCATTTATTGTGGACTTTATATATAAAAAAAGTTAATTATTATCATCTTCACTTTAAATGTCAGCACAGATTTGCCTGCCTTTTTGATATTTTAGAGTTGGATAAGATGTAATTATGGGAAGTTTTTGTCACTGTTATTTTTGCCAAAGAAAACCTGTATGTAAGGATATCTGGCATTATGACTCAAGCAGATTTCCTAACTTTGCTAAGTCAGCATAAAGTATTTCGGTATCTGCAAACCCCAGCCCATCACTCCGGGCCCTTCACAATATAATAATGATGATCATGATAATGGAATCCAAAATACCAAAATTTCTCACTTGAGTGGACAAGGTGGATTATGGTTTTATGGATAGACTCTGTGCTTCAACCGTTATTACAGTTTCGCTCCAACATTCATGTTGTCTGCCAGCTTCTTGTTTTCTGCCTCCTGTGAGGAAACAGGTGGGGCCAAGCCAGCAGGTAGAATGACCCGAGAGGATACAGGCTAGAGGTGAAACACAAGGGAAAAGTGCCTCTAGCATAATCCCTGAGTCAGAAGATACACCATTGATTTCATATCTGCTTTTAAAGAAAAAATAAATAAAAAGGCACACTAGCCCATTAAATGCCCCATCCATTGCAAGCAGCAGCTCATTTTCCAAATGTTACAAGTGACAGTAAATTGTCACAGAATCAAGGAAAAAGGTAACTTAGATTTGCGTCCTAAGGGTGAGGTGGAGGTCAGAAACTGGAAGTCAACAAACTAAGCCAAGGGGCCAGGCCAGATGGGAGAGAAACAGGAGTTGAGAGGTCTGGGCATGGGTTGGGATTGGGACATCCTTCAGGGATGGGGTTGAGCACATTACCCGCAGCAAGACCAGTTAAGGGACACTAGGAACGTGGTCCCTCTCTCCCGTGACCCCTCACTGAGTGCTCAGGTGAGGGCAATAGGTTGGCATGAGGTCCTATGTGGTGTCTCTGCAGATGTAACAGGTGTTTGCAGCCCTCTGGGGAGCAAAGCCATGGTCTTACATAATAAACCCATGCTCCTTTTTCGGTCTTATGAGTATTGCTTCTTTTCTTTGTTATTCTGGCGCTACATCTCACTTGTTACTGAGAAGGAAGTGTAAGTTTTGGGGGGGACAACTACATTTTGTTGTAGCCTGATTCTAAAGCCATGTTATTTTTGTTGAACTTTCAAAGAAGTCACATTAATTCCACGTGTGGTGTTTCCATGCTTTGTGTTGGGGGATGGCAGAGGCAATTCAAGACCATGTACATTAATGATTTTGTGAGCACAGAAAATACTGTGTGCTATAAGACTCATGTCTTATTTATCTACTAAGTAAGTAGACCTAACACAGTGCCTGGTACTCAGTCAATACTTAGGAAATGTTAATGTTTTTTAAAATGTTTGTTTATTTTTGAAAGAGCGCAAGCAGGGGAGGGGCAGAGAGAGGGGAACAGAGGATCCAAAGCAGGCTCTGTGCTAACAGCAGAGAGCCTGATGTGGGGCTTGAACTCATGAACCACAAGATCATTCCCTGAGCCAAAGTCAGATGCTCAACTGACTGAGCCACTTAGGTGCTCCAGTAAATTTTAATGAAATAAGGTTTTGTAGTATATAGAGCATTATCTTTAAACATCATCTATGCATGCCGTTTGTTCTCAGGTCTGTTCATGGCATATGGTTATAAATAATAAATCACTATTGTTGTGGAACCATTAGAAATTAATTAAACCTAATATGTCAAATGTCATAGCTGATATTTTGATATTACAGTCCTCAAAATCTTTCATTATCTCACTAAATATACACTTCTTAACACCTATATGCAAAGGATTTAGAATTGGTCATCTTCAGTTCAAAGTGTGTGGTCGTGGTGTAAGCTTATTAGCCAAGTGAGGAGGAGACACAATACAAATGTATAAAAAGTGTGTGTCATTAAAAAAAAAAAAAACAACTCCCAGGAACAAACATTTCTGTGACATTTTGTCAGTGCACAGGAAGGTTTTTTAAATGCATACATTGCAATAGCACACAAAGTAACTTCTTTCCGATTCAATTTCATAAATTGCTGCATGAAGAAGCACTCTCTCGTAGATAATACTCAGAAATCAGCACTTAATATGGCAGTAATGGTTATTGCTGTCATTCTTTACATCTTTAAAAATAATTAAGCATTACTGCATAGGCATTATAAAGTTCCCCTATCACCATTAAGAGGATATTTGAGGTTTGATGTAATTTAGCAAATTACATTATACAGTAGTTAAGGTTTTTATGTAGTGAAGTAAAATGCGTAGTAGTTAAGCACACTTACCATATAATGCATGGTACAGAGTTACATGTTCCAGCTGCCGCCAGCTTTGTTCCAGTGTCATTATTGCTTTGCAGGCTGACGTTCCTCAGGGAGTGATTCGAGTGCAAGCTCCCCATCTTTCGAAAGTTTCCATGGCAATACAGCTAACTGAAGAACTAAAAGCCAGTGATGTCCTTGCCAGGTTTCTCAGCCAAGAAAGGTAGAGGCCTGTTTTGTTTTAATCATTCCACGGTATAACTCGCACACTCGCTCGCTCTCGCTCTCTCCCCCCACCCCCACCATTAAAAAAAAAAAGGAAAAAAAAAACACTATGGGTGATGTGAAGTGCTTCAAAATTTTGTCTTCCCAGCAGAAAAGAACAGACTTGATAATGAGACTGTTGGAATGACTTGAGTTCATTTGAGGTAGTTTATGCGCAAGTGGAGCTGTTTCAGGCAGGATGTCGGAGCGCTCCTGTGGCTGTGATGGCCTTGGCACATGAGACCACTCAATAGTCTTTCCAGAATATGTTGACTGGAGGTTAATTACTGTGTGTAGGCTGTTAGGAAAATCACTAAGTAGGATACAGTGGGATTAAAACAAATAAAAAAATATAACTTTTTCTATGAACTATAACGAATAAAAAGAAATGCTTAAATTAAAAAAAAAGTTATAGAGAATTGAGAGAGGACAGCCTGGCCCTTGAGCTCTGACGTCTCCAGGACACAGAGCACACCGACCCCATTAGGGACAACCCAGCCTCCTTTGTTCTGAGGCTGAGGGTGTAGGAGGAGTCCTTTGAAAGCTATGGGGCTCGCTCTGCTGATACTAGAGCATATATACTCTCTGAAACATTTTACAATACCTTTTCTTAAATTTTTGATTTTTAACAAGTGTGTGGGGCTCTCTGTTTTTATCCTGCTAATTCTTATTTTTAGCTAACATTATTTTAATGATTTCCCCCTCATTTCCACTCACTGAAAATTAACTAATACAATTTTTTTTTTGTTACAATTCAGGGGAAATCCAGGATACTGGCATCTCAGCTTATGAATTCTCTGTTTTAGTCTTCCGTAGAATTTCATTTCTGCATTCTAATGTTCAAGGGCACCGGTGAAGTTTTCTGCCAAAACCTCTCCAATGTTGGTGCAATACCACAAGTATTCAGTATGCCTGGGCTCTGTTTAGGGCCCTCTGCTAGATGTTGGAAGGGGCATAAAGATATATTTTAAAGTATCTTCCCTCAGGGCTTATATATTGGGAGAAGAGATGAGCCTGTGCAGTAACAGATGGTGATGAACTAGAACAGAGGCTTATTGGTAATATCTGGGCTTTCAGTAAGCCAGCACAAACTCCCCTCTCGACAGTACTGTGAAGTAAGCGCTAATACTTCTGTTTCACTGATAAGAAAACCGAGACTTTGCAAGGTCACTCATTTCATAGGTGGTGGTGCTGAATTTGAAATGTGTGTTTCCCGTCTCTAAAGGTTTCCCTTGAAACACTCTCCATACATGCCAGGATCTAGAAACCATCACGGATCTGGGGCCATCGGTGCAGAGTCTGGGAGTAGATGGAATTTTAGGGTATTAAGCCATGGAACAATTAGAATTTCTTGGATGTCTTTGCTCCCTAAAGGGTGTCTCTGCCTCATGAAATCAATCCCCTTCCTCTCTGCTCACCAAGGATGACTGCCCATCCTCTCCTGGAGTGGGTGCCTGAAGATCTGGCTACACTGCAGACATAAGCAGCTCTTTCAGGCTTGATAGAGTTAATTTATGCAGCGTTTACATTTAGGACCCAAGTATTCAATTTAGTCTGTACTTTGGTTGCTGTGCTTGCAGATGCTGCAAGATGTGACTATGAAGTTGCACAATATATTGAACTGTGACTTTAATATTTGAAGTATAGCATGATAGTAGCAGGCATACTGTTACAGAAAGCATCAGATTTGTGAGAGTTGTCCTCTGCCTATTTGGATTATCTGCTTGGATGCTTTTATTAAATAAAAATTTGCTGCCCCCTGGAGTGGGGTCCATTTTTCTACCTCCTCCCTTCTCGCCATCCTGCTCCACCCAGAGGAAACTCTGGTAAACTTCTCTAACGTTGCCCACCCCTTACCCCCAACCATTCCTCAGTTCCTTTCTTTATGCTTGGGGATACTGAAGCAAGATGATCTGCATCTGAATGCCAACTTTTCCCGTTTCATGTTAAGCTAGATTTATAATCCCTTTAAGTCGCAAATTTTTCATTTGTAAAAGTAGACCATAATAGGACCTGCATTATAGTCTTGTGGTAATGAACTAGGAAAATGGCCGTGAAGCACACAGCTATCTGTTTGGGTCCTATAAGTGAAATTCTCAGTAGTGTTTATATTTTCTCTTCCACCACATTCCCCTCTTCTACCACCTGGATTCCATCAGGTAGGAGCAGTTGGGAACCCTACCTTCCCCATCCTTTACCTCCCCTATTTTCTCCATCAAAGACAACAACACATGAATGACATAAAGTAAATATATAATAAATTTCACATTTACTCACCAGTCTTGATAAAGGCTCTTGACTTTTCTTTAATTATGGATTTGTTGATTAGCATTATGCAAAAGCTTGTATTTACCAAGAAATCTAGTTGAGGCTTCTTTAAAGTGGAACAAGAACACAGATATACTGGAAAAATAATCTGAGAGCAATATCTGACTAGGTTTTTTTGTTTAAGTCTCACAAAACATTCAGCTTGGTTTTCATAGAAATAATGACTCTTTTAGTATACTCCTAGTATATGGGATTACATCCCATATTATAAATAATTATTATTTACTTCTAAAAACAAGCATATACCAGTTTGGAAAAAAGTGAGTTTTCTCTTGGTTAGGATCTTAAGTGTGAGAGCTTATAAAGCCCCGAGTGCCCAGCATGTCACAGACAGCGGACTAGTTAGAGTTGGATAACCAAGATGAGTCATTGGAAAGCTTCTGCTGTACATATTTTTCATGGTGGTTTAAACAAAAGTCAGATCTGCTTTTCCCTGAAATTACAGGGAATGTGTCTTTGGGGCCCTACAGGAGCGGTTCACAAACCTTTCCATGCACCAAGGTCAACTCAAGAGCATTTGAAAAGCAGATTCTTGGACGTGTTCTGGACGTACAAAATCAGAGTTCCTAGAGCTCTAGGTCTGAATTTTTAGCAGGCTTCTTCGGTAATTCATATACAGAGTTTTGAAAACCACTGAATCTTACCAATTTTTATTATTTGAACCTAATGTTCTGGAAGAATTTATTCTTTGAAGAGCATGAATCTGTTAATGTGTCTCCTTGTGAAGCCTTCATAATGAATATTTGCTTCTACCTGGAGTATATGTTAAGTCCTGTGTTTAAATGGTCAGCACAGAGAGGGCTCTGAACCCTGTCCTATTCTTTATATTCATCTTGTATCGTGTTAGAGTTGTCAGCGCAGCAAACACATGAAAAATACTGGTTGAATCAATGCAGTGTGAAAACTAAGGTGGAAACATTTCTCTTTATGGTTTGATGAGAACTTTTTTGGCCCTCATGCAAAGTAATTGATCATGTTAACAATTGTATTGGCAGCTGAAGTGTTATGTTACCTTTCTTTTTAATTTTACAAATTTAGATGCTGATTTATTATTTTGCCTTCAGATGTATGAGTCCATTTGTTTATTTTAATTTACAGGTGTGACATTTTCATTACCTATTTGGCACACTTAACAGATGGGAAAATACAAATGTTAGATAATTACAGTGTGTCTAAGTTATGAATTTTTCACACAAGCTAGAATTCCCCAAGCACATTAAAGTGATTTACTTGCAAGCTGTTTGATGATACAACTAATCAGTTTGTTTTGTCCCTAATAGTGGTATTGCCCAGACTCTTAAGAAAGGGGAAGTTTTTTTGTATGAAATTGGAGGAAATATTGGTAAGCACATTTTGTTTCTCTTTGTATTGCATATGCTGATTCGACCTCACCAGTGCTTATTATTTATATCTTGGGGGAAAAATTAGAAGTTAAATATAGTGCACCGTAGATAGTTGATGAATATCGTGGATTTGTTCAGTGCTCTGACTTTTCTCTACAGGCTCTATTTGAGCTCCTCTGTACCAATGCCCATCTCTGTTGAACCTCAGCAAGGACAAGTTCCCTTAAAATAGTAGCAACTTCTAGAATGGTAATGAAGTTTTTCAGAACTTCTTTCTTTTTTATATGCTTACATCACATCTTAATAAAGGAAGTAGCTGTGCTTGTTTAAAGCCAGGATTACATTTTTATTATGGCTTAGTACCGGATATTTTTAGTGAAAGCAGAAGTTATTTCTGCCATTGTTGATTGCCTACTAAATAATACAGGCACAAACGTACATATGCAGCTATACACACATATGAATACAAGCGTGCTAGTAACTTAGGAAATCAAAATAGAATAAGTGGATTAATTTTGACCATGCTTTATATTTTATATACTCCTTTTCAGTTATCAGTGGTTGCACTCATCTCTATTAAGATGTAAAACAGCCTTTTTATTTTAGCCCTTGAAAATGGTACAGGTGAAATTGTTAACAAATAGTAAATGAAATGGCATTTAATTCAAAATAATAATTGAAAATATTTTAAGTTCTGTAGAATTTTTTTTTTAGGGACATAAAAATGTTGGTAAATACTGAGAGTATGAAGGCTCACTCTTAAAATTTAAATAGCAACTCTATCAGAAACCTTGAACTATTAACTCTATTAGCAAGGATTATTTAAATATTTATATATTTGATCTTGCTTTTTACTATTAGATATTGATAATGAAGTGTTGTTTCTTACTTTGATAGAGCCCAAACTGTCACCCCTCTTTATAAAGGTGAATAAGCTTTTAGTGAACCATTTCACAGCCCCTCACACAAAGCATTTTGAACTTCCTAAATTAATTTGAAAAACGTTCCGTTAGAGGAAGCCTACTAAGTTGACTTTTTCAACATTTTGGCCAAGTCTTACAATATTATGGGAGATGGGAAAGGAGGAGAGATATGTTGAAGTCTAAGGTTTCAGAGTTAAACCATGAGGAATAAGTTTAAAATCGCACCTCGGCCTCTGTACCATATTCAGCTGATATCATGTCTCTTTGCTAGGAGAACGCTGCCTCGATGATGACACTTACATGAAGGACTTGTATCAGCTCAACCCCAATGCCGAGTGGGTTATAAAGTCAAAGCCATCATAGGAGGCTGAAGCTGCAGACAACCGTGGGGACTTCCTTAGGACACTTGCTGGGTCACGAGTGGAAATAAAAGAAGTGGCAGGAGTCTTTGTTCAAATGTACCCAACTACTGAATAATGACACTCTAAAGCCTTAAAAAGTTATAGATTTGTGCCACCACCGGAATTATGTTAGTTATTAATAATGTGATGAGCCCACAAGTATCTCCAGAGTGAGAGGAAAGGGGGTTAATTAGCTTGGAGGCCATTTCATTCTGTGAAAGGTGCCCAGATGGATCATTTGTTTTATGTGAAAACATACTGCTTCCCTCTCATGTTTTTCTCCTAAAATCATACACCTAGTAATAAGTGCTTTCTCTCCTTTTTCCCCTCCTCGTGTCTGCCTTCCCTCAACTAAGGTTTGGTTTTTAAACGAAAAGATCACAAATACCGGATATTTGGCAAGTCGTGAGGACAATACATCTTAAAATAGACCGAATTCAACAGGATTCCTGTCACTATCCAATGTTAATATTCCTCTCTCTGAATCATTTGTTCCAACAATAACATCCCACTTCTTCCTGCTGTATCACATGAAGTGATTTGCGTGGTTTTCAGTTCATCTGACACATGTGCACAGAACCGTATCCACTATCAAGAAAACTGTCAGAAAAACTGCCAATTATTACTGAACTATTCAATGTTTATATACTAAGAATAATTAAAATATATCCGTGTCGAATAACTGGACTATGGATAAAAAGAGAGCGAAAGCCAGATCACTTCGTGTATGCTGTTTTCTAAGTGAAATTTATGAAGTTCTAGCTGGCTTTACCTATTGTCATATTAATATAAATATGCATGATAGTATAATCCAGTAATGGTTGAGAATGTATTCTACTGAGGGAGGGATTTTTCTAACACATAAATAAGGCTGCAGGAAGAATTATTTTTTTTTCTGGGTATGACACAGTCCTAGGAACAAGCTTTTGTTTGTGTACTCACTTTAAATAATCAGAATAAATGTATTAAAAATGCTGTGGAAAGTACTAGTCCCAGGGATTTTAATGCACAAACCATATTGTGACAAGAGACGAGCCTCTGAACTGTAAATAAGAGGAACGAAGTGAGAAATATTCAATATTTTATGAGTTTAGAGTGTAGTAAATAAAAGGTGATGTAAATGAATATTGCACAGACTGCGTTTATGATACTTTTAGTAGTATTTTAGGGACAATTACACATTCTCAGAAGCTCTTGATGTCGCTCCAATTAGGAGGGAAAATGCTGTTAATGAGAATAGTCATAAATTTTTAGCATGTTATTATAAGAACAGCCTGTGGATATGATCACTTAAATAACACTGTGGTGATTTTGTGCCATTGCTTTTTTATTTAAAAAAATTTTATAATTAAATGCATTTTTCTAAACTATCTTCTCTTGGAATTATTACTTTTAATCCTATGTTTACGAATGTACTGTATTTTTATTTCTATTTTTGATAGTCACTTCTTTTACTGCTCCTCTTGCTCCTGTATAATTTTTAAAGTGGGAAGAGATGCAGAAGATCTAAAATTGTTTCCTGCCTTAGTTTTTTCCTTAAGCAAGCTTTCGTTCTTTGGGATTTTTCAAAAACAAGTTGTATTCTGTTTTTGATTTTGAACAGTATATATTAATATCTCAAAACCTTTTATTAATAGAGCTTAAGTTATGAAAGTAATTGATGATATAAACTCAGAAAGTGTTTAAAAACATTTTATCGGGTGCACGACTTCAAAAAGTAAGTATAATGGTTTAGATAAATGGCTGTTTAAAGCATATGTCAGCCAACTTTTTACCACATTTACTACTCCCCTGGTATATGTGGTGGCGGGGAGGGAAACACAAGAGGCTTTTGATGAGGAAAAGAATACCAGATCTTGGTAAATAAATACAAAGATGCCATTTCGAGTCCTTGGCACTCATGATACGTGTTCATTGATACTGAACAATATCCTTTAAAAAACCAAGAAAGATGTCTGTCTATGCTTCTAAAGCGGAGAAACTTATTTTAGACCCTCAAATATAAATGCCTTGGAATTAACCCAGATATTTTTTCTATAAGTTTTTTTTCCTAGTGAACTTTAAGTCTTGTGGTACATTAGTTTTTGTTTGTATGTGAGGGACAATAAAAACAACAAATATATTTGTTACAACTCTCAAACATCTCAAACATCTTAATTCCTAGAGAGGTAATGTTGAAAAGTTGAAGAGCTGGTTTTTATAGATTTGTTGCCCTGTTACTATTTCAGAGAGGTTTCCTCTTTTCTGAAGTGGATTATTGTAATTCTTTACAAGTACACAGTCTTTGCTTATTGCTGCTGTAGAGTTCAATGTAAACTCCTTGTTATCACTCTTTGGGGAAAAGCGGTTTATTTTACTGACTTCATGAAATTTTTCATTATTATCTTTTCCTAATTTTTGTTAAACTGGATTTCATTTTCTGCCACGTTGTACTGATTTCTCACCTTCTTGATCGGTAGGTGGCAGTATTGGTCAGGGATTCCTTTGCAGCTAAACTAAAGGAAGTTTTAAAAGTGAACCTGAGTTCACAGGTAAGTGGTTAAGACTCAGTGCCAGGCATTTACAAGGCAATGAGGTGAGAACACCATGGATCTCTCACTTTAATCACTGATTTTGGAAAATTATAATATTTCAAAGTTTCTGTGTTCTACTTATTAGTCTGTTTTTATCCTTAACCTGTTGAGTGGGGAGGGAGAGAGGTAAGGGAGGTTTTCTGAACCAAGATGAGACCTTTTGACAATGTGTATTTCAAGCAGAAGGATCAGGACAAGAGGAAAGACCGTGAACCAGGAAAGTAAAAAGGAAGACTAAGGATGCATAATGATTTCTGTCTTTAGCATATATGTGGTTTCTTATGTCATTCAATAAATATGTACTGGGCATCTACATATGTGTGTTAGGCATGTTCTACCCTTGAGATATATCAGCGAACAAAATAATAAGTTAAATAAAAATAAATATAATTATCTAATATTTTGAAAGGATTTAAATGCAATGGACCCAGAAAAAAAGATGAACAGGGCAATTGGGATGAAGAGTGAAGTGATAGTTCACTGTAGTAGTAATTAGTCTTTCATTGAACATCTAATAACTGAACAAAGACTTGAAGGAAGTCAGAAACTTGCCATGTATGTATCCGGGAAAAGAGCATTCCAGACAGAGGGAATAATTAGAACAAAGGCCCCAAGGCAGTGGTGTGCCTGGTTTACCAAAGGTTAGCAAGGGTACCAGCGGAACTGGAGTGCTGTGAAGCAGGTAAAACTAATGAATGAGATCCAACACTGGGACAGGGATGGGGAATGAGATCGTGGCCTTCTATTAGGACAGCTGTAATTCATTAAGCCATTTTTTGAGAGCGAAACAGGGCACTGTTGGTGAGGGCAGTAACTGTTGAGTGATAAGAAGTGGTCAGATTCTGGATATAGTTTTCAAATTAGAGCTTATAGGGTTTCTGGTATGAGAGAAAGAGGATGCATTTTTCATTAAGACTAATCATGGGGCGCCTGGTGACTCAGTGTCCTACTTTGGCTCAGGTCATGATCTCGCAGTCTGTGAGTTCGAGCCCCATGTAAGCTTCTGTGCTGACAGCTCAGAGCCTGGAGCCTGCTTTGGATTCTGTGTCTCCCTCTCTCTCTGCTCCTCTACTGCTTGCTCTTGTGCACGCGCGCGCGCGCTCTCTCTCTCTCTCTCAAAAAATAAACATTAAAAAATTAAAAACTAATCCCAAGATTTTTTGACTTGATTAATTGGAAGTATGGAGCTTCCAACATGAAAAATCGGGAAGGCGAAGGTAAATGAAGTATTCTGAGGAGTAGGAATTCAGGAGTTCCATTGTGGGTGTGTTGAATTTGAAGTGCCTATTGGACATCCATGTGACAATACCAAATAGGCAGCTATCCATGCAGATGTTTGGGAGAGTGGTCTGGGCTGTGATCAGTGGCATGTACGTGGACTTTTAACTTTAACCATGAGCTTGCATAAGATCACCAAAGGAGTGAATGTGGATGTGGTACAGAAAACACCAAGAGATGAGCTTTGGAGATGCCTGATGTTAGAGGTTAGGATGAGAAGAAGGAACCGCCAAAAGAGATTGAAGAGAAGTGACCTTTGAGATAATGAGATTATAATGTGCCAGAAGCCAACTGAAGAAAGGCAAAGAGAAAAGAGTAATTGTCATGTCTGATCCTACTTATAGCTCACATGAGTTCAAGGCCAGGAATTGGCCCCTGGGTTTACTATGTGGAGGTTATTGCTGACTTGAGCCATTTAAGTAAAGTGATAGGTATGGAAGACAGATTATAGCCAGGTTAAGAGACAGAGAAAAATCCAAGTGTGAGTATTGGACAATGCCTACAAATTCTGCTCTGCAAGGGAGCAAATAAATGAAGTTTTAGCTAGCTCAAGTAGGAGTACAGAGAGCCTTGAATACTGGACTAAATAGTCTTTGAATTTATGCAATTATGTAATATATTAACAGGTGAGATGGGTGCTGGAACCAGACTACCTGGGTTACCTAATGTGACCTAAGACAAATCACTTAGCCCTCATTTTCTACTTCGTATAATGAGAATAACAGGACTGCTTTTTGGCAGTTTACTAGAATGAATTTATCAAAGGACTCAGCAGCATATCTACCTGATAACATTCAATAAACTCGACTGTTATTAGGAGTATTATCAGATACAGTATTATCTCTGTCTCATTCAGAGTTGTTGGTTTCAATGCCATACTACTTTTCTACCTGGAAATCACTGACCCTAACTCTTCCTCAGGGGATCTGTGGCACTGTTAAAGGGCACAGAAATCATTCTATTGCAAGTTTTGTCTACTTCAAAGTCAACTCCATTTTAAATATGATTTGTCTTACTTAAAAGAGGGATTAGAATTCTCTCTGCATCTCAGACCAGGAGGTCCAGGGAGAAAACAAATTCTAACCCAGTTCCTTTTCCTACCTGATACATTGTTTGCTCAAAGGATAATCCTGGGCCTCTTCAGTTGGTGTTAGCTGCTCCTGCTGATGGAGGTCCCACTCCATTGTCTTGTTTTCTTCTGAGTGTTTGATTTCTCAAATCTTATATTTAACAAGTACAGCAATAGTAATTTTCCTTCCATTTCACTTGGCCTCACATCTTAGAATTTGGACTTGGCATCCAGCTTTTTCACTTCTAACCTTAAGTACTACATGGGGTAACTTGGCTCTGGTAGAAAGGATTTCATATGAAACATTAGAATCCCCCTCCCTCCATATAATTATTTCTTAAACTCCTGAAGATTTCTTTGAAGGGTTTCATGGGCTATTTTCACACATAGCTGCATACTGTATGAGAGAAACAGATTGGTTGCCAAAAAAGCTGCTTCTATGGTATTTCCAACTAAAGCCAATATGCACTGATTTTGTCAAAAGCAAGCTTTTTATCTTGAGATTTCAAGTCTTGATTTCTCAACCAGAGGAGCTCAGGTAAACTTCAGAGAAAGCAGTCCACCCTCCACTGTCTTTGCTCCTCTTTTGATGTTTACCCTTTGTTTCACCACGAGCAGCTCAGTTCTTGTTGTATCTCCTATGACCTTTACAAAATGGCGGTTTTTGTGTGCTCTCTGCCTTAAGTCACATTCCCCTCCAGCCAGGGCCAAAGTGAACAATGAGTTTACCTCGGACAGAAAGTCACAGAGAGTGGCCCAGTTCTGAATGGTAGATCAGTAAATTTTTCTTTCTTTCACCTGATAGTAGTCTTGTTATTAAAAGCAAGTGGTTTAATCACTGTGTGTGCCTTTAAAACTCTTCATTTCAGTGTGAGAACTCTTGAGGCATCTTAGCTTTGGTTGTTTATATCACCCAGTTGTATTAGGCAAGAGAAAATTCTGAGAACAGAAGAATTAACTCTTGAGAGATTATGCATCACCTTTTGTCCAAGCATCTGGAAACACATTCTAGGACATGACTTGTTCATCATTAAGCTTGTCTTCATGTTAAAAACGGGGAAGGGATTAACATTCTTTATTCTTAAGAAATTATTAAGGCATTATTAAATAATGCCTTATAACATACTGTGAGTTCCTTAGAAAATGTTATTATAAGGAATACTTTAAAGGTTCAGAAAATGGGGTGCATGGGTGGCTCAGTCGGTTAAGCATCTGACTTTGGCCTACGTCATGATCTTGCTGTTCTCGAGTTTGAGCTCTGTGTCAGGCTCAATGCTGACAGCTCAGAGCCTGGAGCTTGTTTCAGATTCTGTCTGTCTGTCTCTTTCTCTGCCCTTCTACCCATGCTCTGTCTCTCTCAAAAGTAAACATTAAAAAAAATTTTTTTAAGGTTCAGAAAAAAGCCATGGCTATGTATTTGTTCCTTGTTTCCACCTTTCCAAATATTTTAGTGCTTGCTACATGCTGCACTGTGGTTTATATTTTGGTGATATAAAAATCAATCATCTGATGCATTTCCACAGAACACCAGATTTAGATTTGTGGATACCATTAATATGGGCTGGTGAAAGGGAATGTATTATCAGCAAATGGACTGTAATTGGAGGGAGACAGAAACGGGTGCAGCTAATGATAGATTAAAATTTAGTGGGAGTCTGGAGAAAGAGGTTGTTGGTAGGGTAATTGTTAAAGCAGTCTGTGGTATTTAAGCTGGAAGCCCAGTTAGGATACCACAGACTACCCCAAGCCAGAAAGGATGAGACTCAGAATGAAAATAAGTGACAATGAGTTATATTGCTATTCCAGCATTGGGATCAAGAGGACTTGGATGATTCTATTAGATGGAGAAGACTGAGAGGAAGGTCTTAAAGACTCCTGGGAGAAGATGTTGTTTTGCATTGCACCCCAGAATGGCAAGTACTGGTTTGGGATGAAGGGATTGGGGGAAGAGAGAAGGGAGTATTAGGAGTCTGATAGGGAGAGACAATGAGGATTTGTTGAACTTAAGATGTATGAAGAGCCTAAACAGTTAGAGATGAGATCTCTTTTAAGAGAGATGTCTTTGAAAGATGGATATTTAGAATATATTTGCTTGGAGGTGATGGTTAAAGCCACTGGAGCTAAAAGAATCATTCCCAAGCGTGTAGAGCCAAGAGAGGGCTGAGAACAACTTTGAGGTAGCCTGCCACTTACCGGATGCATAAAAGAGGAGATGCTTTGGAAGGAGCAGTTCAAACCAGAAGAGTAAAAGTCATACGTGTCTCAGAAAACAACCGATTTGGCAAGTAAAAAATGGTCCACTATGTCAAATAGTAGAAAGAAGTGAACCAAAGACCGAGTAGAAACCATTGAAGCTGAAGTTCAGGGCTGACCTTCTAGAGAGCAAGTTAGTTTGGAGTGATGGCAACAGAAGCCTACTGTGGCAGGCCAAAATGTCCATAGGAACTAGAAGCTATGAACTTAGTTGGAAGTGTTGAGGGGCAGAAGGAATGAGGTTTGCCGTGGTTTTCTTTTCTTTTCTTTTTTCTTTGGTTATCTTACAAAGGGGAGGGAACTTGATCATAAAATAGTTTTCACACAGAATTCCTAATACCTGGTATTACCTGTCTTTCTTTAGTTAGTTAATTCAAGAGCATCTTGGCTTCTGTTATCTAAAATAGTACTCAAAATAATTGAGTAACTTAAAAAAAATTTTTTTTAATGTTTGTTTCTGAAACAGAGCATGAGCAGTGGAGTTGGGGGGAGGCGGTGCAGAGAGATGGGAACAGAATCCAACGTAGGCTCCGGGCTCTAAGCTGTCAGCACAAGAGCCCCACACAGGGCTAACACTCAAGAACCCTGAGATCATGACCTGAGCCAAAGTCGGACACTCAACTGACTGAGCCCCTCAGGTGCCCCAATAACTGAGTAACTTTAGAAGAAAACTGACCATCATAAAGTTGAAAAATATCTCCAAGAATGTTGTTCGGCTTCAGAGATATCATTAAGTTTTTGTGTGATTTTTAAATTTAAGACTCCTAACGTTAAAGGAAATGATTTTTTAAACTTAATTTCATTTTTTCAGTATAGTTGATACACATTGTTACATTAGTTTCAGGTAGACAACATAGTGATTCAACATCTCTATACCTTATGCTATGCTCCCCACACCTGTAGTTAACATCTGTCACCACAGAATGCTGTTATAATATCGTTGACTATATTCCCTATGCTCTCTTTTACTCCCATGAGGTACACATTTCTAAACTGGAAGCCTTTATCTCCCACTCCCCTTTACCGTATTTGTTCATCTTCCACCTCCCCCGCCCCTCTGGCAGTTTGTTCTCTGTATTGGTCTGATTCTGTAAAGCAAATTATTTAAAAAAAAATAGGCTTGTTTGGAAGCTGTTGTTGAAAAGGGTGATGATTTAATACATTGAAGTTGGTTCCATGCTAGCACCTCTTTGAAAATATCATTCTGTCTCTCACTGCTTCTCTGCATTGCCCCATGTAATAAGAGCCATTGCTGTGCTCACTATGATCTATACAGTGAAACCTGAGCGATATATGTTAGATACATTGGGAAAATACGATGCTATGTAACATGAGATTAGGGCAGCTTCATTTAGAAAGCTTCATTTAGTTAGAAGCTTCATTTCCATATCTTAATTTTCGAGAGATAAACAATGCATTGAAGTGCTATATAACTTTGTGCTTCAAGTTTTTCACTCACCCTCTAAAATAATTTTCACAATTATTGCATACTTTAAGTAGAAATCTAAAATTTTTATCGTAAGTTTAAATAATTGCAAGGGACTTCTAATACTTTCAAATGTTTCAAGTGAAATTTGACACTATGGTGATTTGATACTGTTATTTTTTAAAAATGCTTAAAAGCTCTTCATTAGTAACAAATTTTACATTGGTCCTTTTTTCCTATTTCCGTTGTACTTCCTCTTTAGAAATTTATCCTAAAATATTCAATGGCATAGATTAATTACATTTCTCTGCAGCACAATAAGTATATATTGAAGTCATAGTTGATCAACAGAAATATATTACAAATTTTGATAAAGTTGATAAATACAAAATTTCAGTTTTATTGAAAATGGGGTTATTTTCAAAATGTATAGTCATTGAAACACTTGTTAACATACAAATGTAAATCAGAATTCTAAAGCTTAGTTATAGCAGTGATTCAGTTTTTAATCACAGTTTTAAAAATGCAGGGTTCATTACATGCCAAAAATCATAATCTATGATCAGAATTATTTGTGATCTATCAGTTAATAGGTCCTTCATAATTGTTGAAAACAGTTTGAAACGATTTGGCTCATACAGATTTGTTACTCTGCTGTTATTATAATTCATTTTGCCAGTTTCTGAGAAGTATGCCAGAAAATGATTACCGACTCAAAGAGTATAAGAATATTTAAAGTTCTTATTGCATATATTGTCAAATAGCTTTAAGGGAAATACTCCTGTCACTGGCAGTCTATAATGTCTTCTCACTATCACTATTTTAATATTCATTAATTTGATGGGTGAAGAAATTACATTTCACTGCTTTAATTTGTATTTTGTGGGTAATTATGACACTAATTATATTTCATATGTTTATTAGTGAATTCATAAAACCAGGAAAGGACTCTCTATAGTTTTTGTTTCTCTATTACAGAAATAGTTATATATATAATATATTTGATATTTAACCTATTAGGATACTTAGATTTATCATATTTGTACATTGAATGAGTATAAATGTAGAGCAAATATTTAATGTTACAGAAGAGCACTTGGTCCATAGTTAGTTATACGAATGTCATTCAACAGCAGGATCATCATTATCAGTGGAAAATGTTTTTCTTAGTTTGGCTTTAAATAATTTGATTTCTTTTCATAATTTTTATTTCGGTGTTCCAGAGTTCTTTTGAACTGGGAGACCATCATTCAATAAAGAATACTTGTGTTTAGAATAATATTGATTCTCATCATCTCCTTTAACTTGTTGACTTAGCTGTAGGAATTGGTAGATAAAAGGAATTTCAGCCATGTTTCATTCAACTTGAGGTTTCCCGACCCAGTTGTTTTCTACAAAGTTAGACAATATTTAAAACTGGGGCATCTCATATCAAAATATATATAAACTCATTCATAGGAGTGAAACTCAAATTTTAATCACTGGTGTGGCATGGGCACTGACCTATCGGAATGGACATCATATTTCACCTGGACCTGGTTTTGCACTGGTCCAGTTTATAGCAAATGGAAATTATGGTAAATAAGGGTTAAGAGGCATTTGAATATTAGGAAACTGGTATATATATTTGAGATGTAAATGTGGTTTCTTAAACTTTTATACCAACATGTGTTTAAGTACAAGGTGTATCTAAGTGCAACTTTTATGGAATGGCCAGTCATTGGGTTAGGGAACATGTGGAGGCAGTAATAAAGAATAAGGAAAATGAACTTCTCTAGGTAGAGAAATACAATGACTAGGATTACAGAGATACGTGGTTAGTGAATAAAAATATAGTAAAACAAACAAACACCAAAAAACCTTTCAGTCCCAGGACAACAGATGATCCTTTAGGAATGAGCATCCTTTGGCATCTGACCTCACACTGTAAGAAGAACTTGCAAAAATCTCTGAATGGGTGCAAAGGTGCACGTGACCTCCAAGGATGGTAAGTACAAAAACAAAGATTGGAAGAAACATTGATTCAAATGTAAAATATAAAGTGTATTATTCTGGGTCTGAACCTAACGTAGAAACTTGGCAGACACCAGAGATTGTTCCATAAAGACAAAGACCCAGTGACTTATTGTGGCCAAAAAACACTGAGGAGCTAGGCTTATAAAAAAAAAATGGGGTTCCTGGGTGGCTCAGTAGGTTAAGCGTTCTACTTTGGCTCAGGTCATGATCTCATGGTTCACGGGTTCTAGTTCCTCATGGGGCTCTGTGCTGATAGCTCAGAGCCTGGAGCCTGCTTTGGATTCTGTGTCTCCCTCTCTCTCTCTCTCTCTACCCCGCCCCTACTCGTGCTCTGTCTCTCTCTCCTTCTCAAAAGTGAATAAACATCAAATTTTTTTTAAATATAAAATACAAAAGAACAGCGGAGACCCTATTCCACAGAGCTATGGTAAACGGACTCCTATGTGAAGTCCAGGTACAGCAAATGTACGATTTATTTGAATGTGCTTTGTAAATTGTATGCATTGTGTAGTGAATTAGCTATGATGATGGCAGTGGCGATGATGCCATTTTGATATAACCAGAGCAGATCTACACTAGGGCTTGTGACAGCATCCTCCATGGAAAAGATCATGATTCTCCAGCTCGAGAATGTGAAGACCAAAGGGTGAAAGCATTACAAATCATTAAGATGTGTGAACTGTGGATTGGTGAACGGGAAGTGAGCATTAAGCTAAGTGGTAAAGCAGATAAGGCATCCCGGAATGAGATTGTCAGCACATTAGAGCAGAGACAGCCTTTTCTCTGTCACGGTGTCTGCCGTGTTTAATGCAGTAATTGGCAAATAGTAGGTGCTCAGGGAATGTCTGTGGCTCATAAGCACCTAGAGCTTATGCATGGGTAACATAGGTAGGATTCTGAAAAGAATTCAAAGAAGACAGGCAGGTTTAGTCACAACAGAGACTTAATTAGCTTAAAGAAGCTGGTATCTTTGTCATATTTGACGTTGTCATCAGGGAAGATACCTGTGTCACCCCATTAGACATTTGGCATGACTCTGGGTCAGGTGATGGAAGGAATTGTCCTCAAGTGGCCATTTTTCTATTAAATTCATTTATTGTTCTTGCCCTTAGGTATAGGGAATGTACTCAAATATCAATAAAGTACAGACTGTTCCTGCAAGAAATAATAATGATGTTATTAGCATTTAGTGGGTACTTACTTTGTACCAGGCAATGTGTCATGTGTTTTGTATACATTGCCCTTTAATTTTCATACTACATTGAAGAGGATGATATTTTTATCCCCTGTTTTACCAATGAGGAATCTTCTCCAACAAAGTCAGTTAAGTGACTGCATCAGGATTCAACTAATGACAAAGCACCTACCACTCACAATGGGCCATTATGTTGACAATGTATTCCAAGAAGTAAAACCAAAGTGCTCAAGTAGTACGTCACTTGAGAGGATAAAGAAGAAGCATCCTCTTGAGATGGTGTGTGGCAGGCCAAGACCGTCATGCTCAGGGCATGAGGACTTCTTTTCCATAGTATTAAATGCACTTGAGTCAGCCTGAGTTTATGGGGCATCGGAAGGGAAGAGTGACTCTTCAATTCTCCTCCTTTCTGAGGAGACATATTTGCCATGTAGACATATTTCTTTTTCTTATCCTTGACTTACACTTACCCCTTGGCTTTTGGTGAATTAGATTATCTTTTAATTTTTTTTCTAATCATATGCAGTTTATAAGCTGTGGCAGTCCAAATCTGTTGGGAAACTCAGAAACATGAACTCTCTTAGTCTTAATAATATCTAATGAGATTGTCTTCAGAATTTCATCTATTGACAATAGCAGTCTTGTTATTTTTAAGTGGTTCTTTTTCATGCTCCAACAATGCCCTCCAGAGAAGGCTGCAAACAGCTTCTTACCACGTTTCATTTATGGAGGGTTAATGTGCCTGTGTTTTCACAGAGAGGGCAGCTGCCTGTGTTCCTATTTATTCTTCTCCTTGTGTGCTGTCAGATTGCTGGTGACAGTGAGCCAGGCACTCTAGGAGATGAGTTTCTCTGGGTGCTTCTACACTGCCATTCTCCCCTTGGCTCCTGCTTTCATCTTCCCTTGCCTGCTCTTAGTCTGTTCTCTGCTAACACACTTTGACTGGAACACAGTTCCTCCATCCTTGCTTGAGTCACAGGCAAGTATGTTCTCTCTCTGGTAAAGATAACTTGGTAATGATGCTAACATTCCCTGTGCTGCTTCCTTGCTGGCCTCTTTTCTGCCTCCCTAACCTTTCAGGATGCTCTTTGCAAGTCCTTGAAAGCTATCGAATTGATAAACATATAAGAAAAAAAAAAGTGACAACAATGAACAACCTTAAAAACAACCACGTGGGTACTTACTCTGTGTCATCCACTGTGTTAGCACTTTGTAAGCATTTTCTCCTTAAATTCTGATGAAGAACCATGGTGCAATATTTCTATAGTTATCTCAATTTTCAGAAAGGGTAGCTGAGGCTCAATTCACATTGATAAACCTGGTAAGTGATAGAGACACGACCTGAGCCTACATGTCATGCCCAATCGAGGCACACAATACTGGTAGGACTCATTGCTTGGTGACACTAGGAAAAACGCTTCTGAGAACCCTCCATGTTGTTCATTTTCATAACATTTAGTCTTTGGCAGCCAGAAGTCCTAGAGGCGATTTTGTTTCTCCTTGTTTCGCTGTTACTGAAATCCAGGATCCAAAGTTGTCCCTGAACTGGTAATCCTCTCTCATCTCCTTTTGCCAGAGGTATCTGCAGACATGTCTTCTGGACCTAATATGATTGTGCAGAGGCTAGCTACTATCCCACTGTGCTTACGTCAGTGTTTTTGTTTTATTTTAAATACCATGTGTTAGATGCAATCAATACCTTATTTCCTTCTAAGCAGTATCTCTGTTATTTTGTGATAGGAATGGATAGCTGAAGTCGGATTCAGTGTTATAGCTCTGGTAGTCAGCACAGTCTATATGCCCAACTCACTGCTTTAGATGTATTTTCACTGAATCATTGTGATAGGCACATGAGGTTGATCATATGATCTTCATTTTCAGAGAAGGAATTGCAGCAAGTTACCGTCCCCTAGATGACACACATTCTCCCAAGTGGTCTTTTCACATGTCCTCTTGCTCTCACTTTCTTTTTCCACATTATTGCAAGAGTGATATGCTTTAAAATGTAAATCTGATCAAGCCACTTCCCTGTGTAAGTCCCCTCAGTGGTTTTCAGTTTCACTTGGAACCAGGTCCAGAATCCTTAATGTGGCTCAGGAAAGTTGCCATTTCTCACCTCTAAACAAATTCTCAGCCTCCTATCTTATGTCTTTACTCAAAACTTCTCTAACACACTTTTGCTGGGTTTCTTTCCCATCTCCACTACATGCCTATTCAAGTAGAAATTGTATTGTTTCTCTTTCAAGTTATCTGGAAAAGAAAAAAAGAGTGCCTGGCTATCCCTTATTGTGTCTGATACACTGGCAAATATAGTGATTTAACACAGGTCTTTAGCTGTTGCCCAGTTATGCTATGCTCCACAAACAAACCCAGAAAACCAATTTCCATCTGTGGTAGGCTGACGTATGGCCTCCCAAAGATGTCCACATTGTAATCCTCAGGACTTGTGAGTGTTACTTCATATAGCAAAAAAGCCTTTGCAGATGTGATGAAATTGAGATAGGGAGATTATTCTGGATTATCTGGATTGGCCTGATGCATCTCCACAGGGTCTTTGATAAGAGGCAGGAAATGGAAGCAAGTGGTAGAAGATGTGACAACAGAAGCAAGAGGTTGGAGTGATGACGAAGGGGCTAAGAGCCAAAGAATACAGGCAACCTCTAGAAGCCAAAAAAGGCAAGGAAACTGCTCCGTGAACCCTCCAGAAGGAACACAGTGGTGCTGGCACCTGGATTTTAGACATTTGACCTCCAGCACAGTAAGAGAATAAATTTGTATTGTCTTATGCTACTAAATTTATGGTCATTTGTGAGAGTAGCAGTAAGAAACTAACATACCACACACTCAACTTTCAAGGGTCTTCTTAACTGAGAAACTGAAGTCATTTATCCAACAAATTATCTACTGAGTACCAGTCACTCTACTTAGGATGTTGCCCTCATGGTCTTTATATTCTAATAGAGGGAGACAGAAATTAAACAATCCATATCATGTTGGAATTATAAGTGCTATGTATTTAGAGAGAGGGAAAAAAGAACAGGAGGAGAATTGTAATTTTAAATGAGGTGGTCAGTGTGGGACTCATTAAAGAAATGAGAAATGTGAAGGAGTTAGATAGAGGGACATATGGAAGGGCTTTCTCCAGGCAGATAGACAAAGACCAGTACAAAGACCAGGACAAGGGATATACCTGGCATGTTTGTGGAATAATAAAAAGCCAGTGTAGCTGAGGCAAAGTGAGCCAGAGTGGAGTAGTAGGCTAATGAGGTCAGAGAGATAATAATAGTGCGGCCAGTTCATAGACGGTATTTCTTTGGATGGAGTGAGTTAGTATTGAAGTATTTTGAACAGAGCCATAAGATGCACTAAAACAGGTTTTTGAAAGAAACACTCTGTTGCTGTTTGAAAATAAATCAGAGTAGGGGTTGGGGATGGAGATAATAAGGATGAAAGCAGAGACAAGAGTGAGAGGGCTATTGTAATAACCTAGGCAAGAGATAATGTTGGCTGTGTTACCTGTGGGATCAGTGAGAAATGGTAAGATTCTGGATATACTTTCAAAGGTGGGGCCGATAAGATTTCCTGGCAGCATGGGTATGGAAATATAACTCGAATATGTTTTGTCTAATTGAAGAGGGAATGGAGTAGTCATTAGCAAGGATGGGGAAACTGAATGAGAGGGCCTGAGGGCAGAGATCAGGAGTTTAGTTTGAGGCAGGCTAAGTTTGAGTCCAGTTAGACATCCAAGTGGAGGTCATGAGTGGCACTTGGATATTAAAGTCTGTCCATCAAGAGAGGTTTGGACAGGGGATATTTATTTGGGAATTGACAGCATGTAGATGGCATTTAAATGATGAAATGCATGAGAGGCATAAGCGATGGAAGCAGGCTAGGGGATGTGCAGAGGCTAGCCAGCCCATGCAGATTAGGGTACAAGAAATGAAGGGTGGGACACCTTGGAGGCTCAGTCAGTTGAGCATCCAATTCTTGATTTTAGCGCAGATCATGATCCAAGGGTCATGGGATCAAGTCCTACACCAGGCTCTGCACTGAGTGTGGAGCCTGCTTAAGATTCGCTCTCTCTCCCTCTGCCCTTCTCCCCTGTTTGTGCTCTCTTTCTCTCTCTAAAAAATAAATAATAAATGAGAGGTGATTGGGAAGTCTAAATTAGAAATGATTGCAACATGTGTAGGAAAAAATAATATAGTTGACCTTATAAATTAGCTATTTTTACATGCAGGGAGATATTAATTTTCTATAAAAAAACATATAAGCAATCCTCTGGTTCTTTTTCTAGTTAACTCTAACAAAATGCAGAGTACTGAGTCCACTTAAGTATCAATATTTGCATTTATTTTTCCTATGCTTACAACAGTAATATCATTTTCCAGAGCCCTGTAAATCTCTATACATTATCATTAAAGATATCTCTTCCTTAAGAAATGAAAAATCAGGGGTGCCTGGCTGGCTCAGTCAATAGAGCATGGGACTCTTGATCTCGAGGTACTGCGTTCAAGCCCCATGTCAGGCAGGTGTAGGGCTTACTTAAAAAAAAAAAAAAAAGGGAAAAATCGTATGATGACTAGAAACAAGAATAACTTTGTGGTTTGGGAAATGGGATTGCCAAATACATGTGTTATAGTCCCCCCACCCCCATCTGACAGGTTGGTCTATTCTGCTCTTTTGCTGGAATTGGATGATAGCATTTACTAGGTGTTTGCCACTTTGTATTTTTTTGAAATCCTTTCATATATGATCTCATTTATTCCTCACAATAATCTTAGGAAGCAGATAATATTGTTCTTCTTTATAGATAAGGAAACTTAGGCCCAAAGAGGCAACACAATTTATCCAAGGTCACTAGCAAATTTTGGACTTGACTCAAAACCACTAGTTTTTTCCTACTTCATTAAGATGCAGGAGAATGTTTATTTTGTAGGGTGATTTTTGTTTCTGTTTTTTTTTTTTTTTTTTTGAATGGCAGTTCAGGGTAAGAAAGAAGGTAAAGGCATCGTTTGGGCTTGTTAGAAATGGTCTACTAGCTATTAAAAAGTTGTGTACGGTTTTATAAAATCTAAAGAAAATTAGGGTATTATAAGTTTCTTCTAAGAAATCACTGTTCTTAATTCTTGTGTGCTTCTCTCTTCACAAAGATGACTTGACCTATAGGACATAACTGTTGCTTGATTGTTCCAAAGCTGCCTTGAGATTGGTCATAATTAGAAAGCATCATGGAATGGCTATTGAAGACTAGTTGTGTGCCCTGCCTCACTAAAATGGGGCTTGCAAATCATGCTTATTATCCCATTTTGTCTGAAAGTTCCTATCACTCTTCCCTCTTATGTTTTCTAAAGTTTGTACCATGTGACTGTGGATTAAAAAGCAGTATTTTAGGAATTCTTCGATAGATTTATGAGTACTGTGAGAAGGAGAGGTGATCGTACTAGAAGTTGGCGTACCATTATTGTTATAAACAATTTGGCATGGAGGTAGGTTTCTAACCTGATTATTTGCTGTACTGATGAAAATAGAGTGGGACTGCCTTTTAAAGTATTGAAAGAAAGGGAAGGCTTTAGGAAACAAAAGGGATAGGACAGAGCGAGATCTGGTGACTGGGAATTCAGTATGTGGAAAGCATCAAAGAGTGACTCCAGAAGGAGGTTGGAATATGACAATGGTACTTATTAGTAAGGTACACATGTAAGTGGAGATGAAATACATACCGCAAGCCAGCATCTAGGTATATTTAGCTAGATGCTACCATGTGAAAGAAACAAGATGTCAGATTTTGGTGACACTGTGACTCAGGAATAACCATTAATGAGAACAATTTGGTAGAAGTGAGGTGGTGGAGGGGGGGAGCTCAGAGTTAAGATTGAGTGTTACCTGATACCT
Organism: Cryptoprocta ferox; assembly: GCA_028646485.1. NCBI lineage: Eukaryota > Metazoa > Chordata > Mammalia > Carnivora > Eupleridae > Cryptoprocta > Cryptoprocta ferox. The sequence goes on from CM053577.1 coordinate 33,588,164, forward strand.
GTTCCAACTCCTACTCCCCAAATATATAGAGTTATATACAAGGTCTATATGTTTTCAGAGAATATCACTGGTTTAGCATAATAAATATGCCCAATCTAAATAAAGCATTAAATGGGCATTTTATGCCACTTACAGTCACAAAGGAGTCCACACTTGTTTTATTATTTTTCCTATGTTTATGACTGGAAATAATAGAAATCAATATTTTACTTAGGTTAAGTTGGAAGGTAGTGAAAGAAGATAATAGTAGGCAATTAAAATTTCTATTAAAAGTTTATTCTGGGGCACCTGGGTGGCTCAGTTGGTTAAGCATCCGACTTCAGCTCAGGTCATGATCTCACAGCTTGTGAGTTCAAGTCCCACACTGGGTTCTGTGCTGGCAGCTCAGAGCCTGGAGCCTGCTTCGGATTCTGTGTCTCCCTCTCTCTCTGCCCCACCCCTGCTCACACTCTGTGTCTCTCAAACATAAATAAACATTTTTTAAAAAGTTATTCTAAAAAAAAGTTTATTCTGTTATAAGGAGCAGGAAACCAAAATTTTAAGAAGCTTTAAATCTAATATTTGGGAGAACACTGATTTAGAAATTAGACGACAGCTTACACCTGCTCAGTAGTTTGATACTGAACAAGTCATTGGATCTTATGTTTTTCATCTGTAAGATGAAGCTAATAAGACTGTATCAATGAGTGTACCCATTCAACAGACATTTTCTGGGCACCACACTGTGTACCAAGCCCTGTGCTAGCCTTTGAGGGTAAAAGTAGTCTCTGCTCACAAGGACTTCAGGGTTGGCTGAATGATAGGGTTGTTGTAAAGAGTAAATAGGTTTATGAGATGCATATAACTACCGTGTGCACATGGTAAGGCACTATATAAATGTTAGGTAGTATTATTTGTGTCAGTGAACATTCACTAAGTACTGAACGTGATAGACCTTGTGCAGAACATAGTATTAAGCCATTGTATGAGATCTGTAGTCTTCTAATTTTTCTTTCGTTAAATGTTTGTGTTTCTAAGCATAACTTCCTTGAAAACAAAGACATTCTAAGAAGCAGTCAGAATTTCACACCCACACCATGCCCTTTATTTATTAGCTTCCTTTCTTTTTCTATTGTTTTGAAAATACTGAAGCTCAGGGAGAGACACTGCCAGAAGGAAGTGCCAGGCAAATGTTACAGCTGCCACACAGAGAATGGCAGAAAGTCACAAGCAAAATGCAACTGTGGGTATATTTTGAAGGTGCAACAAATAGGATTTTTCTGGTGGGTTGAATACCGAATGTGAAAGAAATAAAAGATTTAAGAATGGTTCCAAAGATTTTGGCTTGGGAATCTAGGAGGATATGTTTGCCATCATTTAACATGGAGAAGCCTTCAAGGAGAGAAGGTGGGGAATAGAGTGGTAGAGATCATATGTTTGAATCTGGAATAAGTTATATTTGAGATGTCTGTTATCTTCCAAGTGGAGATTAGTGAGGCAGTTAAGACCCATGAATCTGAAATTCAGGGGAGAGGTCTGGTTTGAAGGTGTAAATTTGAGTCATCAGCATCTTTATAGCCAGGAGATGAGTGTGATTACCAAAAGAATGAGTAGGGATTGAAAAGAGATTCCAGCCATAAATAGGCTGAGAGCATTTCAGCTTTTAAGAACTCAAGGGAAATGAAACCAAAAGAGGAAGGAAATCCAGAGAATGACACACTAAAGCCATATGGAAAAGTGTAACAACTGTGTTACCCTATCAGATGTAACCTATCAAAAGTTGTTAACAAGGGGAGGACTAACAATTGACCATTGAATTTAGCAACATAAAGATCATTGATGATCTTGACAACAGGGGATTCCATAAAGTGGCAGGGAGAAAAGATGGATTGAAGAGCGTTTAAGAAAGATGAGGAGGAGAAGAATTGGAGGAGGTATGTGAAAACACTTTCAGGGAGCTTTGCTTGTAAAGAAGGTAAGAGACATGGGTGATAGCTTACAAGAGAAGTGGGGTCAAGGGAAAGTCAGTCTCTCTCTCTCTCTCTCTCTCTCTCTCTCTCTCTCTCTCTCAACATGGGAGAAGTAACAGGAAAGATATGGCCCAGTAAAGGGGAAATTGATGTTGCAGGGGAGAGGGGATTATTAGAGACGTACTTTCCAGAAATGAATTGTAAAGTGTTAAAGTCATCAAATGAGGAGTGTCTAAGACCCAGGCAACTCTACTATGTAAGCAAACCAAAACCTAAGCCCTAGTCAGTTCCTGTAAATGCCTCAGGGTTAAGAACGACCACTCACAAACAGCTAACTTGACTTTCCCAAATAATGCAGACACTTAAGCTATAGTCAGTCAAATAATTTCCTTGCTTTGTCTGTGTTCTGTATCTTAAAATCTTTGCCCTTGGCTCTGCTCAGGAGTGCTCCTCCATTTCCAGTGTGTCATTGTTGAATTGGAATTGATGTTTGTTCAAATCAACTCCTAAAATTTTTAATATGCCTCAATTTGTCTTCTAACAGAAGGAATGGATTGTAGTTCACAAAATGTCTAGATGAGAAGGAATGGGATGTAGTTCATAAAAAGAGGGAGTGGCTTTGGAGAGGTCCATGGATATGTACATGGATAGAGAAGCAAGTGTTCCTTGGTAGTAGTAAGACGGGAAAAAACTGTTATAAGATGGCCAACAGGACTGATAAGGAAATTCCTGTCCCTGATCAAAGACTCCCCCTTCTGGGTTCTTCTTCCCACTCTGCTTGTCATGCTTACTAATGAGGAATGCAGAAGTTACCGACTATAAATGGTTCACTCTGCTGATGCTCTGGGCTCAGACCCCTGGAGAATGATCTCCTCTGAGCCCACTGGTATAAAATAAACTTCCTGCCTTCTAGGATCTCCGAGTGTCACTTGGTTCTTCTGCCAGATGATCCAGACCAGATTCCATAACAGTAGTAGGAGGGAAGTCAATGGATATGAGTGCAGATGCTGGCAAATAGGTAGGTGGTGGTGGTAATTCTTTGTCATGAACTGAGAGAAGTTGGTGGGGTTATTTTTCTGTAGCCATGAATAGCTGCATGAGTACAGGGTTAAATTAGGAAGACTGAGATTTCATTATAACTAGTTTTGCCAAAGAAAATGACAAACACTATAAACCACCAATTCTGCTTTTAGGTATATGCCCCAAAGAATCAAAAACAGAGTCTTAAGGAGATATTTGTATACCCCTGTTCACAGTGGCATTGTTCACAATAGTCAAAAGGTGGAAGCAACCCAAGTGTCCATGGACAGATGAATGGATGAACCAAATGTGGTATATACATAAAATGGAATATTACTCAGCCTTAAAAATGGAGAGTCTGACACATGCTACAACATGGATGAGCTTGAAGACACTGAGCCACAAGAATATGAACACTAACTGATTCCACCCGTATGAGGTGGATCTAAAATAGTTAAAGAGCCCTAGAATAATCACATGTGTAAAGACAAAAGTAGAATGGTAGTTGCCAGGGGCTGGGGAGAGGAGGAAATGAGAAATTACTATTTAAGGGCTACTAATACTAGATCAGTTGGACCAGAGAACTGGCAAGCTGTGCTATGAAGGACAGTGGACTTTTGAGAAAGCAGTGAGAAGAAACAACCACAGGAAGAAGTGCCCCTTTGATGACAGGCTGGACTCTTTGTGAGCATCTGCACCTGTTCACACAGCTTTCTCTTCTCCATTCTGGTAGACATGGTTTCTGCCGGGACGATAACAGAATGGCTGCTTTCTCACTAACTCTCCCTGGCAGGGGAGAGGATTAGATTAGCTAACTGAACAACCCTGTTCAAAGGGACTGGTACAAATGAAGTCTTGGGTATAGGGAACTGGATGGTTAACAGGAGGAACCCATCCCCATCCATGGAAATATGAGTCTGAATGGGATTATACAGAAGGTCCCAGATGGGGGGGGAATAACCCATCTGAAGTTTATAAAGTGAAGTTACACGAGGAACCAGGGCAGAACCTCATCTCCTATTGTCATTTTTCAGAAACAGCAGGGTTTTCCTATTATTTCCCCCATAGCAGGTGACAGCAGCTCTTCTCTCCCAGGTCCCTAGCCTAAAATTGGAGTAATTTCCATATTGTTACTCCTCGCTTTCAGTTACCATCATCCCCTCTGTGAGACTATTTTCGTCCCTCTGCCATTCCAGGGGCACTCATGTGTGTCCTATATAAATGGTGCCCTTTGGCGTTGGGTCAGGTGGGATGCTTCCCTGTGGGTTCGTGCACAGAGATACGTGAAGAGCCTGGTGTGCCTGAGGCGAATTGGATTAGGGATCAACAAGAATATAGTGGACAAAAAATGAAATTTGATTTCTAAGCACTGTTAAGGCTGAGCCTCAAGGCAATATTTGTATAGGATTCAGAAACCAGATTTTATGCCATCTTTTTAAATGAATGAATTTCAAATATAAAAACACAGGGGCACCTGGGTGGCTTAGTCGGTTAAGCGTCCAGCTTCGGCTCAAGTCATAATCTCGCGGTTCGTGGGTTCAAGCCCCGCATCAGGCTCTGTGCTGACACTAGCTCAGAGCCTGGAGCCTGCTTCAGATTCTGTGTCTCCCTCTCTCTCTGACCCTCCCCTGCTTGCGCTGTCTCTCTCTGTCTCTCAACAATAAATAAAAAACATAAAAAAAAAAAACCACACAGCTCTGCTCTGCACCTTTTGTGGCATGCTTGTGAAACAGAGTCTGGTCATGCATATCTGCTAGTGGGCAAAAGTCCATTGTTCACTTCATATTCAATGCTTAGATTTTAATTTTTCAGATGAATTACTCATTTTTAGCCAAGATCAAAGTTACCTGACACAAATAAGAGGAGATATATGACCCCCTCCATGTGTATTGCAGCATTATTTACCATAGCCAAGATATGGGAGTAACCTAAGTGTACTTCAGAGGATGAATGGAGAAAGATGTGGTCTATTATATACAATGGAATATTACTCAGCCATAAAAAAGAATGAAATCTTGCCATTTGTAACAACATAAATGGACCTAGAGAGTATTAGGCTAAGTGAAATAAGTGAGACAGAGAAAGACAAATGCTGTATTATTTGACTTAAATGTGAAATCTAAAAAAGTAAAAAGTTAAACAGACTCATAGATATAGGTAACAAACTATTGTTACCCAAGTAGAGGGGGTTTGGAAGGCAGGCAAAATAGGTGAAGGAGATTAAGAGGTACAAACTTCCAGTTACAAAATAAGTCATGAGGATGTAGTGTATAGCATTGGGGATATAGTCAATAATACTGTCATAACTTTGTATGATGACAGACAGTAACTAGACTTATTGTGGGAATCATTTTGTAATGTACAAAAATATCAAATCACTATGATGTATGCCTGAAGCTTAAAAAAAAAAAAAAGTTACCTAAAGCTAGAGGAATACTTAAAGCATATTTTTATTTGGGCCAAGAAGATAAAGGCCACTAGGGAAATCAGATAAAAGATATAATTGTAGTATTCATTTCATAATCTCTAATGTCTTATCTGTAGCCTATTAGACTAGAGTCTTACAGTACATGTATTTGTAGTCATTGTGGGAAATCAATTTGTCACTACTCTGGTCATGCAGTGGAAAATTACATAATGAGCACTGACTTTCTGTGTTCTAGGGTGGAGATGGATTATAGTGTCAAAATCAGGCTACTGTGGTTGTGATACTGTCCAATGCAATTCAGAAATTCCTGACTGACCTTCACATTATGAACAAATTTTTGCTGTTTCTCAGCATGACTTTCCAGGACTTTGACTAACTTGGCAATTTGCAATATTGATCAAGTCAGTTCTATTCAAGTATCTGCTACAAAATATCAAGTTGTGAATTTTTTTTAAAGGTCAATGTACAGGTTTTACTTTAGTACATTTCATACAGAAATTAAAGTGATTCTTCTTACTCACCAGCTTAAGATGTGTCTAAGATGACAGAGATGTGGGGAAACTTGGGACTGAGAGAGGTAGGAACCTTTAGGGTTTAAGCCAGTTAACACGATTTGCTCAGAGTAGCCAAATGGGGCCAACGGTGTTGTTAGGAAAAAGAGCAACATGGGGCAGAAATGTCAGAGATGAAGCAGCTCTTCTTTCTGTGAAGCACTGAGAACCCCTCTCTTCCCTCCCACTGAGGGATAATATTGGTCAGTGTCCAACAGGAAACAGAAACCACAAAAAATTGAATAGAGAAAGTTCAACATAAAAAATTAACAGGGGATTTCAGTAATTGGGGGATTGGCAAAGCTGAGCCAAGAGAATGCTAACATACAAGAATAGCAGATATAGGAGTAGTCATCAGCCCTGACATTGATGGGGAACACCCCAGGAGGCTGCCATGTTTCTCAGGATGGAGATGTATATCTTCCTGGAGAGGGCACAGCCGTGGCTCCCTGGGAATGTCAAGTTCACTGGCAATATTCCCTCCGGAGTGCTGGGAGAAACAGTCCTCACGGAGGTGCAGTTCTTCAAAACTCTGCATGCTGCAGTGGTCTGGAGAAGCTGTTTAAGGAGAGAAGTGGTTATCTACCAGCACCCTGCTGTGAAGTCTACTGGGGGTTGTGGAAGGAAACTCTTCATGGCGAGGTGCTGAACAGTGGCTCTCCTATAGGAAACCGCCAGGGGGAGGTGGTTGCTGAGAATCCAGCGCCAGTGAGACACACTCTCATGGACACTCCACTTTGATATCTCCTGAAGGGAGTGTGCCTGGAAGAGGCCACTGGCTGCTTGGCCAATGGGCATTGCTGAGAAAATTGCACACTCTGCAGGAACCCAACAAGCTGAGTACTGCAGACCAGGCAGAGAAACCTCCCCCTCCTCCAGCGTCCATCCCCTGACAGTCAAACACTAGGCCAGCTGACAATGGAGAGAGATTTAAAGAATTCAGCTCTGTGATTGCAGAGCACTGAAGGAAAGGTGAATTTGGAACTGAGAGGTAATTGATAACTCACACTGTGCTCTAGATGTCTCTCCACCACGTCTCGTTCTCTGAATGAGGGTGACCCTGTGCTCCTTGCTTTCTGGAGAAAATTCTATTTAAACTAAGACACTTGCTACAAGGTGCCCTCTTTTGTGCTTAGAGCCTACTATGAGATTCAAAGACTCTTAATGAAGAAAAAGACTTTGTGCACAGCGTAACATGCCCTACACATAAAACAATTACAGCTCGGTGCCAGGTGTCATTACTTTGGACAAGCTCTCACAACAATACCTAGAGATTGATCTGAGGCTCTTGTAGAGAACAGCAAGAAAGCAATTTAGAAAAGCAATAATAAAATGGATGGTGGCGGCCAAAGTCTATTCACAGGGAATTACCTTAAATATATTTGCCATTTTAGCTTTCTGGAGTGTTTCCTCTGTAATTACCCAGAGGCCTCTAAGGGACCCGAGTTTCTTTATCAGCTCCTTCAAATTACATCTGTAGAAGACGAGGCAAATAGTTATTTAGGTCAGCACAGTTTTTGTATTTATTTGTTTTCTCTGTATATTAGCAAACAACACAAAAGAAAAAGGTACTTAGTCTTAACACAAAAAAAAACCTGAGATAGTCTTTTTCATAGGACTCTAGTTGATTGAAATCAAAGGAGTACCTTCTTCATCTACTTGGGGAGAGATCACCTCTTTGACAGATGTGATAGATTTGCTGATTTGTCATTTTCTGGTCCCCCACCCCTGTATCTTGCTCCAACATATTCTCATGCCCATGAAACTGTGCAGCTGTCATAGTTACTAATCTGATGAGAAACCTGGACGTGCAGATGTTTGCTCCAGAAGGAGGCCCCACAACCCAGGCACTGTGTAACCCAGCATCCCGGAAGGATAGCAAGGACACTGTCAGAAATGGAGCTGCTAGTTCCTTGTGAATTGGGATCCTCTGGTGTGCACACAAATGATTGACTTGTAGAGCCTCTTTGCTTTCACCACTCCTGAAGAGGATGAAGAAAATAATCCAGAATGAAGGCAGAAGTAATTTCCTTTTTGCTTAGAAGAGAATTTGACTAGTATATTTCAAGCATGAACTAGGACCCGTAAAAGAGTTGCTCAAAATAATCAACACATAATAATGGGCAAGTGGTGGTGGTCTTTAGCATCTAAAAGCATGTTAACTTTTGGTATATATCGATTTGATGGAAAAGCAATAAAAATGACCATGTTGCCAGTTAATATTTATTATATAGTTATAAAATAACTATAAATATTTTCTGGAGTTTGTGGTTTTATGAGCCTTTTAAAAACCTGTGATGATTTCTCATTCTGAATATTCACTTTATTAAGAGAAAGTATGGAATAAACTCCATGAGAAAACCAATGAACAGATTTTCCTTATATGAGTAAATGAATATGAAATGAAAATAAAAAGAAAGTTTGTAATGGGAGAGGTTTTGGAGACTTGGAACATTCATAGGAGTAAAGACAGAGAACTCGAGTAGTTTTCATAACTATGTTTTTATGTAGGGTAATAATATAAAGGAAAATACAACTAATTCTAGAGTTTAAATACACAGGGATCCTTGAAGTTTAGAGAAAAAGTCATTGAATAAAAATTGAAGTCTATAGCACCTGTTAAACTCATCTGTAGGGAGATAATTCATTTAACAGAAACTATAGTCTCAGATATCCAATGGGATAACACTAATCCCTCAGGAACTTCTGAGTGATGAGTAATATGATACTGGATCCCTTATCATGTTTTATTTAGCTAGGAATTAGAGTGTGCTGGTTTCTTAAAAGCTCATTGTGTGCAAGACTTGAAATTATTATTATTGCTATTATTTAGCATAGAATGACAGGATGGCTTCAGGGACTAATAGTCAGCTGAATTTCTCTTAAGATTGCCTAGTACACATATTCCCAGGCTGGTAGTGACCAAAGTCCATTACCTTTGGACAGTTGTACAATAGACCATTGTATTTATGTTTCCCTAGACTCAAGCCTGAAACAGGAAGAATTTTCTGCCTTAGGAGCTGCCTCTCTCTCTGATCCTTAACTTTTTCGTAATTGTTTGCTTTCCCTAGCTACCTCTAATTTGTGTTGTTTGCTGAAGTCCTGCTGTGATATCATTACATGTTCCATGAAACTTGATCCCTTAGCAGAGTTGGTTATAGCACACCCAGTACCAGGAGAGGATGCAGAATCAGAAATGCATCGAATCAGCTTCTCCTACTGCATATAAGCTGCTCCCCCAAAGGGAGTAGGCTCACTGGGAGCCTATAATAATCCAGGCCACCAGGGTACCACTTCATAAATTACAATTTCTTCATGGTAAGCTTTTCTCTTCAGTTGCAATTTCCTCGGCTACTAGCGGTGTCTACTTTTAATATCCAAAAAAGAGAGAAAGTGGGGCAATGATAGGGAAATAATAGAAGCAGGATCCAGAGCTTGAAATAATTTTAGGACAGCATTGCTGACTGTAAAATATGGTCTACTGAGTGGAGTAATGTTAGATGTTTTATCCATCCATCCATCTGTTCACCCAGATGGCAGAATGAATATTCTAAAAAAGAAAAAAAACTCTTGGATATTATGTAGGGAAAGTTGTAAGATCAAATGTAAAAAGAATACATATAAACGTGAAATTTAGGTATAAAAAATCAGACAAGTACCATCTGGAGGAAGCCTACCTTGAGCACATGTGCATGTGTGAAAACACAATAGGTGGTTAAAACCTCAACATCAGCCAGCCAAATAGCTGCTAAAAAATATTTGCAGTCTTGTAAACAGAATTAGAATGTCTATCTCAGTGGTTTAAGAGTTGTGTTTGCCTTGATTATGGTTCCCTTACATCAGGCCATTCAGTTCTATACACCACATTTAAGAGGAACATTGTACTTTGAAATTCTCAGACTGAAATTGGCCAGAATGCTGCTGGAATGTAATACTAGGAACAGTTAATGGCCATCTTTCCAGGTAATTCTCTGCAGTATGAAGACTAAAGCCAACAAATACAGAGACAGATATGGTTTGTCAGTATATGAAGTAACTTCATCAAGAATGCACACTGTTACAGGTGGGTGCTTAGCATTTCAAATATTATCAAAATCTTCACCAGAAGGGTTATTAGTTTAAGAGATGTTAGAAACAATTTCTTTCTTTTTATAAAAGTGTATTTATTTATTTTGAGAGAAAGCAAGAGCAGGGGAGGGGCAGAGAGACGGAGAGAGAGAATCTCAAGAAGGCTCTGTGCCATTAGCCATGAACCAAGAGATCGTGACCTGAGTCAAGATCAAGAGTCAGATGCTCAACTGACTGAGCCACCCAGGTGGCCCTAGAAACACTTTCTTAATTGGCAAAATGAGTAATGTTCAATATAGACATGTTTGGTTAGAAACATCATGCAAGTACAAAGTATAAAAATCCAGAAAGCTCAGAAGATATCTACAATTATAATGCTTGAGGTCTGCAGCCCATCAGTCCTAAGTTTTGCAGTTCATGGGGGTTCAGTCATCTCACCTGACTATAATTCTAGGTAGTTCTGCCACGAAAGTATTGTTTCTGTATTGAAGCAAGCTTTTCACGCAAGGTGCTATAAGGCAAAGACTACAGCATGGAACTATTTTTATACATGGAACTATTTTTATACTTGCTTGCTAATGTTTGGATTCTTTTTTTGCGGGGGAGGTGGACTGATAGCAGAATTTGGTTCAAGACTTGCTTTCTTTGTGCTATGCCATCATTATTGAGGTTATGTACATGTGGTCTATGTGTATTTGTGTTTGTGTGTCATCAGCTGCTACCTACCTCAATCCACAGGAAGATAACAACATTTATCCCCCAAATCTGCTATTTGCTGAAATGATCAAATTGTGCCACATCCTTTTGCAACAAGGGGATGGGGTTTTAATACCAGTGCACAGATGATGTTGAGGCTTCAGGCCCCATATGTGACTGAGTGCTAGTCATGGGCTCTATTCACAAAGGGAAACACAACTGCCTCATGGGACCAGGGCACAAAAGAGTCTCATGATAGGCACACAGTCAAATTCTACAAAACACACAAGGCCCTCTACCATCCTGAGGTTGTGAGGTGGCCTAAAATTGGGAGCATTCCCAGTTGAGGAACTTAGAATAGATAACATAGAAATATCTTTAAATGCCTAGAAATACAGAATGCTTAAGAGAAGAAGAGGATATTATATTTTTAAAAATTAGGTCAAGGTGTAAAAACAACAAAATAGACATTTTAGAAATGAAAAAAATATCATTGAAATGAAAAAGTGAAGAGACAGGATAAATGACACCCTAACTTCAATGAAAAGAAACCCGATGGAATGCAAAATAGAAGAAATCAGAATACAGCGAGGAGGAGATAAAGAAACAGGAAATATGTAGACTCTAATTTACCAGGTTTATAATGAAATAGTGATGTTCTAGATGCTTTCCTTGCATGGGAGCAATATGTCTTTAGAAATATATTTGTATTATATATTTCTGTAGAATTTAAAAAAATGGGATTTTAAACCACAGTTGGTTAAGACTACTCTATTTTTTCATTCTACTTGGCCTTCATACATTCCTCAAGCTGGGTAGCATTGGAATGGCTACGTATATCCTTGGGAAAGTTGACTTGGAGGTATTTTAGTTTGCGTTTGCTGGGATATATTTGTGTAGTTTGCAATAACTTCTCTGTGTAGCTAAGTTACTGTAGGGATCTTAGTGTAGGGACAGCTTCCAGGAATACTTTACCACCACTATGACAAAATACCTGATACCATGTCCCAGAAAGGCAAGGCCAGAGATTATTCCATGAAAGGAAAATGTTCTATAGCCCCTGCCACTGAGGCAGTAAAACAAGGTGGCTTTTTGTTTGTATATTCTTATTCAAGCATAATTAGTGTGTTATTACTTTCAGGTGTACAGTATGATTTGACAGTTCTATACATTATCTAGTGCTCATTGTGAAAAGTGTACTCTTAACTCCCTTCACCTACTTCACCCATCCCCCCTCCCCTCTGACAACCATTTCTCTGTATTTAAGAGTCTTGGGTTTTTTGGGGGGAGGGCTCTCTTTTTTTCTTTGTTAGTTTATTTCTTAAATTCCACACGAGTTAAATTGTATGGTATTTGTCTTTCTCTGACTTATTTTACATAATATTAGATCCTCTAGATCTATCCATGCTGTTGCAAATGGCAAGATTTCATTCTTTTTTTATTTTTGAGTAATATTTCATTGTATATGTGTACACACACACACACACACACACACACACACCTTCATCCATTCATCTTTGGATGCACACTTGGGTTGCTTCCATATCTTAACTATTGTAAATAATGCCGCAAAAAACATGGGGATTCATATACCTTTTCAAATTAGTGTTTTTCTTTTCTTTGGGTGAATACCCAGTAGTAGAATTACTGGATCATATGGTAATTCTATTTTTAACTTTTTGAAGAAACTCCATACTATTTTCTACAGTGGCTACTCCAATTTACATTCCTACCAACAGTGTATGAGGGTTCCTTTTTCTCCACATTATTCCCTAAATTTGTTATTTCTTCTGTTTTTAATTTTTGTCATTCTGTCAGGTATAAGGTGATATTGCATTGTGGTTTTGATTTGCATTTCCCTGTTGATTAGTATGTTAAGAAACTTTCCACATTTAGGTCATCAATATGTCTTCTTTGGAAGACTGTCTATTCATATCCTCTGCCCATTTTTTAATTGGATTATTTGTTTTTTTGTGTGTTCAGTTGTATATGTTATTCATATATTTTGGATATAAACTCATTATTAGATATGTCTTTTACAAATATTTTCTCCCATTCAGTAAGTTGCCTTTTTGTTTTGTTGATAGTTTCATATGCTATGCAAAAGCTCTTTTAAAAAAATGTTTATTTATTTTGAGAGAGAAAGAGAGCTTGTGTGAGAGAGCAACTGGGGGAAGGGCAGAAGGAGAGGGAGAGAGAGAATCTTAAGCATGTTCCACACTCAGGGCAGAACTCAACATGGGGCTCCATCTCAGGAACCAGGAGATCATGATCTGAGATGAAATCAAGAGCCAAGTATTTGACTGACTGAGCCACCTAAGCACCTCTATGCAAAAATTTTTCGTTTTGATGTTGTCCCAATAGTTTATTTTTGCTCTTGTTTCCCTGGCCCAAGGAACCACATCTAGAAAAACGTGGCGGATGTCAAAGATATTACTGCTTATGATTTCCCAATCCATGAGCATGGAATATCTTTCAGATGTCATTTCTTTGTGTCATCTTCAATTTCTTTCATCAGTGTTTTATAGTTTTTGAAGTATAGGTCTTTCATCTCCATGGGTTAAATTTATTCCTAGGTATTTTATTATTTTTGGTACAATTGCAAATATGTTGTTTTCTTAATTTCTCTTTGGCTGCTTAATTATTAGTGTATAGATATGCAGTGGATTTGTGTACATTGATTTTGTATCCTGTGACCTTACTGGATTCCTTATCAGTTCTAGTAGTTTTTTGGTTGTCTTTAGGATTGTCTTTTTTTATGTTTATTTATATTTGAGAGAGAGAGAGAACATGTGCATGCATGCACATGAAGGACAGAGAGAGAGAGAGAGAGAGAGGGAGAGAGAGGATCCAAAGTACCCTCTGCACTGACAGCAGAGAGCCTGATGCAGGGCTTGAACTCATGAACTGTGAGATCATGATGTGAGTCAAAGTCAGCTGCTTAAATGACTGAGCCACCCAGGTGCCCCAGGACTTTCTCTGTAAAGTATCATGTCATCTACATATAGCAAAAGTTTTACTTCTTATTTATCAATTTGGATGTGTTTTATTGCTTTTCTTGTCTGATTGCTGTGGCTAGGACTTCCAGTAGTATGCTGAATAAAAGTGGTGAGAGTGGGCATCCTTATCTTCTTCCTGACCTTAGTGGAAAGCTCTCAGTTTTTCCCCATTGAGTATGATGTTAAGTGTGGGCTTTTCATATATGGTCTTTATTATGTTGAGATATGTTCCCTCTAAACCTAATTTGTTAAGGCTTTTTATCATGAATGGATGTTGTACTTTGTCAAATGGTTTTTCTGTATCTGTGACTTTTATCCTTTCTCTTTGATGTGTTATGTATCATGTTGATTGATTTGTGAATATTGAACCACCCTATATCCCAGGAATAAATCCCTCTTGATTGTGATGAATGACTTTTTAAATGTATTGTTGGCTTTGGTTTGTTAATATTTTGTTGAGGATTTTGGTATCTATGTTCATCAGAGATATTGGCCTGTAGTTTTTGTTTTTGTTTTTGTTTTTTGTGGTGTCTTTAGCTGGTTTGGGTATTAGACTAATGCTGGCCTCATAGAATGGAGTTGGAAGTTTTCCTTCCTCTTCTATTTTTTTGGAATAATTTGGGAAATATAGGTATTAACTCTTCTTTAAATGTTTGGTAGAATCACCTGTGAAGCCATCTAGTCCTGGACTTTTGTTTTTTTGGGATTTTTTTGATTACTGATTCAGTTTCCTTGTTGGTAATCAGTCTGGTTAAATTTTCTCTTTCTTCCTGCTTCAGTTTTGGTAGACTGTATGTCTAGGAATTTATCCATTTCTTTTAGGTTGTCTAATTTATTGGCATATAATTTTTCATAATATCCTCATACAAGCCTGTTTATTTCTGTGGTGTTGGTTGTTATCCATCTTCTTTCATTTATGATTTTATTTGAGTCCTCTCTCTTTTTATGAGTCTGGCTATAAGTTGATCAATTTTGTTGATTTCACAGAATCAGCTCCTTGTTTCATTGATCTGTTCTATTGTTTTTTGTTTGTTTCCATATCATTTGTTTCTGCTCTAATCTTTATTATTTCCTTTTTTCTACTGTTTTGAGGTTTTGTTCATTCTTTTTCTAACTCCTTTAGGTGTAAGTTTAGGTTGTTTCTTTGAGATTTTTCCCATTTCTTGAACTAGGCCTGTATTACTACTATAAACATTCCTTTTAGAACTGCTTTTGTTGTATCTAAAGATTTTGAACTGTTGTGTTTTAATTTTCATTTCTCTCCATGTAATTTTTTTCCATGTAATATTTTATTTCTTTTTTGATATCTTGTTTGACCTATTCATGGTTTAGTAACATGGTATTTAATCTCCATATATTTGTGTTCTTGCCAGATTTTTTTCTTGTGATTGATTTCTAGCTTTATACCATTGTGGATGGAAAAGATGCATGACCTAATTTCAACCTGTTTGAATTTGTTATGACTTGTTTTGTGGCCTAACATAATCTGTTTTGGAGAATGTTCCATGTGCACTTGAAAAGAATATGTATTCTTCTGTTTTGGGATGGACTGTTCTGAATACATTTGTTAGATCCATGTGGTCCAATGTGTCATTCAAAGTCACTGTTTCCTTGTTGATTTTCTATCTAGATAACCACTGATGTAAGTTGGTTGTCAAAGTCCCCTAATATTTTTGTGTTAGTATTGATTTCTTCTTTTGTGTCTGTTAATAGTTGCTTTATGTATTTGGGTGTGTATATGCTGGGTGTATAAATATTTAAATTGTTATATTTTCTTGTTGGATTGTTTCCTTTATGATTTTGTAGTTTGCTTCTTTGTCTCTTGTTAACAATCTTTGTTTTAGAATCTATTTTTTCCAATGTAAGTATTGCTATCCCAGCTTTCTTTTCATTTCCATTCATGATAAATGTTTCTCCATCCCTTCACTTTTAATCTACAGTTGTCTTTGGGTCTGAAATGAGTCTCTTGTAGGCAGCTATAAGTGGGTCTTGCTTTTCAGCCATTTAGTCACCATATGTCTTTTGATTGGACGATTTAATCCACTTACATTCAAAGTAATTATTGAGAGGTATGTAGTTATTGCCATTTTGTTGCTTATTTATTGTTGTTTTATTTTTTGTGGGTTTTTTGGTAGTTCTTTTCTGTTAATTTCTTCTTTTGCTCTCTTCCCTGTGGTTTGATGGGTTTCTTTAGGTACATGCTGGGATTCCATATCTATTATAAGTTTTTGATTTGTGGTTAACATTAGGTTCTTAATGTAACATCCTATGCATATAGCAGTCTATATTAGGATGGTGGCTCTTAAATTTGAGCCCATTCCAAAAGCACTAAATATTTACTCCACCCCCTGCCATACTGAATGTATATGGTGTCATACTTTATATTCATTTATTTTGTGAATTCCTTGAATGGTTTTTACAGAAGTAATTGATTTTACTGCTTTCGTACTTTAACCTCCATAATGGTTTCATAAGTGGTTAAACTACCACTTTATTATGTTTGTATGTACCTGTGAATTTTTTTCCTTTCCTAATTTTTTCTTTTAAAAATATTTTTGTTTTTATATTTATTTTTGAGAGAGAGAAAGAGAGAGTGTGTGAGAGAGGGAGGCTGAGAATCCCAAGCAGTCTCCCTCTATCAGTGCAGAGGCAGAGCCTGACAAGGGGCTCAAGCTCACCAACCATGAGATCATGACCTGAGCTGAAATTAAAGAGTTGGATGCTTAATCAACTGAGCCACCCAGGTGCCCCTCCTTTCCTATTTTTTTTTATTCCTGATTATGGCCTTTTATTTCCACTCAAAGAATTCCCTTTAATGTTTCTTGTAAGGCTGGTTTAGTAGGATAAATTCCTTTAACTTTTGTTAAAGTTGTTAACAGAGAACTTTGTCTGGAAAACTACTTATTTCTCCTTCTATTCTAAATGATAGCCTTACTGCATAGAGCATTTTTGGTTGCAGGATTTTTCCTTTCGGCACTTTCAATATATCATGCCAGTACCTTCTGGCCTGCAAAGTTTCTGCTAAAAGTCAGCTGATAGCCTATGGGATTTCCATTGTATGTAACTGTTTTCTCCTACTACTTTTAAGAGTCTCTCTTTGTCACTGTATTATCCCATTTAAATTACTATGTATCTTCGTGTGGATCTCCTTGAGTTAATTTTGTTGGGGGCTTTCTGTGATTCCTGGACTTGAATTTTTGTTTCCTTCTCCCAAATTAAGAATGTTTTCAGCTATTATGTCTTCAAATAAAATTTTTTGTCCTCTTTTCTCTCTCTTCGCCTTCGTGATCCTGTAATGCAAATGTTCTTATGTTTGATGATGTCTCAGAGTTCCCTTAACCTCTTCTTATTTTTTGTTATTCTTTTTTCTTTTTGCTGTTCATTTTGGTTGCCTCCCATTCTCTGCCTTCCAGGTCACTCATCTATTATTTTACCTCCTCTAGTCTACTATTTATGTCCTCTAGTATATTTTTAATTTCAGTTATTGAATTCTTCATCTCTCATTGTTTTTTTTAATCTTTTCTATCTCTTTATTGAAGGTTTCACTGGAGATCCTCCAGTCTTTCCTCGAGTCCAGTGTCTTTATGACCATTACTTTGAATTCTGTATCACGCATATTGCTTATCTCCACTTCATTTAGCTGTATTGTTGAGACTTTGTCTTATTCTTTCCATCAGGACTAAGTCCTCTGTTTCCTTATTTTGTCTAATTCAATGTTTGTTTCCATGTACTAGGAAACTCAGGTACAGCTACATGTCCTGATCCAGGACCTAGAGCTTTAGGGGTATCTCCTGTATGTGTTGCATGTGCCCTATTGTGGTTGAGCTACAATTTGCCTTCAGTCCAGTCAGCTGCAATGGTCCTCTTTACCTGTTGTGGGCAGCGTTTGGTCTCTGTGCTGTTAAAGGGCCAGTCTGGGGCCACATTGGATTTGCAGTTAGGTCAGATGAGAAGCCTGCCCTCAGTCTGTTTGCTGGAAATGCAGTTGCACTGAACTGCTGAGCACTCTTCCTGGGTTCCCCTGAGAAGCTTTCATTTGTGGATGGGACCTATAGTTAGACGAGATGTCTATCCCCAGTCTGTCTGTTGGAGTTGCAGTGACTCCAAACTATAGGGCTCTTTATTCTGCCCGCTGTGAGGTTTTTGTGGATGGGTGGGGCTGGCAATCAAATCAGATGTCTGCCCCCAGCCCATTACTAGGGCTGCAGTTGAGCCAGTGTGTGGTTATATTCCCTTCTCCCCAGGGTAAAAGTCACTTTGGAGTGGTGCTGGCCATGTTGGGGCTGCTTACAGAATAAGGTACATCAGGTACTACTTTGGAGGTACTCCTGTGGGGAAGAGTGGGTTGGATGGGGTGAGTCCACAGGAGAATGTTTGAGCAGGGATGTAGTAAGCTAGGTGGCTAGTGTTCATGGTGCTTTCTGCAAGTGTCCTGGTATCTAGGGTGGGGATGGGAGGTGCAGGCTGGGGGGTGAGGTGGATGGTGCCTATCAGCTCTGTTGTTCTTGGAGAAGTCTGTGAAAGATCATTGTCCTTTCAGTGCACATTCTGAGATGAATAAATAAATTTCCATCCAATATACGCTGGGCACTTTTCATACTGCCGCTTCTATGCTATATCTCAGTGAGGTTGTTTGTTATGCTATCCCTTTAATAGC